>CM035843.1:91630799-92304148 GCA_020510985.1 Pholidichthys leucotaenia
GGGAAGACTGAATCTGCAATAGGTAAGCAGCTTGGTGTGAAGAAATCAACTGTGGGAGCAATTATTAGAAAATGGAAGACATACAAGACCACTGATAATCTCCCTCGATATGGGGCTCCACGCAAGATCTCACCCCGTGGGGTCAAAATTATCACGAGAACGGTGAGCAAAAATCCCAGAACCACATGGGGGGGACCTAGTGAATGACCTGCAGAGAGCTGGGACCAAAGTAACAAAGGCTACATCAGAAACACACTACACCGCCAAGGACTCAAGTCCTGCAGTACCAGACGTGTCCCCCTGCTTAAGCCAGTACATGTCCAGGCCCATCTGAAGTTTGCTAGAGAGCATTTGGATGATCCAGAAGAGGATTGGGAGAATGTCATATGGTCAGATAAAACCAAAATAGAACTTTTTGGTAAAAACTCAACTTGTCGTGTTTGGAGGAGAAAGAACACCATACCTACTGTGAAGCATGGGAGTGGAAACATCATACTTTGGGGCTGTTTTTCTGCAAAGGGACCAGGACGACTGATCCGTGTAAAGGAAAGAATGAATGGGGCCATGTATCGTGAGATTTTGAGTGAAAACCTCCTTCCACCAGCAAGGGCATTGAAGATGAAACGTGGCTACGAAGGAGTGGCTTCGTAAGAAGCATTTCAAGGTCCTGGAGTGGCCTAGCCAGTCTCCAGATCTCAACCCCATAGAAAATCTTTGGAGGGAGTTGAAAGTCTGTGTTGCCCAGCGACAGCCCCAAAACGTCACTGCTCTAGAGGAGATCTGCATGGAGGGATGGGCCAAAATACCAGCAACAGTGTGTGAAAACCTTGTGAAAACTTACAGAAAAAGTTTGACCTCTGTCATTGCCAACAAAGGGTATATAACAAAGTATTGAGATGAACTTTTGTTATTGACCAAATACTTATTTTACAGAGGAATTTACCAATTAATTCATTAAAAATCCTTCAATGTGATTTTCTGGATTTTTTTTTCTCATTTTGTCTCTCATAGTTGAAGTATACCTACGATGAAAATTGGAGACCTCTCATCTTTTAAGTGGGAGAACTTGCACAATTGGTGGCTGACTAAATACTTTTTTACCCCACTGTATATGTATGTATGTAGGTGTATATACGTATGTATAATGTGTGTGTGTGTGTACAGCTGTGGACAAAATTGTTGGTACCCCTCTGTTAATGAAAGAAAAAACCACAATGGTCACAGAAATAACTTGAATCTGACAAAAGTGGTAATAAATAAAAATTCTTTGAAAATTAACCAGTGAAAATCAGACAATGCTTTTGAATTGTGGTTCAACAGAATTACTTTAAAAAACAAACTCATGAAACAGGCTTGGACAAAAATGATGGTACCCCTAGAAAAGATTGAAAATAATGTGACCATAGGGACATGTTCAACCAAGATGTGTCCTCTAATTCAGTGGTCCCCAACCTTTTTTGCACCACGGACCAGTTTAATGTCAGACAATATTTTCAGGGACCGGCCTTTAAGGTGTGGCGGATAAATGCAACAAAAGAACATGATACGACCAGCATAAAAACTGTGGTATTTTCTAAATATAATAATAAACATGAATCCACTGTGTACTCGTTTGCAACTTTAGCAGCATCCTCTTAACATTGCGACAACAACAACATAACATGAGTAACATCCTCTCTGCCCACAACGCTTTCTGGTCACTATGGTAACGTTTAAACATGCCTTCAAAATAAGATATACCACAAACACAAATATAAAGTGCATGAAAAATACAACTCACCACAACGCTGAATCCGTGGCAGCCCTGAGCTTGTTTCTCTGCAACGAGACGGTCCCATCTGGGGGTAATGGGAGACGATGACACCCGAAGTGTGTCGCTTATGTCCAGTCTATTTGGTGATTTTGTTTTAGTTGCTGTCACTGCAGAAAACCCCGCTTCACACAGATAGGATGTTGGAAATGGCAACAGGGTTTTCAGTGCTGTTGTGGCGATCTCAGGGTATTCAGCCATGACTTTAATCCAGAACACCGGCAGAGCTGTTGTCTCAAACATACTTTTAAGGCTGCCGTCATTTGCGATCTCCAGCAGTTGATTTTCTTGCACAGACATGTTGGATTCACCTGGTTTGTTGAGAAATGGGTCGCGCATTCATTCTTTGGCAGTTCGTGTATTTTTTGTGGTTGGGAAGTAGCGCTCAAACTCTTTTAAAAGCAAAGACAGGTAATCGTGCACCAGCTGGGAGAATGAAGACTCGGGCTCAGTCTCTTCCAAAATCCCCGCTAATGTTTGAAACATGTCAAATATACGCGCCGTCCCCACAAATCCAATTTGGCTTTAAATGCAGCTTTAAATGCAGCTACTTTATCTGCCAACTTGAAGGCAGTTATCATTTTCCCCTGAAGTGACAGATTGAGTTCATTGAGCAGGCTGAATACATATGTCGCACAAGTAAGCAAGTTTTGCGACTCATTCCCCGTCACTGAAATGTGCTGCCAGCAGTGACTTTTTTCTGAGAGAAATCTCTGCAGCGGCTCTCGTAATGTCTGCCGTCCAGCAACGGCCTTTAATTTTAGCAGTAACGTATCGCGTCACCGAGATAAGGGTCTTGACGTGCGTCAAGAGTGAGCCATAGACAGATGTAAAGGAGAGAATCCGGTAATTTTTCAAAATAAAACATCATTCAAACTCTGATAATAAATAAAACTGACATAATGCAAGTTATTTATTTTTTCTCTGCGGACCGGTACCAGTCCGAGGGTTGGGGACTACTGCTCTAATTAACATCACAGGTGTCTACAAACTTGTAATCAGTCATTTGGCCTATTTAAAGGGTGACAAGTAGTCACTGTGCTGTTTGGTGACATGGTGTGTACCACACTAAACATGGACCAGAGGAAGCAAAGGAGAGAGTTGTCTCAGAAGATTAGAAAGAAAATTATAGACAAGCATGTTAAAGGTAGAGGCTATAAGACCATCTCCAAGCAGCTTGATGTTCCTGTGACTACAGTTGCACATATTATTCAGAAATTTAAGATCCACAGACTGTAGCCAACCTCCCTGGACGTGGCCACAGGAGGAGACGGATAATACGAATGGTAGCAAAAGAGCCCAGAGCAACCTCTAAACACATTCAAGGTGAACTCCAAGGTCAAGGTACATCAATGTCAGCTCGCACCATCCGTCGTTGTTTGAGCCAAAGTGAACTTCATGGGAGACGACCAAGGAGGTCACCACTGTTGAAAACAAATCATAAAAAAGCCAGACTGAAATTTGCCAAACTGCATGTTGACAAGCCACAAAGCTTCTGGGAGAATGTCCTATGGACAGACGAGACAAAACTGGAACTTTTTGGCAAGGCACATCAGCTCTATGTTCACAGACGCAAAAATGAAGCATACCAAGAAAAGAACACTGTCCCTACTGTGAAACATGGAAGAGGTTCTGTTAGGTTCTGGGGCTGCTTTGCTGCATCTGGCACAGGGGGTCTTGAATCTGTGCAGGGTACAATGAAATCTCAAGACTAACAAGGTATTCTAGAGAGAAATGTGCTGCCCAATGTCAGACAGCTTGGTCTCAGTCGCAGGTCATGGGTCTTGCAACAGGATAATGACCCAAAACACACAGCTAAAAACACCCAAGAATGGCTAAGAGCGAAACATTGGACTATTCTAAAGTGGCCTTCTATGAGCCCTGATCTAAATCCTATTGAACATCTGTGGAAGGAGCTGAAACATGCCGTCTGGAGAAGGCACCCTTCAAACCTGAGACAACTGGAGCAGTTTGCTCATGAGGAGTGGGCCAAAATACCTGCTGGGAGGTGCAGAAGTCTCATTGACAGTTACAGAAATCGTTTGGTTGCAGTGATTGCCTCAAAAGGTTGTGCAACAAAATATTAAGGGTACCATCATTTTTGTCCAGGCCTGTTTCATGAGTTTGTTTTTTTAAAACAATTCTGTTGAACCACAATTCAAAAGCATTGTCTGATTTTCATTGGTTAATTTTCATAGAATTTTTATTTATTACCACTTTTGTCAGGTTCAAGTTATTTCTGTGACCATTGTGGGTTTTTCTTTCATTAACAGAGGGGTACCAACAATTTTGTCCACGTCTGCGTTTTCCCTGCTGTATATACAGTTAGGCCCAAAAATATTTGGACAGTGACACAAGTTTTGTTGTTTTAGCTGTTTACGAAAACATATTCAGGATAAAATTATATAATCAATTTGGGCTTAAAGTGCAGACTCTCAGCTGTAATTTGAGAGTATTCACATCCAAATTGGAGCAAGGGTTTGGGAATTACAGCTCTTTAATATGTAGCTGCCTCTTTTTCAAGGAACCAAAAGTAATTGGACAATTGACTCAGAAGGCTGCAAAAAAATAACAAGGCTGCATGGGCTCTTCCCTTGTTAACCTGTCATCAGTTAAGCAGTTAAAAGGTCTGGAGTTGATTCCAGGCGTGGCGTTTGCATTTGGAAGCTGTTGCTGTGAACACACAACATGCGGTCAAAGGAGCTCTCAATGGAGGTGAAACAGACCATCCTGAGGCTGAAAAAAAGAAGAAATCCATCAGAGAGATAGCAGAAATGTTAGGAGTGGCCAAATCAACAGCTTGGTACATTCTGAGAAAAAAAGAGTGCACTGGTGAGCTTGGGAACTCAAAAAGGCCTGGACGTCCACGGAAGACAGCAGTGGTGGATGATCACAGAATCCTTTCCATGGTGAAGAACAACCCCTTCACAACATCCACTCAAGTGAAGAACACTCTCCAGGAAGTAGGTGTATCAGTATCTGAGTCTACCATAAAGAGAACACTTCAGGAGAATAAATACAAAGGATTCACCACAAGGTGCAAACCATGAATCAGCCTCAAAAATAGAAAGGCCAGAATTGACTTTGCCAAAAAACACCTGAAGAAGCCAGCCCAGTTCTGGAACAGCATTCTTTGGACAGATGAGACTAAGATCAACCTGTACCAGAATGATGGGAAGAAGAAAGTTTGGAGAAGAATTGGAACAGCTCGTGATCCAAAGCACTACATCTTCTGTAAAACATGGTGAAGGCAGTGTGATGACATGGACATGCATGGCTTCCAATGGCATTGAGTCACTTGTGTTTATTGATGATGTGACAAAAGACAGAAGCAGCCGGATGAATTCTGAAGTGTATAGGGATATACTTTCTGCTCAGATTCAGCCAAATGCAGCAAAGTTGATTGGACGGCGCTTCACCAGTGATCCAAAACATACTGCAAAAGCAACCCAGGAGTTTTTTAAAGCAACAAAGTGGAATATTCTGCAATGACCGAGTCAATCACCAGATCTCAACCCAATCGAGCATGCATTTCACTTGCTCAAGACAAAACTTAAGGCAGAAAGACCCACAAACAAGCAACAACTGAAGACTGCTGCAGTAAAGGCCTGGCAAAGCATCACAAAGGAGGAAACCCAGCGTTTGGTGATGTCCATGGGTTCCAGACTTCAGGCAGTCATTGCCTGCAAAGGATTCTCAGCAAAATCTTGAAAAGTAACATTTTACTTAGGGTTATGTTTATTTGTCCAATTATTTTTGAGCCCCTGAAATGAGGAGTGTTTGTATAAAAATAGCTACAGTTCGTACATGTTTAATCATATATTTTGTTCAACCCCTTGAATTAAACCGTAAAGTCTGCACTTCAATTCCGTTGTAGTTGTTGCATTTCAAATCCAATGTGGTGGCATGCAGAGCCCAAATCATGAAGATTGTGTCACTGTCCAAATATTTCTGGGCCTAACTGTACACCCGCATGCATAAAATACTCAATCAACTACCTTTTATTCAATATTATTGTACAGCAAGTTGTGACTACATGTCCGTGAAAAGTGCTTCATAAATAAACTTTACTTACTTGGCACTCTCAGAAAAAGCAAGCTCCATGCTGGTGTGTTTTTAGCTTCACTGTTGCTAATGCTGCTCTGAGACATGTGCTGGCCCGCGTGTTCCGAGTGTTGTTGTTTGTTTTGTTTTTTTCCCTGCAGCGCTTCTTGTGGGTTGTGTGTCATGTCAAGGTCTTTCCTTCCATCTTTGTTGTAAAATCCAAAAAAGGCCTGACGTTTGAGCTAACTGCTTCCTAACTTTCAATGCTGGCTGCAAATCTTGCAAGACAAGCTTATGACTTCACTTGACTGGGTGCTTGCTTTGCACCATCTAGTGTACTGAAAATGCAATTGATTGAATACCCAAGAGAGTATGCAACGTTTACATAATAAAAGATCGATCATTGCATTTAGGGATCGGTGCATTGACGTTAGTGTCAAGTATCGCGATCCATCACTGAATCAATCTTTTGTCCCACCCCTACCACCTAGCCAAACTCCAGCTGCTCTACGGTCTTGAATGAATGCAAGGCTTTAAATACAAACTTCAGTACAGCTCCGTGAGCAGCTGGTGTCAGTGGGTTTTCCTGGCAAGGATGAGCAGGCTGGTTAAGCCTCAGCTCTTCCTGTTGTTGTCATAGTCTAAAAAGAATGAGCTCATATTTAAATATCAGACATTTTTAGCTGGGTTTTGCGAGTTGAAAAGTGGATTAAACTTAGCCTGCAAGGCTGCTAGCATTGTGCTAATATTCTACAAATAATAAGCTAATGTTATCGTCACTAACGGAGGTCCTGCTGTTTGGGAATCAGGTGTGGGTACACTTTGTAGACTGTCGAACACATTGCAGTCTTTCATTTTATATCCCATGCTGCCACATCAAGATATGGTTTAACTTGTTTACCATACACCATGCTGCTCGTGTTGCTTCTGTCATTATCCCGCGGTAGCGACGGCGTCATGGTGTTGCTTGATAACGCAGTGTGTGACGTCATGACGTATGCCATTTTTAAAAACAACACAGAAGTATTAAAGCCTGCAGCATCGATAAGAGGAATTGAGAACATCAGCAACATACCATTCCGGCTGATCGAAAAATTTAGACCTGGTTTCCAATTCCCATCCCGAGTGGTGTAGTTGTCAGACCACTTTCATTACAGATTGTTAGAGGCTGACAATTATTAAACAAAATTATTCTGCCTGCTGCCGCTTTAAAAGTTTACCTTTTGTTCTCCCCAATTTAAATAGGTAGTCTCAGGAGTTGTGCATCCGTAATATGTCAAACAGTGTAGCACTATCTCAGTAAAATTGCTTTTCTAAACTAATATAGATATGTCTTTGTCAAATAGTATGGGATTGTATTAAATTTCTTTAGGCATGCCAGAATATTTGTGTGCAGATAAGATCATGCTGTAAAAGCTAGTTAACTTTTACTAATGATTAAAAATTTTCTGTGTATCAGTTAGAGCCTGGTAGTGTTTGTATCATTCCCATCTTCCCCTTCTCAAGTCAAGTCAGTTTATTTATAAGTATATAGCACATTTAAAACGACCTTAGTTGTTTTAAATGCATACTAAACCCCTCTGGGATTAATAAAGTGTACAAAAATAAAATTAAATAATAAAAAAAAAGTTGGGCAGCTCAGTGGTGCAGTGGTTAATACTGTGGTAGCACAGTAAGAAGGTCTTAGGTTCGATCCCACCCCCTGACCATCAGTGACCCTTCTGTGTGGAGTTTGCATGTTCTCCACATGTCTGCGTGGGTTTACCCCGGCTACTCCGGTTTCCTCCCACAGGCCAAAAACATGCAGGTTAGGTTCATTTGAAACTCAAAAGTGGCCCTAGGTGTGAATGTGTGTGTGAATGGTGAAGGGGTTGGCTCCGCACTGTGGCTGCCTCATCCATCCACGTGGATGCCCTGAATTTTCCTCTGGGATTAATAAAGCATACAAAAATAAATGAATAAATAAATGATTATGGCAGGTGCCTCCAGTTGTTGTCCCTCACCGATCGAAGACCAAAGTGGTAGGAGACCCCTTTGGATGGCGGTTGTGTCATAGGGTGGTCCATCAGTTCGTCTGTCTCACTTTTGTGAAATCAGCTCCTCCTGCAGTTTTGTTCTGATTGTTTTTAAACTTGGTTCCAGGATCAACGTTGATAGTCTCTTTGGCCCATTACTATAGAACAAGTAAAACTAAGGTCACCAACCTTGTTCCACATGTTCACATTGGGATCCTGATCTACAACTATGGGTTGTATACATCTGTTTTTGTTGTATATTCATGGATTATAGGTTTATCATAATTTGGTTCTGCCCCAATGATTATATGGAAAAGTTGAAAACCACTCTTTCAGTGACATGTTGGGATCTTCAAAGTAAATGGAGGTGGGGGATATTGCCCTCGCCTCAAGAGTGCTTTTGTTTTTCCTCTTCTTGCGAGTTCCAGCAAGAGGTTTTCCCCAAGTATAAATGCATAATGTTTGATGCTAGTATGAGTCAGCGAAAACCCCATCATTGTCTGTTGTACAGTTAAAAATGATCTCATAGCAATGTTGTGACTTTGTGTTCAGATAGAAGATGGTAGCCAGGGGTTACTGGAATTTAAGTGTAGGGTTGCAACTAACGATTATTTTGGTAGTCGACTAATCTAAAGACTATTTTTTCAATTAGTTGACTAATTGTGATTATTTTTCTCATGTCCTCCATCTCTGCTTCCTGTTGGGGCGCTAGTGCATATTTTACCTCACCCACTGTTTAAGCCTGCACACCTGTGAAAATCACCTTGTTGTCAGTCCCTGCTTTAATATGACATTTTATAAGCAGTTTCCAGAGCTAAATACAAATAACAATAAAGCTGTATTAATTAACACAAGTTCAAGATTATATATCAGTTTATCACAGACAGCATAATGCCTAATGTCAGTTTGAGTTCAGTTTAACAATTGATTAAATATCTTACAACTGAATTACTGATCTGTTCCAACCCACAAACTAACATTAGGTGGAAGTTTTATAAGTGCATTTTTTAACAATATAATTCATAATGATAAACGTTCATATTCAGTATTCACTGCACTTACGCAAGAGTAATATTTCAAGCTGTTTGATGTAATTTTGATGATTACGGTTGTAGGTTTTTATTTATTAAATTGCAAATTGGGATATTCTAATTAACCCAGATGCACTAATATTCAGAATGAGGGCTAATATTAACGAAGATGAAAAAGAGATGGCGACTCCTGTAATTCAGTCATTTACTGCATTCAACAACACGTTAGCCATGACTTAACCAGCTCAGCCCTAAGCAACCAGACAGCTGATTGTCACAGGTAAGCTAACAAAGATGGCACGTAGTAACAGTATTGTCATTTTTCTAAAGCTTGAAACAGTTGGCAGCGGCGCTAACTTTCTTTACTTGCTAAAACTTACCAAGCGGAAGCAGCCATTGGTGTCAGGGCTTCCGGGTGCTGTCGGTTCAGATGCTCACGCATCACTGTAGTGCTGCCATGATAGGAAAGGTCTGCCTTGCAAAGTCTGCATTTTAATTGTTTCATTTTTTTGTTTTCTGTGAAATGTTCCCATACTACGGAAAGTTTGGGTCAGATTTTTTTTTTTTTTTTTTTTTTTTAAGCTCTGCTTCTACGTGTTTATCCTTCCACTTCGCCATGATGTGCTCCTCTTTTTCTTCACTGGAAATTGTTCACACATGCCAGACAACAGAGGTGCTGCTGCCCGCAGCAGTTCCAGTTGTGCATTGCAGTTACAACTGAACATTTCCATGGCATGCATATAAACTCTATAATTAAATGATTTGTCGACAATAAAAATCTTTGTCAACAAATTTTTATTGTCGACGTTATTGACAACATCGACTAATCGTTTCAGCCCTATTTAAGTGTCAAATTCTTAGTTTGAAAACCTTTTGTGTAGTGGGACTAAAGTTTTTTTTCTTACATATTCGTCAAGGTACTTTTAAGGATTGGAGTCACCATTTGGGTTTTTAGGGGGATACCATTTCAGGCTAAAATTATATTTTTTGTGCAAATGGATCATTACATAAGCAATAGTAATTTATTTAGTAGTTAAAGTGCAAGACTGACTAAAGCATCCCTGTGTTTCTTAACATTATGAGCGATGACTGAATTAATTGAATATTATATTTATTGATATGTTTATTACCCCATGAATTGCTTGCTTGAATTTGTGTTTGTAGTGAAAAGTAACAGTTCATCAAACTAACCTTTTCAAAATGATTGTTTTAGTCATTGTTTTTTTTTCCGTAAGCTTCTACAAAACCCACAAGCTCAAGTATGGAGCTGCCTATTAGTGCAGTCAAGAGCTATCTACCAGACATTTACAAAGCTTTTAGGTGACCATTAAGTGCAGACAAAGACACAAAAGAAACTATCACTTGAGAAGCTTGTTTGGGTCATGGGTTTGTGGTTTTACTATGTGCAAAGGAAACCACAAAACATCAGCAGGGCAAGTGGCTTAAATACTCTGTTCTGTCTTTACACAGTCCCTGTAAAAAGTATTCACCCCTTGGATGTTTTGTCTGATTGCTTTTATAAAATGGAAGCATTGTCTTAATTTAAAAATGGTCAAAGATAGAAACTCTACAAAAAAACTATTGTCAAAGTGAAAACGGGTTTCTTTAAAGTAACGTTGATTCGAAAAGTATAATGTAAAATAATATTCACTCCCTTTACAGGGGATGTATGCACTTTTTCTGCAATTTGACATAGTTCTCGGAGGTCTTGATGAAATGTCTGACAACACCATTTTCATCCCATTTTAACAAGACTTCCTCAAAAATGACTCATTTCAGTGACTAACCCTGCTAGTGCTAGGATGGCTAGTTGGCCGGCCACTATGTTTTAAAATGACTGATGGTAAGAACGGTTGTACCTGCACCGATCATGCATCATACGAACCTAGTGTAAACAATCTAGCCAGTTGAAGTTGACTTCTCCATTATGGAAGAAAAATGAGGGCTTTGCTGTGCAAAGCGAACACACTGTTAGAAAGGAGCAGAGTTATAGGCTCCGTCGGGGCAAATTTTATATTGTGAGCAGATGCTTCAGCTCATTGCTTCACCTTTTCTGGCTGTCCCCGCTGTGATCATGAGCCCCATCTTGCACGGGGAGCATGTGGACATGCTGCTGAAATGTTGTATGTTAAAAAACCCCCACACACATACATAAGTAAATGGCGACTTATCGTGGCCAGAAAACTTATCATGGTCATTTTTTCATATCAGACGATGAATCGATTTTAGCTGTTATCGTTACAGGTGTAATTATGACTGTGAAGGAGTTGAAAGCTTCAACAACTGAGATGGGAGGGACTCTGATACAGCAATAGTTCTTCACATGGCAAACGGCAAACTTTTATGGGTGAATGGTAAAGAAAAAAGCACTGGACAATCTTGATTAAAGTTTGCTCAAAAGAATGTGGGAGACTCCCAAAAACCTGGACCTCAACTTTGGTCTCATAAGATCAGACTAGAACCTGGGTGACAAATGAGTTGCAGTCTTCTCACCTCCTTCATTTGTCTCCTTGCATGGTCAGTCAGGTTGGGATGACACCTTTTTGTGGTTAATCCTATAAAATCCTGGCTAAATGTATATAAATCTACATTATTTATAGGGCTGGGAATCATCAGTCATTTCCAGAATCAATTCGATTCCTATTCTTGAGGTTCTGAATCGATTCAGTTCCGATTTGATCCAATCTCGATTCACTCTGGGAAATTACTGTTCTATTCCAGTGTCCTGCCTGTGGGACATTTTACATTGACTGGACACTGGCTGGAATGGTAAGCGGTTAATAGCTATTTTCACTTGCCAGGAAAAAAATTCTTGGAGATCTAATGCTGTAAATTGTATCAGGAATATGCTAACTTTGTTGATACATAAAGTATCACATAAAGAACTGACCCAAAATCAGTTACAATAATGCACTTTTTATTATGTAACTTGTGATTTCACAAAGTGCTAACAGGAATTTCTTTAATGCAAAGGGTGTGTAGTGACAAGTTAACAGCCCAGAGTAAGTAAACAAATTCAGTGCATGAAGCATGTATACATAATCTCACTGTATTTGCCAGCAACTTTATGTAGATTTCAAATGTGTCAGACATTCAGTGCAACTAGAACATATTTTTTGTAAACAATAATACCTGAGAAAATGCTACACTTGTGAGGCTAAATTGAGTATGTGTGCAAAACGGCCATTGTGCAACTGGCCCATTATTTCCACAGCACGTACCGTATTTGCATCATTGAAGCAAAGAATGTAGTAAACATGCAGAAAGCACGTGCATTTGCGTCCAAGGGATCGTGCTAACGAGGTCTAGCAACTAATCAACTTTGAGATTCTGCCATCACCAGAGTAAATTATCACCACTGGAGAGTAAACTAGTTTGAAAATGAGACTGCCACTCACCTGCATTCCACCATTCATCCCATGTACGCATGCCATGGACATACTAATGATGGCTAGCAGGCTAGCAATGTAAACAACAGTCATCCAGGTGTAGTTTTGGAGGAGGCTGTGACAAATTTCCAGGTGAGAGCCCCACCCAATAATGTTATAAACTTAAACATGATGGCTTTGGTTTTGGCAAGCTCTTCGCTACCTTCACAGATCTTGAATCCAATCCATCAGCTGCGCGCTGCCATGTTGATCCACTTTGACCCACAGCTTAACTCTTGCATGATTGAACAATCACATGAGACTTCTGCCGGCTCAAAGACAACTAGTGTTTTATTTCATAGATGTAAAAGCATTATGTTAAAAGATTGATCCGCAGATTTTGCAAATCGATACCGGCTCAAATGTGAATTGATTCGAATCGGAGAATTGATCTTTAGAACCCACCCTAATTATTTATCATTTTCATTTGAATCAGTGTAGCACTTTACCTTTTGACTCAGTCATGGAGTCAAACTGAACTAAAATAAACCATATGCACGCGCACACACAGAACTCAGAAAAAGTTAGGAATATTTGGCTTTCGGGTGAAATTTCAGGATGCACCTAAAGTGCACTATAGCCTTTACAGGTGAGCGTAATTTGACATTCTCTAACCTTTTGCATGCACATGTCCAACTGTTCAGTGTTGGAAATTACCATTGCATGCTTCTAGTTAAATGCCATACTTTCATGATATAATATCACTGTAGCATGAACTTTTAACCTTTTCCATAAATTTCACGTGGGGTGGGGTGAGAGAGAGAGAGAGAGACTTGACTTTTAAAAAAGGCTTTATTGCACATTTCAAAATTGCACAAAGACCAATATCAGTTGTCCAAGTGTGTCACATCTCAAAAGTGCAAACATAACTCATCCCCCTGACCCACTGAACACAAAACATTCCCTACAGCCCATCTATTGATGAACGCCTCCAGATTGTCTACCATTGATAGTAAGAGAACTCTACCCGGAGTCTGACTGTCAACAAGACCTTGAAAGCGGACACAGGATCCACATTGCCAGCATTGCTTGCCCGATTTTTCCTCGTTTGCCAGATGGCAAGCTTAGCAGTCCCAGATAGGAAGTTCATCAAAGTGTGGGAAGCCTTCCTTGCCACTTTGTACTTCGGACCGTAAATGAACAGACCAAAAGAGAATCGTTCACCCAAAGCCCGAAACCACCCGCGCAAAATGTCAAAAAGTCCAGATAAACGAAAACAGTGGACAAACAAGTGGTCGAGGGTCTCAACTTGGGAACAAAACAAACATTCCCCCCCCCCCACAGTCGGATCAAGGTGTGCCCTGTATTTATTTGTGGCTATTGCCCCATGCACAATCCTCCACTGGAGATCTGCTGTGCGTTTCTCATTAGGTTGCTTGTACATGCACCGCCAGCTGCCTTTTGGGGAGACCCCTGGCCCCAAACAACCCGCCCACCTCGACTCCGTGACATCCTTCAGAGAGCGCAGATTCAGAACCTTCACACAGATGTGATACACCGCCCTTGTCCCGACAAACTGGAACTTGCCCAGGCGAGGAATCCTGAAGGTCAGTAGGTGATCCTCTCCTCCCTGCCACTCCCCCACATCCGGAGTTATGGAAATTGCAGGAAAGGTGGACGCAGTGTCGTCATCCCATTGATTGGAAAGAGTGCGGTTCGTCGCAAACGCTCGAAGCGGCTGCGGCAGGGCGGCGCACACGTCCTCCACCACCCTTTGCAGCAGTCTGACAGATGTAATTTTTGCACTCCGCCTCAGTGTCTCCATCGATGTGGTCGACATCCTCATAAGATGACCCAGCTTGGTACAGCGTGCCTCCCGCAAACAACTCCGCAGACTGGCAGACTGCAGCACCTCTGCTGCGATGAATCGATTGAAAAACAGTGGTTCTTCGAACAGCCACATGCCCGGCTCCTCGTCACGGAAGCGGGCCACGTTGAAGACTCGCCATGCATGCAAAACGGACGTGTAAAAAGCAGATAGTCCAGTAAGGTCCACCTCCCCAGGTGTTGCAAGGAAGAGCTGCTTATCATAGCCCAAACGACCAACTCTCCTCAAAAGCAGCTTAGCAGTGTCCATCCAGCAGGGTCCGCATCCGTGAAGGAGTCGTTGTGCAGTTCGAAGCCTGAAGCTGGCGATCTTGGAATGTATGTCCACCAGGCCCTGTCCCCCCTCGGCCACAGGCAGGTAGAGAACTGGCGCGCGGACCCAGTGGCGACCAGACCAAAAGAAGTCCACGATTGTCTTCTGAATCTCCTCCACGAGGCTCCTTGGCGGTGTCAAAGCCACCGAGAGAGAGAGAGAGAGAGAGAGAGAGAGAGAGAGACTTTTGAAAAAGGCTTTATTGCACATTTCAAAAATGCAGAAAGACCAATATCAGTTGTCCAAGTGTGTCACATCTCAAAAGTGCAAACATAACTCATCCCCCTGACCCACTGAGAGATATTTAAAAAAAATCCCTTTATTGTACAATTCAAAAATGTAAGATCACCAATACCATCATTCCACCAAGTGTCTCACATTTCAAAAGTGCAAGAGAGAGAGAGAGATGCACTAGTTATAGAGTGAAGTACAAAGTACATGGCGGTAATGCACCTGTAAGCTGGTTGCCAACCACCAATCAAATCTAAAAGAAGGAGAGAGGGATAAAAACAAACCTCAAATCAACCACATTTGATATGGTCCATAACTTGATACTACTGACCTGCTTGCATTTTCTAGAAATGCTCAGCTACCACCCTTTTTGTAGCCTTAATTCTGTCATTTGTCTTGCAAGAAATCCTATATTACATGTTCTTGTTTACTTGGTTTAGGTTGTTTTACTCTCTGCATGTTGTTTTTTTCCCCAGGAAATGTGCTTCTTTTGTGAATGCTTTATCATTGTTTTTTTGAGCTTGAGACGGTATGAGAGCTAACAACATTCTCTGGTTTGATCTGAAAATGAGTGACCTTTCTCCCCAAATAGATGACATCAGCCTCTCTGATTGTGATGCCAAAAGCACTGTGCAAGAGAGGCACAACCGATCGATGGGATTCTCTAGAGGCTGCTTCAAGACTGTAGTTAAAATGCCTTGCTGGGTGGGATGGAGAAAACTTATCAATGAGTTGGTTTATCAAGTTTCTAATTAGGCTCTTGATGATTACTTGAACTGGAGTGCTTACACTTTGCTGCAATGATTTTATTGTAAATTCTACTTGTTTGCTTGTTCACCTATTTTTTTTTTTAAATACATACGTGCAAGCTTGGTATGGCAAAGACATCTTGGTGGAAGCCTGCTTCCGTATTGACTGTCAGGGTGATTGTTGTATGATGTGGATATGAGGAAATATGTAAAAAAACAAATTTGTTAGCAGTTTATTTTGAGATTTAATCACAAAATAAATTTAAATGGACTATGTTATCTGGTCACTGAAGAAGTTTTGAAATATCCGCTTTAGCCTTAGAAATCACTTTATCATGATGAAGTTCTGTTTTTTTGTTTTGTTTTTTTTTTTGATTGTGCAGAAATGAATACTGACTCTAATGTGTACAGAGATTTTCTCAATCATTGTTTGCTGACTCCTGGATGTTCTGTTCCAGTTTCCTTTATCTAAACCAGGAGTATTTTCAGAAGTTGAAATTCTTTGAAATTTTATAGCTTTCTGTACCAGGATTGTATAGTGTGATATATGTATCGCACGTGCAACATGAAAGTTGGTCTATGCGAAGAATGAACGAACTGAAGTAGCACCAGTGCGATGAGAAACGGAGCCGTTTGTGTATAGCCGCTTTCAAACTACAATTAAGCTACTTTAAAACTACAGTTGGTGAGCCGCAGTCACGAGTTCCATTGGCATAAATTTACACCTCACCAACCTTCCACAGTCACAGCCTTTTTAGACTTTAAGCAGGTCTCATCTCCTGCAGATAACAGCACGTTTCTCCAGGATATCAAGTGTCATGTCCTCACATCGCTGATCGCACCGGTCAGCCCGGAAGCTGGTGATGCCGATCACTATTAAGAGTCAATGGCATTTTTGTAACTCTTTAAATTTTGTCATCCCATGTCAAACTCAGCACAGATCACTGGTGGAATACATGAATCTAAATAGTTCAGTGGTTGCTGTACATTGTCCTCCATTACAATAGAGAGGATTGAAAAATGCACCTGACATTTTTTTATTTTTTTTTCATATCACCACTGAGTAGCTTTCATATTTATAAGAACAGACACTGTGTTTGTGTGCACAGGCTGCACTTTTGTCGTCTTTAGTGCCACACAAAGTGGGATATGTTTTACTTTGGAGTTGCTGTCTTGGAGAAGAAAGAAGAGTAGAGGATGCACAGATTGCCCCTCACTGACAGGACAGGCTGGTCTCTTCCACAGCAGCCATGGGATGGTCAGCAGCTCTGTTGTATGGTGTGGTGAGCCTGTTTAGGTGGTTAGAATGATGACTGATGTGGAAATGTATGTAAATTTTTTAATAATACTCTGTTTTTAATAATTAAACCACTGCTTGCACAGTGGTGTAGTGGCACGATGGTACAGGGGTTAGCACTGTTGCCTAACAGCTAGAAGGTTCCAGGTTTGAATCATAAGGCTGGCAGGGGTGCGAACCTTTCTCTGTGGAGTTTGCTTGTTCTCCCTTTGCTGTGTGGTTTTACTCCAGGTACTCTGGTTTCCTCCCACATTCCAAAGACATACATGTTTGGTTAATTGGTGATTCTAAGTATCTGTCTCTGATAGGCCCTTAGAATAGAGGATTGGTACTAGTGAAGCACTTTGAGTGGTCTTTGAGACTGGAAAAGCACTATACAAGTACAGGTCCTTATCCTTACTTGCAGACAGTTTTAGCTACAAGTTTTTGTCTTGTGCTACATGACTATGAACCTCTGTAGCACCATTGCTATAAGCAAAAAAAGTTAATGTACAGCCCTGTGTACAATTAAACACACTTCCACTGTGTATGGAAATGTTTTGAGAAGTGAGCTGTTTTCCATAGTTGTCGGTGAGGAGAATGGTGTCCGTAACTCTTTTAAAACTGCATTCAAAACAGGTCTTATGTCCTTTTTCCAGCTTTTTCTTGGTTATATAAATTAAAAAAACAGAACATCTGCCTTCAATCCCTGAGGTTTATATTTGGGGACAAGTTCCTTTGGGGAATTCTCTGACTTTCCTTGTGAAGCCAGATGAGAAATTAACCCATTTGTTTTGGTCAGTAGCCATATGCTGTGGTTAGGGGTGTCATAAGTGGGTGTACTGTATGAACTAGGGAGAGTTAAATACAAGATGAAATGAATTAATTACCTTCTTGCTTGTGGGTATCCATGTGACATCAAAAAACTTAAGTTTTTATTAAATTGGACATTTTTTTGGTGGACTGATTCTAATATATTCATGATTTAAAAAAATGTTGTGGTGTGGAAAATGGCTTCATAAAGCACCTTTCTGACCCCCTAATGTTTGTGTTTTTTCTACAGGCTGAGAGTCTAGATGGAGCCTTCTGCATACCGGACATCAAGCTGCACAGCAACCCTTCTGCGTTCAATGTCTACTGCAATGTGCGACACTGTGTGCTGGACTGGCAACGAAGAGAGGCCTCCCTAGCACTGGCTTCCAGAAGCTCGGTGCAGAGTGGTGACTCAGACAGCGAGGAGGAGGAAGAGTATCGTGAACCAGCCGTAAAGCTGCCAAAGGTACAGTATGAGTAAGGAGTAGAATTGGCAGGATAATAGTAATGCTCATCCTTGCTTTTGTTAGAGCTCAACTCACTTTACAAGACATTTCAAACACCCTTTGTTGGAAGATGAAGCTCCCTCTTCTGCTTTGTTTGTTTACGGCTGTTTCCATGGTTGCTTTATTGAAAACTCTGGACTCATCCTGCTCAAATCACTATCATTTAATGTGATACTATGGCCTCTTCTTCTTTTAGATTTGATTGGCAGTTGGCAACCAGCTTACAGGTGCATTACCGCCACGTACTTCACTCTATATCATCACTCTATATTGTCATGCAGTATCATTATATTATCTATACTATGGACGCAACTGTTCAGAGGTATCTATGCTCTGAACGGTCATATTTTAAAGAGCTACTTTTTATTTGGCTTTCACAAGAACTAGTGAATGTAGCAAAATGCCAAGTCCTTTATTCCCTTAGCAATAAAGCTACTAAATGCTTCTTAAGGTTGTTAAATGTCACACACAGGTTTTTTTTAAATATATTATTTATTATACAGGTTTTAGGTTTTTGTTTTTATCATGAGCGTTCTTTTATTCTTTTTGTAACCCCCAATCTCATTGTTGTATTTTTTTATAGTACTATTTATTATAGCACTCTAATGGTTGGTTAGATGTGACTTTCAGTTTGTCTTCTTGTATTGTCTATTGTGTTTACACATCTCAGTGCATCAATGTATAAGTTGCTTTTTAAATTAATTACCCCTTGAGGGATAAATGAAGTTGTTTTGGATTGAATTGAAACTCACCCACATGACTGCAGGTCCATCTCTATAGATTGGGGCAGTGACACCTCTGTGTCCTCTTGCTCTTCATAGCTCTGTTCCTTTAGCTTTGGGCTTGCATCTCATTTGATGACTAGTTCTGCCAGCAGCAGCTCCAGATTGTTAGTACCCAGCTAATAGATCAGTTATTTGTTAGGCAAGACTTCTTCTTTGGCTGCTCCCTTTAGGGGTTGCCACAGCGGGTCATCTGCCTCCATCTCACCCTACCTCTTGCATATTCCTCGATAACATCAACCCTCTTCATGTCCTCCTTCACTACATCCATGAATCTTCTCTGTGGTCTTCCTCTTTTCCTCTTGCCTGGCAGCTCCATCTTCAACACCCTTTGTCCAATATACCCACTGTCCCTCCTCTGCACATGTCCAAACCATCTCAGCCTTGCCTCTTACTTTGTCTCCAAACTGCCCAACCTGAGCTGTCTCTCTGATATACTCCATTCTAATCCTGTCTCTCCTAGTCACTCCCAAGGAAAATCTTAGCATCTTCAACTCTACCACCTCCAGCTCCACCTTATGTCTTTTGTCAGTGCCACCGTCTCCAAACCATACATCATAGCAAGTCTCACTCCTGTCTTGTAAATCTTCCCTTTCACTCTTGCTGCTACCCTTCTGTCACAAATCACCCCTGACACTCGTCTCCACCCCCTCCACCCTGCCTGCACTCTCTTCTTCACCTCTCTTGTGTATTTTCCATTGCTTTGGGTGGTTGACCCCAGATATTTAAACTCATCTACTTTCACTACCTCGACTCCTTCCATCTTCACCGTTACACCTGCCTCCCTCTCTCTCCTTCGCACTCATTTATTCTGTCTTGCCTCTACTGACTTTCATTCCTCTTCTCTCCAGAGCATACCTCCACCTCTCCAGGTTCTCTTCCACCTGCTCCCTACTCTCACTACAGATCACAATGTCGTCTGCAAACATCACGATCCACGGAGACTCCTGCCGGACCTCGTCTGTCAGACTGTCCATCACCATAGCAAACAAGAAGGGAGCTTATCCCTGATGTAACCCCACCCCCACCTTGAACCCATCTGTCAGTCCTACAGCACGCCTCACCACCGTCTCGCTGTCTTCACACATTCTGTACCACCCTCACATACAGTATCTCACAAAAGTGAGTACACCCCTCACATTTTTGTAAATATTTTTATATCTTTTCAGAAGACAACACTGAAGATATGACACTTTGATAGAATGTAAAGTAGTCAGTGTACAGCTTGTATAACAGTGTAAATTTGCTATCCTCTCAAAATAACAACACACAGCCATTAATGTCTAAACCGCTGGCAACAAAAGTGAGTACACCCCTAAGTGAAAATGTCCAAATTGTGCCCAATTAGCCATTTTCCCTCCCCATTGTCATGTGACTCATTGGTGTTACAAGGTCTCAGGTGTGAATGGGGAGCAGGTGTGTTAAATTTGGCGTTATCGCTCTTACACTGTCATACTGGTCACTGGAAGTTCAACATGGCACCTCATGGCAAAGAACTCTCTGAGGATCTAAAAAAAAAAGATTTGTTGCTCTACAGAAAGATGGCCTAGGCTATAAGAAGATTGCCAGCGCCCTGAAACTGAGCTGCAGTGTGGGGGCCAAGACCATTCAGCGGTTTAATAGGACAGGTTCCGCTCAGAACAGGCCTCGCCATGGTCGACCAAAGAAGTTGAGTGCAAGTGCTCAGTGTCATATCCAGAGGTTGTCTTTTGAAAATAGACATATGAGTGCTGCCAGCATTGCTGCAGAGGTTGAAGGGGTGGGGGGTCAGCCTGTGAGTGCTCAGACCATACGCCGCACACTGCATCAAATTGGTCTGCATGGCTGTCGTCCCAGAAGGAAGCTCCTTTTAAAGATGATGCACAAGAAAGCCCACAAACAGTTTGCTGAAGACCAGCAGACTAAGGACATGGATTACTGAAACCATGTCCTGTGGTCTGATGACGCCAAGATAGTTATTTGGTTCAGATGGTGTCAAGCGTGTGTGGCGGCAACCAGGCGAGGAGTACAAAGACAAGTGTGTCTTGCCTACAGTCAAGCATGGTGGTGGGAGTGTCCTGGCTTGGAGCTAGCTGCATGAGTGCTGCTGGCACTGGGGAACTACAGTTCATTGAGGGAACCATGAATGCCAACATGTACTGTGATATACTGAGGCAGAGCATGATCCCTTCCCTTCAGAAACTGGGCCGCAGGGCAGTATTACAACATGATAATGACCCCAAACACACCTCTAAGATGACCACTGCCTTGCCAAAGAAACTGAGGGTAAAGGTGATGGACTGACTAAGCATGTCTCCAGACCTAAACCCTATTGAGCATCTGTGGGACATCCTCAAAACGAAAGGTGAAGGAGCGCAAGGTCTCTAACATCCACCAGCTCTGTGATGTCGTCATGGAAGAGTGTTAGAGGATTCCAGTGGCAACTTGTGAAGCTCTAGTGAACTCCATGCTTAAGAGAGTTAAGGCAGTGCTGGAAAATAATGGTGGCCACACAAAATATTGACACTTTGGGCACAATTTGGACATTTTCACTTAGGGCTCATATCTTCAGTGTCATATCTTCAGTGTTGTCCCATGAAAAAATATAATATTTACAAAAATGTGAGGGGTGTACTCACTTTTGTGAGATACTGTACTTGTCTGCCACACCTGACTTTCTCATACAGTACCACACTTCCTCTCTTGGCACCCTATCGTATGGTTTCTCAAGGTCCACAAAGACACAGTGCAACTCCTTCTGACATTCTCTGTACTTCTCCATCAACATTCTTAGAGCAAACATTGCATCTGTAGTACTCTTTCTTGGCATGAAACTGTACTGCTGCTCACTTATTGTCACCTCTCATCTTAAGCTGGCTTCAACTCTTTCCCATATCTTCATACTGTGACTGATCAACTTTTTGCCTCTGTAGTTACTTCAACTCTGAGCATCACCTTTGTTCTTGAAAATTGGTACCAAAACACTTCTTCTCCACTCCTGAGGCATCCTCTCACTCTCCAAGATTGTGTTAAACAATCTGGTTAAAAAGTTCACTGCCATTTCTCCTAAACATCTCCATACCTCCACAGGTATGTCATCTGGACCATCTCCCTTTCCATTCTTCATCATCTTCAAAGCTGCCCTCACTTTCACCTTGCTAATCCTCAGGACTTCCTTGTTCACCAGCTTTCCTTCAGCCATCCTCCTCTCTCTCTCATTTTCTTTATTCATCAGCTCCTCAAAGTACCCCTTCCATCTTCTCAACGCACTCTTGTCATTTGTTAGTACATTACCATTTCTGTCCTTAATCAACCTAACCTGCTGTTAGGGCTGTCACAATAACCACAATTATGTAATGCTGCGCTATGGACACGCCTACCACGGAGGAAAACGACCAACCGCAATAATCAGTGTTCACTTTTTTGTGTGTGTGTGGCTATATCTCGTTGTTCACTTATGTGCCCCTATTGATTATTAAATAAATTGCTAAATGAAGTGTATTTTTATTACCAACAGCATGTTTGCACTCGGTACTCTAGAAGCTTCCACAGCACACAGTGCTGCCGCGTATGAGGAACTGTCTCCAGATGGAGTCCAGCAGGCAGTTAGTGGTGAAAGCATTTGGACTCCTTGTTAAATACAGCCGTAACAGTGAGCACTGAAATGGCACAAAGCGTGTTATTTCCTTCTGAGCAGAGTGTGTATGATCCTGACTGTGTATGCTCCGTGTATGAGCTCCGAGAGCAGCTTGTTTGAACAAGATTTTTCAGACAACGGCAAAAATCACGGAGACAAGAGCCACGCAGGGTCCTGTACGGAGACTGTCCTGCTTATAAGCTGCATGTCGCTGCAGTCTTCAGTCCACACACCCCTTAGTTACCGCCACTGCTTTATGAAAATGATTGTTTTGGTTTTTTAGCAGAATCAACAGTTCATGCCTGTATAAAGAGCAGAGCTCCGCACAGTTGTAACACACGTGCATAAAGTTGAGAGCGAGCTGCAGTGAGACTCTCACAGCTTCCCTCATTTGCCATATAAGTTATAAACCCTGTTTAAATTATGAGTTCACAGGGTCCTAAAAACATTTGCAATAATACTGCATACCGTGGTATTGAGCTGTCCACCATCACCGCAGGGGAAATTGCTCTACCGCGATAGCCCTACCTGCTGCACATCCTTTCCAGCCCGATCTCTCTCTCTCTCTCTCTCTCTCTCTGTCTCTCTCTCTCTAGCCAATCAATACAAATCCTTTTCTCCTTCCTTAGTGTTTAGCCTCTCATACAACTCATTATATGCCTTTGTCTTTGCCACCTCTCTCTTTGCCATGTGCCTAGATTCCAAATGAGCCTGTCTACTTTCTTCATCTCCCTGACTATCCCACTTTTTCTTTGCCAACCTCTCCCTTTGAATACTTTCCTGTACCTCTATTCCACCACCAAGTCTTTTTGTCTTCGTTCCTCTGTCCACTGGATACACCACATACCTTTCTACCCGTTTCCCTCAATACTTTTGCTGTCCTTTCCCAGTCATCTGGTATTTCTTCCCTACCACCCAGAGCCTGTAACAACTCCTTCCTGAATTCTGTGTGACCTCCTTTCTTCTGTGACTTCCCCCACTTAATCTTTGGCTCTGCCTTCACTCTTCCTCTTTTTGCTTTACAAAGTCATCCTACAGACTACATTTGATACTGTCTAGTTCCATTCTCCCCTGCCACTACCTTGCAGTTTCCTCTCTCTTTCAGATTTCTTCTTCTGCATAAGATGTAGTCCACCTGTGTGCACCTTCCTCCACTATTGTAAGTCACCCTATGTTCCTCTCGCTTCTTGAAGTATGTGTTCACCACAGCCATTTCCATCCTTTTAGGAAAATCCACCACTACATGTCCATTAAAGTCCACTCCAATCACCACTCCCCCCCCCCCCCCCCCCCGGGAACACTGTCTACCACTTCATCCAGCTTGCTCCACAATTCCTCCTTCTCTTTTACCTGAAGTCCAACTTGTGGGGCATACGCACTGATCATTCAACATCACACCTTTGATTTCTAGCTTCAAACTCATGATTTTGTCTAACTCCCACTTTACCTCCTTAACACTCTTCAAATACTCTTCCTTCAAGATCACTCCTATATCATTTCGCTTCCTATCTACACCATTTGTTAGGCAAGACTGTTAGAACAAAAACATGCTCTTCTGGAGAGGAAAAAATTCCTGTCCCGAAGATCCTGACAGCATCTCGCTTGATGTCCTGCAAGCTGCTCTCACCCTCCCTCATCGGTCTCAGCTGTGCAGCTTCCCAGATCTTTCTGTGGTCACGGGCAGTCTATCCCTTGCTTTTGCATCACCTGACAGTAAAATTTTTATGTATAACTAGAGCTTTTTTTTTTTAATCCTTACTGTGATCTTCACATGAGAATTGGGGGTGAGGTGGAGGAATCATCCTATGTTCACTATAGTCCCAAACAAAGATATTTGAGAGGGATAGGACCGATTTGTGATATTCATTGTTCAGTGGGAAGTCTGCTGTTACGTTACTGATGTTTTTAGTTGCTAGCAAGCCATATGTTGAATTGTTGCTGCTATTGTGACACTAATGCCAATTGTATATTTTTTCCCTTATGCTTCATTGTACTAAAGTAGTATTATACTAATGCTAAGCTTCCACAGTTTCAAAACAAAGATCTTCACCGAGATGAGACAAGACATTGGTGCGCTGTGTGATTTGATAACAAGCAACGAGGGATGGGATAGCATCTCTTTCTAGGCCAGACTACTTTTTCTACCTCCCTTCTCCCCACAGCAAAGTGCATCTGCCGTGGTACAAAAATGTTAACAATGGATGTTCAGTTCAGTGGCAATTGTCTACATACTCATGTCCCCAAACTGTATGTAGCTTGTTTGCATGTATGGTGAAGAAGCCTTTTTTATAACATCCCCTCCAAACACTGAAGCCTCTTATCTCTTCTGATTAATTTCAGATACTTTTAAGAAAGCAATGTAACTAGAAGTGTGGTTTTATTAGCTCATGGAAATGTGTTGTGTGTTTTCAGATCATTGGTATTGGCCTGTGTGGGGTTTTTGAGCTGATTAAAGAGACCCGGTTTTCTCACCCCTTGCTGTGCCTGCGTAGCCTGCAGACCTTGCTGGACATGCTGCAGGGACAACAACCTGAGGGTTTTCAAACCGAGCCTCCCGATGTGTTGGGTAATCCTAAAAATGTCTATGTAGAGTCTCGTACAAACAAATCTGTGAAGCTTAATGTGTTTAGTTCTACCATTCATTGTGTTAGGATATGTGCCAACTATATGATGTGTTGCTAGTTTTAAAATGTTGTTCGTGCTTCTTTGCATATAATGCTTTCATCTCCTTACACTAACGTCTATCCTTCCCACTGTTTTTTTTTTTCTCAGAATCTCTCTTCCAGTTGTTGTTGGAGACCACGGTTCGGAGCACCGGGCCCAATGACCCAACAGGACAGGCTATCACTGCCTTGTCCTGTGCTTGCCTCTTCAGTCTGGTGGTGGCCTGGGGAGACACAGGCAAAATCCTGCATGCTGTGTCTGCCATTCTCACCAACAATGGTAGTCATGCCTGCCAGACCATACAGGTAGTTGACCAGTCTAAAATATGTGATTTGGTTTAACAACCTGACTGCATCAATGTCTGTGTTTACATTTGCCCACATTCTTCATTCATACAAATGAGATGACTTCAAGTCATTTCTGGCTCTCCTGACAGAGATACTGTAATCACAGGTTATCCAGAAATGGGTGTAAATAGATATAACCATTCTTTTTTTTTTTCTATACCTGCTTAGATCGTGATTCAGCAAAAACAAATTTAATGTTATTGATGAGGACTTCATTTGGTGGGGATTTTTTATAAATGTGTGAATATTAAAAGGGACCTCCATCCATCCATCTTCTTCCGCTTAATCCTTCTTGGGTTGCGGGGGGCTGGAGCCTGTCCCAGCATCTTTGAGCGAGAGGCAGGGTACACCCTGGACAGATCGCCAGTCCATCGCAGGGCCAACACAGAGAGACAGACAACCATTCACTTTCACAGTCATACATATGGACAGTTTAGAATCTATAAAAATGCACCACTGCTGACCATATAAAATTCTTCTTCACAGTACATTTTGTTGGATATAGCAAGCTGTCTCCTCCATGCATTTTTTTTGTGCAGAAGGTCTCAGGGCAGCATCTGAGCAGCAAAAATTGAGTTTTGGAAAATGTCAAGCCACTCTGATCCTCCTGTTTGACTGTCCTGACTGCATTCTTCTGCCAATTTGCTTTTCTTTTGTTTGCTTCTACTGCTCTTCTGTTTTTTTATGTTCTTCTGCTTTATATCACATCAGCTCTTGGGAAAAATGTAACCTGAATAGTGATTAGCAAACAAGCTTAAAATATTTTTCCTACTTTACCTGCATATGGAAAGCATTAGGTCACTTGATTGGGGGCGTAGGCTTGCAGACATTTTTTTCTTTTTTTTTTTTTTTTTAATGGTTTTCACTGTTTATGTGTTTAGTGGATTGTGAATGAGCTCAGCAGAATATAGGTGCCTTTTTTAACTATAAGACCTTTGGTATACAGTTGTGTGTATAAGTTGCCATATCCCAGAGGTGTGTAAATTTATAAGCACAACTGCATGACTAGCACTGATTAGTAGTGGTTAAAATACTGCTGTGCTCATAAGTTGACATACCTCCAGGGTATACAAACTTATAAGCACAGCTTTTTATTATTCCCCACTGGACGAAGCCCAAAGGGGGATTATGTTATGGATCCGTCTGTTCCACTTTTGTGAAATCAACTCCTCCTACAATTTTGTTTCGATTGTTGTGAAACTTGGTACCATGGTTTGATATTCACCGATGATGTGCATATTGCAGTTTGGTTCTGATTGGATGATTTTTGCAGGAGTTGTAGCCCCTGACCTCTGACCTCCTGTTTCCATCTCACTTTATAGACAGTTACTGTCTTGTGAAATCAACTCCTCCTGCAGTTTGGTTCCGATTGTTTTGAAACTTGGTACCTTGGTTTGATATACACTGATGATGTACATATTGCAATTTGGTTCTGATCGGATGATTTTTGCAGTTGTAGCTCCTAACCTATGACCTCCTGTTTCACCTCACTTCATAGACAGTACAGTACATCCGGAAAGTATTCACAGGGCTTCACTTTTTCCCCATTTTGTTATGTTGCAGCCTTATTCCAAAATAGATTAAATTAATTTTTTTCCTCAAAATTCTGCGCACAATACCCCATAATGACAACATGAAAAAAAGTTTTTTTTGAGATTTTTGCAAATTTATTAAAAATAAAAAATCCCGAAGAAATCACATGTACATAAATATTTACGGCCTTTGCTCAATACTTTGTGGATGCACCTTTGGCAGCAATTACAGCCTCAAGTGTTTTTGAATATGATGCCACAAGCTTGGCACAGTTAACTTTGGGCAGTTTGGCCCATTCCTCTTTGCAGCACCTCTCAATCTCCATCAGGTTGGATGGGAAGCGTCGGTGCATAGCCATTTTCAAATCTCTCCAGAGATGTGCAATTGAATTCAAGTCTGGGCTCTGACTGGGCCACTCAAGGACATTCACAGAGTTGTCCTGAAGCCACTCCTTTGATATCTTGGCTGTGTGCTTAGGGACGTTGTCCTGCTGAAAGATGAACTGCCGCCCCAGTCTGAGGTCAAGAGCACTCTGGAGCAGGTTTTCATCCAGGATGTCTCTGTACATTGCTACATTCATCTTTCCTTCTATCCTGACTAGTCTCCCAGTTCCTGCGGCTGATAAGCATCCCAACAACATGATGCTGCCACCACCATGCTTCACTGTAGGGATGGTATTGACCTGGTGATGAGCGGTGCCTGGTTTCCTCCAAACATGACGCCTGGCATTCACACCAAAGAGATCAATCTTTGCCTCATCAGACCAGAGAATTTTGTTTCTCATGGTCTGAGAGTCCTTCAGGTGCCTTTTGGCAAACTCCAGGTGAGCTACCATGTGCCCTTTACTAAGGAATGGCTTCCGTCTGGCCACTGTACTATACAGGCCTTAGTGGTGGATTGCTGCAGAGATGGTTGGCCTTCTGGAAGGTTCCCCTCTCTCCACAGAGGAACGCTGTTGCTCTGACAGAGTGACCATCAGGTTGTTGGTCACCTCCCTGATTAAGGCCATTCTCCCCTGATCGCTCCGTTTAGATGGCCGGACAGCTCAAGGAAGAGTCCTGGTGGTTCTGAACTTCTGTTTACGGATGATGGAGGCCACTGTGCTCATTGGGACCTTCAAAGCAGCAGAAATTTTTCTGTACTCTTCCCTAGATTTGTGCCTCGAGACAATCCTGTCTCCGAGGTCTACAGACAGTTCCTTTGACTTCATGCTTGGTTTGTGCCCTGACATGCACTGTCAACTGTGGGACCTTACAGTATAGACAGGTGTGTGGCTTTTCAAATCATGTTCAATCAACTGAATTTACCACAGGTGGACTCCAATTACGCTATAGAAACATCTCAAGGATGATCAGTGGAAAAAGGATGCACCTGAGCTAAATTTTGAACTTCATGGGAAAGGCTGTGAATACTTATGTACATGTAATTTCTTAGTTTTTATTTTGAATAAATTTACAAAAATCTAAAAAAAAAACAACCAAAAAACCCTTTTTTTTTACATTGTCATTAATGGGGTATTGGGTGTAGAATCTGGAGAAAAAAAATAAATTTAATCCATTTTGGAATAAGGCTGTGTAACAACAAAAAGTGGGAAAAGTGAAGTGCTGTGAATACTTTTCGGATGCACAGTAACTGTCTTGTGAAATCAACTCCTCCTGCAGTTTTGTTCCGATTGTTTTGAAACTTAGTATACATACAAAGAAATCAAGGCAACTGTGTTCACAAAACAAGTTATATTTAATAAAGTGGAATAACTAGCTCATTTCATAGCTCATTTCAGTGTAAACAGCATTATATCATAAGTTCATTTTTTAAAATTATACTTAACACACTGATTTATCGAGGTAATTTTTATAACGTTTGTATACCACTGTTAATAGTCTCTCGGCGCCACACCAGTCGGCTGCCTTTTGCAACAGCGGCTCGATTCCGAGTTTTTTTTCCCCTTCCTCTCTCTTTTGATGCTCTGAGTGTTGCTATCCCTGTGCTGTTGCAATCCTGGAATTTCCCCGTTGTGGGACTAATAAAGGCTTATCTTATCTTAACACAGGGAATAAGTATTGAACACGTGGAGAAAAGAGGTGCAAAAAGGCATAGAAACCCAAGAAACCAGTTGAAATCAATCAGAATTTCGGAAGCCATCCCATCCCCCATCATTCATTCATTCATTCATCTTCTTCCGCTTAATCCTTTTCGGGTGGCGGGGGGACTGGAGCCTATCCCAGCATCTTTGGGCGAGAGGCATGGTACACCCTGGACAGATCACCAGTCCATCGCAGGGCCAACCATTCACTCTCACAGTCATTCCTAAGGACAATTTAGAATCCCCAGTTTTGATGCCAGTTAACCTAACTTGCATGTTTTTGGCATGTGGGAGGAAACCAGAGAAATCCCGGAGTAAACCCACGCAGACACGCATGGGGAGAACATGCAAACTCCACACAGATCACTGTTGGTCGGGGGCTGGGATCAAACCCAGGATCCCCCGGCCAAGGGTGAGTTGCTGTGCTGCCGCAGTGCTAGCCGCAGTGCTAACCACTGTGCCACCGCGCCGCCCCCCCATCCCCCATCAGTGCACATTAATTTCAGCTGGTTAAGTTCTGACTGCCTTTCAAAAGGTATGTGAATATCAGATTGTCATACCACAAAGAACTCTTGATGGGTAGAAGCAAAGAGCTCTCTCTAGACCTTCGCAACTTTATTGTTGCAAAATATAATGACAGCATTGGTTACAGGTGCA
The DNA here is from genome assembly GCA_020510985.1 of Pholidichthys leucotaenia. Taxonomy (NCBI): domain Eukaryota; kingdom Metazoa; phylum Chordata; class Actinopteri; order Cichliformes; family Pholidichthyidae; genus Pholidichthys; species Pholidichthys leucotaenia. Next base: position 91,660,525 of record CM035843.1, read on the forward strand.
TTTCTAAACTGCTGAATGTTCCAGTGAGTACTGTTGGAGCCATCATTTTGAAGTGGAAAGAACATCATTTTATCATAAACCGGCCACAACTAGGAGCTCCTTGCAAGATTTCTGACAGAGGAGTCAAAACAATTATCAGAAGAGTTATCCAAGAGACAAAGACCACTCGCTGAGAGCTCCAGAAAGACCTGGAGTTAGCAGGTACTGCTGTTTCAAAGAAAATAAGTAATGCACTCAACCGACATGGGGTCTATGCTCGCTCACATTGCAAGACTCCATTGCTGAAGAAAAAGCATGCTGAAGCTTGTTTAAAGTTTGCAGCACAATATTTGGGCCAGCCAGTAAAATAGTGAGAGAATATAGTCTGGTCAGATGAGACCAAAATTGAACTTTTTGGATGCCACAACACACAGCATGTTTGGAGGAGAAATGGCACTGGACATTCCATCGTGGTGTGAGGGTGTTTTTAGCTCAACCGACATGGGCTCTATGCTCGCTCACCTCGCAGGACTCCATTGCTGAAGAAGAAGAAGCAGCCAACTTTATTGTCATTCAATCCATACAGCCAATCATGTACAATAGAACGAAATTACCTTTCTCCCATCTACAATGTTAATCACATCTAGACTTGGAGGGGCTGCTGCCATGCAAGGCGCCGCCACAAACAACTTTTTCCTTCCCCCATTCCATTATGCTGAGTACCAAGCTGGAAGGCGGGAAGTACCATTTTTATATGGTCTTTGGTATGACCTGGCCGGGGCTTGAACCCACAACCTACCGGTTGGGAGACGGATGCTCTACCAACTCGGCCACCCACTGTTTCCTCTGGCTTAAAGACCTTCACACGATGGAAACATATTTTTCCGGGGGGGGGGGGTGTTTGACAAAAAACACGACTAATTTTGCACAGTAACTTTGCATATGGAACTTACTGTTTGAAGCATTGTACAACCGAGGCTTGAATGTTGGAATATTGGGCCAGTCGGGGTCCCACCCAGACGTCCTGTGTTTGGACTTTTTACTGGTGTGTCATTCTCTCCTTCCTCTTCTCTCACCTCTCCTGGATCCTCTGCCTGAACACTGAGTTAAGGGTACAAAGAGCACCTACTTAAAAACTTGAGTAATGACTTCAGTCTTGAAGGTTTTTCTCCAAAATCTGACAATTTTCTTATAGGTTTGTATTTTTCTCTGTAAATGTATCTAAATTTGAAACCACTTTCCTCAGATTTGTAATTTCCTCTTGTAAAATGGACTTTTCTTGTACATTTGAGACATTATAAATTTGTGGATTATTTTATGGCTAATTTTTATCTGTTTTTTTTAAAATAATTTTTTTAAATAAATTTGAAAGAGATGTAATTTTTTTTTTTTACTTTTTCCTTATAACAATTTTTGACCATAAGTTTGCAGAGCCAGAACAGAACAATTTAACTCTGATTTCAAGGAAAAAAAATAGTCAAATTGTATTGAATGAAATAAATTAACTTTGACCAAAGATGCAGTTATTTCTGTTATAATATTCCTATACAGTGGTGTGAAAAAGTGTTTACCCCCTTCCTGATTTCTCATTTTTTGATATGTTTGTCACACTTTAATGTTTCAGATCATCAAACAAATTTAAATATTAGACAAAGACAACACAAGTAAACACAAAATGCAGTTTTTAAATGAAGGCGTTTATTATTAAGGGTAAAACAATCCAAACCTACATGGCCATGTGTGGAAAAAGTGACCCCCCCGCCCCGTTAAAACTGTGGTTTATCACATCTTTGAAAAGCTGAGTTCAATTTCTCTAAGCACACCCAGGCCTGATTACTGCCACACCTGTTCTCAATCAAGAAATCACTTAAATAGGACCTGCCTGACAAAGTGAAGTAGACCAAAAGGTCCTCGAAAGTTAGACATCATGCTGCAATCCAGAGAAATTCAGGAAGAAATGAGAAACAAAGTAACTGAGATCTATCAGTCTGGAAAAGGTTATAAAGCCATTTCTAAAGCTTTGGGACTCCAGCGAACCACAGTGAGAGCCATTATCCACAAATGGTGAAAACATGGAACAGTGGTGAACCTTCCCAGGAGTGGCCACCCGACCAAAATTACCCCAAGAATGCAGCGACAGCTCATCCAAGAGGTCACGAAAGACCCCACAACAACATCCAAAGAACTGCAGGCCTTGCTTGCCTCAGTTACAGTCAGTGTTCATGATTCCATCATAAGAAAGAGACTGGGCAAAAATGGCATGCATGATGGAGTTCCAAGACGAAAACCACTGCTGAGCAAAAAGAACATAAAGGCTCATCTCAGTTTTGCCAGAAACCATCTTCATCATCCCCAAGACTTTTGGGAAAATACTCTGTGGACTGACGAGACAAAAGTTGAACTTTTTGGAAGGTGTGTGTCCCATTACGTCTGGCGTAAAAGTAACACAGCATTTCAGAAAAGGAACTTCATACCAGCAGTAAAATATGGTGGTGGTAGTGTGATGGTCTGGGGCTGTTTTGCTGCTTCAAGACCTGGAAGACTTGCTGTGGTAAATGGAGCCATGAATTCTGCTGTCTACCAAAAAATCCTGAAGGAGAATGTCCGGCCATTTGTTCGTGACCTCGAGCTGAAGCACACTTGGGTTCTGCAGCAGGACCATGATCCAAAACAAACCAGCAAGTCCACCTTTGAATGGCTTAAGAAAAACAAAATGAAGACTTTGGAGTGGCCTAGTCAAAGTCCTGACCTGAATCCGATTGAGATGCTGTGGCATGACCTTAAAAAGGCAGTTCATGCTCGAGAACCCTCCAATGTGGCTGAATTACAACAATTCTTCAAAGATGAGTGGGCCAGAATTCCTCCACAGCGCTGTAAAAGACTCATTACCAGTTATCGCAAAGGCTTAATTGCAGTTGTTGCTGCTAAGGGTGGCCCAACCAGTTATTAGGTTTAGGGGGCAATCACTTTTTCACATAGCACCATGCAGGTTTGGATTTTTTTTTCCCCTTCATAATAAACATCTTCATTTAAAAACTGCATTTTGTGTTTACTTGTTATCTTTGTCTAATATTTAAATTTGTTTGATGATCTGAAACATTTAAGTTTGACGAACGTACAAAAAAATGAGAAATCAGGAAGGGGCAAACACTTTTCACACCACTGTATATTTGTAGTTTTTTTTTTTTTTAAGGAATCTCAGGAAAAACCTCCCTTATTTTGAAATCCAAATGTTGGCACATTTAGTTTGTCTGAAGGCTGCTGACGGATTAAAGTCACTGACTTCGTGAATTTCAATCAACTTAACTTGCCAGGTACATAATAATAAACATAAATTAGTTCATATTAACTACGGTAAAGGTAAAAACATCTGCTTTTTATTTTTGTCTGAGGGAAGAAAAACAAAAAAGTAATGATTTAAAAAGAAGACCAAATGAACCTACTTGAGCTCCTAATCACACCTGTTAGCTAAGCGACTCTTCCATTATTGCTCCCGTTAACAGCGGGTTAAAACCATGATAAATGCCTCCAGTGCTTGCGTACCTTTTCTGCTTTTCCCCCCCACATTTCAAGTACTTTAATAAGCTCGTGGTTCTCTCAGACAGTGATGCTAGAGAGCCACTCTGCCTGGCGACTGGAGTGGTCACGCGGGCGGGGCGCTTCTGAACTCTGTGTGGATGATTGTCACACGTGTTGTTCATGTGCTTGCCTGCGGACCGTCATTCCTTCATATTTTTTTCTTTAATTTATATTTCCTCTTAGAGTGGCAGAATAAATTCAAGTGTGATGGGCCGCCACCTGGAAATGTTACCAGAGGAAACCCTGGTCACCACTCCGGTTAAGCTTGTGAGTCCAGCAACTCAAGCTTGTTGAAGCTCGTTTAAAGTTTGCTGCACAACATTTCGGCAAGCTAGTAAAATACTGAGAGAATATATTTTGGTCAGATGAGACCAAAATTGAACTTTTTGTTTGCCACAACATGCAGCATGTTTGGAGGAGAAATGGCACCGCACATCCCATCATGGTGTGGTGGTGTTTTTCAGCACATGGTACAGGCAGACCTCACATAATTGAAGGAAAGATAAATGGACAAACGTACAGAGACATCCTAGATAAAAACCTGTTGCCATCTGCCAAGCTGCTGAAGATGAAACGAGGGGGGACATTTCAGCAAGATGGTGGTCCCAAACACACACAGCCAAGGAAACTCTCAACACGCTCAGGAGAAGGAAAATAAAGCTGATGGAATGGCCCAGTCAGTCACCTGACCTGAATCCAATTGAAAGTTTATGGAACAAACTGAAGATCAGAATTCATAGACATCCGCAGAACCTTCAAGATTTGAAGACAGTTTGTGTGGAAGAATGGGCTAAAATCACGCTTGAGCAATGCCTGCACCTGGTTTCTCCATACAGGAGGCATCTGGAAGCTGTTATTACCAACAGATTTTTCTATTAATTATTTAATGAATTTCACTAAGTGTGTTCAATACTTATTCCCTGTGTCATTCCACTTTATTAAGTATAACTTGTTTTGTGAACACAGTTGCCTTGATTTCTTTGTATGTATGGATTACTTGGGTTGTTACCGATATCTGGTGAAAATCTCAGGTCAGTGGCTCCATCAGAAATATGTTTAATGAGAAAAATGCTGATGTGTTCAATACTTATTTTCCTCAATGTAATAGTTTGGTGAAAATGTATTTTGGCAGAATAAACTGTCTGGGGAGATATTTAATCAGTTTTCTTCCTTGTCTTCCCCTAAATGTCACCAGGTTCCCACCATACTGAATGCTCTGCAAAGGAGTGTACAGGCAGTCCTGGTGGGAAAGATCCAGATTCAAGATTGGTTTGGAAATGGCATTAAACGTGCTGCCCTAATGAATAAATGGGTCCTGAAAGAGGTGCCCATTGATGAAGACGAGCGCTGTCTTCTTCAGACCGATGGTTCCTTCCTGTATTTGCTCTGCAAAGATGGACTCTACAAAGTGGGCTCTGGCTACAGCGGCACTGTCAGGGTACGTTAAACAAAATGGATGCTGTCTGTGTCCCGTGATTAGCATGTATCATAAAATTATCAGAAATTGTCATTAAGCCCTTAGAAAATGAGCCCCTGGTGTTATTTGAAAAATGCAGTGTCATAAAGCATGGCTTAATTTAGGTTATGAAAAGGGTGTTTGGGATTAAAGATTTTCACAAGGTGCATGTCTAATATGTGCAAGAAAGAGTTGCTTCTCTTAGGAGCTGATCTTCATTTTAGACTTGGATGAGATGCTACAAGCTTGTTATCAAATTGCTTTTGGCACACAGGATCATATGATACATTTTGCTTAAATATAAAGACTTTAGAAGCCAGTTAAGTAAGTCAGGGATTGGACCGCCTCGGTCTCTGCCTTCAACTGCCACTCAAATCAGTATAAGTCAAACTCATTCTTAGTGAGAGTTGGACTCTGCCAGTGCTGCCATTTGTCACTCTTCCTGTTCATAATATTTATGGACAGGACTTCTAGGCACAGTCAAAGGATGGAGGGTGTCATGTTTGGTGACCACTTGATCTTGTCTCTGCTGTTTGCAGATGATGTGGTCATGTTGGCTTGAGCAATGACTTACAGATCTTACTGGGATGGTTTGATACAGAGTGTGAAATGGCTGGGAAGAGAATCAGCACCTCCAAGTCTGAGTCTGTAGTGCTCAGCCAGAAAAGGGTGTAGTGTCCTCTCTGGGTTGGGGATGGGGTCCTGCCCCAACTTGAGGAGTTCAAGTATCTCAGGGTCTTATTCACGAGTGAAGGAAGAATGGAGCGGGAGATTGACAGACGGATCAGAGTAGCATCTGCAGTGATGTGGACGTTGTACCGGTCTGTTGTAGTGAAGAGGAAGCTGAGCTCTAAAACAAAGCTTTCAATTTACCACTTAATCTACATTCCTACCCTCAATTATGGCCACACATTCTGGGTTATGACCAAAAGAATGAAATCATAAATACAAGTGGCTGAAATGAAATTGCTGGACTTACCTTTAGAGAGAGGGTGAGGAGCTCAGTTATCTGGGAGAGACTCAGAGTAAAGCCACTGTTCCTCCGCATTGAAAGGAGCCAGTTGAGATGGTTTGGACATCTAATTAGGATGCCTCCTGAATGATACCACTTGAGGTGTTTTGGGCATATCCCACTGGGAGGAGACCCCGGGGGAGACCCAGGACACACTGGAAAGACTGTCTCCCAGCTGGCCTGGGGATGCCTTGGTGTCCCCTCTGAAGAGCTGGAAGAGGGGGCTGGAGATGGGGAAGTCTGGGATTCTCTACTTGAACTGCTGCCGCTGCGACCCAGATCCACAGAAAAGCGGTAGTAGATGGATGGAATAAAGACTTGAGATTTTGACTTGATTAGCATTTCGTTATTATTCCTATATGTAATTGGGAGCGACTGCATTTCCAGTAGCTTTTAATAATAATGTTTAGCAGTAGACTAAATGTTTTTTGGTTTTTTTTTCTGCATCCCCTATCAGTGTTTGTTTTTGTTACCACTTACATGGACCGGAGTGGTCGCCTAGTGGTAGGGCATCCACTCCACAGCCAGGTCATACCAAAGACCATATAAAAATAGTACTGTCTGCCTTCTAGCTTGCTGCTCAGCATAATAGAATGGGGAGACCAAACAGAACTACCAGAGGTCTGACCCCTCCACTGTGGATTTCACTACTTAACAGTAGCTGTGTGGCCTAGGGTCATAGAAATGGAGATAAGCACCACCCCAATACACCATATGCTATGGAAGGGAATTGACTGTCTTAACCATTTACATGAATTCAATGCTTCACAGGGTCATGTGTACAATTCGACATCTCGAATAAGGAATCGAAAGGAGAAAAGATCATGGTTGGGCTTTGCTCAGGTAAATAATGGAATACATTCTCAAACTGCAGTAAAAGGCTGTAGTTATTTCAGATGTGTCCCTTTCAGATGATGAATCATTTTGATTTGGTGTTGTCTTCAGGGGTACTTGTTATATCGGGACACAAGTAATCACAGTATGTCGGCCCTCAAGATTAACCCTGAGACTCTGGAGCATGAAGGGACTGTCGCCATGCCAGGTCCTGAGAAAACCCTTTCATAAACTATTTATTAAAAAAAAAAAAAAAAAAAAAAAAACTTTGAAGGTCAAGTTTAAAATCCCAGCCAGAAAAATCGGGGTATATTCACACTCAGTTGTTTTCTTTGCAGGTCAGCATTCAGACGGACAGAACATAATTTTCACTGATGGAGAGTATGTCAACCAGATTGCAGCCTGCAAAGATGTAAGTTATTGCTAAAGGTTCTCATCAATTTAAAAATAACATTGGTTTTTAAGCTTTGTTTTTCCATTTTCTGTCTTGCCTCCTCACTTACTTGGTCAGTCTTACAGAGCAGCTTTGTGGGGTTTTATTTGAAACAATCCAGCTTGATTACTCATGAATGTTAAAGTCAGTGTTTTTCAACCAGGGTTTCCTTGAACGTTAAGGTTTCTGTGGGAAATTTTCTGAACTCACTTCTTAATTGGCCTCAAAAATTGCAAAAAATTGCCTTCATGTTGCATGGGTTCTATAGGCACCCACCCATGCACAGGGAGCATGCTCCCTAAAGGGAGCAGCCAAAAGAAGTAACAAAAATTTCCCTCATGTGATTATTTTTCAATCCATCTATGTGGCCTGTTCACTAGTCAACACAATACAGGAACACTCTGAGGTGAGTGCAATATCCCCTGCCTCCATTTTCTTTGAAGATCCCAATATTGACTGACGGAGAGCAGTTTTCAACTTTTCAATATAATTACTGTGGCAGAACCAAATTGTGATAACCCCATCATCCACAAATATACAACAAAGTTTACAGCCCATAGTTGTAGGGCAGGATCCCAAGGTGAACCCGTGTAGCAAGTTTGGTGACCCTAGAGGGCTTTACATGTTCTATAGTAAAGCCCCTGTCACACCATGACGATTTAGGCAGCGTTTGCCGCTGTATCAAAATTCCTCTAAAACACTGGCATATGCCCAAAATTGAAAATTTTAGGCGTATGCATCGCGTATCAACAATGAGTTGGACATACACATGAAGTATTAGTAACTTGTAAATAACTTATTCCAGCGACTGCGTAGCGTGTTGCCAGCATTCACAACTTATGTGCAACGATAGTCTAACTTATGCGTAACTTATCCATAGCTTATCCTAACTTATGCATAGCACCGTGATGCCAAACTTGACAGCTGATGGTACAGACTGCAGTCAAAGGTAAAAACATGACAAGGAGGGCTAAACAACGATTTGGATCTTCATAATATCCTGTAGCTTGAAAATGTTTGACTTAAGATGGTTCGGACATGTTCCCGTTACACAAACAAGTATGTGTGCTTAGCTCTCTGTGTGTGTGTGTGTGTGTGTATGCGCTGCAAACAGCAGCTGAACTCATCAGAACAGAGAGCAGGTGGATCAAGTCAGCTCTTAATTAATAGAGGTGTCATCAAGTCTACACAGAGACCACCACACAGTGGAAGCATTTCAAAGTATGAAACATCTCTTTACTTTGAGTGAAGCTGGGGAACCATGGTTAGTTCCCCAGCTTCACTTAAATTCTGGGGAATTGAGAGAATTGTGCTTCCCCATGGAGGTGAAGATATCTTCAAGACTTTGCTCTGCAGGGAAGCATACTGGATCCATACTGTGAACACAGTGGAGCCCTTGGGACTCAATGAGGAGCTTTGTCTATCCTGTTTTTTTGTCAAATGTTTTTTGTGAATATACAGCGGGGAAAATAAGTATTGAACACGTTAACATTTTTCTTATTAAATATATTTCTGATGGAGCCACTGACCTGAGATTTTCACCAGATATCGGTAACAACCCAAGTAATTCATACATACAAAGAAATCAAGGCAACTGAACTGTGTTCACAAAACAAGTTAGTTAATAAAGTGAAATGACACAGGGAATAAGTATTGAACACACTTGGTGAAATTCATTAAATATTTTGTAGAAAAGCCTTTGTTGATAATAACAGCTTCCAGAAACCTCCTGTTTGGAGAAACTAGTCACAGGCATTGCTCGAGTGATTTTACCCCATTCTTCCACACAAACTGCCTTCAAATCTTGAAGGTTCTGTGGGTGTTTTCTATGAACTCTGATCTTCAGTTCATTCCATAGATTTTCAATTGGATTCAGGTCAGGTGACTGACTGGGGCATTCTAGCAGCTTAACTTTTCTTCTCTGGAGCCAGTTGAGTTTCCTTGCCTGTGTGTTTAGGATCATTGTCTTGCTGAAATGTCCAACCTCATTTCATCTTCAGGATCTTGGCTTATCCTGGGTATGACGTTAAACTGCATCCGGGAGAGGGGGTCTGTTGGACTAGGAGGATGATGGAGTGCCTCTTAACCCTCACTGATACTCCCAGGTGTCCCTTGGGCAAGGACTAGTACCTGTTAGCCTCCCTTACTAGGGTTACGGTAAAACTCTCCAACATCCTTGTGTGTTATAATCCCCTAAGGGGACCAAGGGTTAAAGTGGTTCCAAGCAGCCCCTTGCTGATCATATGAGGTGACAAATGGGGCAACTTGTTTGCCGTGAGTTGCGACCCGTGTCAGTGGAGGAAGAGATCCTGGTTCTTGAGGAATGTGTCTTACTGTGGCTTTCACAAGTCCAAGACAGTGCTTTGGCTCCTCCTAATCCTAGAAGCCTATGGCGGGAGGAAAACAATGTTCAATGGCAAACAATGTTCAATTTTTACAGCAGAGGCTCGTGCTTTGCTTCTAGCATTGGAACACATTGAGAGAACCAAACAACAGAGCTCCTTAATTTTTACTCACTCCAGATCCTGTCTTCAGGCACTTAGGTTTTTAAAGACTGATCACCCCATTATTGTCCGGATTTTAGAGAAACTAGGTTTTTTACAGAAACGTAATGTTAATATCATCTTCTGTTGGATCCCCAGCCATGTTGGCTTGTCGGGTAACGAGCAGGCAGACAGTGCTGCCAAGAGAGCCCTTACCCAAGAAGTCACTTAATGCCAGATCCCAGCCTCAGACCTCAGGCCTCTAATAACCTCCTATATTTTAAAGAAGTGGCAGACTGAATGGGACACATGTACTGCAAATAAACTGCATGATATTAAGCCTGCCATAAGCCATAGACACTTGTATCACTTTCAGAACCGACATGATGAGGTAGCGTACACTAGATGCCATATTGGCCACTCAAGGCTAACGCACAGCTTTTTATTAAAAGGTGAAACACCACAGCAAGACAACGTTTTTATACTCAAATGTCACTGAAGGATATTTTTAATAAGACGCCACCAAAGAAAGTTTTAGGGTTTTTAGCACATGTGCATCTGAAGCATCTTATTTAATTTTTCTATTTTATTGTATCTACATATGTATCTCGCTGTATTTATTTATTCTTTCATTTATCATATTGTCTCCATATAATTTTTAACTCAATTTTCTTATTAGTTCTTATTTTGCCATGAAATAGCCATAGATGCTGACATGGCACTAAACAAGTACACTCACTCAGGATCTTGGCAGATGGCAACAGGTTCTTATCAAGGATGTCTCTGTACATTTGTCCATTCATCTTTCCTTCAGTTATATGAAGTCTGCCTTTACCATGTGCTGAAAAACACCCCCACACCATAATGTTCCCACCTCCAAACTTCACTGTTGGTATGGTGTTTTGGGGCCATTATGCAGTGCCATTTCTCCTCCAAACATGCTGTGTGATGTGGCATCCAAAAAGTTCAATTTTGGTCTCATCTGACCAGACTATATTTTGCCAGTATCTTACTGGCTTGCCCAAATGTTGTGCAGCAAACTTTAAACAAGCTTCAACATGCTTTTTCTTCAGCAATGGAGTCTTGCGAGGTGAGCGGGCATAGAGCCCATGTTAGTTGAGTGCATTACTTGTTGTTTTATTTGAAACAGCAGTACCTACTAACTCCAAGCCTTTCTGGAGCTCTTCACGAGTGGTCTTTGGCTCTTGGATAACGCTTCTGATAATTTTTTGACTCCTCTGTCAGAAATCATGAGAGGAGCTCCTGGTCATGACCGGTCTATGGTAAAATGATGTTCTTTCCACTTCCAAATGATGTCTCCAACAGTGCTGTCTGGAACATTCAGCAGTTTAGAAATGCACCTGTAACCAATGCCATCATTATGTTTTGCAACAATTAAGTTTGCGAAGGCCTAGAGAGAGCTCTTTGCTTCTACCCATCATCAGTTCTTTGTGGTGTGACAATCTGATATTCACATTCCTTTTTGAAGGCTATCAGTCAGGACTTAACCAGCTGAAATGAATTTGCACTTATGGGGGATGGGATGGCTTCCTAAATTCTGATGGATTTCAGCTGGTTTCTTGGATTTCTATGCCTTTTTGCACCTCTTTTTCTTCATGTGTGCAATACTTATTCTCTGTGTCATTCCACATTATTTTTTTTCCACAATATCTTTATTGAACCTTTTTTTTTTTTTAACAAACATGATACAAACAATCAAACACTAACACTAAAGTACTACAAAAAAAAAAAAAAAATGCACTAAAAACACCAACAACCACCAACAAAATCAAGTCTTCAACAATGCTCCTCTGTTTAGTCTAGACAATCCAATACATAAGTATACATATTATGTTCACCAGTTTGGAATTTACAAGGTCCACACACATCATTCACCTTCTTCTTCAAGAGTTATGTTTAAATTTTTTACATAATCAATAAAAGGTCTCCATATATTCTCAAACACAATTTCCTTTGATTTCAGTATATATGTTATTCTTTCTAATGGAAGGTTTGTTAACATCTGTCTTAACCACTGAGTCACATCTGGTCTATGAGTCTTTTTCCATAATAGTGCAATACATTTTTTGGCATGAAGCAAACTGAGGTCTATGAATGTTCTTTCACTTTTATTAAAATTATGCTTTTCTGGGTACAGACCCAACAAAAACAGTTTAGGATTCAATATGATTTGTTTTGAGATTATTTTTTCAATTGTTACCCTCACCTCTTCCCAAAACATTCTTATTAATCTACATTCCCATAAACAATGAAATAGGGTTCCTTTACTTTCCATGCATTTTGTGCATGTATCTGGTATATTTTTGTTATATCTATTTAACTCCTCCGGTGTAACATACATCCGCATTAACCATTTGAAATGTATCAATTTAAGGCGTACATTTATTGATTTGGTTTGAGCTTCTGTACAAGCCAATTCCCATTGTTCCTCTGAAATTTCAGTTTGCAGATCTTCTTTCCAGTAGTTTAATCTTTTCAGTGAATTTTCACTTGAAGATAGTGTCAATGAGTTATAAAACTCTGAAATAATACCCTTTCTTTTACTATCTTTCATCATCATTTTTTCCAAGGATGAATAAATAGGTCGAGTGAGAGCTTTATTTTGATTTGATCGAATAAAGTTTCTAAGTTGAAGATATTTAAAAAAATGTGTTCTATTGAGATTAAATTTGATCCTCAGCTCTTCAAAAGACATTATGTTATCTGCACATGGCAAATATAAATCCTGAATCTTTTGTATCCCTTTTAAATTCCATACTTTAAATACAGCGTCCGCTCTCCCTGGTTTAAAATATTGATTACCCCATATTGGACTAAATTGTGACAATAACTGTGGTTCTTTTAAATAGTTTTTAGCTTCACACCATATTTTGATCATATGCTTTACAAATGGATTTTTAACTTGTTTTTGTAATTTTTTTGCCGAATCTGAGTATATGAATATGGGAAGAGGTAAAGGTAAATTGTATGATTCCATTTCAGTCCAGTGAGGGAGATCATTTGATGAAAAATAATATGTCATAGACCTCAGTTGTGCCGACCAATAATACAACATAAAATTTGGACATTTCAGACCTCCACGATCAAATGGTAAATATAATAAAGACAAACGTAATCTAGCCCTCCTGTTGTTCCATATAAATTCCACTAACTTTTTTTTTATTCTTGAGAATAGATCTAAAGGTGGTGATAAGGGAATGTATTGAAATAAATAAAGTATTTTAGGTAAAATATTACTTTTAAGTATATTGATTCTCCCGATCATCGACATTGGTAGTGACATCCATCTCTGAGTTAACTCATTGATATCTGACATTAAGGCTTCATAGTTGACACTGGCGACTGATTCTAGCTTAGGCACAATTTGGATTCCTAAATATTTAAACTGATTTACAACATTGAATTGATTTACCTCAGGGGCTGGGTAATTTCTCTGGGTCTCATTTAGCATTAATATTGAAGATTTAGTTTTATTTATTTTATATCCTGATATTTCCCCAAAATTCTTTATTAAATTCAACAAGGTTGGAATTGATTTTTTTAGATTCGACATAAACAAAATTATATCATCGGCGTACAGGGAGATTTTATGTTCTGTTGGTCCAACTTTAATTCCATATATTTGTGAATGTAAACGTATCGCTAAAGGTTCAATTGCCATAGTAAACAGTAAAGGTGAAAGTGGACAGCCTTGTCGACATCCTCTATTGATTTTTATTGGTTTTGAAATATTGTTATTTGTTAGGATTTCTGCTGTAGCATTATTGTATATTATTTGAACCCATTTTATGAAATTATTTCCAAGTCCAAACCTTTGTAGGACTTCAAAAAGAAAGGGCCATTCAACTCTATCAAAGGCCTTTTCGGCGTCCAATGATAGGAGAGCTGTATCCGGTGCTTCTTTATTAAAATAAATAATATTAAATAGTCTTCTTACATTATGGAAGCCTTGTCTACCCTTTATAAAGCCATTCTGATCTCGATTAATAATATTTGGTAAAATTTCTTGTATTCGTCTTGCTCATTCCACATTATTAAATATAACTTGTTTTGTGAACACAGTTGCCTTCTTTGTATGTATGGATTACTTGGGTTGTTACTGATATCTGGTGAAAATCTCAGGTGAGAGGCTCCATCAGAAATACTAGTGCATGCCTGTAAAAAGCAAGTATTCTTGTCTGAAAACAGGTAGCCCTATTAGGCTTTACAGGCCCAAATGTAGGCTGCATTTGAAAGTGGGAATACAAAGAGGTGTAGCCTATATGTAGGCAATAATGTTAGACTTTGACAAATATGAAAGGAACTGCACACTAAGATTTACTTGATTGTGTGAATATTAATTACAGAATTATTGAAAATGAATGGGACATCCAATATTGGCGACTGTTTAAGAAGACTTGTTTATTTGTCAGACTTATTTGTGTGATCTTTTATGAGTTATATTCATAAGTGTATCTTGCACTTTGGGGATTGGAAGTTGTTCAGTTATTATTTTGTTTTAGTTTATATGTGTAGTTTATAGTCTGTCATCAATAAACTCATGTAGTACTATAACAGGACACATTTACAAATATTTGAGACCCATTGTAGTGCATCATTTTATATTTTAGCAATATTACAAGTACAAAACACTGAACATTATTGTACACAGCAGAATGACCCATTTGGCTGCAACTGTTGCATCAGTAGCCACGGTTACATGGGCAAAATTTCTTCAATCTGATTACAATTCAGATCAGAACTTTACTGTTTACATAGATCCTGAAAAAGCTGATCCGATTAGGATGTGCGTTTCCGTGTGTCACACGTTTGAACGGACTAAATCATTTTGACATGCGCAGATCAACATTTTGACATTCCGAAAATAATAGAAGAAGCAGCTTCCGGTGTAAACAAACCCTGCTTCGTGTCTTTCTCTTTTTGAAATGGACCTGTATTGTGTTATCCAGACTGTACTTTTGCTTCTGCTGGTCTCTGTAATGAAGCTACAAGTACATACTTCTGCATATGACAAACAGAGGGAGACAGCAGGATGATAGACCAGTTTTGTTTAACTCCAGCCATGTCTTCCGCTAGCTGCTGTAAAGACGGAAATACGTCACATCGACGTGTGGCTGATGTACAGACATGCGCAGTAAACATATTTGCAATCCAAGCTTCGGAATAAGTGTTTATATGCGCACCAATTGGAATATCAATTGGCATAACCCACCCGTCTCGATCGGAAGGAAATTTTGATCCGAATCAGTGTGATCGGGTCAGAATATTCAGATTGGTGTGTTTACATGAAGCCTTTTTATTCCGATCAGGCTTTTAATCCGGTTACTTGTGTCCAAGTAAACATGGCTAGTGTTGCCCATTTGTCAGTAAATAAAAAAAAAAATTTTTTTTTTCATTATTTGGGCGGTTTTTGTCACGGTCGTCGTTTAGTCAAAGCGTGCGCATATCTGTCCGCATATGATATGCAATTGATTTGGCCATTCCGTTCCACAATCATGGTGGTATTTTTATTAACTTTTAATTTTTAGATAGCCATGCCCCGGGAGGAGCGCCATGTTGAACCTGCGGTGCCGCAGAGGACAGCGGTGGCATACAGGTGAAGCACAGGTGAAGCAGCAACCGAGACTCTATCCCGTTAATTGGGCAAGCTGGGCTTGGCTCCCTGGGAAGGACTGTGTAAAGCGTTTCTAGTGCTGCCTCTGGTCTTTTTGTCTGTGCCATCGTCTCCAAACCATGCACCGTAGCAGGTCTCCCTACCGCCTTGTAAATGTTCCTTTTCACTCTAGCTGCCATCTTTCTGTCACAAATCACCCCTGACACTCGTCTCCACCCACTCAACCCTGTCTGCACTCTCTTCTTCACCTCTCTTGTGCATTTTCCATAGCTTTGAATGGGTGACAAATCCACAACCATCTGTCCTTCCGCATTTTTCTCCTTAAGACCATGCCTACCCAGAACCTCCTCATCACCTCTGTTCCCTTCACCTACATGTCCATTAAAGTCCGCTCCAATCATCACTGTGTCCCTCCTGGGAGCACTCTCTATCACTTCATCCAACTTACTCCAGAATTCCTCTTTCTCTTTTCCCTGCCATCCAATATGTGGGGCATACACACTGACAACATTCAACATCACACCTTCAACTTCTAGTTTCAAACTCATGATCCTGTCTGACTCCGTCTTTGCCTCTTGAACAGTCTTCACATACTCTTCCTTCAAGATTACCCCTACTCCATTTCTCTTTCTGTCTACATCATGGTAGAGTTTAAATCCACCTCCAATGCTCCTAGCTTTGCTTCCCTTCCATCTGGTTTCTTGAACATACAGTACACCTACCTTCCTTCTCTCCGTCATATCAGCCAACTCTCTGCCTTTACCAGTCATAGTCCATACATTCAAAGTCCTTACTCTCACCTACACACTTCTGCCCTTCTTTTTCTCTCTCTCCCTCCTAACACACATTCCCCCTCTCCTCCTCTTTGATCTTCGACCAACAGTAGCCCAATTTCCACCGGTGCTCTGTTGGTTAACAGCACTGGTGGCCGTTGTCGTTAACCTGAACCTCAACCGATCCGGTATGAAAGTCTCATTCATCATGAGCCACATGTTGGATTTGGCAAAGGTTTTATGTCGGATGCCCTTCCTGATGCAACCTTCCCTATTTACCCAGGCTTGGGAACGGCACTAGGAGTGCACTGGCTTGTGTGGCTGGGTTAGGGAAATTTTTGTTACTACAGCAAGAAAAAAAAAAAAGTAATGATAAAAATGAAATGATGATCAGTGTTGGGCAAATTACTGAAAGTTGGTAACTAATTACAGTTACTAGTTATTTCTTTTCAAAGGGATAGGCTCCAGCCCCCCCACGACCCGAAAAGGATTAAGCGGAAGAAGATGGATGGAAGTGAGTTACTTGACCAATTACTACATGATCAAAGTAATTGGTTACTTATAAATAGGCCTGTAACGATAACAAATTTTGATGAATGATAAAGTTTACCCAAACTTATTGCGATAAACAGTACTGTCGATGGCATGAAGTCCATTTGATGCCCCAGATATAGTAATATGAGAACAGTCTATCTACAACTTTTCAAAAAGCTTTGAACTTTTATTTATGAATATTAAACACTGGAATAGAAATGTGGAAAAAAATATTTAAAATAACCTAAATAAATAAAACATAAAACAAAAAAAATAAATAAAATTGTATTGGCCACTACTTGTTTATACGTGGCCACAGACGACTGAGACACCTGGCTTTACATCACTGGTAAGCACCATTTGTTTTCAATATGCATGGTCTCGGCGACAGAACAATAAAGAACTACATAGTGAACACTTCAACTTCATGGACCTTTAGGCCTATTTTGAGTCATTTTTTTCTGGTAGCACTCTCTAATACAGCCACTATGTTGTAAAATGATTGACGGTAAGAATGGTTGCACCAGTTATACAAATATAGCGTAAATATGAAACATGAATAACTGGGATAGTTGAGGCCAATAGGGGGAATGAGGGCTTTGCTGTGCGAAGTGAACACGCTGTTAAAAAGGAGCAGACTCTGAGGCCCAGTGAGGACAAACTGTATATTGTGAGCAGACCCCAACTTGCTGTGTCACTTTTTATCCCCTGCCGGTCTCTGACCCCTTTGGGCAAAGACCGAAGGGGGATTTTGATATGGGGCGGTCCGTCCAGCCATCCCACTTTTGTTTTTAAAATGTTTTTAAACTTGGTACCAGGATCTGAAATACACTGATATGTATATTGCTATTTAACTGTGATCGAACGATTTTTGCAGGAATTATAGACCTTGACGTCAAGGTCAGTTTTTCCCTAAATCTTGTAAACACAATAAATACTGAAAGAACCGATGTAGGCTTTTCAAATCCGTACCATAGCTGCATCAAACACCAGGCTATGGGTTTGGGTTCAAAAGGTCAAAGTTAATATTCCCTATGCCTTGTTACTGTACAACAAGTAAAGCTAGGGTCACCAAACTTTGTACACAGGTTCACCCTGTTACCCTGAAGTGTGACTATGGTTTTGGCGTTGCAAGGTCAATGTCAAAATACCAAATAAACTATATCTCAACAAACTTGGTAGCCAGGTTCACCTTGGGATCCTGACCTCTGACTATGGTCTTAGTGTGAAAAAGTCAAAGGTCAGTGTTAATGTTCCCTTTGCACTATTACTATAGAACGACTAAAGCTACGGGCTCCAAACTCACTACACAGGTACACCTTGGGATCCTCACCTACAACTGTAGGTTGTATAAAATTATTTTTTGTTGTATATTCATAGATGATAGGTTTTTCATAATTTGGTTCTGCCTCAATAATTATATGGGAAAAGTTGAAAACTGCTCTCCTTTAGTAACATATTGGGATCTTCAAAGAAAATGGAGGCAGGGGATATTGCACTTGCTTCAGAGTGCTCTTGTTTCCAGCCGTCTCCACTGTGAGAGCATGAGCTCTGCCTTGCACAGGAGTGTGCAGAGGGACAGAATCATCCACGGCCAACTAAAAATGATGGCAGATTATATTAGGGGTGGGTGGGCGGCACACAAACGTAAACTGCTACTTATCGTGGCCAGAAAACTTAATGGGCCATTTTTTTTTCTTATCGTGCAATTATCATTTTACCTGTTATCATAACAGGCCTACTTGTAAAAGTAACTTTTACATTACTTTTTAAATGCATACTTGAATTATCTTGAATAAATAAGACAGTTAATGAATTACATTAGGCCTTATTATTATAATGGCAGGCTGAAAACACAAAGCTTCACAGTTTTGTTTTGGTTTTTTTATGTCAGTGTAGCTGAACATGTGTCAGTGTGTGGAACATAAAACTATCCATGTTTATCTTACCTCTATGAAATGGATTAATCCATTGTACAGTGATCCATCCGTCCCTCAAATGTCTTTCACAGATCAAAATAAATTTTTTAATAATCTTTATCCAGGTAGCAGTGAAATTTTTTTTTTTTTTCGCTCCCTCCGTCCCAGCTGATTGAAGGCAAGTGACTGTTGACAACGTGACAGTTTTTTCTCTCTTTAACAACATATCTGGCAATGAGTTGGTTTAATTCTTGCTGGGTCACAAACTGGCCAGATGCATACTCGGGCTAAAACTAATGACTATTTTGGTAGTTGACTAAGCTAACGACTATTTTTTCGATTAGTCAACTAATCACGATTATTTCTGTCATGTCCACTATCTCTGCTTCCTGTTGGCACGGCTCCTGTTTCATGGCTCCAGTGCATGTTTTACCTCACCTGTTTAAGTCTGCACACCTGAAAATATTACCTTGTTCTCAGTCTAACATTTGTAAAAGATCCCTATAGCTAAATAAAATAATGACCCATCAAACATGAGTTTGAAACTTGAGCAACACAATTGCCAGACATTACAAAAAAGACAATATATTTAACTCATAATGCTCAAACAAGAAAAGTGGCATTTTTTTCATGTTTTAGAACCTAATTTAGAGTTTTTCCTGGGAATAGGTCCACAGGCGATTAGTCGGCTATCAGATTAGTTGTCGATTAATTTCGTGACGCTTGATTAGTTGACTAATCATTGCAGCACTAAAGCATACCTGTGTTTGAAATCCTGCCATGGCTGTTCAGATAAAGCAGATCCACTTCAGTGGTGTGAGTGTAGCACAGCCTTTCTTTTGCTTGTTGTCAGAGGTTGTTGCTACTTCTGAAGATTTGAGTGGCAATTTTTTAATGTGGAGGAAGTCTCGACCGGCTCTTTGTCCTTAACTGCAAAAATGGAAAAATAGTGTGCATATTTCCACAAAAACAATGTTGCTGTATCTGTTCCTCCTGGTCAGACTGACTCATGACTTTTTACGACTGGTCACGTCGAGTGACTGCTGAATCCCAGCATATGGTGGGGTCAGTTTGTACATTCATTTGAGTGTAAAAAAAAAAAAAAAACCCACATACATACAGTACTCACAGAAAGTTAGGGATATTCAGCTTTCGGGTGAAATTTCAGGATGCACCTAAAATGCACTATAACCTTTACATGTGAACTTAATTTGACCTTCTCTAACCTTTTGAATTCACATGTCCAACTGTTCAATGTTTCAGTCCTTTTTGCATAACTTGCTGTTCTCTAACAAGGTACTTAATGGCCAAATTCACAACAGGTGTTTGATCCATGAATCAACCAATAAATTTTCTGGTTCAATAAGAATTGGTATTTAAACAGTCCTCTTCATCATGCTATTCACATTTTGACGTCATGAGACCAAGATGACACCTAACAATTGATCAACAGTACCTCACTATTGCGAGGCTTCAAACAGGATGTTCTCAGAGGAAAGTGGCCACTGAGCTTAGAGTGTCACAGAGTGTCATAAGCAGGTAGCAACAGAGAGACTGGAAGAGTCACAGAAAAGCGTAGACGTGAACATCCTTTGGCCACATCCCACACTGATGACCACTTCGTTGTGAACAGTGCCCCGTGGAACTGGATGATGAATGCCACAACTCCAGGCACATTTAAGGGAGGTGAGAGACACCCAAGTGTCACATCAGGCCATTTGAAACAGTTTATATCAGCGTGTTCTGCGTGCTAGACGAACTGCAAGGGTACCTGACCACATGACCAGGCACAGGCGTCATTGTCTTGTATGGGCTAGGGAGCATTTACTCTGGACAAGGGACCAGTGGGCCTCAGTGCTGTTCTCTGAAAGTCGATTCATGTTGAGCAAAAATGATGGCCGCCAACGATGTTGGAAACGTCAAAGAGAGCGCTATGCATCAGCCGCTGTTCTCACCAGACAAGCCTTTGGTGGTGGTGGTGGTGGTGTTAAAGTCTGGGCAGGTGTGTCTAGTCAATACAGAACTGCTCTACACCTTGTGAATGGTACAGTGACAAGCCGATACTACCTGAGTAACATCATTAATCCAGTCATTGTGCCCCTGCATGAACACAGGCCTAATTTTATCTTCATTGACTACAGCGCTCCAGTTCATCAATGTCGCATCATTAGGGAACGGCTGCTGGAGGCTGGGGTACCTCAACTGGAGTGGCATGCACTTTGTTCAGACCTGAATCCCATAGAAAACCTATGGGATCAGCTGAGTCACCATGTAGAGGCATGTAACCCTGCACTCCACAACCTGAATGACCTGAGGGCTGCCCTTCAAGAAGAGTGGAATGCCATGCCTCCGCAGACAATAAGTCAACTTGTGAACAACATGAGATGTCGTCGAGCTGTAATTGATGCTCAAGGGCTCATGACAAGTTATTGAGACATTGACATTTTTTGTTGTGGTATACCCACCACTGTTGTTGGCTTTTGTTTCAGTAAATTGGTTGAGATGAGGAAATCACTGCTGCATGCTTCTACTTAAATGCCCTACTTTCGTAATATATCACTGTAGCATGAACTTTTTACATTTTCCATAAATTTCACCTGAAAGCCAAATATCCTTAACTTTTTGAGTAGTGTGTGTGTGCGTGCATGCGTGTGTGCGCACACACACACACACATGATTTTATTGGAAAAAAGAGAAATAATAACTTGACAGTAAGGATAATGTGCATATACACTTTTTTTGAAAATGTGCCCCACTGTCCCTCAGCACTCAAGGCACTCAGTGACCCTGGTTCCATGGTCACAATAAACCGATTACCGAGAATAAACTGATGCTGGCAATAATAGTTTTCTCGTGTTTACATGCACTGAATAAACTGATTATTGGAGGGTCAACCATTGAGTTAATGACGGCAGTTACAGTACATGCCCTTTATCGGATTATTCCGTTTACATGGCCACTTGAATAATTAGATAATTCCAGAAATCCAATCATAACCGGTTTATTTGTGTACATGTAAACATGGTCAATGTTGCATCTGCTGATTTTTTTTTTTTTTTTTTTCCCCCAGCCTTGTGTGTTGGTGTGTTTTAATTCATGGCTTCTATACTCCTACATCTCTATTTCTAATTAGTTGCAATTTTTTTGATATGAGGGTAGTTCTCCCTGATTGGTGAAGCATCAGTCATTACCTCATTCCGATAGAGATCCTCAGCTGATCCGCAGCTGTGTGGCAGAGGGGGTTCAGCTGAATGCTTACAGTTTTCTTTTTGTGGGTATGGGGGTGATGGCAGTGGCACCACATGTGGCTATTCTCCAGAGAGCTTAGTTTCACAAGGGGTTATCTGCATAAGCACTCTGTGTTGCAATTGGGGGAGGGTGAACATGTAAAAGCTGTATATCTTGTGTTGCCGCATGGCTGCTTTCAACTAATCAAGGGAGCAGAGTACTGCAGAGGGTGAATTCTCAGAAGCTGCTTGCTTTGATAACTTGGCATGTACCTATGTTATTACAATACAATAGGTTATCATTATCACACTTTGAAAACCAGACAAGCTCCATGCAACTCTTTATCCTTTTTATTACACCCGCTTTGTCTCCTTTTCATTTTTCACTTAGATTCACTGGAATCCTACAAATTGGCATCTCCCAACGGTCATTGCATCTTATAATATAGACACTGAAGGTGCCATATATTCAGCTGTCAATTCTGAGGGGTTGCAACTCGGGTCACACAGTCAACACAGAGATAGATGACCAAACACATTTTAGGGTGACCCAATTAACCTGTTTTGGGACTATGAGAGGACCCATGTGGGCAAAAGTAGTCTGTTCACATGGACATGTCAGGAAGCCGACATTCTTAAGCCACTGATATTGATCAGACGAATGCACAGATTTTATTATGCCACATTTATCTTTTTTAATAAATATAATCTATAGTAGAATTACCAAAATATGCGATGAATCCATTTAAGGGACTACTTGAGAAAATATGCCATTGTGGTGTTAACGTCATCCATCTGTGAGAGCAGCAAAGCCCAGTAGTAAAGACTGAATCACATTTGTGTTTTATTTGATCAGGAGCATCTTTTTTTTTACATAAACGCCATCCTGTAGCAGTGATGAAACTCATCAGGGTATCCTGCTTTTTGGCTCTGATTCTTGCAGGATGGTTTTGTAGTGCGAATCTATACTATGAGTTCAGACCCGGCCCTGCAGCAGGAACTGCAGCTCAAGCTGGCACGGAAATGTCTGCACGCCTGCGGCATTTCTCTCTTTGACCTCGAGAAGGATCTGCACATCATCAGTAAGTGTTACAAGATCTTCTAGTATTCATTTAGTTGCCATGCTTCAGTGCACTTCTTGCATGCATTTTATGCTGTGTATGTACACTGGGTTGAAAAGGTACCAGAAATTGCTTAAAGCACCAAGGAATCAAAGGGGGCACACTTTGAATACTTGTCTCCTTGTGTTCTTGGCTCTAATAATATTTTCTTCTCTAAGGTACAGGCTTTGATGAAGAGGCAGCACTGCTTGGAGCAGGCAGGGAGTTTGCACTGATGAAAACTGCCTCAGGAAAGGTGAGAGTGGTGCTGTGTCTAAAATGTTGAACAAAAATGAAAACTGGCAGATCTTAAAATGCTGAACTTAAAAGCTTCTGTCTTGCCAATGAGAGAGACAGCAGTTTAGAGGATAAACCTGTGTAGAGGGTTACAAAAGGGAAAAAAATCTTAGTTGCATACAAAGCCTACTGTACAACATTAATATTCCCTTGGTGTATGACATCAGTTGGTCGTTGGTTACCGTCAGATTTTCCTACATCAGCGAGTACTAAAGCCTGATAAGATAAGGTAAACTTTATTGATATTAACCTGTCTGTCCATGTTGGAAATATTTGATTACTTTTTGGCTAAATGATATTTTAATCGACAATAATAGCAATATTCTTTACTCAAAGCAGTGACCCTATTCAGAAATTTCATGCAACATAGTTATAAACAAATTTGACCAAATACCAAAAGTAAACAAGCCTTCAGTACTGTGATGATGTCTTGTAGAGAGATGTGCACATTTGAAAGCAAGCTGTCCTTATAACTGTGATTTATTTCTTTTTTTTTTTATTTAACCACTTATGACTAAAAATGTCAAGGAAATTGAAAAGAATGCATGTAACTTTTTGTTTCAACAGCAGTGGCAAACTTCAACTTTGGAGAAAAAGCTAAATGTCAAATTACACAAGTCTTACTGTATGAAGTTTATACAGATTCCCTGAGCGTGCAGTGGACCAAGATGTTTGATAGACGTGGGGCAAGCATTTTGTTTCAATAACAACAGCAAAATAGTTAGCAGGCAGCAGCCTAACTTACCGTGTAACTGTAATTCTTTTAACACTGCTCAGATGGCTAATGTCATTGGGATAATATAGTCAGTCAATCAACTTTATTTATGAAGCACTTTAAAAGGGAACACTCATTACACAAAGTGCTGTACAACAGGAAGACTGAAAAAGCATAACGGATAAAAGCAAGGAGCAGGACAATAACAAAAACAATATAAAACCCGGCATGAGCAGAAACCACAGTCAATAAAAACAATAAGATAAAAGGTAAAACAATCAATAAAAACAAAATAAAATCCATTTAATTCAATAAAATCAATGTGTCACACTGGGTTGAAGGCCAGGGAGTAAGAGTGCGTTTTAAGATGGGTTGCTTCAACAGCAGTAGCTAACTTCAGCTTTGCATACATAATCTCCAGGGGCTGTAGTGGCTGCACATAACTGAAGAGATATTATGAAATTTAAAATTAATAGCTTAAGCTATGGCAATCTAATAACCACAAAATAAACATCAAAGAACTATAAAGCGAAGAGTGGTGGCAGCCTTATTTATAGGCTTAAATGTAACTGTCGAGACAGTTATGATTAATAAGATTATAATATTATCATTACTGATTCATCAGTGTGGATCGAAGTTTTTTTTTCATTAATACGGTGTGACCAAGGGTTGCATTAACTGAAAATTGTCTATCGCTGACGGATTTGTTTATTTATTTTTTTGCCAGTGACAGAAAAATCTAAAGTCTGTTATTTTGACAGATTACACTGAGGGTAATCTGTTGTAATTTGTACCTCTAACTCCCATCTGTCTGCTTAATAGCACATATTAAATAGAGATTATTTACTCATGTCTCGCCTTTGATTTTAGTGTTTTTAAGCCTTTATGACTGTACATTTTTCTCTTTGTGTGCAGCTACACATAGTCTTCACTATCACTGCAAAAATGTCAACGTACTTAAGTGTGAAACCTTTATTTAAATGGCCAAACAACTGAGATGTTGTTAAGATTAGTGAAAAGAGAGAAACTGATTCAGTGGAGAATAAAGCACAAACATGCGCGGCTGCTGGTGCACCATGTGAACAAAATCAAAAGCTATCCAGTGTGTTATATGAAAATTAAAATGACAGGTAATAATAGTGAGTATGACAATTTTTGCAACCCTGTCTCTAAAAATGACAGAGTACCAAGAAGTTGCGCGTGACCTGTGTGAGAGACATCTAAACAATGTGGGTGGCACATTCAGTTATGGGTTTTAAGTCAATTAAATGCAATCTTCTGTGATATTCAAAGTAATTTTAATTACATAAAGCAATTTATAGTAATGCGGTAATATAAAGTAGTTAAGGACACTTACCTGAATAGCTGCCATTGCCTCACATCGTCAGAAAACAGCAGCAGCAGATGCTCATCGTCTGCCACCAGCCACCACATTAATGGTGGCGCTGCAAGAGGACACGGCACACAAATTTGATGACCCGATTGGTCTAATAAGAATTAAGCATTAGTGAAACATTTTTCTTGTGTGTATTTTCAGAAAGCAGGGAAAATAATTTTTAAACCTGTGTTGTGTAACTCTGTGCAAAGCAAGGATACTAATTTACTGCTGAAATGTATAAAATATTCTCTGCTTGTCAACTCTGTAGGATTTGTAAAAGACTAGAAACTCAAAACAAAACACGGTGGATATTGATTTAATCTTGACATGAATGCATGAATGGAGATAAAAGATCTTAACTCTTTAGAGTCTTGGTGTGTGGAGGTTGTAGTGAAATTGACCCAGTATTTGAACATCACAATGCAAGGATGTCATGGTTTGTTGAAGAGACTTGCATTTTTTTCTGCAGATTTTTAATGCTGGATGAGGACTAGGGTGTGTTGAAGGGTGTGACTGTTATTGCGTTCTCTGTAGGAGTGGTGCACTGCTCTTGTTTTGTAGATAGCACTCCGGGGCAGTTGAATGCTTCTGTTTTCTGTATCTATGCAAAGGCATAATCTCAAAGCATATTTTATCTGTATATTACCGGGACCTAGTCAGACTAGATGGTTTCATTTATGGCTCACTTATAACTTTGAATGCACGTTGTAGCATGGTATTATTGCCGTTACTTCCATCATATACAGCAGAGTTTGCACATTTGTCTATGCTCTTTTGAGTTGAAGGGCTCAATAAAAGGGAACATCACTTTATTCAAGTTGTCAGTAGTAGTTCTATTAAAAGAATATGTGATTGATAGATTTAATTCAAATTTATTTATTAAGGACAATGCAAGTTAATGAACATTAATAAAATCAATATGAACATGCCAGATTATAGCCAAAGGCTTATTTCCATCTGTAGTCCTGTACAAGATGTTCCCTGGATAAAAAGGAAGAACACGATAAAACATAAGCACAATAAAACAAGAATCACACCAAGACATTTAAACAGTTATAGCAGAGATTCTGTCCTGTCTTGGGACAAAAAGCAAATTATCTATGGCTAAACTTTTTTTAAGCACATTCCAACAACAAGCATATATATTACTCCTCATTAATAATCACAGTTGCAATTTATTTATTTTTGATACATGTTTGTATTCCTTTCAGATTTACTACACAGGGAAATATCAGAGCCTGGGTATAAAGCAGGGTGGCCCATCGGCAGGAAAATGGGTGGAACTGCCTGTTACAAAGTCTCCCAAGATTGTTCAGTTCTCCGTGGGTCATGATGGTTCCCATGCTCTCTTAGTAGCTGAAGATGGAAGTGTGTTCTTTACAGGCTCTGCCAGCAAAGGAGAGGATGGAGAATCTAGTAAGATATTTACAAATTTTTAACAACTGATTGTGTTCAACCTTTACTGAACACTCATTCAAATCAGACTTCTCTGAAAAAAGTTAATGTGATTTGTGTTGTTTTGCTTTGCAGCCAAAAGTCGCAGACAGCCTAAGCCATACAAACCCAAGAAGATGATCAAATTAGAGACCAAGATGGCTGTGTATACAGCATGTAACAATGGCAGCAGTAGCATTGTCACAAAGGATGGAGAACTCTACATGTTTGGCAAGGATGCTATCTACAGTGACAGCACATGTGAGTTGAGCAGTTTATTTTAAATACCCACCTCAGTTGATTCAGTGTTTTCTGTTAACATTTGTATTTTTCAAAAGACAAAATGGACTGTTTGTCTTTATTTTCAATACATTTTTCTCATTTAGTATTTCATCTTTATAAAATGACTCACAATAGTTTTTTTTCCCTCCACAGGCCAAGTGACAGATCTCAAAGGCCATTGTGTAACTCAGGTTGCGATGGGTAAGGCTCATACATGTGTTCTGACCAAGAATGGGGAAGTGTGGACATTTGGGGTGAATAACAAAGGCCAGTGTGGTAGAGACACTGGCACCATGAGCCAGGCTGGGAAAGGTGAGCAGATAAACAAATACACTCAAGGACACCTATGTTACATCTCCTGTACCTTATCTGATAATGTCTCATCTGTTTTTGCATTTGCTGAAGCCTTTGGTGTTGAGAGCATGGCCACAGCCATGGATGAGGACCTGGAGGATGAGTTGGAGGAGAAGGAAGAGAAGAGCATGATGTGTCAGCCAGGCATGCACAAGTGGAAGCTGGACCAGTGCATGGTGTGCACAGTGTGTGGAGACTGCACTGGTTATGGAGCCAGTTGTGTTAGCAGTGGACGGCCTGACAGAGTTCCAGGAGGGTAAGGCACTGTAAAAACTGAAGACGGCAATTATATTGGCTAGTAAATGCTTGGCCCAATTCTTAAAGTCCCTGACAAGTGAATCACTAAATGTGTTTTGAGTCTTCTAGACCAAACAAAATTGTTATCTGTTCAGCCAAATTTGAATGTTTAAAAATATCGCCAATTACGTACAGCTTTTAAAAATCTTGAAAAGTCAGCCAGCCCTATCTGCTCTGAGATGGTGGAAGCGTGTCTGCAGCAGGTGCTGAAACCACGCCCACTCCAGGAACAGTGTCAAGTGTCGGGGGTCAATCAAACAGCTGAAACCTGGGGAACGAATCAGAAATATACAGCGTATCTTTTTGAGCCAGAAGAGTCACATAAGCTAACATTATTTCTAAACAGTCCCTCCAGGATTTCGTGATGTTGTGATCGTACCAATTCCCGTGACTTTAGCCAGTCCCACAAAAGTTGAACTTTGTTAATCACTGCAGCTTTCCCACAATTTTGGCCAGTCGTTGTCAACTACCACCAATTTCACCAGTCAGATTTGTCCCTGAGTAGTGCTCAAACGTGTATGTCATCAGTCTAACCAATCAAATGTGTCACTGTACCCCGCTCACTTCTGTGTTTACAGTGAGTATAAATGAAGCACATCAGTAAAACATAGGGTGTGTGATTTATAAAAAAAAAAACAAAAAAAAAAACAACCTACTCACCCACGAGTTTTACCACACCGTCCCTTCCTCCGTCTCCCCCGGTCCGCCGGTGAATGTCTCCTTGTGTCTCCGTGCTGATTGTGTGTACGAAATGCCGGGTTTGTGTTGGGGAAAAAAAAAAAAAAAGTCCGCCTATCTGAAAGCACCCCTGTCGTGGGAGCGCGTGTGAGGAGAGGCGCTGTAAAACCACAAACAAATGAGCATATATAACACTATAGCCAGTGTTGTAACATTTTATACATTTTTAGAGGTAAAAGTCACTACTACATCTTATCAATGAGTTTTAAAGCTGTGAATCTCTGGTCTGGACATGGACTAGCACACGATTCAGGCATATCTCGAGGACGGACCTGTAACTAGAGCTGCACTATTTAAAAAAAAAAAAAAAAAAAATCCTGGAGCGCATGCATGGCTGGTATTTATATCACTGGAGTGCAGTGACGGGGCAAGGTTAGGTCTTTATTATGTAGAACAGACCTGTTTTAGACCTGCTCAAAACATCCTGGCAAGAGAACTGCCAGAAAACTGTTCAACAGGTTAACTCTGCTGTTTAGCTCTGCATACTTATAAGCTTTTTACCATAATTTAAGCACCACATTTGTAATATATATATATATATATATATATATATATATATATATATATATATATACAGTATATACTGTATATTATGTTTAGAGGTTTTGCAAGGCTGTTATAGCCGGGAAGCAGGTTGTGAGTCTAGGCTCTCACAACCTCTTGAAATGCTTCCTATAGCATGTGACTCAAATAGCCTCTGACAGCCAAAGTCCAACTCGCGGCCTTCCTGCGGCAAAACTGTTATCACTGATGGGAGAAGGGGTGAAGACGAGTCACTGGTGCCTTAAAACCAGTTGCCCAGGGTAGATGGAGCTCTCAGCCTGGGAAGGCAGTCCATCTAGGGGAAGGAAAACCCTGATTCTAAACCTCTGCTGCATTGTGGCTGTACCTGATTTCAGGAAAGGCTTCGGGAGTAAACACCAAGGACAAATCTGAAGTGGAGCCCTGAGGCGGATAGCAGTTGCTCTGCACTACTTTCTGGCAGCTCCTGCAGTGAATCTGGCCCCAAATTGTATTGGTTCATCCTTTCCTTTGGACTCTGCCAGTGACATCGAGAGGGGACACTGACGTATGGGCAGCCCAATGTCTCCATATTCACTTGCCCAGGCCTGAAGCACAAACTGGAGAGGCCACTCCAGCGGCATCACAAAATTCCGGCACAACACGGGACGAGGCAGTCTACTGGCTAAAAGCTCCGACTGACTGGCATAGGAAGGAGCACCTGGGGTCTCGTTTGTCAGTGGGAGAAGTCATCGCAGCTTCATTGGGCAGCTACCGCCTGCCTCAAGCTGGGAAGCTCCCAGCCAGTAAGGTGCTGCCCCGTCATGGCTTGCCTGCTGTACTGGGTGCGTAGAACCTTCCTGACAAGCAAGCGTCAATCCACACCAGGCAGTTCGAAGTTTTTTTTTATCTTGACAAAGACGCGCTTCACCATCGCCTCTTCGAGACGAGGATGCCAGAATTAATTATCATTAATTATTATTGTGTTTAGAAGAAAAATGCTGAATTCACTTGTCAGGGACTTTAACTGAATGTAACTAAATTATTTCTCACAATAAGAATATTTTTTGCTCATATCTGTTTTCTGTTAACCAGTATCTGTGGTTGTGGGTCTGGAGAATCTGGCTGCTTTGCATGTGGGTGTTGCAAAGCTTGTGCCAGGGAACTTGATGGTCAGGAGGCTCGACAGAGAGGCATCTTTGATGCTGTGAAGGAGATGATTCCACTGGACCTGCTGCTAGGTATGCCTATTGATGTATTATAGTGTTAAGCCAAACATTAATGGTGCTTGTGCAACAATCAACACAAAGTTGTATGTCTGTGCTGCGCTGACTCTAAATATGTCCGTTTGCTATTTTGGTTAATGCATGTGTAAACTGTGCAATGTCCACACAAAGTGGATAAAGTGAAATAAACAAACAAAAAAAGACAGATTAAGTGGCGCATGAGAAGCAGCACAAAGTTGCAGTTAAAAAGTTAAAAAGTTGCAGCTAAAAAGACACAATGATCATAAAAACTAGTTGTATAAATGTCATAGAAGGTGTTAATCATTGCCTCACTATTGTTTCATTTTAATTTTTTGTGCAGTATTATTGTCAAATGTGACAGAACTGAATGTTGATTATTAAACATATCCTTTAAAAAGTACATACCCAGCCAATCTGAGGGTTTTTGACATTTTAAAGGTTGGATGATTCAGTGATATTGTTGCATTCACTTAAGAGTTGAGTAGAAATTTATATTTGTTAGAGAAAAATACACCTCAGGAAAATCTTATGCAGCAGTTGTTGGTACACTTAAAAAAAATATTGGGCCTGATTTTTTTAATGAAAGTCAGTCTTGGCATATGTTGTTAAAGAGACACGTCATTCCCCACAGCCTATTCTTTTCCGTTGTTCTTTATTATACTAGCTGTGATGCTCCATTTTTCTTTTCCTGTTGGTTTCAGATTAGGGAAGACATAGATCACATTTTTCACTCTCTTTTTTTCTTTAGTTTTAGCTGTGTGTGGTGGAACAATATTGTGCTGGAATAGCCCTCTTCTGAGAGGTTTCTAAAGAGTGCAGTTATCTTGCCAGCCAGTGTTGTAGTATACAGATGATGGTGCCATCTGTAATGTCATCTCAATACCTTTTGCACTCGGGGTCCATCTTATCACTGACCCACCTTCATCCATCACAACTGGGAAGATGTATCCACCGTGGCAAAATTTATTCTTGTAGATTTTTTTGCTGAAGTGTAAAAATTGTTTTTTTGGCTGATATCCATAGAGTTAGAATGATCCTGTCTGTCCTGCTGAATGTCTTGGTGCAGGTTAGGTCTTTATGCCCCACTGGTATTTTGTGGTTAGTGTATGGCGTCATTTAGAGTGGTAGCCACAGTGGGTGGTGCCACTGACTTGTGGTACTCATTTTTTTTCATACCTCTTGATTATTTGTCCTGATTTTTTTTTTTCCCAAGTTTGACATTGCTCTTGATGGATGCATTTCTCTATGTTTAAAGCCTCAGTGTATTTTTCTCCTCCGACAGTTCTTTCCTGTGGAGCTGTGATGCAGACAGATCGACTCTGATCCAAATTCCAAACTCAGTTTTGTTTGAGTTTCTATTTTAGAGACTGGATGTACTTTTCACTCTTTTAGCATTCATTTTTATGCTTAAAGAAGGAATACCCAGTGATTAATTTAAAAATAGTCTCCAGATTATTTAGT
This sequence comes from Pholidichthys leucotaenia, assembly GCA_020510985.1. Lineage (NCBI taxonomy): Eukaryota > Metazoa > Chordata > Actinopteri > Cichliformes > Pholidichthyidae > Pholidichthys > Pholidichthys leucotaenia. The sequence goes on from CM035843.1 coordinate 91,692,193, forward strand.
CATATTAATAAAAATGGGGTGTTTAACGCCATTGCTTTAAACCTTTTGTTTTCAGTTGCCTTCAAAATGTCAGTAAGGAATTAAATTACTAAAGACCATATTCACACTGTATATTACAACTTGGTTAAAAATGGTGGGTACTACACACACTGATTTTAAAATTACCATCAACTTCATTGCTTTGTTCTCAGTAAATGTTTATATAATGTATATATATATGGCATAAACAAGCACTCCTGTGATCATTTTGAACAAACTTTAGAAAACAAATAACTTGGTTTACTCTGCTTCTCTTGAATGAAACTCCACCTTCTTGTCTAGTGAAGAAAAAAAAATATCAATATTGTTGTAGCTTCATGTAATTATGGTCCTTTGCTCCACACTTTTCTTTTGTAAATAAAACATCACCCACTGGCATTGACACCTCACCACATAATATCATCAAGTCAGATGAATCACATGCATGTTAAAATTTGATATGAATGGAACCGCATGTTTTTCAGTTCTTCCTGCCACAGAATAACAACTTTTGACAAGGAATGTCTTCAAACATTGTGTCCTTTTGAGCTGTGAAAGCACAGTGCCCGTGTTAAACACTTCATTCTGTTGCATTTGCCTGACAGTATTTTGTGCATTTCTCGTCACTCATCGTTGCAAACCTTGTTTCATGCACAGTTGTTGCTTCTCCATCACGTCTCTCCATGATTCATTGATGTGTGTCTTATTTTGCTCTGCTCTGCTTCGCCTTCCCTTTTCCTCCTCCTCCTCATTCTCCTCCTGCATCCTGTCTGGGCTGCGTGTACCTGTGGCCTTTTTGTTTTCAGCTGTACCTGTCCCTCCCCCTCCAGGAGTCAACATTGAGGAGCACATTCAGATCCGGCAGGAGGAGAAACGGCAAAGGATCAATCGCCGACATAGGTTGGAGGAGGGAAGAGGTATGCTGTAGAGATTTGGTAAAAAAGTGGTGGGAGAGAGGTTTGTTTTTGAATGTTAAGTATCTTTGGGGAGAATATTTTAATATAGATGTAAAGATTCTGGAGTTTGGGATTGGTGTGATAATAGACTAAAACTGGGGGGGGGGGGGGGGAACACCCATTTTTTTAAATTTCAGACTACTTTCAGGTGGTGCTGTGAGCTTGAGTATTATGCCTTGATGACTTCCCCCTTGCTTGTGCTTGTATGATTTTTTTTTTCAGTGTATTTGCATTGTTGTGGTGTAGTACTGTATGATCATGTATTCTTTCCCATTTGTGAGCATTGTGCATGCATGTGAAAGTTTCTTTCTCCCCCAGGGGCCCTTGTTTTTCCTGGTCCCATTTTATTGAACCAGCGTGAGCAGGTCCTAGCCAGAATAAGACCCCTTCTAAGGCATAAACGGGACAAGCACAAAGGTACTATGGTCTTCACTAACTCAACGGGTGCAGAGACGCCCCTTTGACTCATCTCCCAATCTGGCTGTCCCGTCCACCTCCTCTCTCATTCTCTGAAGGCAGGACTGTTGAGTTTTCACCATATCTAATGGTAACCAAGAATGTAGCCAGCTGGCAAAGAGTTCTGACAGGGCATAAATAGATATAAAGTTTAAAGTGAGTTTGAGTGTTACATCGAAATCTGTGACCCTCCAGAATTTGGCACCTTATCACTTCATCTGCCTAATAATTATTTCAAACATCAAAGTAACCATTCTCTGGAGCACTGTCCATGTCTCACATCAGTCTAGACACATCTGTTGTCTTTGTTTGTTGACCACGCATATGCAGACTATGTGCAACATCACTATGTGCAGGTACACGTTCTGATGGGTCCCACATTTCTCTGGAACTCTGGCAAGACAAAAAAACTTGTATTTAGTTTCCTTGTGCTCGCAACAAAAACATCTGACCACTGGAGAGGACATCGTGTGATTCTCGCGTGATTTGACACAACTCATTTTGGTCTGCTTGGATTTTTGTGTCAAAGGGGATCAAACCAAGAGGATACAAAATTATTAATTTATCAACTAATTTGGACATAAGCAACAAAACTTTGGTGCGAAAACACCCTAAATTACACTTACAGTGCATCTGGACAGTATTCACAGCGCTTCACTTTTTCCACATTTTATATTACAGCCTTATTCCAAAATGGATTAAATTCATTTTTTCCCTCAAAATTCTAAACCCAATACCCCATAATGACAAAGTGAAAAAAGTTTTTTTTTTTAATTTTTGCAAATTTATTCAAAAAATTTTTAAAAAAATTAAGAAATCACATGTACATAAGTAAGATAAGATAAGCCTTTATTAGTCCCACAATGGGGAAATTCCAGGATTGCAACAGCACAGGGATAGCAACACTCAGAGCAGCAATCAGAAGACAAGAAAAAAACAAGAGCAGCGAATATACATATGTACATATAAATATATAAACACACAGTGCGGAGCATTGTAGCTAGTATTGCTAGTATTGTAGCAAGTATTCACAACCTTTCCCATGAAGCTCAAAATTGAGCTCAGGCGCATCCTGTTTCCACTGATCATCCTTGAGATGTTTCTACAGCTTCACTGGAGTCCACCTGTGGTAAATCCAGTTGATTGGACATGATTTGGAAAGGCACACACCTGTCTATATAAGGTCCCACAGTTGACAGTGCATGTCGGATCACAAACCAAGCATGAAGTCAAAGGAACTGTCTGTAGACCTCCAAGACAGGATTGTCTCGAGGCACAAATCTGGGAAAGGGCAGAGAAAAATTTCTGCTGCTTTGAAGGTCCCAATGAGCACAGTGGCCTCCATCATCCATAAATGGAAAAAGTTCAGAACCAGTAGAAGTCTTCCTAGAGCTGGCCAGCCGTCTAAACTGAGTGATCGGAGAAGAAGGGCCTTAGTCAGGGAGGTGACCAAGAACCCGATGGTCACTCTGTCAGAGCTCCTCTGTGGAGAGAGGAGAACCTTCCAGAAGGACAACCATCTCTGCACAAATCTGCCAATCAGGCCTGTATGGTAGAGTGGCCAGACAGAAGCCACTCCTTAGTAAAAGGCACATGGTAGCCCACCTGGAGTTTGCTGAAAGGCACCTGAAAGACTCTCAGACCATGAGAAACAAAATTCTCTGGTCTGATGAGACAAAGATTGAACTCCTTGGCATGAATGCCAGGTGTCATGTTTGGAGGAAACCAGACACCGCTCATCACCAGGCCAATACCATCCGTACAGTAAAGTATGGTGGTGGCAGGATCATGCTGTGGGGATGTTTTTTAGCTGCAGGAACTGGAAGACTAGTCTGGATAGAGGGAAAGATGAATGCAGCAATGTACAGAGACATCCTGAATGTAAACCTGCTCCAGAGCGCTCTTGACCTCAGACTGGGACGACCGTTCATCTTTCAGCAGGACAACGACCCAAAGCACACAGCAAAGATAAACCAGGAGTGGCTTCAAGACAACTCTGTGAATGTCCTTGAGTGGCCCAGCTAGAGCCCAGATTTGAATCCAATTGAACATCTCTGGAGAGATCTGAAAATGGCTGTGCAACGACGCTTGCCATCCAACCTGATGGAGATTTAGAGGTGCTGCAAAGAGGAATGGGCCAAACTGCCTAAAGATAGGTGTTCCAAGCTTGTGGCATCATATTCAAAAAGATTTGAGGCTGTAATTGCTGCCAGAGGTGCATTAACAAAGTATTGAGCAAAGGCTGTGAATACTTATGTACATGTGATTTCTTAGTTTTTTATTTTTAATAAATTTGCGAAAATGTCAAACTTTTTTCACGTTGTCATTATGGGGTGTTGTGTGTAGAATTTTGAAGAAAAAAAATGAATTCAATCCATTTTGGAATAAGGCTGTAACATAAAATGTGGAAAAGGTGAAACGCTGTGAATACTTTGCGGATACACTGTATGTACACTCAAATGTTCACACTGTACGCACCGTGCATCACCACTATATTTAAGCCTACCCGTTAGGTACCCAGCCTACTCAGTTTCCATTGCCTATTGCTGACTGTCTCCTGCCCTGTTGGATTGCCTCTGCTGAGGTTCCTCTGGATAGCTAACTCTCTCCTCCTGGTTCTAAAGGGAGAAAAAAATGTCAGTTATTTAATTTAAGGCATTCTAACAGGGCCAAGGTTTTATGCATACCCACTGTTTTGTTTTGTTTTTTTTAAGACTGCAATCACCAGAATGCATTGGCAAAGCCCTGCATGTTTAAACTTTGAAACTATTCGCTATTAATGTCCTAATTAAAAAACAAACCAACAAAAAAATCTTAACAAAGCCTTGCAAAAGAATATACAGATATTCAGGTCTAGCTGATTTTTTTTAAATTTTTTTTTTTTTTGGGGGGGGGGGGTAATTTAGTGAATTTTGTGGTTACTGTTTTTGCATTTAACAAAGTAAAATAAGCGGAACTAATGGCGATCATTCCTCTTAAATTTGGAACTTTTTGTCACTTTTTTCTTCACAATGTGTTTCTCATAAATGACTTTTTTTTGGGGGGGGTCTTGCAAGCTTGTGGCTTTTGTCTTGTATAATATGTGACTGTTTTCTATTATGGTGCATCTTCTGGTTGTAGGGTAGAGCTAGTTTTAGGTATTTTACCCAAATAATTTCATTATATTGTAGCAACATTGATTCTGGGGAAATACAAATTTATTGTGAGGTGGATTAATGACCAAACTTAACAGTTGTGGTTAATATTTAAACAATTCTAATTTTAAGTTTTAATTTTGTGAATGTGAGGTCTTAAATTTAACCAAGGGATGTTTAAAAAGCCTAAAATTTAACTTCATTTTAGCTGCAGATACCATGGATCTATCATCTCCTTTTCTTCTGGTTTAGCTGTTGTATAGACTGAAGTAGAAATCAATGTCTTTGTCTAATCTGATTAATTGTGACTCCTTTGACAACCTACCTGGTATTCCATTTCAACTTAAATTATTAAGAAAAAGGGGAAGCAGTGGGAAGACCAATCTGACAGTCCAACATACAGCTTATCAAATCTGGCATGAAAGAAAGACATGAAGTTATCAAACTTAAATGTGAATGTAAGCATGAAACACTGTAATCAAAATGGTTTACAGATTAATTATGGAGAAATCATTCACCCTGGCATAATCGATTGTCTCCAAGACTGAACCTGAACAAAGTATGGTTTATTTCTTATAATTTAGCACAGGGGTGTCCAATCATGTTCCATGGAGGGCCAAGACCCTGCAGGTTTTCTCTTCTACCCAGTCTCTTCAGCAGGTGTTTTCACTTATCAGCAGTCAGTGGGAAGAAATTCAGTGGAATCTGCTGTTGAAGACACTGGTTGGAGGTAAAGCCTGCAGGGTCTTGGCCCTCCATGGCACATGATTGGACACCCCTGGTTTAGGAGCTTAAAACGATGAGTGAAGTTGTATGTAATATATTACCAAATATAATTATGGAAATTTGCAGTTGTAACACTGCACAAGTATCAAATCGTCTTCATTTGTTTGTATCAACAGATCTGCATCGCCCTGTCTTTGTTTTAAAAGTTCGCCGAGCTGACCTCTGCCACAGAGGTAACCAGGTTCTTGGTTCAAAAAACTCTTGACAAACACTGTTCACTCTAGCAGGTGGTGTTCCCTCCAGCCTTTTATTAGCACACCACAACTGTGACCCTCAGGTCTCAGGGTGAACCACAGTTCATTGTGACCTCTTGCTTATTCAACATAAAGAGATGCTAAAAAACGGAAACTGTGCCTTCCCCTATAAAACCACAGATTGCTTAAATTCTTTGTTTTAGAGGTATTTCTGGCCATCCTTTCTATTACAGCATGTTTTCCCTTTTCCTCTTTATCCCCTCTTCCCCACCAGCACTATTTTTTCCAGGACTGGGCAGAGACCTCCACCTCAGTGATCTAATTCTGCTACTAATCTTCACTCAGTCTGTTCTTTCCTCAAATATGCTGACTTCAGCGTTTGCTTTGTAGATGGCAGCAGTGAGCGTGGAGAAAAGGATGCCAGCAAAATTACTACCTACCCCCCAGGGGCTGTGAGATTTGACTGCGAACTGCGGGCTGTTCAGGTCAGCTGCGGGTTTCACCACTCAGGTGCGTTCCCTTTGGCACTCGTGGCAGCTTCTAGTGATTCTCTGGTAACCAACTGTGTCGAAAGGTGGATTCGCACTGCAACGTTTGGACCAACTTTTACTGACGTTTTGGCAACGTTTGGCTCTCCTGGCAAAAGTTAATGATTGCTGGTGTTTGTTGGCAAACGCTGGTGAAAGTTGTGTTCTTTGAAAATTTTCAGCATGCTGAAATTTGCCAATGTTGGGAATTAAACGTTGGTGAAAGTTGTGCTCAGTTTGTAAAAGTTCTGGAGCGCGGGGCTAAGTTATGCAGAGTTCACTTAAGTCAATCTAAGTTAAAGCTGGGTTCACACTACAGCGTTTGGACTGACTTTTACAGACATTTTGAAAAATCAGAGAAATACTCAGCGCCAGTCAGCTGACATCAGCGTCAGGCGACGCCCATGTAAAGATCAGTGTTTGTGGAGGCTTCCTGCCATTCTGGACCTGCTTCTGGAGTGAACATATCTCCCTTGGGCATACGTTTCAGTATTTATTTTTGTTTTATATTCCTATGTAGTTACTTCTGCATACCCTTTTCCCCTGTTTGTTCCTTCATTCATCTAAAAAAAAAAATAATAAAATAATGCTATAGACTCCAACACTAAGTCCACAATTAAAATGTTTTATTCCATAAAACAAATATTCAGTGTATCATCATATAAATAAAATGACAGGTGATTATATTTTGACTGTGACAACTCTCTCCATTAAAATAACAAAACATCCCATTAAATGTCATTTACTTTTTGACACCACATTAGCACTGTTTGATTCCCCACAATGGAAGCCGGACCAATAAATCCTGGAGAATGATTAGCATGGAGCAGAAAATTAAGAACAGTAAATTTCTCAATGAGGAGATTTTTTTTGCCGTGGACAAAATTGTTGGTACCCCTCTGTTAATGAAAGAAAAACCCACAATGGTCACAGAAATAACTTGAATCTGACAAAAGTGGTAATGAATAAAAATTCTATGAAAATTAACCAATGAAAATCAGACGATGCTTTTAAATTGTGGTTCAACAGAATTATTTTAAAAAAACAAACTCATGAAACAGGCCTGGACAAAAATGATGGTACCCTTGACTTAATATTTTGTTGCACAACCTTTTGAGGCAATCACTGCAATCAAATGATTTCTGTAACTGTCAATGAGACTTCTGCACCTGTCAGCAGGTATTTTGGCCCACTCCTCATGAGCAAACTGCTCCAGTTGTCTCAGGTTTGAAGGGTGCCTTCTCCAGACGGCATGTTTCAGCTCCTTCCACAGATGTTCAATAGGATTTAGATCAGGGCTCATAGAAGGCCACTTTAGAGTAGTCCAATGTTTTGCTCTTAGCCATTCTTGGGTGTTTTTAGCTGTGTGTTTTGGGTCATTATCCTGTTGCAAGACCCATGACCTGCAACTGAGACCAAGCTGTCTGACACTGGGCAGCACATTTCTCTCTAGAATACCTTGATAGTCTTGAGATTTCATTGTACCCTGCACAGATTCAAGACCCCCCTGTGCCAGATGCAGCCAAACAGCCCCAGAACATAACAGAACCTCCTCCATGTTTCACAGTAGGGACAGTGATCTTTTCTTGGTATGCTTCATTTTTGCGTCTGTGAACATAGAGCTGATGTGCCTTGCCAAAAAGTTCCAGTTTTGTCTTGTCTGTCCATAGGACATTCTCCCAGAAGCTTTGTGGCTTGTCAACATGCAGTTCGGCAAATTCCAGTCTGGCTTTTTTATGATTTGTTTTCAACAGTGGTGTCCTCCTTGGTTGTCTCCCATGAAGTCCTCTTTGGCTCAAACAACGCCGGATGGTGCAATCTGACACTGATGTACCTTGACCTTGGAGTTCACCATGAATGTGTTTAGAGGTTGTTGTAGGCTCTTTTGTTACCATTTGTACTATCCGTCTCTTCCATTTTTCATTAAGTTTCCTCCTGCGGCCATGTCCAGGGAGGTTGGCTACAGTCCCGTGGATCTTAAATTTCTGAATAATATGTGCAACTGTAGTGACAGGAACATCAAGCTGCTTGGAGATGGTCTTATAGCCTTTGCCTTTAACATGCTTGTCTATAATTTTCTTTCTAATCTCCTGAGACAACTCTCTCCTTTGCTTCCTCTGGTCCATGTTTAGTGTGGTACACACCATGTCCCCAAACAGCAGAGTGACTACTTGTCACCCTTTAAATAGGCCGACTGACTGATTACAAGTTTGTAGACACCTGTGATGTTAGAGGACACATCTTTGTTGAACATGTCCCTATGGCCACATTATTTTCAATCTTTTCTAGGGGTACCATCATTTTTGTCCAGGCCTGTTTCATGAGTTTGTTTTTTAAAATAATTCTGTTCAACCACAATTCAAAAGCACTGTCTGATTTCCATTGGTTAATTTTCATAGAATTTTTATTTATTACCACTTTTGTCAGATTCAAGTTATTTCTGTGACCATTGTGGGTTTTTCTTTCATTAACAGAGGGGTACCAACAATTTTGTCTCTGCCTGCTGCAGAGAGTAGACAGACTGACTTAAAATTGCACAAAAACTTTATTCCACGGACCAAGAAAATGTTTTCAGACAGCAAAAAAAAAAAAATGATTGGCATCTCCAATGGCTGTTTTTTCCAAGGCAACCAGTAATCCATACTGGCAAGACACGTTTGTGCAACAGCCCAGCCTAGTGGTAGAAAAATAACACTGCAGAGACACAAACCCCAAACCACACCCATCACCTGGAGCAAACAAACCCACAAACAACTCAAAATTAATCAAATATCCGTGTATACAGTGGTGTGAAAAAGTGTTTGCCCCCTTCCTGATTTCTCATTTTTTTTGTGTTTGTCACACTTAAATGTTTCAGATCATCAAACAAATTTAAATATTAGGCAAAGATAACACAAGTAAACACAAAATGCAGTTTTTAAATGAAGGTGTTTATTATTAAGGGAAAAAAAATCCAAACCTACATGGCCCTGTGTGAAAAAGTGATTGCCCCCTAAACCTTGATCACTTATCCTTGTTCCTTACCCCCAAGTATGTACCGCTCATCAACCGGGTGAAGCCATCAGTGAGGACCATCAAAGTGTGGCCAGAGGGGGTTGACTCTGTACTCCAGGAGAAGTTTAGGAACACAGACTGGAGTATGTTCACCTCTCAGGCTACCTGTGGCTCCCACATAAACATCGACTCTTACACCCACTCAGTCCTGGACCATATCAACACCACTATTGACAGTGTCACCACGGAAAGACAGATCACCACGTACCCAAATCAGAAGCCGTGGATGAACAGAGAAGTGCGGCTTCTGCTAAAAGCACGTAACAATGCCTTTAGATCTGGTGATGCACAGGCCTACAGTTCATCCAGGGCAGATCTGAAGAGGGGCATCAAGAAGGCCAAGCACAGCTACAAGCTGAAGGTGGAGGAACATTTTGGGGACTCTGACCCCCGACGTATGTGGCAGGGCATTCAAGCTATCTCTGATTATAAGCCCAGCAACTCCATACCTATAGCCATGACTGTGCCCTTTCTCAATGAGCTAAATGACTTCTATGCTCGTTTTGACAAGGACAACAACGAAAAGAACATCAATTTCCCACCCTCTGATGACCTCCACCACCTCACACTCACCCACACCGACGTCCGTAACGCACTGAGTCATGTCAACGTACGTAAGGCTGCTGGCCCTGATGGCATTCCTGGGCGTGTGCTGAGGGCATGCGCTGAGCAGCTGGCAGGGGTCTTCACAGACATCTTCAGTCTGTCCCTGGCCCAGGCCGTGGTACCAGCGTGCATCAAGACCACTTCAATAGTACCAGTGCCGAAACATTCAACACCATCGTGCCTAAATGACTATCGCCCTGTGGCACTGACGCCCATAGTCATGAAGTGCTTTGAGCGACTGGTCTTGGCACAGCTCAAAAAAGGCCTGCCCCCTACACTGGACTCTCATCAGTTTGCCTACCGGAGCAACAGGAGTACAGAGGATGCGGTTTCTACAGCGCTGCACTATGTACTCTCACACCTGGATGACAAGAACACCTACGCAAGAATGCTATTTGTTGACTTCAGCTCAGCATTCAACACAGTTATCCCCTCCAAGTTGCTCACTAAACTTGGGGACCTGGGAATCAGTACCTCCACCTGCAACTGGATCATGGATTTTCTGACCAACAGACCCCAGCATGTTAGGCCAGGCCCCAACCGTTCTTCCGTCATCACACTCAACACTGGTGTACCACAGGGCTGTGTGCTCAGCCCATTCCTCTACTCCCTCTACACCCATGACTGCAGGCCTATGTATGGATCCGATTCCATCATAAAGTTCGCAGATGACACCACGGTGATTGGACTCATCAGGGACAACGACGAGTCAGATTACAGGGCAGAGGTTGAGCACTTGGCTACTTGGTGCGCTGACAATAACCTGCTCCTTAACACCAGCAAAACCAAGGAGCTCATAGTGGACTACAGGAAGGAGAGGGAAGAGACACATGACTCCATCCATATCAATGGCATAGCTGTTGAACGTGTCCCCAGCTTCAAATTCCTGGGGACCCACATCTCGGAGGACCTGTCCTGGTCAGTTAACACCACCAGCCTGATCAAGAAGGCCCATCAGCACCTCTTCTTCTTGAGGACACTGAAGAAGAACCATCTGTCAACTGACATCCTGGGCAACTTCTACCGCTGCGTGATAGAGAGCACCCTGACCAACTGTATTACAGTCTGGTATGGGAGCTGCTCTGTCGCTGACCGCAAGGCGCTGCAGCGGGTGGTGAAAACCGCCCAACGCATCACAGGGACTCCACTTCCAGTTATAGAGGACGTCTACAGGAAAAGATGTCTGCGCCGGGTACGCAGCATTCTTAGGGACTCCAACCATCCTGTTCATGGACTGTTCCAGCTTCTCCCCTCCAGAAGACGTTTCAGAAGCCTTCGGACTAGAACCAGCAGGTTTAGGAACAGTTTCTTTCCAACAGCTGTCACATTATTGAACTTAGTTCCCCGCTGACTCTCTTACCATCATCTCTTACCATCCTCTCTTACCATCCTCACCTGTACATAACTGCATAACTACATAACTACATCTAACGTATTGCACATTATTTGCACATAACGGTACTCTTAACTTTCTGCACTGCTGCATATATTAGCATATATTTGCTTAAATTGCACATACTGTTAATTACCGTATATACTGCACTGCTGTCCTTTGCACTTCTGATTGGATGCTAAACTGTGTTTCGTTACCTTGTATTCATACATGTGTAATGACAATAAAGTTGAATCTAATCTAATCTAACCTAATAACTGGTTGGGCCACCCTTAGCAGCAACAACTGCAATCACACACTTGCGATAACTGGCAATGAGTCTTTTACAGCACTGTGGAGGAATTTTAGCCCACTCATTTTTGCAGAATTGTTATAATTCAGCCACATTGGAGGGTTTTCAAGCATGAGCCGCCTTTTTAAGGTCATGCCACATCATCTCAATCAGATTCAGGTCAGGACTTTGACTAGACCACTCCAAAGTCTTCATTTTGTTTTTCTTAAGCCATTCAGAGGTGGATTTGCTGGTGTGTTTTGGATCTTTGTCCTGCTGCAGAACCCAAGTGCACTAAAGCTTGAGGTCACAAACAGATGGCCGGACATTCTCCTTCAGGATTTTTTGGTAGACAGCAGAGTTCATGGCTCCATTTACCACAGCAAGTCTTCCAGGTCCTGAAGCAGTAAAACAGCCCCAGACCATCACACTACCACCACCATATTTTACTGCTGGTATGATGTTCCTTTTCTGAAAGGCTGTTACTTTACACCGGCTGTAATGGGACACACACCTTCCAAAAAGTTCAACTTTTGTCTTGTCAGTCCACAGAGTATTTTCCCAAAAAGTCTTGGGGATCATCCAGATGTGTTCTGGCAAAACTGAGACAAGCCTTTATGTTGTTTTTGCTCAGCAATGGTTTTTGTCTTGGAACTCTGCCATGCAGGCCATTTTTGCCCAGTCTCTTCTTTTGGTGGAGTCATGAACACTGACCTTAACTGAGGCAAGTGAGGCCTGCAGTTCTTTGGCTGTTGTTGTGGGGTCTTTTGTGACCTTTTGGATAAAGTCGTGGCTGCGCTCTTGGGGTAATTTTGGTCGGCCGGCCACACCTGTAAAGGTTCACCATTGTTCAATGTTTTCACCATTTGTGGATAATGGCTCTCACTAGCCACGGTTACATGGGCAAAATGTCTTCAATCTTATTACAATTCAGATTACAACTTTACTGTTTACATGGATCCTGAAAAAGTTGATTGGATTAGGATGTGCGTTTCCATGTGTCACACGTTTGAATGGACTAAATCATTTTGACCTGCGCACAATTATCCGATATTCTGGAAATGGTAGAAGAAGAAACAACTTCCGACGTAAGAAAACCTCACTTCGTGTCTTTGTCTTTTTGAAATGGACCTGTATTGTGTTAGTCAGACTGTACTTTTGCTTCTGCTGGTCTCTGTAATGAAGCTACAAGTACATACTTCTGCATATGACAGAGGGAGACAGCAGGACAACACAGACCAGTTCTGTTTTACTCCCGCCATGTCTTCCACTAGCTGCTGTAAAGGCGGAAATACTTCACATCGACATGTGGCTGACGTACAGACATGCGCAGTAAACATATTTGCAACCCAAGTTTCGGAATAAGTGTTTATATGCCCACCAATCGGAATAACAATCAACATAACCCACCCGTCTCAATCGGAAGGAAATTTTGATCCGAATGAGTGTGATCACGTCAGAATATTCAGATTGGCGTGTTTACATGAAGCATTTTTATTCTGATCAGGCTCTTAATCCGGTTGCTTGTGTCCATGTAAACATGGCTGCTGTGGTTAGCTGGAGTCCCAAAGCTTTAGAAATGGCTTTATAACCTTTTCCAGACTGGTAGATCTCAATTACTTTGTTTCTTATTGGTTCCCTAATTTCTTTGGATTTTTAAGCTTTTGAGGATCTTTTTGTCTACTTCACTTTGTCAGGCAGGTCCTGTTTAAGGGATTTCTTGATTTAGAACAGGTGTGGCAGTAATCAGGCCTGGGTGTGGCTAGAGAAAATGAACTCAGCTTTCCAAAGATGTGATCAACCACAGTTAATTTATGTTTTAACGGTGGTGGTGGTGGTGGGGGGGGGGATCATTTTTTTCACACAAGGCCATGTAGGTTTTTTTTTTTTTTTTTAACCCTTAATAATTAACACCTTCATTTAAAAACTGCATTTTGTGTTTACTTGTGTTATCTTTGTCTAATATTTAAATTTGTTTGTTAACCTGAAACTTTAAGTGTGACAAACATGCAAAAAAATGAGAAATCGGGAAGGGGGCAAACACTTTTTCACACCACTGTGTGTGTGTGTGTGTGTGTGTGTGTATGTATGTATGTATGTATGTATGTATATATATATATATATATATATATATATATATATATATACTGTATATATATATATATATATATATATATATATATATATATATATGTATATGTGTGTGTGTGTGTGTGTGTGTGTGTGTGTGTATATATATCCATCCCGTATATTTAAAAAAAAAAAAAAAAACATGTCATACACACCATGTTATCACCAAACAAATACTATACATTGTCCTCTTACATACAGTGGGGTAAAAAAGTATTTAGTCAGCCACCAATTGTGCAAGTTCTCCCACTTACAAGATGAGAGAGGTCTCCAATTTTCATCATAGATATACCTCAACTATGAGAGACAAAATAAGAAAAAAAAAATCCAGAAAATCACATTGAAGGAATTTTAATGAATTAATTGGTAAATTCCTCAGTAAAATAAGTATTTGGTCAATAACAAAAGTTCATCTCAATACTTTGTTATATACCCTTTGTTGGCAATGACAGAGGTCAAACGTTTTCTGTAAGTTTTCACAAGGTTTTCACACACTGTTGCTGGTATTTTGGCCCATTCCTCCATGCAGATCTCCTCTAGAGCAGTGATGTTTTGGGGCTGTCGCTGGGCAACACAGACTTTAAACTCCTCCAAAGATTTTCTATGGGGTTGAGATCTGGAGACTGGCTAGGCCACTCCAGGACCTTGAAATGCTTCTTACGAAGCCACTCCTTCGTTGCCCGGGCGGTGTGTTTGGGATCATTGTCATGCTGAAAGACCCAGCCACGTTTCATCTTCAATGCCCTTGCTGGTGGAAGGTTTTCACTCAAAATCTCACAATACATGGTCCCATTCATTCTTTCCTTGACACGGATCAGTCGTCCTGGTCCCTTTGCAGAAAAACAGCCCCAAAGTATGATGTTTCCACCCCCATGCTCTCACAGTAGGTATGGTGTTCTTTCTCCTCCAAACATGACAAGTTGAGTTTTTACCAAAAAGTTCTATTTTGGTTTCATCTAACCATATGACATTCTCCCAATCCTCTTCTGGATCATCCAAATGCTCTCTAGCAAACTTCAGATGGGCCTGGACATGTACTGGCTTAAGCAGGGGGACACGTCTGGCACTGCAGGATTTGAGTCCCTGGCGGCGTAGTGTGTTTCTGATGTAGCCTTCGTTACTTTGGTAACCTGCTCTCTGCAGGTCATTCACTAGGTCCCCCCATGTGGTTCTGGGATTTTTGCTCACCGTTCTCGTGATAATTTTGACTCCACGGGGTGAGATCTTGCGTGGAGCCCCAGATCGAGGGAGATTATCAGTGGTCTTGTATGTCTTCCATTTTCTAATAATTGCTCCCACAGTTGATTTCTTCACACCAAGCTGCTTACCTATTGCAGATTCAGTCTTCCCAGCCTGGCGCAGGTCTACAATTTTGTTTCTGGTGTCCTTTGACAGCTCTTTGGTCTTGGCCATAGTGGAGTTTGGAGTCTGACTGTTTGAGGTTGTGGACAGGTGTCTTTTATACTGATAACGAGTTCAAACAGGTGCCATTAATACAGGTAACGAGTGGAGGACAGAGGATCCTCTTAAAGAAGTTGTTACAGGTCTGTGAGAGCCAGAAATCTTGCTTGTTTGTAGGTGACCAAATACTTATTTTCCACCATAATTTGCAAATAAATTCTTTAAAAATCCTTCAATGTGATTTTCTGGATTTTGTTTTTTTCTCATTTTGTCTCTCATAGTTGAGGTATACCTATGATGAAAATTGGAGACCTCTCTCATCTTTTAAGTGGGAGAACTTGCACAATTGGTGGCTGACTAAACACTTTTTTGCCCCACTGTATATATATTTTCTTTTTTTAAATTCCCCCTTCTCGCCATTTCTCTTTCGTCCGTGCATGTCTGAAGTGAGTTTCTGTCTAAAAACATCTGCTTCCACCGACATTTCAGTCAGCGTTTGCCAGTGGAGCTTAACTTAGGCTGACTTAGGTAAACTCTGCATATCTTAGCCCAGCGCTCAGGAACTTTTACAACTGAGCACAACTTTCACCAACGTGGATTTCCAAACGTCGGCAGAGTTTCAGTATGGTGAAAATTTTCAAGAAATACAACTTTCTCCAGCGTTTGCCAACAAGCACCAACCATCATTAACTTTTATCAACTTTTGCTAGCAGAGCCAGACGTTTGCCAAACCGTCAGTAAAAGTTGGTCCAGACATTGTAGTGAGAATCTACCCTTGTAAGATGTTTTATTAAAGGAGCTGAAAACAGTGAGTTGAACTTGGATTGTATGCTAAGAAAATAACTGAAATTGTGTTGCTTTCTAGTGGTGTTGATGGAGAATGGAGATGTGTACACGTTTGGTTATGGCCAACATGGACAACTTGGACTTGGTGACGTCAACTCCAGGTATGGTGACTTTTTTTTTTTTTTTTTTTTTTTTTAAATCACATTTTTGATGTGAAAGTAATCATATAAAATTCTTAAAGAAATAATTTAAAGGTCTCCTACAGTGCATTTTCCAGAGTTCTAATTTCAAGTTCTGGCATCTTCAAGAACATATAAATGTGTTTTTAAAAGATAACCATTTCTGCATTGTTTTATAGTTCATCAGAAAATTTGTAAACCTCTGAAACAGTTTTTAGCCTGCTCTGACTCCAACCCTGAGCCCCTAATCTGATTTGGTTAAGGCTTTTTTGAATGTCCTAACCACAAATAACAAAGGAGTCAGTCCATTTGATTTGCCAACATTGAGAACTGAAGGCAGGGTTTGCTTGTTTGTGACCTCACAAAACCCAGGAAGTGCTAATATCTCTGAGCTTAACTAAATAAAAATGGTGTGATGTATTTTGATATTTTAAAGGTATAAATGTGGTCCATAGAAATGTTATCAGAATAAAACCAATAAACATGGGAACTGTAAACATAAAATATTTGTAGTGATTATTTAATGCTGGAGAAGTTTTGATTCCATTACAAGCATATAGGATGATCAGCGTGGCGGACATGATGACTGAATTCATATTTCTACCTGTTAGGGGGTCTCCAACTCTGGTGCAGGCTCTTCCCAGTCCCAGTGTCCAGGTGACAGCAGGCAGTAACCACACAGCTGTTCTCCTTGTGGATGGGCAGGTCTTCACATTTGGCAGCTTCTCGGTAAGAAAAAAAAAAAAAAAAGAAATCATAAAACTCTTCTAGGTGTTTTGTGCATTTGCCTTAGCTGAGACTGCATTTCTGTATAAAACTTAAATATCTCCTTGTTTTCCAGAAAGGACAGCTGGGTCGACCCATCCTGGACATGCCCTACTGGAATGCTAAGCCATCTCCCATGCCCAATATTGGTGCCAAATATGGACGAAAGGCTACCTGGATCGGTGCCAGCGGGGATCAGACATTCCTGCGGATTGACGAGGCTCTCATCAACTCCCATGTCCTTGCTACCTCTGAGATCTTTGCCAACAAACACATCATTGGCCTCGTGCCCTCCTCTTTGTCTGAGCCGCCTCCATTTAAATGCTTACTCATCAACAAAATGGATGGAAGCTGCCGAACCTTCAATGACTCTGAGCAGGAGGACCTGCAGGGATTTGGCTTGTGTCTGGACCCAGTGTACGATGTCATATGGAGGTAAGTCCAAAGGCATTCAAAATGGCTTAATTTATCATAACTGCGTAATTTCTGTCGATTTGTTTTGTCCTCACCCAGTATGTTCTCTCATAGGTTTTTGCCCATCTCAAAAGAGATGTGGTGTTACAATGCAGTGATAGCTGATGCCAGGATGCCCTCAGCCACTGATCTGCAGGCCCGTTGTAGCATATTGAGTCCAGAGCTTGCATTGCCGTCAGGATCCCATGCCACTACTACTCGCTCTCATGGAGCCCTACACATCCTTGGTAATCCCTTAGACTGTGATGAGCAGCATTAGGTTACTGTAGAGTATAATTTGTTGAAACTTTGACTCAATGATTAAAAGTACACTTGTTTTTAAATTAAGCCTGTCACAGTTTCATGACTATTGCCCTGCCAGTTGTTAAAGCAAAAGAAATTCTCTACAACTTATCCATTTAGTAGCTTGCCATGTTTTTTCCATTCTAAATAATTTGCTAGTTTGAGCTTATAGACTTTGTATTTAACCTTTTGAAAGTCCAAAATGCTGTCGCGTATAGCGCCACCTCACATTTTAGCAGCTACCATCAATACATTGTGTGTGTTGCTTGATATTATGAGGATAAACCTCAACTTCAAGAATCTTGGTCTTGTATTGAAGCCTAAGAATATAGATTTTAGAAATTTGTATTACACCTTTTGAAAAATTTTCAGTCAGACATATGGTGTGATTCCAGTTATCATTATTGTTGATAATCATCGATCATTCAAGAATCTCTTGGTTTCCACCCAGGTTGCCTGGATACATTAGCAGCCATGCAGGAGCTGAAAATGGGTATAACCAGTGCAGAGGAAGAGACCCAGGCAGTGATGAAGGTCTACTCCAAGGAAGACTACAACGTGGTGAACCGCTTTGAGAGTTAGTAGATTGTACCAGACTATATTAATTTATGCCGAAAATGATTGGCGATGCATTGGACTATTGATGTCTAGGAAAATTTACATCCTTTTTTTTGGCAAAACTGCAAATAAGCAAATAATCACTCTTGCCAATTTTCCAGTGAATTGTCAGTGTGGAAAAGGTGTTACAATTCTTTGTGTCTTTCATAGCCTTATTGTTCCATTGCTTGATGTTTCAGGTCATGGTGGTGGTTGGGGTTATTCGGCTCACTCTGTGGAGGCCATCCGTTTTTGTGCTGACGCAGACATCCTGCTGGGTGGACTAGGCCTGTTCGGGGGACGAGGAGAATACACTGCCAAGATCAAGGTGTGGTTCAGTTTGTAAATGAAGGCAAATTACAGTTTATGCTGGATGTTTTATTTGTCTAGATTTATTTTCCCATTGCTGTAATTGTATGATTTTGTTGGTTTGGACAGACTTGCACGTACACTTTAAATTATTTTTCTATGCTATTTTAATTACTTAGTTTTCACTTAAGTTCTTTCTACCTATCCCAATTAACCTAATTCTTTTGTGGTGCAGCTCTTTGAGCTGGGCCCTGATGGTGGTGACCATGAGACAGATGGTGATCTTCTAGCTGAGACTGATGTACTGGCTTATGACTGTGCTGCCAGGTAAAATGAATGCATCACTTGAAAATTATTTTCTTATGTTTTGTATGCTGTGTAGGAAAAGCAAATGTCACCAGTTTTATGGTCTCGTTTGTTTTAATGCGCTGATTGAATGTACTTTATCCAGGGAGAAGTATGCCATGATGTTTGATGAGCCGGTACTGCTGCAGCTGGGCTGGTGGTATGTAGCATGGGCCCGAGTGTCTGGACCCAGTAGTGACTGTGGCTCCCATGGTCAAGCTACCATCACTACTGATGATGGGTAACATGAATTTACAACTATGTTTTGATTTGTAGCTTTATTTGTTAGAAGATCATTAAAATTGATTTATTTTTGTTTCTTCAATTGTGCTTTTCTTTCTTTAGTGTGGTTTTTCAGTTCAAAAGCTCCAAGAAGTCCAACAATGGTACAGATGTTAATGCAGGTCAAATACCACAACTGCTTTACAGGTGAATAAAATTCCTTGCCTTTGGACTTATTCAGACTTCTTTTTGTGTGCAACCTTGTCAAAAAAAATTTTCAATGACTTTACATCAGGCTTCCTTCAAATGACGGCAATGCATCCAAAGGGAAACAGCAGACCAGTGAACCAGTTCACATCCTGAAACGCTCATTTGCTCGTACAGTTTCAGTGGTGGGTACAGTTTCTTTTTCTGTTTTGATCTGAGCATTATCTAAACTTGTGTTACATTACTTGGTTGACTTTGTGGCACTGTAGGATTGTTTTGAGTCTCTGCTCAGCATCCTTCACTGGAGCTGGACCACCTTGGTTTTGGGTGTGGAGGAGCTTCGAGGGTTGAAAGGTTTCCAGTATACAGCCACCCTGCTGGACCTTGAGAGGCTCCGTTTCGTTGGAACGTGCTGCCTCCGGCTGCTCAGGGTGTACATCTGTGAGATCTTCCCAATTGCAGGTAGGGACATGATACATTATAGTCATTCTTTATTTTGCAGCATAAAAGAATATACATACAGTATCCTTATACACTGATGTTAGAAGATTAGCAGTTGACGGAACAGACTTCGGCAGTCCTTTTTTTTTTTTTTTTTTTTTTTTTAAATCCACTTACACCAAATTCTGTAATTTTGTAACTCTGTTTTGTTCATATCTTAAATTGTTTTCTCTTCATTCTGTTATTTGCTTTATAGCCAGCACCAAAGCTGTGGTGGAGGAGTCAAGCAAGCTGGCAGAGTGTGTGGGAAAGACACGTGGACTGCTGAAGAAGATCCTTTCAGAAGGCATGGACAACTGCCTCACCAAGCTGGACAACGACCCTCAGGGCTACTTGTCACAGCCACTCACCCTGCTGGAAGCTGTGCTCCAGGAGTGCCACAACACCTTCACCGCCTGCTTCCACTCATTCTACCCAACCCCAGCCCTGCAGTGGGCCTGCCTTTGTGATCTGCTCAACTGCCTCGACCAAGTGTGTTTTCGTCATTCACATTTAAATTTGATAATTAAATGAACCTTTAATTTTTTTCCTTGACATATTGTGAAAGTGGAACTCCTAACAGTATCCTTGTCAGTTAAGTTATTCCTTCTTTTTTCGTCTACTCAGTGGTGGAAGATAAATTCATCAACATTTCATTTTTCTCTGACGTGGCTTTAAACTTTCTATTTTCATTTCCTCACCCAAAAAAGAGAGCAGTGCATCCATGTTTGTCTTAATTGTATTTCAGGACATCGCTGAGGCCAATTTTCGGACATCCAGCAGCCGTCTGTTGGCAGCTGTGATGTCGGCTCTGTGCAACACCTCAGTCAAGTTGACTTCAATCCTGCCTATTGCATATGATGGGGAGGTGCTCCTGCGTTCATTGGTTAAACAAGTTAGCACAGAGAACGACTCTGCCCTTGCTCACCGCTTCCCCCTGCTGGTGGCCCATATGGAAAAACTGAGCCATGTGAGTTTTTGGCCCTTTATTCACATCAGCATATTCTTATCAGTCTCAGTCAGTGACCTGCATAGTGTTTAATAGAGTGTAGTTGATTGTTATTGTCATTTAGACATTTTAGATACAAAAACAGTTAGAACTGAGAATAAAAATGTGTATTGTTGCGTACTTGATTAGACGGAGGAGAACCTGATGGGTATGACCAGTTTCCGAGAAGTGCTGGAGAAAATGCTGGTCATTGTGGTGCTGCCAGTGCGGAAGAGCCTGAGGAAAGAGGTGGAGCTGTTTTCCCCTCACCTGGTCTCAAACACCTGTGGGCTGCTGGCCTCAATCGTCTCTGAGCTCACTGCTTCTGCCCTGGGCTCTGAGGTAATTTGCTTGCCATACACTGACAACTGTAGACACATTAAATGCTTGTGGCTCAGAATATTCACGTCATTCATCCATCCATCCATCCAACTTTAACCGCTTAATCCTTTTTTGGGTCATGGAGGGCTGGAGCCGATCTTAGCATCTTTGGGCGAGAGGTAGGGTACACCCTGGACAGAGCACCAATCCATCGCAGGCCTATTCACGTCATTATTGTTTTTTAAATCACATTATTATTTTGTTCGGCTCAGTTTGCAGTTGTTGGTTTTGAGTTTTGTTCAAATTGGAACAACATGGCAAAACTTAGAGATAAGAGCTGCCGCTCAAGTTGTCTTTCCTCATTCTTTTCTACACCTTGTATCTTCATGCCAGATTTTGTGACTTCACTCTGTTATTGAATTGTCACAGTAGCAGACACTGCTTCACGACTGTTGCCAAAAAACAATAACACAAAGGGGGCAGTTGGCTGTGTATATTGTCTTTATGGTATGCTGAGTCATTACGTAGGAGTGGCAGATGTCTGACGCCCTCCTCCCCTCATACTTTTCATTTAATTATGTATTGTAGTCGGGGCTCTTCAGAGCATGTTGCCATAGTAACATGACTTGACAACTCCCCTGGACAGCAACTCTTTTTTTTTTTTTTTTAATCCAGTCTGTTGTCAGGGAAACTACTCTTCTCCCAAGAGTACCTGGATCTGTTCCTCTCTGTTGCTGTGTCTGGTTCTCTGGAGTCAGCAGCCTTTATACACACATTTAGTAGTGGTTTCTGTTACTACATGAACACACAGTCTGAGCACGACTTGTTTTTATAATGAGCATTCATTTTTGGTAATTTTTTTATATAGGTAAGAGATTATTTATTTGCACTTAGATTTTAAAGGGTTGTTGCCTTGACTTTTAGATTAATTCTGGCACCACAAACTACTCAGTAGCAGTTATGAGCTTCTAGTTGGGATTTGTGGAAACCTTAACTTTTGGCAGTGTTGAAAAATCCACTCATGTCAAAATCTTATCTATTCTATTCAACCAATCCCTGAAGATGCAAGGAGTAGAGGTAGTGAAGGTAGATGAGTTTAAATACCTGGGGTCAACCATCCAAAGCAATGTGTGCAAGGGAGAGGTGAAGAAGAGAGTGCAGGCAGGGTGGAGTGGGTCGAGACAAGTGTCAGGGGTAATTTGCCATGGGAGGATAGCAGCTAGAGTGAAAGGGAAGATTTACTAAACTGTAGTGAGACCTGCTCTGATGTATGGTTTGGAGATGGTGGCACTGACAAAAAGACAGGAGGCAGAGCTGGAGGATTAATAATTTCCTATTAATATTGACACACGTTTTGTTCTGCCTGTTTCTGGATTATCCATGTTGAGTTCTGTGGTTGAAGCGGAAGGAAAATGAGAAAGATCTGATATTAAAATCATTGCTCAATTATGCCTGAAAACCAAGAAAGCTTTGAGTGATTGGATGATGTGATGTTTGCCAACTAATGTCAAGCTGATGTAGAGCCAGAAATATAGCTGAAGTAATACAAGAGCCTTATACATTATCCTCAAATATGCATTTGATTTATTTGTTTACTTATATTTTCGAGATGAACACAGATATTCCTGATGTAGACCAGCTAATAAAATCAAGTGTTTCATAAATCAGAATTCATATTTTTTTAAATATAAGGCCACATCATAAACACACAAATATCTAACATTGAATAGTAAAGAGAACCCACCAAAGCAAATGTACATAGGAAAAAGTACTATCATACCAAAAATTTAACAACTAAAAAGTTTTTCAGTGCTGGTGAATGGCACCCAACAAAAATGTGTATGCATTTATTTATTTAATTTGTGAAGCGGTACAAAATGTGTTCATCAACTTGAATGCTTATGTAATGAGTGAATAATTTTGGCTTAAAGTGATAGTTTATCTTTTTTAGGTTGATGGGCTGAACTCACTACACTCTGTCAAAGCGTCTCCCAATCGCTTCACCAAAACGAGCCAGGGCCGCAGTTGGAACACAGGCAACGGCTCGCCAGACGCTATCTGTCTGACAGTGGACAAGCCAGGGGTTGTGCTGGTGGGCGTATGCGTATACGGAGGAGGGGGCATCCATGAGTATGAGCTAGAGGTGCTGGCTGATGATGTAAGGAGATTTTAATCTTTTTTGCCATGTTTTTATTCCTCATTATCTGTGTGTTTTGTGGCATTGCTTCCATTAGTTTTTTTTTTGTTTGTTTTTTAACGTCTGTCCTTCAACCTTCAGGCCCAAACTGAGCACCCAGGGGACTCCACGCATTCTCACAGGTGGACATCTTTAGAGCTGGTGAAGGGCACCTACAGTACTGATGATTCTCAGAGCGATATTGCTGAGATTCGCCTGGATAAGGCTGTTCCACTCAAGGTACATGACCTCATTGCAGGACATCTACACGTTTGTTGCTATATGTCCACAGGGAGTGTCTGTGTTTTGTTAATTTTCCATGTAGTTGAGTGTTTAAAGAGCTCAGCGGCCTTGGCCCAAAAATACTTTTGGTGGCCAGTGTTTTTTGTTGTTGCACTTAAAGAGCTGTGAGTTGAAAGCAATACAGCTTTTGGAACGCCACAGTGCTCATCAGCACCACACATCTCCAACCAGCCAATCAAACTTGGCAGAATTAAATCACCTGCCAATGCCAGAATCTATTTGAGACTGTTGCTACTGTAACAAAAATATACAGTGGTGTGAAAAAGTGTTTGTCCCCTAAACCTAATAACTGGTTGGACCACCCTTAGCAGCAACAACTGCAATCAAGTGTTTGTGATAACTGGCATTGAGTCTTTTACAGCGCTGTGGAGGAATTTTGGCCCACTCATCTTTGCAGAATTGTTATAATTCAGCCACATTGGAGGGTTTTCGAACAAGAATCGCCTTTTTAAGGTCATGCCACATCATCTCAATTGGATTCAGGTCAGGACTTTGACAAGGCCACTGCAAAGTCTTCATTTTGTTTTTCTTAAGCCATTCAGAGGTGGACTTGCTGGTGTGTTTTGGATCTTTGTCCTGCTGCAGAACCCAAGTGTGCTTCAGCTTGAGATCACAAACAGATGGCCGGACATTCTCCTTCAGGACTTTTTGGTAGACAGCAGAATTCATGGTTCCATTTACCACAGCAAGTCTTCCAGGTCCTGAAGCAGCAAAATGGCTCCAGACCATCACACTACCACCAGCATATTTTACTGTTGGTATGATGTTTCTTTTCTGAAATGCTGTGTTACTTTTACGCCAGATATAATGAGACACACACCTTCCAAAAAGTTCAACTTTTGTCTTGTCAGTCCACAGAGCATTTTCCCAAAAGTCTTGGGGATCATCAAGATGTTTTCTGGCAAAAATGAGACGAGCCTTTGTTCTTTTTGCTCAGCAGTGGTTTTCGTCTTGGAACTCTGCCATACAGGCCATTTTTGCCCAGTCTCTTTCTTATGGTGGAATCATGAACACTGACCTTAACTGAGGCAAGTGAGGCCTGCAGTTCTTTGGCTGTTGTTGTGGGGTCTTTTGTGACCTCTTGGACGAGTCATCGCTCTGCTCTTGGGGTAATTTTGGTCGGCCGTCCACTCCTGGGAAGGTTCACCACTGTTCCATGTTTTTGCCATTTGTGGATAATGGCTCTCACTGTGGTTCGCTGAAGTCCCAAAGCTTTAGAAATGGCTTTGATGATTGAAATGATTGAGAACAGGGGTGGCAGTAATCAGGCCTGGTTGTGGCTAGAGAAATTGAACTCAGCTTTCCAAAGATGTGATAAACCACAGTTAATTTATGTTTTAACACGGGGGCAATCATTTTTTCACACAGGGCCATGTAAGTTTGGATTTTTTTTTTTACCTTGAATAATAAACACCTTCATTTAAAAACTGCGTTTTGTGTTTACTTGTGTCATCTTTGTCTAATATTTAAATTTGTTTGATGATGTGAGACATTTAAGTATGACAATCATACGAAAAATGAGAAATCAGGAAGGGGCAAGCACTTTTTCACACCACTCCAAGTATAGAGTCTTAATGCAAACTTATGTGCTGAGCTGTGAGTGAAGGGTCAAACTGTTGTAGGATACCGGGAGCAGAGGTTGTGCAGTGTAAAGGTACGTTCACACCAAATGCGAACAGGCAGATTTTTCGCACGGCATGATTACATTGTAAATCAATGTAAACATGCCAACAGACATGAATAGTGAGATGCAGACAGGCGTAGCTGTCTTTAAAAAAAACTTCTGGAACTGTGTTCAGCCTGCTGTGGAAATTCCCAAAATAACGTCATGCTTAGGTTTGCATTATCCGACCGGGGGCTCACCTGAAAATGGTGTCTCAAGCCTCCAAAACTTCACAGGTGATGGGTGTTTACATTGCTAGCTTGCTAGGACATCCGTGGCCGGAAACCATGGGTAAATAACTCCAAAATCCTGATTCAGCTGAAGAGTTCCCGGTACCTCCTGTCTCCCGTGAGTGAGTTTCATTTTCTAACTAGTTTACTCTGCAATGGTGATAATTTTACTCCGGGACAGCAGACAATCCAAAACACACACAATCCAAAAGGGTTCATCAGTGTTTCCTCTGGCTTAAGGACCTTGGTGCAGTGGCAACATATTTTTCGGGGGGGGGGGGAGAAAACACATGACACACTTGTAACCAGAATATGTTAATTTTACACTTTTTTTAAAAAATTTTGCACAGTAATATTGCATAATGGAACTGAACCATTTGAAGTATTGTACAACCAAGGCTTGAATATTGGAATATTGGGCCAGTTGGAGTCCCACCCAGATGTCCTGTGTTTGGACTTTTTACTGGTGTCATCCTTCTCTCCTTCCTCTCCTGGACCCTCTGCCTGAAGACTTTCCTCTCCTTGGCTCCTCTCTTCTGTCTCATCTTGCCCTCTCTGAGCTCTGTCTGCTTCAGGTTCTCTCTCTGTCTATGGTGGTATACAAACGGGTTCGAAAATATCAAGTGTCACATTTTGTCCTGCAGGATTTTTTTTTTTGCCATGGTTTACATGACAAAAATATGTTTTTGGTATTTTTATTCTGGTGTTTTTTCCATTGAGGAAAAAGTAGGAAAGAGAAGGAAAAAACATTCATAATAGTAATTTACTCATGCATACTTAAATTATATGATCAGAGGTGTGTATAGTAGCCAGAAATTCTACTCATGTAAAAGCAGTGCTATGAAATTAATAAAAGTAGACAACCAAAAATTTCTCGTTGAGTTTAGGGTACAAAGAGCACCCACTTAAAACTTGAGTAATGACTTCAGTCTTGAAGGTTTGAGGTTTTTCTCAAAAATTTATAACAATTTTCTTATAGTTTTCTACTTTTATCTGTAAATTTATCTAAATTTGAAACCATTTTCCTCAAATTTGTAGTTTCGTCTTGTACATTTGAAACTTGACTATAAATTTGTGAATTATTTTATGGCTTATTTTTTGTCTGTTTTTTAAAATAAAGTTACTTTTTTTTTTTAATAAATTTGAAACACTGGTTGTTTTGTTGTTTTTTTTTACTTTTTCCTTATAATCGGCGGTGGCGGCCTCCGTCGGTCTATGATGACCATGGAAGAGAATCCTAAACGTCTACTCTGCTGGAACAGCACCGCCTGTGGCTGAACAGGCCGATGCGCGAATGGCAGTCCCTGTCACACAGGTCGCACTTGTGGGTGGTCTCCGTGCTGCTGGGTCTGTGGCGGTTCTTCCTGCGGGTCCTTTTTTCATCTGCTGCAGCAGTCAGTCTCTCTTCACCCGCCTTGAGCTGTCTGGTCAGGGTGCCTCTCCATTTGGAGCGGTCCGTTGCAAGGTCCTCCCAGTGCTCTGTGTTGATCCCCAGGGCCTTCATGTCTCTCTTGCAGATGTCTCTAAAGCGCAGCTGTGGGCGGCCAACGTCTCTCCTGCCAGTTACCAGTTCTCCGTAGAGGACGTCTTTGGGGATTCTGCCATCCTCCATACGGTGAACGTGGCCTAGCCAGCGGAGCCTGCGCTGCCTGAGTAGAGTGAACATGGAGGGAAGGCCGGCGCAGGACAGAACTTCTGTGTTGGGCACTTTGTCCTGCCAGGATATGTCCAGGATGTGGCGAATGCAGCGCAAGTGGAAGGAGTTCAGTCTCTTTTCCTGCCGGGCGTATGTTGTCCACGTCTCACTCCCATAGAGCAGTGTGCTGATGACGCAGGCGTTGTACACTGCCATCTTTGTCTTGACAGAGAGTTTGGGATTCTCCCACACTCGTGTGGTGAGGCGAGTGAGTGTGAAGGCTGATTTCCCAATCCTCTTGTTGATCTCTGTATCAAGGGAGAGGTTGTTGCTGATCGTGGACCCCAGGTACGTGAACTGATTCACGACCTCCAGCTCGTAGTCGTCGATGGTGATGGTTGGTGGTGCTTCTGTGCCTTGTGCCAAGACGTTAGTCTTCTTCAGGCTGATGGTAAGCCCGAAGTCCTTGCATGCCTGGGAGAAGCGTTCCATCAGGGTCTGAAGCTCCTGCTGTGTGTGGGTTGTGACTGCAGCGTCGTCTGCGAACAGCATGTCTCTGATTAGAGCCTCGTGTACTTTGGTTCTGGCTTTCAGGCGGGCGAGGTTGAAAAGCCTGCCGTCAGATCTTGTGTGCAGGTAGATTCCCTCTGTTGCTGTGCTGAAGGCATGCCTCAGGAGCATAGCAAAGAAAATCCCAAAGAGGGTTGGCGCAAGTACACAGCCCTGTTTCACTCCGCTGCGTATGTTGAATGGCTCTGAGACGTTGCCGTCGTGCTGCACTATCCCCTGCATGTTGGTATGAAACGATTCGATGAGGCTTTGCAACTTTGGTGGGCATCCTATCTTTGGCAGGATCTTGAAAAGGCCCTCTCTGCTGACCAGATCGAACGCTTTGGTGAGGTCGATGAAGGCGACGTACAGGGGCATGTTCTGTTCTCTGCATTTCTCCTGGAGTTGGCGGATGGAGAATATCATGTCTACCATCGATCGCTCAGCGCGGAAGCCACACTGAGACTCGGGGTAGACACGTTCGGCAAGCTTCTGTAGACGAACGAGAACAACTCGTGCGTAGACTTTGCCAACAACGCTGAGGAGGGAGATGCTCCTGTAGTTGTTGCAGTCACTTCTCTTTGTTTTTGTAGAGTGTGATGATCTTGGCGTCCCTCATGTCCTGTGGTACGGCACCTTCCTTCCAACACTGGCAGAGGACGTCATGCAATGGCAGCAGTAGGGCGGTCTTGCAGTGCTTGATCAGGTCAGGGGGTATGCCGTCGTTGCCGGGTGCCTTGCCAGCGGCCAAGCTATCAATGGCCTTGCTGAGTTCGTCGATGGTTGGCTCGGCATCAAGTTTGTCCATGGATGGCAGGCAGTCGATGGCATCAAGGGCTGATGGTGTCACGGTGTTCTGTCTGGAGTAGAGGTCGGAGTAGTGTTCCACCCATCTCTCCATCTGCTTGTTCTTTTCTGTGATCATCTCCCCAGTGGAGGATTTGAGGGGGGCCGTCTTGCTCTGAGCCGGACCAAGTGCTTTCTTGATGCCATCGTACATACCACGGATGTTCCCTGTTATGGCAGCGGTTTGAATGTCTTGGCTGAGCTGAGTCCAGTACTCGTTGGCACAGCGCCGAGCAGTCTGCTGAACTTTGCTTCTTGCAGCCCTGACAATCTGGAGATTCTTCTCGTTTGGGTACTTCTTGTACTCAGCAAGTGCTGAGCGCTTGGCTTCAATGACGGGGGTCATCTCGGTCAACTTGGCATCAAACCAGTCCTGTGACTTCGAGGTCTTCCTCCCAAAGGTAGCCAAGGCTGTGCGGTGGATGGTGTTTCGCAGCTCTTCCCACTTCTGCTTTGCAGATTCTCCTTCTTGTGGTACACCAAGTTCCTTCTCAAAGGTAGGGGCAAACTACTCAACAAGTTCTGGTTGAGCCATCTTGCTGGTGTCAATCCGTGCCTTTCCAGGTTGTCTAGCACGATGGAATTTCTTCAGCTGCAGCTTGACCTTGCAACACACCAATGAATGGTCTGTGTCGCAATCTGCACTCTGGAACGAACGGGTGATTAGCACGTTCTTCAGTGAGGTGCGCCTGGTCAGGATCAAGTCCAGCTGGTGCCAGTGCTTTGAGCGCGGATGTTGCCAGGAAACCTTGTGTTGGGGCTTGGTCTTGAAGAACGAGTTTGTGATGCACAGATCGTGATAAGTGCAGAACTCGAGCAGCCGCTGTCCGTTGTCATTCATTCTGCCCACGCCAAAAGGTCCAAGACAGGAGGGCCAGGAGTCGTGGTCAGCACCCACTCTGGCATTGAAGTCTCCAAGGAGAATGAGTTGTTCATAGTTGGGGATGATCCTGACAGTTGTTGCAAGATTCTGGTAGAACTCGTCTTTTGCCTCTGGTGTGGCTGTCAGTGTTGGGGCATACACACTGACGAGGGTGACTGGGCCTTGAGTGGTGTTCAGGCGGAGGGTGAGGAGTCGTGCAGAGCCAGTGCTGCTCGGTTCCACCATCTTCAGCAAGGTGTTCTTCACTGCGAAGCCCACTCCGTGTTCCCTGTGTTCGTCACTGCCCTTTCCCTGCCAGTAGAACGTGTAGTCCTTCTCTCTGTGTGCCTGCGTCAGCCAACCATGTTTCCTGGAGAGTTTTTTTTTTTTTTTTTTTTACTTTTTCCTTATAACAATTTATATTTTTGACCATAACTTTGCAGTCAGAACAGAACAGTAATTTAACTCTCATTACAAAGAAAAAAATATTAATAAAATTGTATTTAATGATTTAAATTAACTTAAATGACCAAGGATGCCGTTATTTTTGTTATATTTCTATACATTTATAGTTTTGTTTTTTTTAGCAATCTCCTCACCACCAAGACGGCAAAAAAAACCTCCCTTATTTTGAAATCCAAATGTTGGCACATTTAGTTTGTAGGCTGCTGACAGATTAAAGTCATTGACTTCATGAATTTCGGTCATCTTAACTTGCCAGGTACATAATAGGGAACATAACTTAATATTGTAGTGGCTGGTGAAATATATACTCAGTAATTCAGTAGTCCCCCTTGCCTTTCCCTTCATATGAAGCCGGCTGCATATGAATTCTAACCACATCTCTTAGCTAAGCAACTCTTCCATTATTGCTCTTGTTTCCAGCGGGTTAAAACCATGATAAATGCCTCCAGTGCTTACATACCTCTTCTGATTTATTTTTTCCGCGTTTAAAGTACTTTAATAACTTCATGTTTCTGTCGGACAGTCACACTTAGTGAGACACTCTGCCTTGTAAAGCCTACTTCATGCTGCATTTCCCCTCTAGTCTGCCTTGGTCCGCGTGCGCTTTGGATGAGCCCGGCACGCACGCGGCGCTGTTCATGCTCACTTTTTTCATCTACCCAGGCCAAGCAGTTGACGCATGCGCACAACCATCGTTTGTAGTTTCACTCCTGCCCGATAGGTAGCACCAAGGCCCTGACACACCAGGATTTTCACCAACGAAGAAACGGCGTACTTCTTCACAAAGTTTTTCTCCGACTATACAGTCCATTTCTGCTGTTTGACTTCCCGGTTTTCACTCCTTTTCCATGAAGATGCTGCTGCTGCTGTGAAAGAAAGTATGTATGTGTGATTCATGTATGTTTTTATTCTCGTTTTCTGACTGACTGGAAAGCTTGCATGGGCGGGGTGCTTCTAAACTCCGCACGGATGACGGCCACGCACGTTATTCATGTGTGCGCTTGCGGAAAGTCATTGCTTCATATATTTTTCTTAAATTCATATTTCCTTATTGGCGTGGCGGGAATTTTTCTGGCGAGGTGGGCTGCCACCCAGAAATGTTACCAGAGGAAACCCTAGTTCATATGGTCTTCTAAATTAATTGTAAAAATAATTTCTTTTCTATCAGACAGTGAATAAGGTTGTTTTTACCTTGACATGTTTCGGACACTTCTTGCAGCCTTCCTCAGAAGGATACCAGACAGCAGGTGGCATAGTCATTTTGTGCTAAAATGAGTATACTTTCTGAATAAACTGATTCTGTTGCAGGAGGGAGTAAAGTATGCAGTCCGGTTACGAAACTATGGCAGCCGTACAGCTAACGGGGATGGAGGTATGACAACAGTGCAGTGCTCTGATGGGGTAGCCTTCACTTTCAGCACCTGCAGCTTGAGTAGCAACGGGACCAACCAGACAAGAGGACAGATCCCACAGATCCTCTACTACAGGTATGCATGAAACCAGTGTTTTCTGATATTTAAGATCTGGAGGTTTTTCCCTTGACCCTGAGTTTGACGTGTTGCTGAAGGAGTGAATATGATGGGGACCTCCAGTCTCAGCTGCTGAGCAAAGCCAACGAGGAGGACAAGAACTGCAGCCGAGCTCTGTCTGTGGTCAGCGCTGTGGTCAGAGCTGCAAAGGACCTTCTCCACAGGGCATTTGCTGTTGATGGTAAGCACAGCAAACTTATATTAAAAGTTTTTCCAATCATTTGAATTAGACCTCACCGGTCTTTTTGGTTTTTGCTTTCAGTGGATGACATTCCTGAGCTATTAAGCTCTTCTAGTCTGTTCTCCATGCTCTTGCCCCTCATCCTGGCCTACATTGGCCCTGTGGCTGCATCTGTACCTAAGGTGTGAGAGCAAAACAGGCTTGGATTCAGTTCTTGCTGTACTAACACATTTTTTTATTGATGTGACACGCTGATAAAAATTCCTTGCCTTTTATGTCTAGGCTGCTATTGAGGTTTTTGGCCTTGTTCAGGAGTTGCTACCTGCTGTCTCTGCCCTCAACCAAAAATATGCTCCACCTACCTTCAACCCAAACCAATCAACAGACAGTACCACTGGAAATCAGCCTGAACAGGGCTTGTCAGCATGCACCACCTCAAACCACTACTCGGTCATTGAGAGCGATCACCCCTACAAACAAGCCAGTGTCACACAGTACAGGGTATGGTTCCTTTTTGCCATGCCAACAGCTTTTAGCTTTTTATGAGAAAATTTCCATCCATCAAGTAGAAACTGGTCTTATTCTGTGTTACATTTCTTTAGGTATCATTTCCAGACTGTGTTCGTTGGACAACCATTGAGTTTGATCCTCAGTGTGGCACCGCACAGCCAGAGGACGTTCTCCGCCTGCTCATTCCCAGCCGGACGCTCCATCTGTCGAATTTGGGAGCCAAACCTTTGATCCACGACACCATCAACACCTGGACTGAGCTCAAGAAGTTCTCGGGCTCCACAGGCTGGCCGACCATTGTCCTCGTACTGCCAGGTATTTTAAGGGGGGGGAAGAGAGAAAGTCACTCACCTGTCATGACAATAAAATTTCCAGCATTACGTCACTGCTGTTACTTTTTACAGTATCCACATGAGTAAATGTCAGCTCCAGTTCTTCACGGTTCGCTGGTGTCATATTAGAAGTGCTTTATTTTCTTTAATGGTGCTTTACTTAACTGTGTCATTTGAGATTGATCACTATATTTTTCTGTTCTCTTTACTTGTAGGGAACGAAGTTCTTTTTTCACTGGAAACGGCCTCAGATTATGTGAAAGATGAGAAGGCTTGCTTCTACGGCTTTAAGTGTGTTGCAGTGGGATATGAATTTAACCCGGGTCCTGATGAGGTACAGATGCGGTCTTTCATGGTTTTTATATACTGTATATTTGTCTGGTTGAATCATGCTTCTCAAAAGACCGCCATAATTGCCAATCTCGTTCATCATCCAATTATGATGAAGCATATGGTAAAATAGTAAATTACCTCTGCTTTTGTCATCCACCTGTTGATAAAAGGAGTAGCCGTTGAACAAAAGCTGAATTGGAGAATTGCTACACTCCAATGTGTCCGTTAGATTCCTGATTTGTCTTGACTTTGTATTTCACCTTTGAAATATCCGTCTCTTAGCAAAGCTTTTTGGATATTTCAGGGTGTCATCCAGTTAGAGAAAGAATTGGCCTACCTGGGAAGTGTGTGTGCTGCAGCTTTGATGAAGAAAGACCTGGCCCTCCCCATTGGTACGGAAATTGGTACATAACAGAATTTACTGCAGATTTTTAACTCATAATGTCACAATACTCCATTTGATTGGATTTTAATGTAGCATTTTTATTTATTTCAGGCAATGAACTGGAGGAGGATCTTGAGATTCTTGAAGAAGCCTCTCTTCAGGTATATCATTTCATTTCTTTTTTTTTTTTTTTTTAGATATTGGTTCTTCCTATGAAAATTAATGTTTTAATTTTCAGTACTCTATAGTATATACTTAGCGACCTAATTTTTCTGGGGTTGTATCTCCTTTGCTGTTAACCAGGTATGTAAGGCCCACTCGGGGATCCTGGGGAAGGGTCTGGCCTTGTCTCACTCTCCCACCATTCTGGAGGCCCTGGAAGGAAATCTACCCTTGCATCTGCAAACCAATGAGCACTCTTTCCTCGAGGACTTCATCACCTGTGTACAGAACTCAAGTGGAGGACGTCTGGCTAGGTATGATTTTTTTTTTTTCTTTTTTTTTGTGTGTGTGTGCTTGGATTCATACAGTACAACACTTAACTAATCCTTACCATTGGCACATTGTAGTTTAGGTTAAATCTAAGAAAATATTGGTAATGTGCCAGTGTTTTACTTGTATGACTTATTTTTTTTCCTCTTTTTGTGGTTTGTTCCTTTCAGGTGGCTGCAGCCAGACTCTTATGCAGACCCTCAAAAGACTGCTCTCATCCTCAACAAAGATGACATACGCTGTGGGTGGCCAACTACTGTGGTGGTTCAAACAAAAGACCAGTATGGAGATGTGGTTCATGTTCCTAACATGAAGGTCAGACTTAATCCAATGCCAAGTTTCCCAAGTAGCTTATTAAATTTACTAGTCTGTTTTTTTTAAATGGTCACTTTGTGACTTGTTTGTATTTCCTTCCTCTCCAGGTGGAAGTTAAGGCTGTACCTGTTTCACAGAAGAAATCAGCGCAAGCAGAGAACGTGAAGAAACTGCAGCGATTACCTGGAAGTTCTCCTCCTTCTTGTTCTTCTTCTTCTTGTTGTTCTTCTTCTTCTTCTAATTCTGGTCCTGACCTAACTTTTGGAGGTTTGCCAGCACCCAAACTGGAAGCCACATATGAGCCCGTGATTGTGAAAGAGGCGCGATACATTGCCATTACCATGATGAAGGTCAGAGTTATATAAAGCACATTATTGTGCTACATGTTGGTAGACTATTCTATTTCTAATTCTCCTCTTCCATGTCTGTTTTAGGCTTATGAAAACTACTCCTTTGAAGAGCTCCGCTTTGCTTCCCCCACCCCAAAGAGGTAAGTGGGATAATGCAGAAACAGAACCCATTTTTACAGTGAGATTCAGTCCATTTACTGACCACTTCCCGTACAGACCCAGTGAGAACATGCTCATCCGTGCCAACACTGATGGAACCTACAGTGCCAACTGGACTCCAGGAGCTGTCGGCCTCTATACGATCCACGTCACCATTGATGGCATTGAAATAGGTTTGTCTGTCAAAAAAAAATTCATGAAGCTTATTTAGTTTCCAAAAATATTCCCCGTATAGAGGCTGTTCTTTATCGAGTAGCCACATAAATGTCAGTAATAGCCAAAAGCCCACAAAAATACTGGGCCACATCAATTAATCATTGAATTCAGGTGTTTCGATTAGTCCCAAAATCTTTTCTCTTTTGGCATGACTGTGTCTCAGTGCACAAAGAAAAGTCCATAAAGGCATGGTTGGATGAAGTTGGTATGGAAGAACTTGACAGGCCTGCATAAAGCCCTGACCTCAACCCCATCCAACACCTTTGGGATGAACTCAAATGGAGATTGTGACCCAGCCCGTCTCTTCGAACATCAGTATCTGACCCCACAAATGTTTTGTATGAATGTGCACAAACTCCCACAAACACACTCCAAAACCTTGTAGAAAGCCTTCCCAAAACATTGGAAGCTGTTACAGCTACAAAGGAGGGACCAACTCCATATTACTGGCTGTGGTTTTAGAACGTGATGTCAAAAATGTAATGTGTAGGTGACCCAATACTTTGGTCCATATCACGAACAGTACAGTTGCTAAATTCAGAATAACCTACAGTCTTGAACAGTGTTGAGCTTCAAATTGAGCTTTTTTTCCCCCCCTTAGATGCTGGTTTGGAGGTCGAAGTCAAAGACCCTCCCAAAGGTATGATCCCACCTGGAACTCAGATGGTCAAACCAAAGACTGAACCTCAGCCTAGCAAGGTGAGTTTTTCTTCATTTTGCCCAACCAGGTGATGAATGTTCACATAAACATAAACTCACTTTAAAATAACGGTGCACGCTTCCTGTCACCTGGAAAAAGACTCAAGAGACAGCCACAGCATGTCCTTGGTGTTCTATAAAGACCAACTGTATTATTTTACAAAGGGATGAATGCAGTATGTAATATTTTTGTTGGATTTTGATACATAAAGAGATTGTGTACTTACTTAATTCTGTCCATCATGTTGCTGTTGTCACCCTCCTGTTTTGATTTTGTCTTCCTGACCAACAAAAACTTATCCTGGTCCACGGGAATCAATGGACATAAAAAGGGATTGTAGTTGTAAGAGATCTGTCCAGCACAGAACTGTTGGGATATAATGTGAACAAGTAAATCAGTTCCCTTTATTTACATAGTATATTAGGCAATGAAAAGGATAAGATCATTTCATTAATTTACAGACTCAAGTCTTGATATTCACTTTATTAAGGTCAGATTTTGCATGTAAGTCTATGGAGTAAAAAGAAGCCATTGTCTGATGCATAAAAGATGTTACGCGTGTTTGGGGGAGAGTCATCATCATTTTGTGAAGTTTGTGGCATTTTGATTTTGCGTTTCGCAATGGGGAAACAAGCAACAATTACTCTATCTGTGCTTCTGGAACATGTGTTCCATAGGTGGATGAAGAAAGTGGAATTTTAAACATTTCTTCCAGCTGCTGCTCCTTATAATTAAATCCCTAAAAAATTCCCTGTTTTTCTGATGGTCTCTGTGTGGGTTAATGCATGCAGTATCCTCCTGGCTCTTTTTCTCCTTCTGCTGCCATCATTATATTTTTTCCATACTATTCTGCACCCCTGCTGCTCATGGTCTCCATTTCCCCTCTGCTTCTCTCAGGTCCGTAAATTTGTGTCCAAGGACAGCGCAGGCCTGCGTGTGCGTAGTCACCCCTCCCTGCAGAGTGAACAAATAGGCGTAGTGCATGTCAATGGCACCATCACTTTCATTGACGAGGTAATTGACCTTAATACGGGCAGTCTGTAAGTTTTATTGTAGACTACGCCATCTTGATCGACTATCCACTTTTGATCTGTTTCTTCTTCTTTTGACTCAATCATAACATTTTTTTTCTTGATTATCTTGAACTAAATTTCAGACTTTTTACTGTACATGGTTTATATGCGTTTCATGTAATTACCTCTCAATTATGATTACATTTGTTGCACTTTGTGTTGCTTCATTTTCTTGCAAGGCTCTCTGAGGCTATATGAAAGGTTTAAATATTTTTTTCTATTAATCCAAAAGATGTGACCCATTTAAATTTTAAATTAAAATTGATACCTACTTATTAATATATTGCTGTCATGAACATAATAGAATCATTTCCAATATTGCACATTCTCTGTACTAGTTTCCTATTGAGGTATTCCCTATGTGACTTGGCCCAAATTTGGTGGTTGCCTGAAAATGCTGTTTTCCAGTAATGTACCTGCAGCCTCAGAGATGTCTTGTTTGTGTCTGAGAGTGCTTCTCTCCTGTTTCCTTAGTAACAGGATGGCATGCCTGTGCTCTGCTCTGTTGCTTGTTTTCCCTCAGATCCACAATGATGATGGTGTGTGGCTCAGGCTCAATGATGAAACAGTAAAGAAGTATGTTCCCAGCATGAATGGGTACACTGAAGCCTGGTGCCTCTCTTTTAACCAGCATCTGGGCAGGAGCCTGCTGGTCCCGGCCGACGTAAGTAGGAGGCCTGCTGATTAGTATCGTCTGTAAATGGAGGCTTCTTGGCTGCTCTCTGGGGAAGAGGCCATTTGTGTTGTTAAATAATTGTCAACGATCTAATTTGCGTTTGTCCTTGAAGCATGATAAATGCTTAGAATATAACTGTTGGAGTGTTAATTTTGCATGAAGTATGAAACATTTACTAACACACTGTGCAGAGGAACAACAAATGGGAGTGTGCATGCATTGGCTTATGTTTGAAGGCAAAAATATGCCATAACATGTCCATCCTTTGTTTAGCTGGACACCTGGTTCCTATGGCTAGCCAGTTTATGTACATACTGTAAATTGCATTAAAATGATCCCCAATGCAAAGAGTAAATGGGGAAAAATGTTACGGAGCAATTACATCCTGTTTATGTTGGTTAATGTGCATTTTTGAATCTCCATTTTCTCACTAACTTTCACTCCTTCATAAAGAGTTGCACACTGTAGCATGTGATGATGAGGATTTCTCCCACATTGTGCTCCATGTCACAAGACTACCATAATATCCAAGGAATCAAATACAAAATTTGGCTGGGTATATCAGAAGTATGAATGTGCCTTGGATACAGAACTGATCTAGAAATGGTGGTTTTCTGCCATGAAGCAAATACTGGTCCACTAAAAGTTTGTACAAACTTGAACCACTGCTGCTGTACTATTCCATCTCTGCATTGGGATGCTTTAGATACTCAGAGGCTTCTACGTGAGGTCTCTCTCTGAACAGCATGACGCACTACATCATCCAAGTGGGGAATTTTTTTGGAAGTTTCTCATCGATGTATTTTTCTTATTTTTTTGTACTAATTTAAGAACAAAAGTTTTTGGGCTTGAACTTTCAGTCCCCCAGTGATTGGGTTTGTCTTTATTAAAGCATTTGATTGTACAGTCATTGTGATCAAACATATCACAGGCCCTGCCTGTATTTGCAGTTCTTTCAATGTTGTAAAACTAAAGGTCTTAACACCAGTCAAGGTGTCTTCTTTTCTTTTCTTTCTTTAACTTCTTGGAAAATCCATAAGAGCCATGCCATTTTTTTCTTCCAAAAAAATACAACTTTCTTCCCCTTCCTGTTTTTTTTTTTTTTTTTTTTTTTGCTCTTTTAAGTCATCTACTGTTTCTTGACTGTTTGACAATTTGTTGCTCAGAATGTCTTTAATGCTAGCCAAGGAGTCAGGGATATCGGCTTTTTGTCATGGACCCCCTTAACTATATTCCCACCACAGGTGAGTTATATATTTAGATAAGTTATAGAGTTTGACTGCCCCCATAGCTGATTGTATATTTGTTACTTTGTGTCTCATTGAACCTATTGTGACTTTAGAGTCTCCCTCCAGTGTTACTTCAAGTATTAGAGGTCAAAGCATTGTTGCATGGTTGTCTATACAGTCATGACACAGAATATCAGTGTCGACTGTTCTTGTAGATCACTACATGTCACAATTGGAAGATTAAGGAATAAATGTTGGGCTGCTTAGTGTTTTAAGCATCTGTGTTGCATGGGGATGAAGATGTCAGTATCAGTCTTGTTGCATGAGGTCTTGTTTAAAAGGTGTGTCATGTGTGTCATAGCATGCCTCCCTTTGGATTGGATGAATATAAATGAATGTTGGAGTTACCGTAAATATATTGATTGCGTGTCTGTTAAATTGCTTACCTGCATTCAGTGAATGTAGTATTATTAGTTTTGCTTTTGAGAATTTCAATTGTACCCTGTTGCAGCTGGGGATTAAAACAAAGTTTTTTTATGTGTTGTTGACGAATAAGTTTACTTCCTTTCCACTCGTGTCACATTAAGCTGCAGCTGTGTACACTCAAGGGATTTAATGATGCAGCACTACATTTATTTGTAAAATCACTGGTGTTAGTGTTGTATGCAAATGACCACGGATATCTTGCTACTGTGAGGCGGCCGGGGTGAGAATCAGTACCTCCAAATCCGAGTCCATGATCCTCAGCTGTAAAAGGGTGTTCTTGTCCTCTCTGGGTTGGGGACAAGGTCCTGCCCCAAGTGGAGCAGTATAAGTATCTTGGGGCCTCATTCATGAGTGAGGGGAAAATGGAGCAGGAGATTGACAGATGGTTTGAAGCAGCATCTGCAGTGATGCGGACGTTATACCAGTCTGTTGTGGTGAAGAGGGAGCAGAGCTCTAAGGCAACGCTGTTGATTTACCAGTCAATCTACGTTCCTACCCTCACCCATGGTCATAAACTTTGTGTAATGACTGAAAGAATGAGATTGCGGATATAAGCAGCTAAAATAAGCTTTCTCCATATGATTGCTGGACTCACCCTTAGAGATAGGGTGAGGAGTTCAGTCATCTGGAAGAGGCTCAGAATAGAGTCACTGCTCCTCCACATCGAAAGGAGCCAGTTGAGATGGTTTGGGCATCTGATTAGGATGCCTCCTGGACACCTCCCACTTGAGGTGTTTCAGGCACGTCCCACTGGGAGAAGACACGGGGCAGACCCAGGACACGCTGGAGAGACTGTCTCCCAGCTGGCCTGGGAACACCTTGGAGTCCTCTATGAAGAGCTGGAGCAGGTGGCCGGGGAGAGGGACGTCTGGGCTTCTCTGCTTGAACTGTTGCCTCCGCAACCCAGACCTCCAGAAAAGCGGTAGAAGATGGATGGATGGATAGTGCTACTCATTCAGGGTTGTACAGTGCGACATATGTCACATGTGTGATGTAAAAATTGGTCTGTGTGAAGAATGAATGAACTGAAGTAGCACCGGTGTGATGAGAAACAGACCCATTTATGTGTATAGTCACTTTCAAACTTGCAGTTATGCTGCTCTAAAACGACAGTTGGTGAGCTGCAGTCGCGAGTTCCATCAGCATAAATTCACACCTCAACAATCTCCTGCAGATAACATTGAATTTCTCCTGGATATCAAGTTTCATGTCCTTGCATCGCTGATCGTGCCAGACAGCTCGGAAGCTGGTGATGCAGGCCGTTGTTGAGTCACCGGCATTTTTATAAGTCTTTATCTCCAACCAGAGGAAGCCCAAAGGGGGATTATGTTATGAGTCCATTCCTCCATCCATCGCTCCCACTTTTGTGAAATCAACTCCTCCTACAGTTTTGTCCCAATTTGTTTTGAAACTTGGTTCCATAATTTGATATACTCTAATGTGCATATTGCAATTTGGTTCTGATCGGATGATTTTTGCAGGAGTTGTAGCCCCTGACCTATGACCTCCTGTTTCACCTCATTTCATAGACAGTAACTGTCTTGTGAAATCAACTCCTCCTGCAGTTTTGTTCCAGTTGCTTTGAAACTTGTTACCATAGTTTGATATACATTGATGCGCATATTACAATTTCACTCTCATCGGATGCCATCAATTGAGGTCAAAGGTCAGATTTTCCCTAAATCTTCTAAACACAATAACTGCTGAAAGAAATTATGTAGGCTTTTCAAATTGATACAATAGTTGTTCCTAAGATGCATCTTGGATAATTTACACCCTGACCTAACTATGGGTCTAGGCTCAGGGGGTCAAAGGTTAATGTTAACATTCCCTATGCCTTATTACTGTACGAGTAAAGCTAGGGCCACCAAACTTGGTACACAGGTTCACCCTGTGACCCTGAAGTGTGACTATGGTTTTGGGATTGCAAGGTCAAAGGTCAACATCAAAATGACTTAACAAACTATATCTCAATAACAAAGAAAGTTAGGGTCACCAAAACTGGTACACGGGTTCACTCTGAGACCATGACCTCTGACTACAGGTTTGGGGTCAAAAGGTCAAAGGTCAAGGTTGACACTCCCTATGCTGTTACTATAGAACATGTACAGCTCTCTAGGGCCACCGTACTTGCTACACAGGTTCACCTCAGGGTCCTGCCCTACAATTATGGGTTGTATACTTTGTTGTACAGTGGATATAAAAAGTCTACACACCCCTGTTCAAATGCCAGGTTTTTGTGATGTAAAAAAAATGAGACCAAGATAAATCATTTCAAAACTTTTTCCACCATTAATGTGACCAATAACCTGTACAACCCAACTGAAAAACAAACTGAAATATTTTAAAGGGAGAAATTAAAAAAATTAAAAAACCTGTTTGCATAAATATGCACACCTTTAAACTAAATACTTTGTTGCAGCACCTTTGGCTTTTATTACAGCACTCAGTCTTTTGGGGTAGGAGTCTTATCAGTGTGGCACATTTTGATACGGCAATATTTGCCCACTGTTCTTTGCAAAAACACTCCGAATTTGTCAGATTGCGAGGGCATCTCCTTGCACAGCCCTCTTCACATCACCCCACAGATGTTCGATCGGATTTAGGTCTGGACTCTGGCTGGGCCATTCCAAAACCTTAATCTTCTTCTGCTGAAGCCATTCTTTTCTGGATTTGGATGTGTGCTTTGGGTCATAGTTGTGCTGAAAGATAAAGTTCCTCTTCATCTTCAGCTTTCTAACAGAAGCCTGAAGGCTTTGTGCTAACACTGACTGGTATTTGGAGCTGATCATAATTCCCTCCACCTTGACTAAGGCCCCAGTTCCAACTGAAGTAAACTAGCCCCAAAGCATGATGGTACCACCATCATGCTTCACTGTAGGTATGGTGTTCTTTTGGTGATGAGCAGTGTTGTTTGCACCAAATATACCTTTTGGAATTATGTCCAGAAAGTTCAACCTTGGTTTCATCAGGTCATA
This sequence comes from Pholidichthys leucotaenia, assembly GCA_020510985.1. Lineage (NCBI taxonomy): Eukaryota > Metazoa > Chordata > Actinopteri > Cichliformes > Pholidichthyidae > Pholidichthys > Pholidichthys leucotaenia. The sequence continues at coordinate 91,733,748 of CM035843.1, forward strand.
ACACATTTTCCCCACATGTGTTTGGGAGATTTCAAATGTGTTTTTGCAAAATGTAGCCAGGCTTGGATGTTTTTTCTCGTAAGATAAGGCTTCTGTCTTGCCACCCTAGACAGGAGATTGTTGTCACGTGTACTAAACAGCCAGTACTTGCCAGAAATTCTTGCAGCTCCTTCGGTGTTGCTAGTGGCCTCTTGGCAGCCTCCCTGAGTAGTTTTCTTCTCGTCTTTTCATCAGTTTTGCAGGGATGTCCAGTTCTTGGTAATGTCACTGTTGTGCCGTATTTTCTCCACTTGATGATGACTGTCTTCACTGTGTTCCATGGTATAATTAATGCTTTGGAAATTCTTTTGTATCCTTCTCCTGACTGATACCTTTGAACAATGAGATCCCTCTGATGCTTTGGAAGCTCTCTGCAGACCATGGCTTGTGCTGTAAGATGTGACTACAAAAATGTCAGGAAGTGTCTACTAGAACAGCTGAACTTTATTTGGGGTTAATCAGAGGCACTTTAAATGGTTTCAGGTATTTGCTGACTCCCATTTAACATGAATTTGAATGTGATTGGTTAATTCTGAACACAGCCACATCCCCAGTTATAACAGGGTGTGCATATTTATACAAACAGGTTAGTTTTTTATTTTTCCCCTTAAAAGAGATCAGTTTATTTTTCAATTGGGTTGTACAGGTTGTAGGTCACATTAATGGTGGAAAAGGTTTTGAAATGATTTATCTTGGTCTCATTTTTTCCATCACAAAAACCTGGCATTTGAACAGGGGTGTGTAAACTTTTTATTTCTACTGTATATTCATGGATAATGGGTTTATCATAATTTGGTTCTGCCACAGTAATTACACTGAAAAGTTGAAAACTGCTCTCCGTCAGTAAGTACTGGGATCTTCAAAGAAAATGGAGGTGGGGGCTATTGCATTTTCCCCAGAGTGCTCTTGTTTAATTTTGTCACCCCGTGTTAAACACAGTGGTGGAATACACCGATCTATAAAGTTCAGTGATTGCTGCTCTTTGTCCTCCATTACAACAGAGAACTGCAAAATGCGCCTGGCATTTTTTTCATATCGGCACTGAACAGCTTTCATATTTACAAGAACAGACACCGTGTGTTTGTGTGCACAGGCTGCACTTTTAAGTGTTGCATTTAGTGCCACACAAAGTGGGATATGTTTTATTTTGGAGGGGGCTGTCATGGGGGGTGGGGGTGAACCGGGATATATAGATTGCTCCTCACGACAGGACAGGCTGGTCTCTTCTCCGATGCTGCTGCTCCGAGGTAGTGGTAATGACGGGAAAAAATGCTCTTTTAAAAGAAACATTTTTTTTCCATTTCTTCTGGCGTGTCCTGCACTTGGCCCACAGCGGGTTCATCTTGTGCAGGTCTTTGGAGGAGGAGTGCGACAGAGAAAGAGGAAGCTCCATGGGGCAACGTAGTTGTTTTTAATCATAAAGTGAAATACTATATTTTTAATGATTAAACTGTGCTACTTGCACAGCGGTACAGGGGTTAGCACTGTTGCCTAACAGCTAGAAGGTTTCAGGTTTGAATCCTCAGGCTGGCAGGGGTGGGAACCCTTCTGTGTGGAATTTGCATGTTCTCTGTGCTTTATGGGTTTACTCCAGATGTTCTGGTTTCCTCCCACAATCCAAAGAATGCATGTTAAGTTAATTGATGATTTTAAATGGTCCCTCGGTATCTGTCTCTCTCTTAGAATAGAAGGTTAGTACTCGTGAAGTGCTTTTTGTGGCCTTTGAGACTTGAAAAGTGCTACACAAGTATAGGTCCTTATCCTTGCAATCAATTTTAGAGTAGTAACAATGTTTTTATCATGCTACAAGTTTTTGTCTTGTGCTACATGACTATGAACCTCTGTAGTACCAGTGCTATGAGCAAAAAAAGTTTAACATACAGCCCTGTCATTACCTTTTAATAAATATCACAATTTAATTAATGATAAAACAAACAAAAAAGGACCAAAAAACACCAAGAAATGGAAGCAACCTACATTGAGGCATTGTGACTTCTCCCCCCCCCCCCAAATTGTTTTGAGACACAGGACTACTCACAGTAATAAGTCAGGTATGACCAAATCCCACATGTTGAGAATTATCATAAAGGCAACCTTGCATGCATTTGTAGAACTGTTGGTTAAAGTAGCACTATATAACATTCCTGTTTCTGGTAGGAACACTGAAAATGACATGGCTGAGTCCTAATACCTAATCACAGAGTGTCTTGTTAGTTGATGGCTAAAGTGACGGCATGACTGGCTGATGGGACTCGGGCAGTAAAATGTGTGCATGGAACTCTTCTTTTCACATTAGAAAAAAATCATGTGGCACCGGTCTAATCTCTCTCTACTAAGCCACATTGTCCCGCAAACCTGCAGGGTTGGCTGCTTGAGTTTTGGCCTTCCAGAGCTGTCTGTTCACAGCTTCCTCTGGTGTCACTTGGACGTGGTTCATATCTTTCCTAACTTTATCCATCTCTTCTCGGCCTTCTTCCTTCAATTTTTATGGTCATCACACTCTTCACTGGGTTTCCATCATCCATCCTCATCACATGGCTATACCATCTCATCCAGATCTCCCTCACCTGCTCATTAATGTTGTTTAACCTAGCTCTTTCCTGAAGTTTTCACTTCTTTCTTTATCTTTCAGTGTTACTCCCTAAATTCTCCTTAACATCCTCATCTCTGTTGCTTCCAATAATCTAAAATGATATAAATGACACATTGTAGTCCATTATGGCATATCTAATGATGATCTAGTCTTGTAATTTGTTCATACTTGGTGTGAAATGCAGCACTGCATACAAAGTCAATAGGAAGACGAAAGTGCCCACGCATTTGCTCCAGACAATGCAAGTGCACACGAGTTTGCGTCCGCATGACTTGGATTTTGTTCACCTCGGACCTTTTGTTGACTTATTGTTTGGTTACGACAGCCATTCGGCATTGATGATCCGCTGTTGCCGGAGAATGTTTTGTTTGCAAATGAGACTTCCACTTACTGGAGACGTCTCTTGTCGGACACGCTCCCGTGAAAGGGGTTGTTTACACAGCAGACGTGCTTTTGTCTGCTCAACACCAGCGGGCCTCTGTATCCACCACTTGTTTGGTGCTGGGGGGTGGCCGACATCGGGATGCGGTTTCTGGTGGAGGTGATAAAATTTTCCCCATCCAGATAGTGTTTTGTGCTCCAGTAGGGCTGTGCAATATGACGATATACTGTATATCAGTGATGCGATAAAAACTGTCTACCATTTCATATAAAACTATATCATTTGTATCGGGATTTAAAAGACACATACCCCGTTTCTACATGTCACCACCCCACCTCTCCCCTACAGTGTGCTAGGAGTGTGCAATAGTGGGTTCCGGTGGTTAGCACAAGCTAATGTTTTGGTCATGTAGCTGCTACTTCTGTTTGCCAGGGATGTGGGACTTTTTCCCACCGTGCTGCGTCAGAGAGGATAGTCCTCTAACCTCGTTTTAATTGGAGGTAAGTAACATTAGCACCATCTCTCTCTAATTATAAAACGGCAAATACTTAATAACCATGCTAACTTTGAAAAAATATTATTAAAGCTATGAAAGTGCGTGACAGGGGCCGCATACACAGTAAATAAATAATAAGTTAAAATGTGTCGGAAGAACAAACTGGTTCTTAATGTAACTTGATTTCTAATTATTTTAATTAGTCAAGTAACGATAATGAATAAAGTTAGTCATCTCAAATGCACATTAAAAACAATTTTATAACACTGCAAAATTAAGAAGGGGAAAAAAGGTGGACAAAATTAATGACAGATGAATTTGTACAATTGATTTTTTTCCACTGTTATTTAAAATGTAGAAAAAGAGATGGTCCTTTTATTGGTTATTATATATGAGAGAGAGAGAGAGAGTGAGAGTTTGAGTTTTAAAAAATGCCTTTATTGCACAATTCAAAAAAAAAAGTAAGAGCACCAATATCATTCCACCAAGTGTCTCACATTGGAAAAGTGCAAACATAAGTCATCCCCCCCACACAACACAAAGTATTCCCTGCAGTCCACCTATTCCACATTGCCAGTGGCAGTAGTCCGAGTCTTCCTTGTAGTCCATGCAAAGACGAGCCACAGGCCTCCAGTTCTTAAGCAAGGCCAAGTCCCCTTCCTCCGGCAGCAGAGATAGCGCTGCGCGCCCGCAGCCAGTTCCATTGTACGTCCCAGAGACATTTTCCTCATCTCAGATGGATTGTAGTCCTTAGACCATGCAGGATTTTTAAGCAAGTCACCTTTGCAGCAGGCTGAGGCTCGTCCAGATTGTAGAAAGAAAACGTTGGGGCATCCATGCCCTGCAGGCGAGTAAACCGTGACCTTGTAGTCCGTGCAAAGAAGAGCCGCAGGCCTCCCGTTTTCAAGCTAGGCCAAGTCCCCGTCCTCGGGCAGCAAAGATGGCGCTGCGCGCCGGCAGGAGACCAGTAAAGATCCAGTTCTGTGACAGTCAATTACAGTCAATTAGAAACGTCATAAAAGTCTGATCGAACAATATCCCAAAAATGCGTAAAACAGGCAGAGGAACAACCGCCATTTATTCCTTCTGTCGGGCGCGCTTGACCCCTGTTCCCCCTGCTGCTTTACGCAGGGCCGTCAGGTGTTTTTTGAGGCGAAAACGTTTCCTTTCATCCAGGAGGTCAAGACCAACCTGCCTTCTTAGCACATTAACAGACTTGATGAATTTATCAGTGTCACTGAAGTAGTCAGTGACTTTAATGGCCTTGTTATAGGTTTCATCCAGAAAAGCATTTATTTCTTCCAGTGAATACAAACTCGTGTTTGTACTGCATTTTGCCTCAATAGACTCAGTATTAGACACAGTGTGGGGATCAGATTCCATGTCCTTGTCAGCACAACTCAGCTGACTGTTTGGTTCATCTGGCCCAGTGGATTCATCATGGGCCACATTTTCCTGGACGCCACCCACAGCAGCTGACTGTCGCTGTTCCGTCTCCTGCTCTGAAACGGTAGCAGCCTCCGGAAGCACAGCAGCTGATGTCACACAGCGAGATGATTCTGACGCACCATCAGTGACATTTTGGGCGCCATCACCAGCGACGCTCCCGGCTGTAAGCTGGGCTGTGGGCGCCACAGCCGGGCTGTCCACAGACACAGCGGCAGGCTCCAGAGCAGGACCGGCGGAAGCCCCCGCAACGTCGTCTGTAGTAGTGGCGGGAGCGGAGGCCGCGCCGGCAGCCTCAGCTGCGGCGGAAGGCCCCGCCATGCCGTCCGCAGCAGCGGCGTTAGCGGAGGGCGCGCCGCCGGAACCAGCCGCGGTCCCATCAGAGCCCCCCACCCGCTGCCTGTGCGGACAAGCGAACCGTTTATGGCCCACGTCTCCACATTCAAAACACTTCATCTGTCCTGAGCTCGCATACACCATATAGGAGCCGTCCCCGTGTTTGACCCAGAAGGACACTTCCAGAGTCGCAGTTGGCAAGTCCAAAAACATGAACACCTGTCGCCTGAGTGATTTCACATGTTTTAACTTGGTCTCCTTGCATCCCAAAGTCAGAGTTCTAAAAGGGCCGGCAAACTTCCCAAATCTGCGGAGCTCCGTCGCCAACTGCTCGTCAGTGATGAAAGGTGGAACACCTGAGACGGTGATACGCGTTGATGGGACAGATAAGGGGGACACCTGTTTCCCCGATAACAACACCGCTTCCAATCAGAGTGTGGACATCCTCCTCAGCAGCCAGAAACACAACTACAGCTCTATTCATTCGGGACGCAAAGCAGATCGCATCATGGCCCACCTGCTCGGCCACAGCCAGATGGACCTCCTCCACAGTAACACTGCTGTCCGGGGGAACGAGCCGCACCCCCGGTGGATAGACGGAGGTGGCATTTCCAAGGTCGCCATCCTCCACCCAAAAAAAACAAAAACTGAAAATGCGGCCAGTAGTAGAAAATCGAAAAAAAAAAAGGCCAAACAAACCACGGAGTTCCCTATTTCCGCCCTCCTCCTGAGAGAGAGAGAGACTTTTAAAAATGCCTTTATTGCACAATTCAAGAAAATGTAAGAGCACCAATATCATTCTACCAAGTGTCTCACATTGGAAAAAGTGCAAACATAAGTCTTCCCCCCCCCACACACACACAACACAGAGTATGCCTTGCAGTCCACCTATTCCACATTGCCAGTGGCAGTAGTGCGAGTCTTCCTCGTAGTCCGTGCAAAGACGAGCCAGAGGCCCCCAGTTCTTAAGCAAGGCCAAGTCCCCTTCCTCCGGCAGCAGAGATAGCGCTGTGCGGCTGCAGCCAGTTCCGTTGCACGTCCCAGAGACATTTTCCTCATCCCAGATGGATTGTAGTCCTTAGACCATGCGGGATTTTCAAGCAAGTCATCTTCGCAGCAGGCTCGTCCAGATTGTTGAAAGAATGAAAACGTTGGGGCATCCATGCCCTGCAGGTAAAGATCCAGTTCTGTGACAGTCAATTACAGTCAATTAGAAATGTTGTATAAAAGTCTGATCAAACAATATTCCAAAAATGTGTAAAACAGGCAGAGGAACGACCGCCATTTATTCCTCCTGTCGGGCGCGCTTGACACCTGACGGCCCTGCTTTACGCAGGGCCGTCAGGTGTTTCTTGAGGCGAAAACGTTTCCTTTCGTCCAGGAGGTCAAGACCAACCTGCCTTCTTAGCACATCAACAGACTTAATGAATTTATCAGTGTCACTGAAATAGTCAGTGACTTTAATGGCCTTGTTATAGGTTTCATCCAGAAAAGCAGTTATTTCTTCCAGTGAATACAAACTCGTGTTTGTACTGCATTTTGCCTCAATAGACTCAGTATTAGACACAGTGTGGGGATCAGATTCCATTTCCTCATCAGCACAACTCAGCTGACTGTTTGGTTCTCCTGGGCCAGTGGATTCATCATGGGCCACATTTTCCTGGACGCCACCCACAGCAGCTGACTGTCGCTGTTCCGTCCCCTGCTGTGAAACGGTAGCAGCCTCCGGAAGCACAGCCGCTGATGTCACACAGCGAGATTCTGACGCACCATTAGTTTGGTGCTCCGTCTCCTGCTCCGAAACGGTAGCAGCTTCCGGAGGCACAGCCGCTGATGTCACACAGCGAGATGATTGTGACGCACCATCAGTGACATTTTGGGCGCCATCACCAGCGACGCTCCCGGCCGTAAGCTGGGCTGCGGGCGCCACAGCCAGGCCATCCACAGACACAGCGGCAGGCTCCGGAGCAGGACCGGCGGAAGGCGCAGTAGCGGCGGGAGCGGAGGCCGCGCCGCCGTCCGCAGCTGCGGCGGGAGCGAAGGGCTCGCTGCTGGCACCATCCGCGGCTACATCAGGGCCCTCCGCCCGCTGCCTGTCCGGACAAATGAACCGCTTATGGCCCACGTCTCCACATTCAAAACACTTCATCTGTCCTGAGCTCGCATACACCATATAGGAGCCGTCCAAGTTTTCCGTTGAGAGGAAGAAGAGGAGGGATTGCGTTCATCCTGCCGCAAGCTGACATGGAGGAACCACGGCAGGTGCCAGTGCACAATAATGACAAGTTGCTTGCAATTTTTTTTGGCTCCATTAAGAAGTAGAATTAAACAATTTCCCATGGGACCCTGAACATTCTGTCAGACCCCCAGTTGAAAAACGCTGAGTTAGTCTTTTCAGTGTTCCTACCAGGAACAGAAAAGCTACATGGTGCTGTTACAGGTGATGCAGGGCTACTCAGGCTTTGGTGGAAGTGACAGAGTGATGTACCATAAAAAATGATTTTGGAAATGCTAAGGTGCAATTCTTGGCATTACATTAAAAACAACATAATGTGAAAGATGGTTGAACTGCATGTTTTCTTGAACACTTCTGATAAAGAGCTTACACTGGCTTTTCACCTACAGGCTTTGCAGTAGCCTTGTGCTGAAATTTTAAATTTTTGGAGTCTGTTTTAATTGCAGTATTCTGACTCTGATCCCTGCTCTGTACTTTTGCAGGAGGTCACTGGCCAGTCGGAGGACAACATAAAGGAGGTGAGCAGCTGCCCTTCCCACGAAGCCCCCATTCGGGTGCACAACAGAGCAGGGCAGGGCGGCGGCCCGGGGCTTTATAAGGTAGTGAAGACCGGTCCCTCTGGTCACAACATCAGAAGCTGCCCAAACCTTAGGGGTATCCCCATTGGAATGTTAGTTCTTGGCAACAAGGTCAAGGCCATAGGCGAGGTACGCATACACCCCAAATAATCAAATGTGTTTTTTGTGGCTGGAGCTGAATAATTCTGGCTGTTTAAATCACCTAATGTACTGATTTTTTTAAGAAGATTTTGGCCTATAAAAGCTAATCTCTTTTCAAAGGACAATACAATAGCTGCCTCTGCGTGTGGGTGTGTGTTCTCTATCTTTCCACTTGCTAAGATCCTATCAGCTCCTGTGGCAGCAACATTTTTTTTTTTTTTTTTTGTGACCTACTAATTTCAGCTTGTCTATAAATCCTTTGAAGTTTCAGGTAGTCATACTCGGCTGCCCTGAGACTTCTCACTGGAAGTCAAATCACAAAATGCCAGAGCCTTTTTGTGCCTTGACTGTACCTTTCCTACACAATTCTGTCACAACACTTTGAGAATCTAAAATAATCCTTTGCTTGATGATCTGGAGCCGCCTCCTCTTTTGGACGCGACCCTTGGTTGGCTGATGTGGTGTGTCATGCTGTTTAGTAGTTCCCTGAACTTGTACTTGAATGCCCTGTGTGGATCTGGGAGATGCGGCCTGCACATACTAATACTCCAATCTGTGTCTTTGTTTTGTTTTTGTTTTTCCTACACTGACAATATTTCAGGTAGTTGAGAAAACGCAACTTCATGCATTTACCATTCAGTAAACTACCCCTTTCTTAGTAAGTTTTTTTTTAATTTCAGATACACCAGTTTGTCCAGCAGTGTCTGCTGATAACTCAAAAATCTGTTTCATGTGTTCTACTGCTGTATGTTTTATCTGTCTTAATCAGATGAGCTGAATGCTTGCATGTTTGTGATCTTTGGTAGAAAAGCTTGTACAGTGTAATGATGAACTGAATGTATGGTGGTTTAATATGGAAAATGGCTGCATCTTGTTTTTGAGAATGTGTGCGAGTATGGACAAATAATATTATTTATACATCAGGTGGTCAACTCAGAGGGAACCTGGGTGCAACTTGATAAAAACAGTGTAGTGGAGTTCTGCGAGAGCGATGAAGGAGAGGCCTGGTCACTGGCCAGAGATCGCGGTGGAAACCAGTACCTCCGCCATGATGAAGGTAAGCTTTAGTTCTTACCTTTTAAATGGTTTGTAACTAAATGTCCAAGTAGCTCGATTAAAGTAACTGTCAATTTGTGTTGAGTAGAACAAGTACTGACTGAGCATGGGAACCAGACCCCTCCTCCCAGTCCTTTCTCCGTGCAAGCCTTTAACAGAGCCTCGACTTCAAATGGAGCACAAGGCTTCGACTATGGCATCTCCAACAACAAAGGTAAGATCATCTTTTTTTTTTTTTTTTTTAAAAAGACTAGTCTACCAAATATATAAGCTGCATATCACTTTCATTTAATGTGTTTTTTTGTGGTCATTTTGTTCTTACATTTTCTAGTATACTAGTTTGAATAAAGATCTAGTGACATCTTTCCATCAGTCCTGCAGTGACAGGTGACAATGAAAGACTGAGGGCAACCTTGCATTGATTTGTAGTGATGCTTCCCTCAAAAGGGACAAGCATGCCCAAATGTGCCAACACAATGCCCCCATAACAAGATAATAGATCAACACACTGTGAATGTTTCATTTTTTTTTCCTTTATTTGGCCCTTGTCATTACATCACCCATGAGTAACCATTAATTCTGAATTGTTGGCTCATAAAATGTGTTGTGATCTTTAAGTACACGTTACAATTATAATCCAGCTGGAACCTTTGCAATCATCAAAGGAATGGCCATTTTTATTTTTTTTATCAAGAGGTTTCACTGAAGAATATCAGAGAAATGTCTATGGACTGAAGATCAGCTGTAGCATCTTTAAAAAAGAATGTTTTGACATACCAGCATTTACACTCTAGAAGTTTTTGTGACTTGAAGTTTGCTGCCCAGTCAAAGTTGGTTTATGCCCTTAGAAATATTAGATGGAAGCTTTTGCCTCTGACACAGCCTCTGCAAGTTGATTTACTTTTTCAGCCTGTGCAATGAATGATTTAATATATTATTTTAAATGAAGAGTTCAGCTGTGTTTTTGTACTGTTTGCCTAGTCAGCTTGTGTTTGTTGGTTTAGACAAAAATCTTTCCTTGTACCAGTATAGTTTCATCACCCTTTCATCTAATGTAATAACAAAAATTGTCCTCATACAATAAGGCATTGATCCATTTTAAAGCTTTAAAATGTTCTACAACTACTTTTTTAGGGTTTTGCTACATATTTGTTATGCAGATACTTTAGGAAGTAATATTTTTAATGCACAGAAACTACAGTACATGTGATTGAATCATTAGTGCCATCTGTCATCTGTTTTGCTTTTGCATGTTTTTTTTTTAACTGTGCCTACTTCCTTGTCATGCCTAACATATTTCCAATGTCGGGCATATGTGTGCTTGCATGTGCCAGCAGGGTGCCTCTGATCATTTTGGGGACTTTAAGTACAGACAATTGCAGAAAACATTCGATTGTTTTCATACTTTTAATAAGCACTGCACATATGAATCGATCTTTTGCCATGCTATCAGTGAAGTGCCTTTCTGCTTGAATGTCATGGTGAAGTCTCTTTTCTTTGAGACGGGTGTCGTCTTCGGCACTCTCCTTGCTGAGGTTCAAAATGAACTTTACTCTGTTATAATACTTTGCCATGCTATATTAGAAAAATGCATGGTGATGCTGGATAGAATACATTGTAGCTAGTCAGTAGCACTGTACGTGTTGTCTTTTGACTAGCAGACATTCTGATTTATCATATTTTATTCTATGCAGGCCTTAAGCCAGCTCTTGTCAGGAGGTTAATAGCAATACAAATAAATCTGCCACCACATTGTTCACCACTCTAAATTAAAATTGTCAGACTGGGTGTAATTAATACCTGCATGATATGCTTATTTGTAGCAGTGAAACTTGGAGCTTTTCAGCCACCTTGTTCTATGGAGAGATGCCTGCATAGACAGATGTTAACAATTTATTAATTCCAGCATCACCACTGAAGGTGCGTAAGCATGCCAGTCAAATAGAAGCTGCACTGAGAACAGTGTAACTAAACACAGAGGAGGTGCGATCTGTGTGGACCAATAAGCAGGAATAGAAAAGCCTGGAATTTGAGTCTTTCCAACTCTACTACCCTGCAACTTCCCCTGCTGTACTCTATCTGATGAAACACTTGAGTTACTGGTCAGCACTGGGATGGATCCTTTATGTTGAGTGTAGTGTATTAATTGGTATAGTTATCAAAGGTTTTATAGCATGCAGGAGAACAAACTTATTGGCTTATCCCTCAGACTTTCATCTGTGGTTTTAAGGTTCATGGACTGAATGTGCTTCTCCCCTCTTTTGAATACCTCAGACCATAGTATAAGCTGTAGTTCTTTCCCTTCCCTCTGTCTCCATATTTGCAGGTGACCGACTGAGTGCTATACTGAATTCCATTCAGTCTGGGCCCTTCCTCTCTGCAGCTTCCTCTTCCTCCGTATTTGAGCAAGCTGCACAACCTCCCTCTTCCTCCTCCTCTTCCTCCTCCCTTGTCCACAGCCCGTTTGTGTTTGGACAATCCCCCTCCCAACTGTCTCAGCCACAACCACAGCTTCTGAGTAAGTCTGTCCAGCTTTCCGACAGCGCCCAGATGATTGTTTTCTTTCCAGCGTTTTTATTTTCTGAAATTTTTTTGTAATTAATGTCTATTCTGGGGAGGGCAGGAATGAGTGTGACACATAACAATAGTTATGTTTTACACTGCAGAAATATCCCGCAAAAGTCTATTGATATAAATCTTGTTTGCAGTGAAGGAATTTCACTCTTTCAAAAGCAAGGTTTAAACGTAAATAGACTGTGCATCTCAGTACAGAGGATATTTTCTGCTGCAGTTGCTTAACTTTCTGCTTGCTATGCTTGCTCTCTTGTTTAGAGTGCCTTATACTGTTTTTTTTTCTTCTTCTTCACGTTCTTCATTGTGGCTTTAACACCATTAAGTCACATTTTTTTTCTTCCATTTTCACCTCAACCAGCCCATGGTTTAACTAAGAATGTAAATAAAAGTTTGAAGGTGTTTAGAATTATTACATTTTTATTGTTTGTTGATGCTGCATCATAATTTGTGCCTAGATTGTAGTTTAACAGGGTTTCTTGGATAAAAATGAACAAAGTTTTTCTTCCAACAAGATCCAATATTAATCTGTAATTTTCCAGCCTGTTGAGCACTTTCTACCTCTGCTGGTATTCTGTATTATTCCTTTTTTCTATTTTCTTTTTTATTTTATTTAACCTTTACTTATACAGGGTAGTTCCATTAAGAGGCAACCTCTCTTTTTCATTCATATACTGTCTATGGAGCCCTGGGACTGTCATGGTCGGGGGGGGCATGAGATTTGATTTGGAAAAGACTCATGTCTGATTTATGACCTTGGCATTGTCTGACAAAAGTGTTGCACATTACTGCTGTAATCATGAATGGCCATGTTTAACCTGGCCATATTCCAAATGAGTTTGGTGTATGTTTTCAAACATATACACTGATTCTTTGTATTCCTTCTTTGATGTGTGTAATTTCACAGAGGTACACTCCCCTCCAAAAGTATTGGGACAGTGAGGCCAATTTCTTAATTTTTCCGGTGGACTGAAAGCATCAAACATGACTTCAAAAGATGAATGTTAGACAAGCGATCAACATTTCAGCTTTTATTTCCAGGTATTTACGTCTGAATCTGATACACAACTTGGAAGCAAGTTTTGTTTGAACCCACCCATTTTTCTTGTGAGCAAAATTATTGGAACATGGGATTGACGGGTGTTTTTTTGTTGGTCAGATGTGCCCTGTTTCCTTGATTATTCAAACAATAAATAGTGCTGAATGTCCACTCTGTTTCAGATTTGGGTTCTACCTGTGGAGTATGTATTTATATTTAGAGATGTAACCAACATGAAAACCAGAGAGCTTTCTGTGGGTGAAAAACAAACAATTGTGAAGCTGAGAGAAGATGGAAAATCAATTGGAGCCATTGCACAAACATTGGCCATAGCCAGTACAGCCATTTGGAATGTCCTGAAAAAGAAAGAAACTACTGGTGTACCAAGTAACAGACATCAAATGGGTAGACCAAGGAAAACAGCAGTTGACGACAAACATTATGACCTTTAAAGAAAAGCCCTAAAACAACTGTTACTGACATCAGCAACAACATTGAGGGCAGGAGTGAAGGTATTGCAGTTTACTGTTGACAGAAGACTTGATGAACAAAAGTACAGAGACTACACCAGAAGATGCAAATCACTCATTTGCAAGAAGAATAGGAAGGCCAGATTAGAATTTGCAAAACATACAGAGACAAGCATCAAAAATTCTGGGACAAAGTTTTATGGACTGATGAGACGAAAATTTACCTTTACCAAAGTGATGAAAAGACTAAACTTTGGAGAAAGAAAAGATTTGCTGATGATCTGAAACATACAAGCTCATCTGTGATAACACAATGGAGATAATGTCATGGCTTGGGCTTGCATGGCTTCTTCTGGGATGGGCTCATTAATCTTCATTGATGTAACGCATGGTGGCAGCAGCAAAATGAAGTCTACAGAAACATTTTGTCTGTCACTTTACAGAAAGATGCAGCCAAACTGATTGGGAGATCCTTCATTATGCAGCAAGATACTGACCCCCCCCCCCCCCCCACCACCACCACCACCAAAAAAAAAAAACACTGCCAAAACAACAAAGGAGTTCATCAGGGGCAAGAAGTGGGAAGGTTTTAGACTGGCCAAGTCAGTTTAGAGAGAATTGAACCCTACAGAGCACACATTTTACCTGCTAAAAAGCAGAGTGAAGGGACTAACTCCCAAAACAAATGACAGCTGAAAGGGGCTGCAGTGAAAGCCTGGAAAAGCATCACAAAAAAGACTAAAAGTTTGGTGATGTCATTGGGTCACAGGCTTAATGCAGTTATTGGAAGCAAAGTATTTGCAACTAGATACTAGGATTTATTCACTTTAATCTATTTTAAGTCTGTCTGTTCCAGTACTTTTGCTCACCTAAAAATTTGGTGTTCGATACAAATAATGCTATCTTGTAAGTAGTACATCAGATCAAGATGTAAATACCTGGAAATAAAAGCTGAAATGTTGATCTCTTGTCTCATATTCATTTTTGATGTCAAACTCAAATGTTTCCAGTCTACAACAAAAATAAATTGGCCTCACTGTTCAAGTATTTTTGGAGGGGAGTGTATATTACTGCCCTATGATGGACTGGCGATCTATCCAGGGTGTACCCTGCCTCTCGCCCAATGATGCTGGGATAGGCTCCAGCCCCCCCACGACCCAAAAAGGATTAAGCGGAAGAAGATGGCTGGATGGATGTATATTACTTAAATGGCCATCTGAGACACATTATTGGCTAGGAGCAATGTAGCCCCTCCCAACTTCTCTTCAAACCTTCTATTTACTAGTGGCACCCTATCAGCAGAAAGTTGGCTTAATGGGGAGGTGTCCTTTAAGATAGAGGAACTGTGACACTTTGTTTCATGCAATGGATGCACCAGGTGGCTCCATTAAGGTCTAGTTTATGAGAATTATCTAAAACTAAAAGCTAGAAAAGTCCAAGCACTTAAATGAGGGCTATAAATAGTGAGTCTTATACAAAGTTGGCTTGTAAACCTATATGCTAATTGAATTTCAGAGAAAAATGATTGTGAATTCCCCAGTTTTATGAAACTGTACTTCATGTGTTGTAGAAGGTATTGTTAATGGGATGATTTCTAAATAACCCCAAGCAACTTTTTCATCATATACTTTACAAAATGAACAATTCTAATAAACAGCAAATACTATTTTGATGCTGCTGTGCTGTAAAACTTGGAGACAGCAAGTATCAGTAGCAGCTGGTGTCTTTTGAATTTGGTCATACACGTATTCTGATGACAAAGCAGGGAGTAGTTGGATGCAGTGAAATGCCGGGGTTGCTGCTGCTCACTCCTCAGTCGGAATAAACCCCATAGAGTTGATCAGTAGAGAGTTATGCTAGCATTTATTGAGTTTCAGGATCTGTCACTCGCTGAGCTGTACAAATCCTAAAGTGGAAACTTCTAACTGCCCAATAAATATCCTCTTTTTTTTCCCTTCTTTTTGGCCCAACCCTGTTTCAGAAAAAAAAACAAGGTTCTGAGCACATCATAAATGTTTTTTGTTGTAAACATAAAATATCCCACCAGAGGTTTTTGGTGTGTCCTACATGAGGGGGTATCCTACATATTTATGCACACTTTGATTGGCATGACATTAAAATGGCTCTGTAGCGTCTTTATTTTTCTTTAAGTGTGTCTTTCTTCGTCTGTTTTCTGTCTCTTCACTGTATGTTGTCCTTTTTGCCTTTTTCTATTTCACCTTCTTGACTCATTTTTTTTTTCTTTCTCTGTGGTGGGTTCCTTGCATTCCATGTCTTGTTTGTTTACCTGCTCCACTGTTTTCCGCTGTAGATGGTTCATCACGCAGCCTTGCTTCTCGCGAGCGTGTGCGCAAAAGCAATGTTTCCATGGCTGGGCATGGTACTGCTCTCTCATCTCTCGCTCTAAGGCAAAAGGGTGGGTAATCACAGCTTGCATCACGCCTCCTTCAGACTAAGCTGGGGGTGGGTAAACAAAACAGTCCTTTGCCGAGGTAACGAAAGGACACTGCACCTGAGTTTCTGAGCAACTAATTTGAAGGCCTGTATTAATGCTGACTTTGAAAACTGAAGACTTAAGGCATTTGCAGCTACTGCATAATTTTGTGTAATATGCCAATTAATGAATTCTTGCTTTTAAAATGGCTCGATAGAAAATGTTAAGTCTTTATCATGTTTGAGTTGTATAAATTGCTAGTGAATGTCTAGCGTTATTAGGAGAGATCCAACATCTGGGCTGGAATCTTTCATCAACATTTCCATATTGCACTAGCAAGTTATCAACAACAAAAGCATCTGGCTTGTAGCCAGAATCACCAGTGTTTATTTTTAGACGAACAAATAAGCGACTTTCGCATTATGAGTGCGCATGTGCAGACTATGTGAGTTCAGAGTTCATGACTACCAAACATTCCGGTAGCCGCCTTGCTTTTGTATACAAACAGTACTGTCACACCTGAACAATTGCCGCTTAAAGTCTGCTTTAAGCTTTAAATCTCCATTATGCCAGGTGCACATTGTGCCGTAGTGAAGTGTGGGAACGGCATGTATCATCTAGAGAGGTGGAAAAAGCAAACTTGCAGCATACATGCGTGTAACTTCGGGACCAGTGTGTGTACATGTTTGTCGCCATTCACGTTATATACATTCCCCACGGAGCTGAAAGATCTGGACAGATGTAATTGTTGGATTAAAGCAGTAAGTCTATATTATAACATAATTAGTGTTGTGTATTGTTCAAGTTCTAGCCTAATTGGCACGAGTCTAAACCCTGAAGTAGTAGGTACGGACAAGCAGGCAGGGATCTAGGATATAGTTCTTTGTATATTGGTAATGAAGCTTGATGTACACACACATGTAATTAAAGCCATTGATAAGTAGGCTGGTATAAAATAAAATGGCAAATCACTGAAAACGTGTGGTACTTAAACTATAGTAGTATCAACCTATAGATCTAAGTAAGCAGGCTATGCCTTGTAGTGAAATTTACTCAAAATGACAAAACCAAAGTTGAGCTGTCAAACCACTCACTTACCTTCTTTGTAGTCGTTTCGGAGTCTCGCAAGTAAGGGTGCTTGGTCCTTTGACAACAAAAAATCTGCTATGTCAGAGTACATACAGGGGGGCCATTTTGGCCAATTTCTGCAACGTGGCCGCGAATGCAAATGCAACTAGTTTATCCTTGCATTTGCGGGTACAACCAGGAAGACCCCTACGCATACAATATGCTCGTAGATCAGGAACTTTCCATAAATTAAATGTATCGATAGAGCATGTTTGGTAGCCACGTTCCCATGATGCTTTGCGCAAGCCGAGATGCGAAAGTCGCTTATTCCTCATTGTCATTAATTTTATACATCTTTGGCCTTCCATCATCTTCCTGCCCTTGTTTTTACTGTTGCAAATATTTTTCCATATTTTTGATTTTTATCTGTGAGTTTAAAACTAGGATTGCAGTAAAACTTTTGCCTGCTGCTGATGCCTTGTTTAGTAAATGTGCTTACCTTATTAATGTTTAGGTGATAGAGGGAACCTGATGCCCGGTGCACGGCCCCTGTCGCCAGCCTCCAAACACCGGCAGGAGAATCGCTCGTCCAAGCAGGAAAGTCGGGGAAGCCGTTCCTCAGATCAGAGCAGGATCAAGACAAATGAAGTTGGACTCTCAGCCAGTGAGGCGCTTATCCTGCGGTCAGATACAGCCAAACTGAGGTCCGACTCCCACAGCCGCTCCCACTCACCCAATCACAACACTCTGCAGGCTTTAAAAGCAGAAGGTAGAACCTCGGGAATTCGAGCAGAGTCTCCTAATCCTGGCTCTCGCTCCTCCTCACCCAAACAAAAAGGTGTTTCCTCTTCAGGCAGGTCTAGCCCTTCCAGCAACTCTTCCCAGCACTCTTCTTCAACCCACCTTGACAAGAACCTTCCACCCAAAGTTAGCCCTTCCTCTAAAGCCCAACTGGATCCTCCCAGAGAGAGATCCAAATCGGACTCGTACACTCTGGACCCAGACACACTCAGAAAGAAAAAGATTCCCCTCACAGAGCCTCTTAGAGGTAGATCTACCTCCCCTAAACCTAAACTCTCTCCTAAAGATCCAAATAAGGGACTGATCAATAACGCAGAGAACCGTGTTCCCTCTCCACATGTGACCCAAGAGAACCTCCACAGTGAAGTAGTGGAGGTCTGCACCTCAAGTGCTCTCCTCTCCAATGAGGATGTCAACGATGAGAACGTGGAGGTCCGTAATGTTGAAGAGGGCTCTTGTAAAGTGCACTTTAGCATTGGCAAAGCCCCTGTCAAAGAAGAACTAGAGAGCCGCTCTTCTCCTAAGGTCAGCCGTAAAACCTCCAGTCGGCACACGCGTCCTAAGAAGGACAAATCTGGACCTCTGTTTAAAGGAGAGAGTACATCCAGGGTTACAGAACCTGCCAAGCAAGCCATGTCACCCTCTGTGGCTGAATGTGCTCGTGCAGTCTTTGCCGCATTCCTGTGGCATGAGGGCATAGTCCATGATGCCATGGCCTGCTCCTCCTTCCTCAAATTCAACCCAGACTTGACCAAAGAACACGCCCCTATTCGCAGCTCCCTGGGAGGACAGGGTGCTGAGGAGAAAGAGAGCAAGCTAAAGAACCGCCATTCCTTGGAGATTTCCTCTGCACTTAACATGTTTAATATTGCCCCACATGGTCCGGACATTTCCAAAATGGGCAGCATCAACAAAAATAAGGTACTCTCAATGTTGAAAGAGCCTCCACTGCCAGAGAAGTGCGAGGATGGAAAGGGGGAGGCCGTTTCCTATGAGATGACTTCTCACCCCTCCATGAGGGTTAAGTCAATTTTGCCATTAACTCTACAGCACTTAGTAGCATTCTGGGAGGACATTTCAATGGCCACCATCAAGGCAGCAACTCAGAACATGATCTTCCCCAGCCCTGGGTCCAGTGCCATCTTAAAGAAGAAGGAGAATGAGAAAGATGGTAAGAAGGCAAAGAAGGAGAAGAAGAAAAGAGAGAAAGCAGAGGTACGTCCTCGGGGGAATCTGTTCGGGGAGATGGCACAACTTGCCATGGGTGGACCAGAGAAAGACACAATCTGTGAGCTGTGCGGGGAATCCCACCCTTACCCTGTTACCTACCATATGAGACAGGCTCACCCAGGTATGAATACGGGGAGCATTTTGTACTTGACATGCTGTGAACCTGTTTAGTTTCTTAATGCATTTCCTCTGTGTTTCTATGGCAGGCTGTGGCCGCTATGCAGGGGGGCAGGGCTACAACAGTATTGGACACTTCTGCGGTGGTTGGGCTGGAAACTGTGGAGATGGAGGCATAGGAGGCAGCACCTGGTACCTGGTGTGTGATCGCTGTCGGGAGAAATACCTCAGGGAGAAACAGACGGCTGCCAGGGAAAAGGTTTTGCCCCTCTCTTACAGATCTGGATTCTTCTACCTCGTATCTGCATGAAATGTACTCAATCAATATTTCCTTTGCTAGGTGAAGCAGTCAAGGAAGAAACCTCTGCAAGTGAAGACCCCACGGGCACTGCCCACGATGGAAGCCCACCAGGTGATTCGGGCCAACGCTTTGTTCCTGCTGTCACTCAGCAGTGCAGCTGAGCCCAGTATGCTCTGCCACCATCCTCCTAGGCCCCTTCATTCCCATCTTCTTCCCAGCCTGAAAGAGGGTGTGTCGGAAGAAATCCCCAATAAAATGGGCTGCCTCTACCTGCAGACACTTGCTAGGTAAATACCCCTGTTAATAATGACTCAGCATGTTACTTTTCATAGGGTATGAATTTTTGATACCTCTCTCACCATCTTTAAGGCAACAGACTGAGAACTTCGGGGGCTACCAAGATGAAAATCTCTTCCAAGATGAGATGAGATATTTGCGGTCAACGTCAGTTCCTGCGCCCTACATTTCAGTCACACCTGACGCCTGCCCCAACGTGTTTGAGGAGCCAGAAAGCAACATGAAATCAATGCCCCCAAGGTAATGTCTAAATATTTTTTGACTGTTTAAATATCGATTTTTATATTCACAAAATTTATGTTTATCGCTTTCCAATATAATAATGCATCTATTATCTTTCACTGCTGCCATCTCTCTAAAACCACACGTTTCAATAGCAGCCTTCTTTGGATGTTATTTGTATAGACCGTATACAGATGTTGAATCACCTACTCTGCCCCTTTATTGTGCATTTGCTATGCTGTAATGTGTTCTTGGTAGTAAGTTGTAAGATTTTTTTTTAATTTCTATTCCAAAGGCAGACCTTTTCATATGAACAGTCCATGGGCACAGACTTGATCTTGAATCTAGCTCTAAATGGCAGGTTAAAAATAAATATAAGTATTTATTTCTGTGTAATTTGTCTCTTTATTATTATTATATTTTTTTTTAGTCTCGAGACCAGTCCAATCACAGACAGTGACACCACCAAGCGCACAGTGTTTCAGAGGTCTTATTCAGTCGTAGCATCTGAGTATGACAAGCAACACTCTCCTTTGCCAGCAAGGGTCAAAGCTGTGCCCAGACGCAGGGTTCATAGTGGCGATGCAGGCAAGTCACTCTTTTAATCAGTTGGCAGTGCTGTCAGATTTACACCTCATGTCAATTGTGTTAACTTTTCTCGTTCTCTTTGCAGAAGTGGGCTCTTCCTTGTTACGCCACCCCTCCCCAGAGCTTTCCCGGCTTATCTCAGCTCACGGCTCCCTCAGTAAGGGTGAAAGGAACTTCCAGTGGCCTGTGCTGGCTTTTGTTATCCAGCACCATGACCTGGAGGGCCTGGAAGTTGCTATGAAGCATGCACTGAGGAAGTCTGCCTGCAGGGTGTTTGCCATGGAGGTACACCTGTTATCTTGTTCTGTTATTGTTAATTATCCCACAGTGTCTAGGGGTTACAGGCAATTAGTTGGCTTATAGTGAGAGCAATGATAATTCTTCGTAATGATAACACTAATTAATGCTGTTCTCTCATATCCCTCACAGGCATTTAACTGGCTACTGTGCAATGTGATCCAGACCACCTCTCTGCATGACATCCTTTGGCATTTTGTAGCATCTCTTACCCCATCACCATTTGAACCTGAGGATGAGGAAGATGATGAAAACAAGGGGAACAAAGAAAATCTGGAACAGGTAATGATTAGTTTACAGTTGGGCAACATTGTGAGGAAGCACCTCTTAGTTTTTTAAATTAAAATCTTGTCTGTTCCCAACAGGAAAGAGACCTTGGTGTTTGTGAACACCCTCTGTCGGACATCGTTATCGCTGGAGAGGCTGCTCACCCTCTCCCCCACACCTTCCATCGGCTGCTTCAGACCATTTCTGACCTCATGATGTCACTGCCCAGTGGAAGCTCACTACAGCAGATGGCACTTAGGTACGGTTTCTCCTTAGAATATCCTTTGTATTCATTCCAGCACTGAATTTCATGCATATTTCATGGAAAATGTAAATCATCGTGATACTTTGTTTCAGGTGCTGGAGTCTCAAGTTCAAGCAGTCTGACCACCAGTTCCTCCACCAGAGCAATGTTTTCCATCACATTAACAATATCTTGTCCAAGTCTGACGATGGGGACAGTGAGGAGAGCTTTAACATAAGTGTGCAGTCCGGCTATGAGGCAATGAGCCAGGCAAGAAAGGAACCTGCTACTTATCAATGTTTGACGATATTTAATAAACATTGTCCTGTTTAAACTAACTTTTTTTGCACATTTGTGTGGGTGTGTGATACAGGATCTCTGCCTGGTTACTTGTTTGAAGGACCTAACCAGTGTTGTTGATATCAAGACATCCAGTCGGCCCGCTATGATTGGAAGCCTAACAGACAGCTCCACAGAGACCTTCTGGGAGTCCGGAGATGAGGACAAGAACAAAACCAAGAGCATCACAATTAGCTGTGTGAAAGGCATCAACGCCTCCAAGGTGTCTGTTCATGTGGACAACTCCAGAGACATCGGGGTAAGAAGACAACAGAAAACCAAGCTCGTTAAAGCATAGATTTAAAATGAAAGTCATATTAACCTAGTAAGGTTCTGTTCACTTATTTGAACTGAATCACTTTCTTATTGACACTGACAGAACAAAGTGACATCAGTGACAGTCCTTTGTGGAAAAGTAATTGAGGACCTCTGCAGGATCAAACAGGTATGGACAGTTTTATTGGCTTCACAGTTACTGACTGAAAAACGTTGGGATAGAATGTAATGGCATAATATGAGCTTTAATACAAAAAATGCATGTCGGTTTTTTTTTTACCTCCCTTCTTCTTACTGACAAGGCTCGTAATTAAGAAATATTACACAAGAGTGTGGTATCATGTCACTACGGTGTGTTAGTAAATGAGCATAATATAATAAAGAATAGGCCTATTGTCATTTCACACACAAAATAGTTGTTGAGTGTTTACAACACATACCTCTTGAGGGTTTGTGGGTCACGTTTTGTGCACGGCAGCTAATTGGATTGTTAGCTTTGTTGGGGGAGTCCTTTACGCACCCGTGCATGTGTTACCACCACATAGTGATTGAGTCTCTTATTAGGTTCTTAAATACAGCCTTAGCTTGTCCATTCACTCTGAAAAACTGTTGAGATGATGCAAATAGCCGTCAGAGGCTAATGGCAACTTAGCTTCTGCTCCTTTTAGCATAAGTATCTGCACACTTCACTCACTCTTTCTTGGTATCTTTAGATGAAATAGTCAATGATCACGATGGAGACCGCGTTTGTTTTCATTACAAACTGTCTTTAATTGTTCCACCTGTGTTCTGCTGCATCTGAACAGTGCTGAGTACTCTGCTTCCGGAGTTGCGTATCCATGCCTGTAACTCTGCAGGAACTCTTAAAGGGACAGTACATAAAAAGCTCTCACATATACGCACACAACAGAGAATAACCAACACGATACAGATAGGGTCTTACACCTCGGTGCGCACCATTTACACGGTGCTCGTGTAACACCCTGTTGTCGGTTCTACACCCCAGATGGTGGTTTCAGTTTTATTTCGGTTAATCACCCAGCGCTGTGTGGTAGGATACATTTCCATCATCTCTTTAAATTCTGTTCTACATAATGCTTCAGTGATTGGCAACTTCGTCTGCCAAATTATTTTCAAGATTCAAAGATTTTATTGTCAATACAACTATACATGCAGGACATACAGGAGAATTGAAATGATGTTTCTCTCTCTCTCTTCACTGGTGTGCATTTTATAAAAAAGAAAAGAAATAAGGCTGGAAAAAAGAAAAACAAACAGCAACAGCAGCAGTCTATGCAGTCTGTGTACAATAATGCAACCCTTGGTGCCAATGGTAGCCACAAGGACCCTGATCTCCATAGAGATAAATGATTAGCTATAATAAATAATAAACCCAGCAATCCTATATACAGACAGCTAGAGATGAATATCCGTAGTTGCATTTCAGTGTGGTAGTGTAGGTGCAGATAGTGACAGATATGATTGCACGTGGTCAGTATAGCAGTGACAGACAGACGGCACCAGATATGGCATTTATGCAAATGGTTGTGGTTAATGTGCAGAGACATACAGCAGCAAAAGTACAACAAACAACAGTATTACTGTTGGTGTGTCAGTCTTTCTGTGCCAACAGCTGAGGTAGTTATTGTGCTGGTGATTGTGTTACCGTCCGGGGTGGGGGGTGGGGGTGGGGGGGTGAACAGAGTTCAGGGTCCTGATGGCCTGATGAACAAAGCTGTTCAGTCTTGTGTAGCGGGCCTGAAGGCTTTGGTACCTTTTCCCCGAGGGCAGGGGGCTGAAGAGGGAGTGTAGGTGGTGCGAGGTGTCGCCTGTGATGCTGATGGCTCTGCGGGTGAGGCGGGTGGGGTAGATGTCTGAGAGTGGGGGCAGGGCCAGGGGGGTACCAGTGACCTTGCTGGCTGCTTCCACTATGCGTTGTAGTGTCTTCCAGCAGGCAGCGGTGCAGCTTCCATACCACACTGTGATGCAGTTTGTGAGGATGCTCTCAATGGCATAAAAACAAATGGTTTAGGTCAGGAGCAGACTGATGGGCATGGAGGGACGGCGTGCCGGGCGGCAGCACTTGCGGGACCAGAGGAAAGAAGCAGGCGATGGTGAAGAGGGACACTTTCGCTGGGGAGGTCGGTTTTGATCCCGGAGGCAGACGGCGGCCAGGGGCATACATGCCGTGGGACTGCCCGGGGCCTCTGAGCTGGCGTTATCTTCGGCAACCAGGGAAGTGCATGATGTGGGGCTGCCCTGGGCCTCCGAGCTGGGTTTTCCTCTGGCTGCCTGCAGACTGTGGTATAATTTAAATGTCAATATACAGTATGTATATAGTGCTGGTCTGCATGTGAGTATGATTGTATATTATTTGGGGATTATTTTGTGTATTCAGTAAAAAGAAGCTGATTTTAGTAATTTTTGTGTGAATGTGATGGGTCATTTTCCTACAGTTCATGGTTCCCTGTTCTCTCAGTGCATGATTCGGGTCCTAAATTGGGGAGGTTGTCACTATAGTGAAGACCATCACTGTACGGGGAAACCATAAGCCCTGGATGACCGCAGAGATGCAGCCTTCAGAGCGAAGGACAGGATTGCCCTCCGCTCAGACAGGACTGCGCTCTCAAAGGGAATTAAGACGGCGAAGCGTGCCTATGCGGAGAAAATCCAGGGACACCTCTGTGACACTAGGAACACCAAACAGATGTGGCAGGGAATTCGGACACTGACGGGCTATAAGTCTAGGCAGGGGGACGATGATGACGACGCTTCGCTTTCAGACAGGCTCAACGACTTCTTTGCACGTTTTGAAGCATCAAATCCAACAATCAGAGGGAGGGCTGGCCCAGCTATCACCATCAACACAGCGGACACACGGAGGACCCTAACCAGGGTCAACCCACGTAAAGCTGCAGGTCCAGACAACATCCCGGGACGTGTGCTCCGAGACTGCGCGAGCGAGTTGGCGGATGTCCTGACTGACATTTATAACATCTCCCTGAGTCAGGCCATCGTTCCCAGATGCTTCAAGACCTCTATCATTGTACCGGTGGCAAAGAAGCCAGTTGTGTCCTGTCTGAATGACTATTGTCCTGTTGCAGTGACACCAATTGTGATGAAGTGTTTTGAACAGCTTGTCAAACCACACATTACAGCCTGCCTCCCTGCATCACATGACCCGCTCTAGTTTGCATATCTTTCAAACCGCTCCACGGAGGATGCTATAGTCACCCACCTGGATCAGAAAGACACCTACGCCAGACTCCTGTACATTGATTTCAGTTCAGCATTCAACACCATTATTCCCCAGAGACTGATGGAGAAATTACTCCTTCTTGGTCTGAACACCGCCACATGTCTCTGGATCCTGGATTTCCTGACTGAGAGACCTCAGTCTGTCCAGGTTGGAAACAACATCTCCAACTCTGTCACGCTGAGCACCGGATCCCCTCAAGACTGCGTACTCAGTCCACTGTTGTTTACACTTCTAACACATGACTGTGTATCCAGACACGAGGGGAACCAGATTATTAAGTTTGCAGATGACACCACGGTGGTGGGACTTATTCAGAGGGATGAGGAATCAATGTACAGGGAAGAAGTGAGAGACCTGGAGGGCTGGTGCAGGGAGAACAATCTGGTGTTCAACGTGGACAAAACGAAGGAGATGATTATCGACTTCCGGTGGTCACAGCCTGAACACGTCCCCCTCAGTATCGGCGGCCGTTTAGTGGAGAGAGTGGAGAACATCAAGTTCCTCGGAGTGCAGATCTCGCAGGACCTGACCTGGAACAAGAATTCCTTGGGGATCAGGAAGCGGGCCCAGCAGAGACTGCACTTCTTGAGGAAACTCAAACAGGCCTCTCTCCCCATCTGCATCCTCAGGACCTTCTACAGAGGTGTGGTGGAGAGTGTTCTGACGTACTGCATTGCTACATGGTACTCCAGCTGCAGTATGTCAGACAAAAAAGCCCTGCAGAGGATAGTTAAGGAAGCTGAGAGGGTAATTTGAGTCTCCCTCCCCTCTGTCCAAGAACTTTTTCAGAACCGTTGTAGGAGCAGGGCACTGAACATTGTCAAGGACCGTTCTCATCCTCTGCATAAACACTTTGAACTTCTGCCCACTGGCAAACGATTCCGGAGCATGAGAGGCAGAACCACCAGACTGATTAACAGCTTCCTTCCACAAGCTGTTAAGATGCTGAACAGTTGATCCGGAATCTCTCATACATACTACTGCACCTACGGACATTATGTATATTATAGTTCTGGTTAGTTTTTCAAGTATGTCTCAGGGATGTGTGAATGGCTGTGGTGGGGTGGGGGGTGAGGATATGTGTGTGTCTTAAATCATGTTCTTTTACTTACATGGATGCCGAGAGAAACGCAATTTCATCTTGCCTGCACTACAGTTGTATGTACAGCAATATGACAATAAAGGTTGATTTGATTTGATTGTGTGTGTGTGTGGTTTTGCACTTTTGTAAGGGGGAGGGGAATTGTTGTGTAGTGAGTGTGGTATGAGTGTGTGGCCCATGGGGCTTGCCGTACCCGCCCCTGGTGTGACATTGGGCGGGCACGGCCCACTGTATATAGTTCTGTGTGTGTGTGTGTGTTAATAAAAGTGCAGTTGGTTGAGTCTGCTGCATGGGATAACCCTGACTGACTCCCTTATTCAGACATAACATTATGGTTGACATAAAAACAAATGGTTAAAGTTGTCTTTAAGAAGAATTATACATGTTTGGCTGAGCTGGGGACACATCTCCACATCTGTTTGTATTTCTGTCACAGGTTGACCTTGACTCTCGTCATATGGGCTGGGTGACGAGCGAACTTCCTGGAGGTGACCATCATGTGATCAAGGTGGAGTTGAAAGGTCCCGAAAACACCCTGAGAGTGCGTCAAGTGAAGGTGCTTGGTTGGAAAGATGGTGAGAGCATCAAGATACCAGGACAGATCTCAGCCAGCATGGCCCAGCAGAAGAACTGTGAAGCCGAGACGCTTAGAGTTTTCCGCTTGATCACCTCACAGGTGTGCTTTATTCACATGTCTTAATGTCACCAGTAGATACCTAGAGTATGTTTAGGGTAACTTCCTTTTCATGTATGTTAAGGTTTTTGGAAAACTAATCAGTGGAGATGCAGAACCAACTCCAGAACAGGAGGAGAAAAACTTGCTTTCATCACCAGAAGGAGAAGACAAGGTCTGTACTCGAATAATTTAGCAACAGTGATCTGTGTGGAGTTTGCATGTTCTCCCCGTGTTTGCGTGGGTTTACTCCGGGATTTCTCCGGTTTCCTCCCACATGCCAAAACATGCAGGTTAGGGAGTTAAGGGGCGCTTGCGCACGCAGCGACCGGCAGCTGGTGGCTTGTCACCGGACTGCAGAACAAATCTACCTACGGGTACAAAATAAGTCAAAAAAAAAAAAAAGTGTCTGATACTGTATTTAGAAACCTTCAGTCTAATGTTTTGCACTTTTGTTTTTGATAGGTTCCATCTGATGCTGATCTGAAAGAACATATGGTTGGAATCATTTTCAGCCGGAGCAAACTGACCAACCTGCAGAAGCAGGTATTTGCACCGTCCCCATTCAGCTGTGGCCTCCTAAAATTAGCTTTAAATTAAATGTCATAATCTAAATGTTCCAATCCCAGGTGTGTGCTCACATTGTCCAAGCCATCCGTATGGAGGCCACACGTGTGAGGGAGGAGTGGGAGCATGCCATCTCCAGCAAAGAGAACGCCAACTCACAACCCAGTGATGATGATGCCTCCTCTGACGCCTACTGCTTTGAGCTTCTCTCCATGGTCCTGGCTCTGAGTGGTTCCAATGTTGGCCGCCAATATCTGGCTCAGCAACTCACTCTCATGCAAGACCTGTTTTCTCTCCTGCACACTGCTTCCCCACGAGTACAGAGACAGGTGGGAGGATTCAAACATGCATAAAAGTGCATTTTGTGCGTGTCTTAAAGTGGTTTATGTTTATAATTAGTTGATTGAAAGGATTTATACATGCCTGTCTTAATTGTAAACTTGCCAGCTTTACAGTTATTGTATAAAATTGATTCTTACTGGATAGCTGATACATCCTTAAAGTTATGTCACCACCAACTGGGAGCCAGTGGAATAGCATGGTATAACAACAAGAAGGTGCATTATTTTACAAGTAAAGGTGAATAGAGTAGTCAGAAATTGTCCTGAAGTAAGAGCAGTGTTGATTTGTGATATTGTCAAGTACAAGTAAGAGTAGTTTTTTTTTCCACAATATCTTTATTGAACCTTTTTTTTTTTTTTAACAAACATGATACAAACAATCAAACACTAACACTAAAGTACTACAAAAAAAAAAAATGCACTAAAAACACCAACAACCACCAACAAAATCAAATCTTCAACAATGCTCCTCTGTTTAGTCTAGACAATCCAATACATAAGTATACATATTATGTTCACCAGTTTGGAATTTACAAGGTCCACACACATCATTCACCTTCTTCTTCAAGAGTTATGTTTAAATTTTTTACATAATCAATAAAAGGTCTCCATATATTCTCAAACACAATTTCCTTTGATTTTAGTATATATGTTATTCTTTCTAATGGAAGGTTTGTTAACATCTGTCTTAACCACTGAGTCACATCTGGTCTATGAGTCTTTTTCCATAATAGTGCAATACATTTTTTGGCATTAAGCAAACTGAGGTCTATGAATGTTCTTTCACTTTTATTAAAATTATGCTTTTCTGGGTACAGACCCAACAAAAACAGTTTAGGATTCAATATGATTTGTTTTGAGATTATTTTTTCAATTGTTACCCTCACCTCTTCCCAAAACATTCTTATTAATCTACATTCCCATAAACAATGAAATAGGGTTCCTTTACTTTCCATGCATTTTGTGCATGTATCTGGTATATTTTTGTTATATCTATTTAACTCCTCCGGTGTAACATACATCCGCATTAACCATTTGAAATGTATCAATTTAAGGCGTGCATTTATTGATTTGGTTTGAGCTTCTGTACAAGCCAATTCCCATTGTTCCTCTGAAATTTCAATTTGCAGATCTTCTTTCCAGTAGTTTAATCTCTTCAGTGAATTTTCACTTGAAGATAGTGTCAATGAGTTATAAAACTCTGAAATAATACCCTTTCTTTTACTATCTTTCATCATCATTTTTTCCAAGGATGAATAAATAGGTCGAGTGAGAGCTTTATTTTGATTTGATCGATAAAGTTTCTAAGTTGAAGATATTTAAAAAAAATGTGTTCTATTGAGATTAAATTTGATCCTCAGCTCTTCAAAAGACATTATGTTGTCTGCACATGGTAAATATAAATCCTGAATCTTTTGTATCCCTTTTAAATTCCATACTTTAAATACAGCGTCCGCTCTCCCTGGTTTAAAATATTGATTACCCCATATTGGACTAAATTGTGACAATAACTGTGGTTCTTTTAAATAGTTTTTAGCTTCACACCATATTTTGATCATATGCTTTACAAATGGATTTTTAACTTGTTTTTGTAATTTTTTTGCCGAATCTGAGTATATGAATATGGGAAGAGGTAAAGGTAAATTGTATGATTCCATTTCAGTCCAGTGAGGGAGATCATTTGATGAAAAATAATATGTCATAGACCTCAGTTGTGCTGACCAATAATACAACATAAAATTTGGACATTTCAGACCTCCACGATCAAATGGTAAATATAATAAAGACAAACGTAATCTAGCCCTCCTGTTGTTCCATATAAATTCCACTAACTTTTTTTTTATTCTTGAGAATAGATCTAAAGGTGGTGATAAGGGAATGTATTGAAATAAATAAAGTATTTTAGGTAAAATATTTTAAGTATATTGATTCTCCCGATCATCGACATTGGTAGTGACATCCATCTCTGAGTTAACTCACTGATATCTGACATTAAGGCTTCATAGTTGACACTGGCGACTGATTCTAGCTTAGGCATAATTTGGATTCCTAAATATTTAAACTGATTTACAACATTGAATTGATTTACCTCAGGGGCTGGGTAATTTCTCTGGGTCTCATTTAGCATTAATATTGAAGATTTAGTTTTATTTATTTTATATCCTGATATTTCCCCAAAATTCTTTATTAAATTCAACAAGGTTGGAATTGATTTTTTTTAGATTCGACATAAACAAAATTATATCATCGGCGTACAGGGAGATTTTATGTTCTGTTGGTCCAACTTTAATTCCATATATTTGTGAATGTAAACGTATCGCTATCGCTAAAGGTTCAATTGCCATAGTAAACAGTAAAGGTGAAAGTGGACAGCCTTGTCGACATCCTCTATTGATTTTTATTGGTTTTGAAATATTATTTGTTAGGATTTCTGCTGTAGCATTATTGTATATTATTTGAACCCATTTTATGAAATTATTTCCAAGTCCAAACCTTTGTAGGACTTCAAAAAGAAAGGGCCATTCAACTCTATCAAAGGCCTTTTCGGCGTCCAATGATAGGAGAGCTGTATCCGGTGCTTCTTTATTAAAATAAATAATATTAAATAGTCTTCTTACATTATGGAAGCCTTGTCTACCCTTTATAAAGCCATTCTGATCTCGATTAATAATATTTGGTAAAATTTCTTGTATTCGTCTTGCTAAAATTTTACAGATTATCTTAAGGTCGGCGTTTAATAGGCTTATTGGTCTCATATTTTCACATTTATTAGAGGGCTTACCTGGTTTTGGCAGCAGTATAATTAAGGCATTATTTATGTATGATGGTAAATTATTATTTTGAAATGCTTCTAAAACCATTTCCAAAAAAGGTTTTATTAATTTATTCTTAAATTTTTTATAAAGGTCAACTGGAAGACCATCTGGTCCTGCACTTTTTCCTGATTTCATATTATCAATGGCTAGCCCAACTTCTTCTTGACTAATTTTAGACTCCAATATCTCCCTGTTTTCATTTTTGGTATCATATAATTTTTCATAGTAATCTCTAAAGGCTCTATTAATTTCTAAAGGATCTATAACTACCTGTCCGTTACTTATAATACTGGTAATTGGTGTTTTAATTTCCAATTGTTTAATCTGCCATGCTAATAATTTTCCTGATTTTTCACCTTGTTCATAAAAAGATTGTTTCAATCTTAGAAGACTCGAGGCAGCTCTATTCGCTGATTTTTTGTCGTATTCAGCTCTCAAAATCAGTAATTCATTCTCCAACCTTGGGTCACTTCCTGCATACACTTTTTCCTGAAGATTTTTTATTTTATGTTCCAATTTAGCTCTCTCCTCTCGAGTCTTCTTAGATTTTGATCCTGTATAACTAATAATATGTCCCCTAATAAAAGCTTTGAAAGCCTCCCACTTTACACATGCTGATGTTTGTGTAGTATTGATGTCAAAGAACTCGTCTATCTGTTTTTCTATATACTTGACAAATTCCTCATCCTGAAGCCATTTATGCTGAAATTGCCATCTACCTGATTCCTTTGTCAATTTTTTATCTACATATATTAGACAACAGGGTGCATGATCAGAGATCACGATGTTATCATAAAAGCAGTTTTGAATCTTGGACCTTAATTCTGTGGAAATCAAAAAATAATCAATACGTGAGAATGTCTTGTAGGTACTGGAATAACAAGAATAGGCTTTAACTTGTGGTTTCATTTCTCTCCATATATCTAACAATCTCAATTCTTTCATAAAATGATTAATAGTCATCCTACATCCAATGTGCGTACAATCCAGTCCTGTTGATCTATCCACACCTGGATTCAATGTACAATTAAAATCCCCTGCTATTATATGTTGCCCTGTAAGTGATGATAAGATGAGAAATAAATTAGCAAAGAACTTCTGATCATCTATATTGGGACCATATAAGTTCACAAGATTTATATTTTCTAATAGCAAAGAACCTTGAATGATTACATATCTTCCAAATTTGTCTCCAATTACATTTTTCACTTGAAAAGGAACTGATTTATGTATGAGAGTCATAACTCCCCTGGCTCGGGATGAAAATGAAGAGGTGAATACACTTCCCTGCCATCTACTCCTAATTCTTTTAACATCCTCCTCTATCAGATGAGTTTCTTGTAAAAACACAATTCTTGAACCCATGTCCTTTATTTTATTCATAACTTGTTTAAGTTTTTTTAAATTTTGTGGACCTCTGCAATTCCATGAAGTTAAATTAAGATTAACACTTTGGTCCATGATCAATAGAGAGTTTGGGATTACCTTGCAGTGTAAACATGCTCATACAGAGAAGCAAAAACATGAGTGGTTGAACATTCATCCTACAAACTACACACAAACAAATTTCCCCTTCCCACACTTGTGGCAAACCCCCCAAAATCAAAAGAAAAATTCTGTCTCCCGATATAGCCATCGACCGTTCCACACCCACGGGGAACAGCCTAAGCCACTCCTCCTTCATCCTCCCAATCACCCTAACTCTACTGCTTTTAATGACGTAACATTAACTCTCCTCTGTAGTTTTCCAACTTAACTCCAAAATTTTTAACAACTTTGTACATCATAGTTTTTTTTTTGTTTGTTTGTTTTGTTTTTGTTTTGTTTTTTTAATATATAATACAATCTATATTTTGTAAACTTACTATTTACTTCAAGTCAGTCAGATGCCTGTGCAAATGCTTAATTATTCTACCTTATATTTTGTTCATGCTTAGCTCCCACCAGTCTCTTCTTCTTCTTTGATCTTCTTGATGAACTCCTGCGCCTCCTCTGGGGTCTTGAAGATGTGGGTTCTGCCCTCATACGTGGTCAGCAGTCTCGCAGGATAGATTACACCATGACGAATCCCAAGGTTGCGCAGCTCCTTACGTACGGGATCAAACTGCTTCCTCAATTGCTGGATTCCTGTGGCCAAATCTGGGTAGAACCGCACCTGCTGGTCCTGGTGTTTAATCTCTCCTTTAGCACGTGCAGCGTTGAAGATCTTCATCCTGTCTCTGTTGCTAAGAAACTTCATAATTAAGGTCCTCGGCGGTCCCTTATCTCTCCGTGGGCCAATACGATGTGCTTTTTCCAGAACCACTGCTGATTGCAACTCCTCGCTGCCCAGCACCTCCGGAATCCACTTTTCCAGAAAGGAACATACGTCCCGACCTTCTGATTCCTCTGGAAGACCCACCAGCCTCAAATTATTCTGTCTCGACCGAGATTCCAAATCCAAAATATTATCTTCCAGAGATTTATTTTTTTTTTTTCCAAAGTGCGCACCTTTAATTGAAGACGGGTGACGTCATCTTCAGCACTAGCGAGACGGAGCTCCATCTGCGCCGTTCGTTCTACACAGTCACCCAATTCCTTTCTTATTCCTTCCAACGCTGTCATAATCCCATCAAATCTAGAGGAAAAGTCCGCTCTCATTGAACTCATGGCAGCCATCAGCGCATCTGCGCCATTCCCCGCAGAAATCGCACCGTTGCCAGCCTCCTCCGCCATATATGGAGTTTTGTTTGCTGCGTCACAGACCTGAAAGTCCGTTAATTTGGACTGTTTCGGCGGCTCGCTTTTTCCTTTTCCTGGTTTTCCAGCCTTAGGCTTCGCCGACATATCCTCGCCCAAATGCTGGGATACGTTCTGTCCCAAATGAGAGAGTTATTTGCCGATTTTTTTCTCCAGGAGCAGAGCAGAGCGAGACACGTCCGTCCTACGTGGCAGCCATAACCGGAAGTCCCAAGTAAGAGTAGTTACCAAAAAATTACTTAAGAAGGTATCATGAGTAATGAATAATGACTTTTGCCAGTTTGTGGGTGTTTTCTCTGAAATTTGTGACCATTTTCTGCTGCTTCCAGAATTTTTTTAAAAACATTGGCAGCCTTTTTTGTACATGTAAAACTTTTCTCCTCATAATTCACGTTTTTTCTAATTTGTGATTTTTTTTTTTTCTTGTACATTAGAGACTTATGCTTTTTTCTCTTAAATGTGTTAGTCTGATGAAAATAAACTTTCCTCATGCACCGTCTATTATAATCCAAATTACACAAAATTATAAATTTACTAAAATGACTATCCATCCATCCATCTCATACCGCTTTTCCGGAGGTCCGGGTTGCGGAGGCAGCAGTTCAAGCAGAGAGAAGCCCAGACTTCCCTCTCCCCAGCCACCTGCTCCAGCTCTTCAGAGAGGATACCAAGGCGTTCCCAGACCAGCTGGGAGACATAGTCTCTCCACCGAGTCCTGGGTCTGCCCCAGGGTCTCCTCCCAGTGGGATGTGCCCGAAACACCTCAAGTGGGAGGCATCCTAATCAGATGCCCATACCACCTCACCTGACTCCTTTCAATGTGGAGGAGCAGCGGTTCTACTCTGAGCCTCTCCCAGATGACTGAGCTCCTCACCCTATCTCTGAGGGTGAGTCCAGCGATCCTACGGAGAAAGCTCATTTCAGCCTCTTGTATCCGCGATCTTGTTCTTTCGGTCATTACCCAAAGCTCGTGACCATAGGTGAGAGTAGGAACGTAGATTGACTGGTAAATCGACAGCTTTGCCTTAGAACTAAGCTTCCTCTTCACCACAACAGACCGGTACAACGTCCGCATCACTGCAGATGCTGCTCCGATCCGTCTGTCAATCTCTCGCTCCATTTTCCCCTCACTCGTGAATAAGACCCCAAGATACTTAAACTCCTCCACTTGGGGCAGGAGCCTGTCCCCAACCCAGAGAGGACAATCCACCTTTTTCCGGCTGAGGACCATGGACTCGGACTTGGAGGTGCTGATTCTCATCCCAGCTGCTTCACAAACTCAGTAGCAAACTGTCCCAGCAACAACTGTAGGTCATTGCTGGATGAAGCCAACAGGACAACATCATCTGCAAACAACAGAGATGAGATCCTGTGGTCACCAAGCATGACACTCTCCATTCCCTGGCTGCACCTAGAAATCCTGTCCATAAAAATTATGAACAGGATTGGTGACAAAGGCCAGCCCTGGCGGAGTCCAACTCTCACTGGGAATGAGTCCGACCGAGTGTTGGCAATACGAACCAAACTCTCACAACGGTCGTACAGAGACCAAATAGCTCGTAACAACAAGCCCAATACCCCATACTCCCTAAAATGACTAGTAGTAGTTATTTTAGTTATTTCAGACCCTTGAATAGACAATTTCTGTGTGTCCCTTTCTGCTAACTTCGGTGAATCACCCAGCAATATTAGATACTTCCTGGGACTATTGAAATAATGTTGTTGACCTTCTCTTTGACCACTTAGGTGACATCATTACTTAGACGTGTCCTGCCGGAGGTGACGCCTGTACGTCTTGCCAGCATCATCGGAGTGAAGGCGCTGCCACCAGCAGACATCAGCGACATCATTCACTCCACAGAAAAGGGTGACTGGAACAAACTGGGCATCCTCGACATGTTCCTGGGCTGCATTGCGAAAGCCCTCACAGTGCAGCTGAAAGCCAAAGGCACCACCATCTCCAGTTCAGCCGGCATGACTGCAGGGAAAGGGGTCACTACTGTCACACTACCCATGATCTTCAATTCCAGGTAAGTTAATTTGTTTATTTCTATTTGCTAACGAACACACACATGAACAGTTAAGGAACGAAATAAGGCTGCATGTGTATGACTAAAAGGATGCAAGAACATGATTTATATGGACAGTAAATTTGTAAGGAAAACCTTAATGTTTTCATTCTGATTTCTTGTAACTGTTTCAGTTGACATCAATTTCATTGACGATTATGCAGCTGTTTCCTAAGTTAGCATGCCAGTATTAGCACTCACATTAGCATGCTTTTCTATTTGTGTTGTGGCTTTTGTATTTTGGTAAGCTCTCTGGGCCAACAAACAGTCGACTACATCTGCAAATTCAGGAAATATCTGGCACTGAACCATTTTAAAGTACTTCAGTTATATTTTTTTGTCTCCTTGGCAATGAAAAGATGGGATAAGACAATCATTGGCCAACTTACTACATTCAGCATCTGTATTGGTATCCAGCCAAAATTTTGCAGTTGGTGTGTTCCTATTTAAAAATGTGATTTGTGTAAAATTGACGTTCATTACATTTTCATACGTGATGCCTCTTTCTGTTATTTTCAGCTACATTCGCAGAGGGGAGAGCCACTGGTGGATGAAAGGCTCCACTCCTCCACAGATTGCTGAGATCATCATAAAGCTGGTTAAAGACATGGCAGCTGTAAGCCCTTTGTGTTTGTTGCAGTTGTTTTTAATCCTGAGCAGAGAACTACATTCATTGTTGACTTAAATTGTATATGTGTTGAATTCATTGAACTGGTAAGTGTCTCTAACATACTCGTCTGTCTTAGGGTCACCTTTCAGATGCTTGGTCCAGAGTCACCAAAAACGCAATAGCTGAGACGATTATCGCGCTGACAAAAATGGAGGAGGAGCATCGCTCCCCTGTGCGTTGTATCGCAACAACAAGGGTAGGGAAATAATGTCGTAACGTATTTAATGTGCTAAGAAATACTTTGTCATTATCTTTCTCACAAAGTCTCACAACTTTTGTTCTTCAGCTGTGGCTGGCGTTGGCGTCACTGTGTGTGCTCGACCAAGATCACGTTGATAGGTTGTCCTCTGGTCGCTGGATGGGAAAAGATGGGCAGCAGAAGCAGATGGTGAGAATTCAATGAATACTGTAGAACTAATTAAAACAATAAGTAAAAGTGATTAATTTCTTCCATTTTTATTCACAGCCGATGTGTGACAACCATGATGATGGTGAGACGGCAGCCATCATCTTGTGTAACATGTGTGGGAACCTTTGCACTGACTGTGATCGTTTCCTCCACCTGCACCGACGCACACGCTCTCACCAGAGACAAGTGAGCTTTAGAGTATTTGCTGAGTAGCAATTAAAGGATTAAGCGGAAGAAGATGGATGGATGGATTCTGAGAATTGGTTGACATTTAACTTGCTCAATCATTCTGGTGTTTGCTAAAGGTGTTCAAAGAGGAAGAGGAGGCCATAAAGGTGGATCTCCATGAAGGCTGTGGGAGGACAAAGCTCTTCTGGCTCATGGCTTTGGCGGACTCAAAGACTATGAAGGCCATGGTGGAATTTAGAGAGCATACGGGTAACATGGCAAAGGCCACACCACTCCATTTGTTTGTTGTGTAGAGACAAGGCAGTTAAAGAAAAGACTGATTGGTTAAATGTCTGAAACATCTGCACATGTAGAACTGTGCCCTGCCTCCACCACATACCACCCCCTTCCCGTTCTAAGAGGTCTAATCTTTTGTAGGTAAACCAGCCTCCAGCAGCTCAGATGCCTGCAGGTTTTGTGGGACGAGAAATGGCACTGAGCTGTCTGCCGTGGGTAGTGTCTGCTCAGACCCAGACTGCCAGGTAACTGAGCACCAATTACACAAGGAAGCCCTTCATTAAAAACACTGACCAGCCTTATGAACTTAAAAAGGGATTTCATAAAATGCACATAATAAAATAAAATAGAGTGAACTGTTATTATAGCTGATTTAAACTAAGATGCTTTCTTTAATGTTGCTATATTTTTAAGAGTTTCCTTCAGATATAACAGTTTGAGTTGACAGATTGTAGAATATTCAACTCAAATAAAGTGTCCCTTAACATCTTTGTTTCAAAGAATTATCAGCACCGGCACTTTTGAGTAATAGCAGGTGTTTTTTCACCCACTTCCAAGAGCTTTTTAAATATGAGCACAATGTGCATATAAATACATCAAAATTTACAGTCTGCTGAGGCTCTGAAAGAGGGGCAAGTATATAGTGTTGCTTGCAGTTAAATTTGTTTTTAATGTTGCCAGGATTACAAAAACAGCAAGGCAGTTTTCTATGAAGTTTACTGGAGAGGATGAACATGGATAAAGGAAGAAATTATCTGTTTTTTTCCTTCAAAAAACTTTCTGCTTTGCCCCTTTAGCAAAGCGCAAATTCAGCCGACGATTATACAGTCAGACATCATTCTTAATGCCGGGCACAACAAACAGCCATGTAGTATGACAGTCCCTGAACAGCATCATGGGAGGCTATGATGTATTAGGACCACTGCTCAGGAAGACTAGCATGTCAGAATTTTTTGCACTTAACCACGTAGTTTGACAAGAGTCGAGGATGTTTTCCTGGCACTGATGAATGGTTTCACAGCGGAACGTACATTTTTCAACTCCTGGGGAGCTTAGTAGTGTTAAAACTCTCGCTGAAGACACTGCAATAATTTATCTCAGTAGCGTGACATTGTGAAATACAAAATATTGTGTAGTCTGAGCCAGAATTCAGTCATACAGTGAGCCTTCTTATTGAAGCTATGTACTCCATCTACTGTATGTCAAGATTTGTTGTGTTTTTAAATGTAGTCTTTATAATAATTTTAAAAAACACAGAGGCAAAACAAACTTGCAGCTAATTTGCCATAAAAATGCTTTTTGTTGTTCTTAAGTCTGATCAACTTTTTACATTATCTCTGTCAGGAATATGCCAAGTTGGCCTGTAGTAAGACTCACCCCTGTGGACATCCTTGTGGTGGAGTCAAGAATGAGGAGGCCTGCCTTCCATGTCTGCATGGCTGTGACAAAAACACTGGCTGTCTGAAACAGGATGCTGATGACATGTGCATGATCTGCTTCACTGAAGCCCTCTCTGCTGCTCCTGCAGTTCAGGTAGTTATAGATGCCTACCTGAACAACTAAGAATTTTGCTCAAGGAGTTAAATCAGGCCACATTTTAACGTTTGAATCCTCACCTTTTTCCAGCTGGACTGCTCTCACGTGTTCCATCTTCAGTGCACTCGCCGTGTTCTTGAAAATCGCTGGCTTGGGCCCCGAATCACCTTTGGGTTCATGTTGTGTCCCATTTGTAAGGTGAGTTTGACTTAAGGATGACAAGGAGGACTCAAAATTGATTGACAGTAGTTGGCTTTAACGCTAGCTTGAAGAGCTCATACTGTGTACTGTCCAGGTTTACTTTCCATACAGTGACCGCTTTGTTCTTTGTCATATTTGTGACATGTACAGAAAAACTTAATACAAGCACCCTTTTGCCGCGATTTTATAAGATACTTGAAAAAATATTCTGAGAGAGAATTGACAACTTGGTAATGAAGAATAATTTGTTGTGTGAGTAGCAATATGGGTTCAGACAAAAGAGGACAACTGCACTTGCTCTAATGGAATTTATAGAAAAAATATCAACAGCTGTAGAAAATAGAGTATTCAGTTGGGATATTCCTGAATCTTAAAAAAGCATTTGATAAGATAAGATAAGCCTTTATTAGTCCCACAATGGGAAAATTCCAGGATTGCAACAGCACAGGGATAGCAACACTCAGAGCAACAATCAGAAGACAAGAAAAAACAAGAGCAGCGAGTATACATATGTACATATAAATATATAAATATATAGACACACAGTGCGGAGCATTGTAGCTAGATGGAATAAATATATAAATATATAAACACACACAGTGCGGAGCATTGTAGCTAGATGGAATAAATATATAAATATATAAACACACACAGTGCGGAGCATTGTCGCTAGATGGAATAAATATATAAATATATAAACACACACAGTGCGGAGCATTGTAGCTAGACGGAATGAAACAGCATAACCGTCTACTTAGTTATCCTACATGGTATGATTATGTACCCATACATATTGTCACCCTCCATAGCGACCGGTATTTTCCTAGTTGTATCCCGGAGGGGACCATTGTGCAAGTCTATTGCGTCTTTTGCATTCAATACTATTAGGTTGTCACATCTTTTTGCTATCTCTGCGAGCAGCCCTGCTTAGGTTGTACAGTCTGACAGCCGTAGGTAGGAAGGACCTGCGAAACCTCTCGGTTGTGCACCTAGGATGATGTAGTCTGCTGCTAAATGAGCTACTCAGTGCATTCAGTATGATACAGTGGATCATAAATTATTGTTAAAGAAACTACAAAATTATGGTATTAGGGGGGTAGCACTGTCCTGGTTATGTAGTTGCTTAATGAACAGATATCAGTATGTATGTGCTGGTAGCAAAAACTCAGTTACTGAAAGTTACTTGCGGAGTCCCACAGGGTTCAGTTTTGGGGCCATTGTTGTTCAATATGTACAGTATATAAATGATATATGTAAAATTTTGGAAAAAATGGATTTAATATTATTTGCAGAGGACACTAATTTATTATGCAGTGGAAGTAATTTGGAACAACTTTTGGATACACTCGGAAAGGAATTAGGAAAGCTTAAACTGTGGTTTGATTCAAACAAATTAACACTCAATTTAAGTAAGACAAAATGTATAATTTTTAACAACCATCACAACAACTTAGTATCTAAACTCAGTGTAAATGGTGTAGAGATTGAAAGGGTATCCGAAATTAAATTTCTTGGAGTAATAATTGATAAGAATAGAGGGTTAGTACTAGTGAAAGCGCTTTGAGTGGTCTTTGTGACTAGAAAAGCGCTATATAAGTGCAGGTTAGTTAGTTAGTTAGTAATAAACTGTGTTGGAAGTCACATATTAATTATATTAAAGGTAAAATATCCAAATCAATTGCAATACTACACAGAGTGAAATATTTGCTGAATCAACCCACACTATATACTTTGTATCATTCATTAATACTCCCATACATGACATATTGTACTGAAGTATGTTGAAATACATATAAAACAAACATACATCCAATCTTTATGCTTCAGAAGAGAGCTATTAGAATAATAAACAAAGCTGCTTACAGGGAACCAACAAACCCACTTTTTCTTAAATTAAAAGCTCTCAAGTTGAAAGATCTGGTTGATTTTAAAACTGCAGTAATAATGTTTAAAGTGAAGAATCTATCACTACCTGCAAATATCCAAAAGATTTTCCAAATAAGGGAGAAACGATATCATTTCAGAGGAACATGTATATTTCGAAAACCTTCAGTGAGAACTACCACCAAGCAACACTGTGTCTCAGTGCAAGGAGTCAGACTGTGGAACGCTTTTGGACCTGAATTAAAATCATGTACAATGCTTGGACAATTTAAACAAAAACTAGAGAAATACTCCAAACATATATACAAAACGACATGTAAATCACATAAGGATTATCATAATCAGTCTGTGTTGTGCTGTTGCTTAGTATTGTCACGTTTTGTCTTAGTTTTGTTCTGAATTGTAATCATTCTTTTTATTTTCTTTTTGAATTCTTAGATGGAGTATGGGTGGGCAAAAAAAGCTGCAGCTTCAGCCATCACCCATTTCGGATAACTTATGTTGAACTGTATAATCAGAGGAGTTATTGCTTAATTTGACCTTGTTAGATTTTTTTCCCTATTGTTATATTATTCTGTTCTTTTCTTTTAATCTTTACGTTTAATCTGTCCAAAATGAAGATTCATTCATTCATTCAGAAGAAGAATATTCATACTGGTTTTCTGCAGAACAAAATCAATCACTCTGTGATTAAGGACCTGCTCGACCCCATTAAAGAGCTGTATGAGGATGTGAGGAGAAAAGCTCTGATGAGGTTGGAGTACGAGGGGCTGCACAAGAGTGAGGCCATAACCACACCAGGGGCACGCTTCCACAATGACCCTGCAGGCTTTGCCATGAACAGATACGCTTACTATGTCTGCTACAAGTGCAAGAAGGTACTGCAAAAATTGAAAAGTTAAAAAAACAATGTGTCTGGAAAATGACTGACTTTGCTGTTTTCAGGCATATTTTGGTGGAGAGGCTCGCTGTGACGCCGAGGCAGGACAGGGGGATGACTACGATCCCAGTGAACTGATATGTGGAGCATGCTCAGATGTATCTAGGGCTCAGGTAGGTAATTGAGAAACATATGGTTCCTACAAATGCTGCAAAAGACTGATGTGACATATGTAAAATTAATTATTTTGTTTGTAGTCAGTGACCTGACTTGACAAAATAGTTTTGCCCTAAAGTTTTCATTGAGGCAGGGGTATCCATTTATGTGCCATGGAGGGCCAAGACCCTGCAGGTTTACTCTTCTACCCAGTCTCTTCAGCAGGTGTTTTCACTGATCAGCAATCAGTGGGAAGAAGTTCAGTGAAATCTGCTGTTGAAGACACTGGTTAGAGGGAAAGCCTGCAGGGTCTTGGCCCCTCCGTGGCACATGATTGGACACCCTTGCATTAAGGTATCCTTTGAAATTGTTGCTCGTTTTTTAACCACCTGTTCTTCCATCAGATGTGCTCCAAGCATGGCACAGACTTCCTGGAGTATAAATGCCGGTACTGCTGCTCTGTGGCCGTTTTCTTCTGCTTTGGCACAACACACTTCTGTAATGCCTGTCACGATGACTTCCAGAGGATGACAAGTGTCCCCAAGGAGGAACTGCCGCACTGTCCTGCAGGTGAATAAAGATTCTGTCTGCGCCTGTCTGAAACTGACAAACCTTTACTTCATAGGGAGTGTATGAGTATTATTGGGGGAGGTACTGAACTTAAATTTTATATAATTTCATGAAAAGCAAATTGATATAGAAACGATCATTACATAAACTTGTGTTGGCCCTGCGATGGACTGGCGATCTGTCCAGGGTGTACCCTGCCTCTCGCCCAAAGATGCTGGGATAGGCTCCAGCCCCTCTGCAACCCGAAAAGGATCAAGTGGAAGAAGATGGATGGATGGCAAATTGATATAGAAACGATCATTACATAAACTGTCTGAAAAAGAAATGTATGGAAAGTGGACACTATCAGGACTGCTTTTAATCTGTATTTAAAGCAGCTGTGTTGTAAGCTGTTGGTTTCTGGCTTTCTGTTTTCTTTCCTGCTCGGGCACATGGAACACCTTGACAAGTTGGCTGACATAAATACAAGTAAGCCAACCAGTGCCACAAAGCCCAGGAGCCTAAATGGAGACCTTAAAATAATTCTCTGTAAGCCTGGGAAACCGTGTTTTATTTATATATATACATACACACACGTGGACAAAATTGTTGGTATCTCTCTGTTAATGAAAGAAAAACCCACAATGATCACAGAAATAACTTGAATCTGACAAAAGTGGTAATAAATAAAAATTCTATGAAAATTAACCAGTGAAAATCAGGCAATGCTTTTGAATCGTGATTCAACAGAATTACTTTAAAAAAACAAACTCATGAAACAGGCCTGGACAAAAATGATGGTACCCCTAGAAAAGATTGAAAATAATGTGACCTTAGGGACATGTTCAACCAAGATGTGTCCTCTAATTAACATCACAGGTGTCTACAAACTTGTAATCAGTCAGTCGGCCTATTTAAAGGGTGACAAGTAGTCACTGTGCTGTTTGGTGACATGGTGTCTACCACGCTAAACATGGACCAGAGGAAGCAAAGGAGCGAGTTGTCTCATGAGATTAGAAAGAAAATTATAGACAAGCATGTTTAAGGTAAAGGCTATAAGACCATCTCCAAGCATCTTGATGTTCCTGTGACTACAGTTGCACATATTTTTCAGAAATTTAAGATCCATGGGACTGTAGCCAACCTCCCTGGACGTGGCCGCAGGAGGAAACTTGATGAAAAATGGAAGAGACGGATAATACGAATGGTAAGAAAAGAGCCCAGAACAACCTCTAAACACATTCAAGGTGAACTCCAAGGTCAAGGTACATCAGTGTCAGATCGCACCATCCGTCATTGTTTGAGCCAAAGTGGACTTCATGGGAGACGACCAAGGAGGACACCACTGTTGAAAACGAATCATAAAAAAGCCAGACTGGAATTTGCCAAACTGCATGTTGACAAGCCACAAAGCTTCTGGGAGAATGTCCTATGGACAGACAAGACAAAACTGGAACTTTTTGGCAAGGCACATCAGCTCTATGTTCACAGACGC
Source organism: Pholidichthys leucotaenia (assembly GCA_020510985.1). Classification (NCBI taxonomy): domain Eukaryota; kingdom Metazoa; phylum Chordata; class Actinopteri; order Cichliformes; family Pholidichthyidae; genus Pholidichthys; species Pholidichthys leucotaenia. Next base: position 91,777,423 of record CM035843.1, read on the forward strand.
AAAAATGAAGCATACCAAGAAAAGAACACTGTCCCTACTGTGAAAGATGGAGGAGGTTCTGTTATGTTCTGGGGCTCCTTTGCTGCATCTGGCACAGGGTGTCTTGAATCTGTGCAGGGTACAATGAAATCTCAAGACTATCAAGGTATTCTAGAGAGAAATGTGCTGCCCAGTGTCAGACAGCTTGGTCTCACTGCAATCAAACGATTTCTGTAACTGTCATTCAGACTTCTGCACCTCTCAGCAGGTATTTTGGCCCACTCACGAGCAAACTGCTCCAGTTGTCTCAGGTTTGAAGGGTGCCTTCTCCAGATGGCATCTTTCAGCTCCTTCCACAGATGTTCAATAGGATTTAGATCAGGGCTCATAGAAGGCCACTTTAGAATAGTCCAGTGTTTGGCTCTTAGCCATTCTTGGGTGTTTTTAGCTGTGTGTTTTGGGTCATTATCCTGTTGCAAAACCCATGACCTGCGACTGAGACCAAGCTGTCTGACACTGGGCAGCACATTTCTCTCTAGAATACCTTGATAGTCTTGAGATTTCATTGTACCCTGCACAGATTCAAGACCCCCTGTGCCAGATGCAGCAAAGCAGCCCCAGAACATAACAGAACCTCCTCCATCTTTCACAGTAGGGACAGTGTTCTTTTCTTGGTATGCTTCATTTTTGCGTCTGTGAACATAGAGCTGATGTGCCTTGCCAAAAAGTTCCAGTTTTGTCTCGTCTGTCCATAGGACATTCTCCCAGAAGCTTTGTGGCTTGTCAACATGCAGTTTGGCAAATTCCAGTCTGGCTTTTTTATGATTTTTTTTTTTAACAGTGGTGTCCTCCTTGGTCTTCTCCCATGAAGTCCACTTTGGCTCAAACGACGACGGATGGTGCGATCTGACACTGATATACCTTGACCTAGGAGTTCACCATGAATGTGTTTAGAGGTTGTTCTGGGCTCTTTTCTTACCATTCGTATTATCTGTCTCCTCCTGCAGCCACGTCCAGGGAGGTTGGCTACAGTCCCGTGGATCTTAAATTTCTGAATAATACAACTGTGTTCAAAATAATAGCAGTCCCACATCACTAGCAAGATAAATCACTGTTTTTGTTAGAATTTCAACTTCTACACTGCAAGTAAGTTTCTAGAAGGTTTAGTAAAGGTATAGAAAACCAACAGACCCAACAGGCATGACGTGCATGCTGTTGATTCTGTGAAACTGAATCATTAACTGAAAGGGGCGTGTTCAAAAAAATAGCAGCGCTGAGTTCACTTAGTGAGGTCATTGATTCTGTGAAAAAAAAAAAATAGGTGTTAAACAGGTGGCCCTTATTTAAGGATCAAGGCAACTGACGCTGCATATGCTGGCTGTGCATTTGTCCTTGAAAAACAGAGTAAAATGGGTTGTTCAAGACACTGTTCAGAAGAAGAGCGTTCTTTGATTAAGAAATTAATAAGAGGGGAAAACCTATAAAGAAGTGCAGAAAATGATAGGCTGTTCAGCTAAAATGATATCAAATGCTTTAAAATGGCAGCCAAACCAGAAAGGCGAGGAAGAAAAAGAAAAACGACTATTCGAATGGATCGGAGAATAACCAAACTGGCAAAGGCTCAGCCAATGATCAGCTCCAGGAGGATCAAAGAAGATTTAAGGTTGCCTGTGAGTACTGTAACAATCAGACAACGTCTATGTGAAGCCAAGCTACCAGCAAGAACCCCCCGCAAAGTCCCATCATTTAAAAAAAGATATGTGCTGAAGCGGTTACAATTTGCATTGACTGGCCTAAAAAGAAATGGCGTAATATTTTGTGGACTGATGAGAGTAAGATTGTTCTTTTTGGGTCTAAGGGCCACAGACAGTTTGTCAGACATCCTGCAAACACTGAATTCAAGCCACAGTACACAGTGAAGACGGTGAAGCATGGTGGTGCAAACATTGTGATATGGGGATGTTTCTCGTACTATGGTGTTGGTCCTATTTATCGCATACCAGGGATCATGGATCAGTTTGAGTACATCAGAATACTGGAAGAAGTCATGTTGCCGTATGCTGAAGAGGAAATGCCTTTGAAATGGGTGTTTCAACAAGACGATGACCCCAAACACACTAAAGACAGATGTCAACACTGCTATTTTTTTTAACATTGTTTCTTGACTTTCTGTAAACTATTATCAAATTCAATTACTTTTTCCAATTTTCTTGCTTTGAAATAGAATGTGCAGTGTCCCCAATGCATTTGTTTTTTTTTTCCACAATATCTTTATTGAACCTTTTTTTTTTTTAAACAAACATGACACAAACAATCAAACACTAACACTAAAGTACTACAAAAAAAAAATGCACTAAAAACACCAACAACCACCAACAAAATGAAGTCTTCAACAATGCTCCTCTGTTTAGTCTAGACAATCCATTACATAAGTATACATATTATGTTCACCAGTTTGGAATTTACAAGGTCCACACACATCATTCACCTTCTTCTTCAAGAGTAATGTTTAAATTTTTTACATAATCAATAAAAGGTCTCCATATATTCTCAAACACACTTTCCTTTGATTTCAGTATGTATGTTATTCTTTCTAATGGAAGGTTTGTTAACATCTGTCTTAACCACTGAGTCACATCTGGTCTGCGAGTCTTTTTCCACAGTAGTGCAATACATTTTTTGGCATTAAGCAAACTGAGGTCTATGAATGTTCTTTCACTTTTATTAAAGTTATGCTTTTTTGGGTACAGACCCAACAAAAACAATTTAGGATTCAATATGATTTGTTTTGAAATTATTTTTTCAATTGTTACCCTCACCTCTTCCCAAAACATTCTAATTATTCTACATTCCCATAAACAATGAAATAGGGTTCCTTTACTTTCCATGCATTTTGTGCATGTCCCCAATGCATTTGTGTTCATTAAAATACAATTTATTTGAAGAATTTTGACGTTTATTCACATTTTTCAACACACTATTATTTTGAACACAACTATGTGCAACTGTAGTGACAGGAACATCAAGATACTTGGAGATGGTTTTATAGCCTTTACCTTTAACATGCTTGTCTATAATTTTCTTTCTAATCTCCTGAGACAACCCTCTCCTTTGCTTCCTCTGGTCCATGTTTAGTGTGGTACACACCATGTCACCAAACAGCACAGTGACTACTTGTCACCCTTTAAACAGGCCGACTGACTGATTACAAGTTTGTAGACACCTGTGATGTTAATTAGAGGACACATCTTGGTTGAACATGTCCCTATGGTCACAGTATTTTCAATCTTTTCTAGGGGTACCATCATTTTTGTCCAGGCCTGTTTCATGAGTTTGTTTTTAAAGTAATTCTGTTGAACCACAATTCAAAAGCATTGTCTGATTTTCGTTGGTTAATTTTCATTATACACACGTGGACAAAATTGTTGGTACCCCTCTGTTAATGAAAGAAAAACCCTCAATGGTCATAGAAATAACTTGAATCTGACAAAAGTGGTAATAAATAAAAATTCTATTGACACAGAAACTGATTGCAAATAGTCTGAGTTACCTACAGTTGGGTCCATATATACTTGGACACTGACTCGTTTTGTTATTTTAGCTGTTTACTAAAGTAAACGGCTCCATAGTTCCATCCATGATGCCACTACCATACATTTGTATATACCTATGGGCTATTTTTATTTCAGTCATATGTATAATCATGTGTTCTGTAACTGTGTTTTATTCAAATTCTTCTCTCCTACTTTATTGCGCAGTAGCCTGGTGCAGCACCCACAATTTTGTTGAACTGTACAATGACAAAGCATATTCTATAATCAATATAGGCTTAAAGTTCTGAGACACAGTTTTAATTTGAGAGTATTCATATCCAAATTAGAGTTACGGTTAAGGAATTGCAATCCCATCCATCCATCTTCTACCGCTTTTCCGGAGGTCCGGGTCGCGGAGGCAGCAGTTCAAGCAGAGAAGCCCAGACTTCCCTCTCCCCAGCCACCTGCTCCAGCTCTTCAGAGGGGATACCAAGGCGTTCCCAGACTAGCTGGGAGACATAGTCTCTCCACCGAGTCCTGGGTCTGCCCCGGGGTCTCCTCCCAGTGGGACGTGCCTGAAACACCTCAAGTGGGAGGCGTCCAGGAGGCATCCTAATCAGATGCCCATACCACCTCAACTGACTCCTTTCAATGTGGAGGAGCAGCGGTTCTACTCTGAATCTCTGCAATCCCTTTTATGCAAAAACTCATTCCAGGGGCTCAAAAGTAATTTGACAATAGACTCAAAAGCTATTTCATGGGCTTCAAGGGCTATTCTCTCCTTATTCCATCATCAGTCAAGCAGGTAAAAAGTCTGGAGTTAATTCCAGGTGTGGCATTTGCATTTTGAAGCTGTTGCTATAAACCCACAACATGTGGTCAAAGGAGCTCTCAATGGAAGTGAACCAGACCATCCTTAGGCTGAAAGAAAAAGAATAAATCCAACAGTGAGATGGCAGAAATGTTAGGAGGGGCCAAATCAACAGTTTGGTACCTTTTGAGAAAAACACCACATTGGTTAGTTTGAGAACTCAAAAAGGCCTGGATGTCCACAGAAGACAACAGTGATGGTGATCACAGGATCCTTTCCATGGTAAAGAAAAAACCCTTCACAACATCCACCCAAGTGAAGAACACTCTCCAGGAAGTAGGTCAATCAGTACCAGTATGGAAATCTACCTTAAAGAGAAATCTACCATAAAGAGGTGCAAAGCACTAATCGGCCTCAAAAATGGAAAGGCCAGATCAGACTTTGCCAAAAAAAAAAAAAAAATCTAAAGAAGCCAGCCCAGTTCTGGAACAGCATTCTTTGGACAGATGAAACCAAGATCAGCCTGTACCAGAATGATGTGAAGAAGAAAGTATGGAGAAGTCTTGGAGCGGCTCATGATCCAAAGCACACCACATCTTCTGTAAAACGCGGTGGAGGCTGTGTGATGCATAACTTCCAATGGCACTGGGTCAGTAGTGTTGATTGATGTGACAGAAGCAGCCAGATGAATTCTGAAGTGTATAAGAATATACTGTCTGCTCAGATTCACCCAAATGCAGCAAAGTTGACTGGATGGCACTTCACAGTATAGATGGACAATGACCCAAAACATCATACAAAAGCAATCCAGGAGTTTTTAAGGCTAAGAAGTGGAATATTCTGCAATCACCAAATCAATCACCCGATCTCAACCCGATCAAGCATGCATTTCATTTGCTTAAGACAAAACTTAAAGACCCACTGCAATCAAAATGGACTATTTTTTAACTTGTTTAAAAAGTGTTTATCATCACTTCCAACACATATCAATAACAAAATCAGCCATAAAGTCTAAGGCTGTGTATTTTGAGTGTGATTCTGACTACTTCCGGTTCAAGCCTAAATTGTGCCATTCAGATCTGGCCTGACTGTTCTACGTCGCAGAGCCAAACCAATCGACTCCGATCTCAACCTCCTATCAGGAGACTGTAAGTGAATGGGCTAGAGAAGGCTGTGGGAGTGGCTTCTGAGCCTCTGGTACACATGAGGAAGGAACTGCCATGCTGGGGGGCTCGGGGGCTCTCTCTAGCCAGAAGCAAATAGCTAATGAGCACCAGGAAGGGTGGTTTTTTTTGTTTTTTTGCTAAAACATTGACGTGCAAAATTTTGAGGCATAAATGTCACATTTTGGAGGGAGTTTAAGCCATTGCAGTTGGTCTTTAAGGTAGAAAAACCCATAAACGAGCAACAGCTGCAGTAAAGGCTTGGCAAAGCATCACAAAGGAGGAAGCCCAGCATTTGGTGAAGTCCATGGGTTCCAGACTTCAGGCAGTCATTGCCCCAACTCAACAAAGTGTTTAAAAAAAAAAAAAAGTATTAAAAATTACATTTTATTTATGATGATCTTAATTTGTCCAATTACTTTTAAGCACCTGAAATGAGGAGACTTTGTATAAAAATGGTTGTAATTCCTAAACTATAACTCAAATTTGGATATGAATACCCTCAAATTAAAGCTGAGAGTCTGCACTTTAAGACCATATTGATTAGATGACTGTATCTTTAATATATTTTGGGAAATGACTAATAATAAACTCATCAGTGTTCAAATATATATGGACCTAACTGTATATGAAGAAGTGATAGTGATATATATATCTCATTATTTTCTGCCACAGGGCCCAAAGGCAAGCAGCTGGAAGGCACTGAATGTCCTTTGCATGTTGTCCACCCACCAACGGGGGAGGAGTTCGCTCTGGGCTGCGGCGTGTGCAGGAACGCTCACACATTCTGAACGACATGAGAGTTCTTACTGAAAACCAGTCTGTCTACTGTGATTTCTGGCTGCTGCCGAAGCTCAGCCATGAAGTTTGGCTCTTGCATCATGAAGCCTCCTGGACCCTGAGCCAGGTTGCCGCTCCGCTAAGAGTCCTCAGGTCTGCTCTTTTACCGTCATCAATATCCGGGCTCTGCTGTGAGCATGAGCCGTTAGCTCCTTGATACTATTCAGAGTGACCTTAAAAGAAAAAAAGAACAATAGAATTTTTAAAAAAAAAGAATAAGAGAAAATAACTTGTGACGTGTTTGCATGCAGCCGTTGTACTCCCTCGGCTTCTATAGACGTTGCACACCTCTCAATCACTGAAGTGTAACTATACAAGATTAAACATTGAATATGAAATAAAATTGCTTAAAGGCAACTGTGGATCAACGTGGAGGCTTGGAAAAAAGAATGGAGCAAGGCTGTATTTCCAGCTTCCTAACTATAACTTTAAAATATTGTTGTATGTAAACTTTTTTCGTAAACTTGTACAGTATTCTCCACTGTCAAGTGCATCATGGGTTGACAGGATAAAAAGTTGGTGGATAAGACTGTTAAGATTATTATGTTTGGGAGGAAAATAGTGTACGAATTATCTAATCTTGTATATAATGATAATATTAAAAATAGCTGTATTCCGAAGTTGCTACTCTTCACTTCAGTTTTTGTTTGATATTCTGGGTTATGTTTTGAGCCAGAAACTTTTAATGAAGTGCAATACTGGGTGTGCCTCCTATTTTGCGGCTGTTTAACCTATGGAATGTATGTCAATAAAGCCACTGTACATTTTTATACAGTAGATGTCCTAATTTCCCCTCGTCTAAATGTCAGATCTGTTGTCTGGAAATAAAAAGGAAGCGGATACTGGAGCGAGCAGTGAATGATTTTGGACGTTTGTCATGTTTTTAAAAAAAAAAATAAATCACCAAATCCTATAGTAATATGAAAAACCTCACAGTAGAACTGATAGCAGCTGAATGATTGGGGGTGGGGGGGAGTGTTGACACCAAATAAAATTGTACACCTGGAATGCTTTTCCCAAGTAGGAGGCAGATGGGGTCAGGGAGGGGGGCTTAGGGGATGGAGTGTGGATAAAAGTAGCTGCTTTTAAATAAAGAAAACAAAGCTTCATTCATGTGAATCTGCTCTGTAATATCTGTGGTGGATGGAGTCAAATGGTAATAAAACCAGGTTCTCTGTTTTTGCAAAGTAAACGTGTCATCTCTGGGTGAGTGTTGACATGTTTAATTACTCACAGGATTTTAATGAATATACATATGACTGCTGTAAATCTTAGCAATCGGTGAAACAAAGTCTTGTGCACATCAGTCGGAGAAAATTTTAAAAGGAATCACTCGATTTTCTTTCTCAATTTGGGATTCACAATGTACACTATTTTATGTCCTTTTAAAATTCATACTGGACAGTGTTTACATGTTTTCTATGGCAGTGGAAAAGGTTTAATGTTTCCTTTAGAGCCAAGTTTTATTTTTTTAAAAAACGTGTTATATTTGTACTTCTGAGAGATTTTGTAAATAATATCCATAAACAAGACTTCAATCTGAAATCTTAGACTCAACTGTACTTCATCATGTTGACTTACAGCTCTGGAAAAAAATAGACCCCTGCAAAATCTTTTTTTTTTTTTTTTTAATCTTTAACACATACTTTTTTGTATATGTGGATGTTTTTAGAGTTCATGTGATCATCTGTTTAGTAGCAGTTTACCTCTGCATGTGTGGCAGCCATTCATTTTTAGTATCTGAATTGGAACACAACTTCTCTACTTAAGGAGGTACTGACGAGTTGATCATCTAAGCATGGGAAGATGCATGAAAGCTGTAAATAAAATCAGTTATTACACAAATACAGATTTGAGTTTTTAAGTTAAAGCTTAAGTGTTGTAGTGTTTAAGAATGAACATGAAATCATTTTCTCTGCATTACTGGATCTAAAAGAATATCAAAAACACATCTCAAAACATCTTTTGTTCTTGTTTTGGCCAGTTGTCATTTAAACCAAATTGTTCATTTTACTTAAACACATATGCACTACTCACAAAAAGTTAGGGATATTCGGCTTTCGGGTGAAATTTCAGGATGCACCTAAAATGCACTATAACCTTTACAGGTGAACTTAATTCGGCCTTCTCTAACCTTTTGAATGCACATGTTCAACTATTTAGTGTTTCAGTACTTTGTGCATAACTTGCTGTTCTCTAACCAGGTCCTTAATGGCAAAATTCACAGCAGATGTTTGATCCATGAATAGACCAATAAATTTTCTGGTTCAATTAGAATTGGTATTTAAACAGTCCTCTTCATCATGCTGTTCACATTTTGACATCATGAGACCAAGACGACACCTAACAATTGATCAACAGTACCTCGCCATTGCGAAGCTTCAAACAGGATGTTCTCAGAGGAAAGTGGCCACTGAGCTTAGAGTGTCACAGAGTGTCATCAGCAGGTTGCCACAGAGAAGCAGAGACTGGAAGAGTCACAGAAAGGCATAGAAGCGGACATCCTTTGGCCACATCCCATGCTGATGACCGCTTCATTGTGATCAGTGCCCTGTGGAACCAGATGATGAATGCCTCTCAACTCCAGGCACATTTAAGGGAGGTGAGAGACACCCAAGTGTTACGTCAGACCATTCAACATGTTTACATCGCCGTGGTCTGCGTGCTGGATGACCTGCAAGGGTACCTGACCACACCACCAGGCACAGGCATCATTGTTAACATGGGCCAGGGAGCATTTATTCTGGACAAGGGCCCAGTGGGCTGCAGTGCTGTTCTCTGATCAAAGTTGATTAATGTTGAGCTGAAGTGATGGCTGCCAACGATGTTAGAGACGTCAAGGAGAGCGCTATGCATCAGCCACTGCTGTCACCATGTTACAGTTTGGGCAGGTGTGTCTAGTCAACACAGAGCTGCCCCACACCTTGTGAATGGTACAGTGACAACCCAATACTACCTGAATAACATCATAAATCCAGTCATTGTGCCCCTGCATGAGCAACACAAGCCTAATTTCATCTTCATGGTTGACAATGCTCCAGCTCATTGAGGTTGCAGCATTTAGGAACGGCTGCTGGAGGCTGGGGTACGTCAAATGGAGTGGTCTGCACTTTCTCCAGACCTGAATCCCATAGAAAACCTACGGGATCAGCTGAGTTGCTCTGTAGAGGCTCGTAACCCTGCACCCCACAACCTCAATGACCTGAGGGCCGCCCTTCAAGAAGAGTGGAATGCCATGCCTCAGCAGACAATAAGTCGACTTGTGAACAGCGTGTGATGTTGTCAAGCTGTAATTGATGCTCAAGGGCACATGACAAGTTATTGAGACATTGACATTTTTGTTGTGGTATACCCACCACTGTTGTTGGCTTTTGTTTCAATAAATTGTTTGAGATGAGGAAAATCACCATTGCATGTTTCTACTTAAATACCCTACTTTAATGATATAGTATCACTGTAGCGTGAACTTTTTACATTTTCCATAAATTTCACCTGAAAGCCAAATATCTCTAACTTTTTGTGAATAGTGTATATAAATAGTAAAGCCATATAAAGTGATGATTTTTCCAGACCTGTATATGGTTGGTGTCACTTGAAATGTGCCCGCTTAGGTTATTGCATCAGCCATGTTTTACTCTGATTCTAGCAAATTAGTAAAACAGAAAAAAGTAGGTTAAAATCTGGGTGGATGCACTGTGCATGCACAGTGCCATGGTCATAGGAGCAAAAGAGATGGAAAGCCATTTCTTTACCAAATGTAATTCTCAAGACAGTGGAGGAGTTTTGGTTAAAATGATCTTGAAATACTGTAGTTCAATGTTGAACATTGTTCAGAGAAAGCATCCTTTACTCCCAGTATACTTGAGTTAATTAAAAAAATGCTGTAGGTTGTATATAAACAACATACAAAACATTCTGCATGTAGTAAATTAAAGATGCTACAATCTCTAGTAAGGGTTGGAATCTCTAAGCACTGCATTTGATTGGAGGGCTGCGATGCAGTGGCAGAATAATTCTTGATGATTTTTTTTCTGGTCAGGAATTTTTCCTCACTGTGATTGGATTGTCACCTTATCGTGTGGAGGGGTTTGGGTGCCGTGATGATCCCAGGAGCTACATATGTTGTTGGGGGCATCTTACCCCTGGTAGTATCTCCCAAGGCAAACTGGTCCTGGGTGAAGGGCCACACCAAGAGCGGTCCAGTAGATCCCAGTGAAAAAAGTTACAAGGACCCAGTGACCCAAAGGAGCCACATGGGTCCGCCTTCCAGTGGGCTCACCACCTGCAGAAGGGATCATGGTGCTATTTGAACCAGGTGGTCGTCTGGGCTTCTCTGCTGAGTTTGCCACTTCTGTGACCCAGACCCCTGAATAAGCAGTAAAAGATGGATGGATGGACATTTAACAAGAATATATCTCACTACAGTACCCGGTTACTTTCTTTTCAGCTTTGTCTTAAGGTGTGTGCAAACCAAATGCGAGTAAATTTAGTTACACGACCAGAATACATGTTGACTAATTTCTGTAAAATATTATCAGATTCAATTACTTTTTCCAATTTTCTTGCTTTGAAATAGAATGTGCAGTGTCCCCAATGCATTTGTGTTCATTAAAATACAATTTATTTGAAGAATTTTGGCGTTTATTCACATTTTTCAACACACTATTATTTTGAACACAACTGTATGTTATTTTTTCTAGCGGAAGGTTTGTTAACATCTGTCTTAACCACTGAGTCACATCTGGTCTATGAGTCTTTTTCCACAGTAGTGCAATACGTTTTTTGGCATTAAGCAAACCGAGGTCTATGAATGCTCTTTCACTCTTATTAAAGTTATGTTTTTCTGGATACAGACCCAACAAAAACAGTTTAGGGTTCAATGTGAATTGTTTTGAAATTATTTTTTCAATTGTTACCCTCACCTCTTCCCAGAACATTCTGACTTTTCTACATTCCCATAAACAGTGAAATAGGGTTCCTGTAGAAGAGCTTGGAAATGAAGAGGCGATTTGGTTTATAAGCAAAGCTTTAATATTCAGCTCTTCTAACAAGTCTCATCTGGTGCAGAGTGGCAGAAGGGAAAAGAGAGGCAGAATCTCTCCCACTCACTGATTATATACATGCACACAACAAAAGACATGCATAACAAAGGCTGACATCCCTCATTATCTTAATCCCCCCTTTGTCCTGGTATTTCCTCTCCTGGCCTTGGGGGGTGAGGGTGGCTCCTCAGGTCTCCTCCGCCGCGTCCGGAACGTCTTTGTTCTTCACTCGGCGGGTGAGAGTCCTGTGTCCTTTCAGAGGTGTGAAGTTCTTTACATATGTAATCACCAAACATTTCCACATGCTTCAACATATGTAAGTTATGGAATATATGGTTAATATAGACCACAGGCCCCCCAAACAACTAAGAAAGGACAACAGGAAGGTTCACAGTCTAAGATAGTTATTATGACATACTAAGTGTTACATCTGTTGCCACGGAAGAAACTTTCTAGCAGCCATGCTCCTAAGAGAGTTCAGTGGTAATTATAACAGCATAGTAAAATCATAAGTCAGTCCTAAACTGTTGCAGCACAATTAGTGAAAAATTGTGGAGTGGTTTGTATCAGTCCCTGTGCTGTCTGGGTTTTAATCTTCTCCCAAAACTGCTGTAGGTTGGTTTAGGCGCCCTGCTGGGACCTTCTTGAGAGGGATCTGCAGTGTGGGAAGGAGAGAGGTTAACTGTTCCCTGCTGGGGGGCTGAGTCTTTTCTCTTGGGGGGTCTACCCCGCCGAGGTGCTCTCGCCAACTGTGCAGGCTCGTCTTTCAACAAGAAGGCAGGTTTAAGTCTGTCAATGCTGACTGTTTCTTTTCTATCCCCAAAATCAAGCACAAAGTGTTTATCACCATGTTCCAGCACTCTGTATGGCCCATCGTATACTGGGCAAAAGGTAGGTTTTAAAGCTTCATGCTTAACAAAAACGAACTCAGCGTTTTTTAAAGCCTGAGGGACTAAAACCCGTGGGAAGGAGTGATGAGCTGGACCAGGGAGAGAGTTCGGTCCGTTGCTGCCTAAAAACCTTGGGACTGGAAGGCGCCCTGGCTCTGGGTTCTCTGGTAAAAATTCACCTGGTAGCCTGAGAGGTTGTGCATAGACTAATTCTGCGGGAGAGGCATCTAGATCCTCTTTAGGCGCAACACGCAACCCCAATAAAACCCAGGGAAGTTTATTTACCCAATTTGTGTCCGTTAGTGAGGCTCTGAGGGCGGCCTTTAAAGACCTGTGAAAACGCTCGCATAACCCATTAGCCTGAGGGTGATAAGCGGTGGTGCGGTGAATTGTTGCCCCTAAGCTGCTGGACATGGCTGACCAGAGCTCTGAGACAAATTGAGGCCCCCTATCGGACGTGATGTCCGATGGGACGCCGAAACGTGCCACCCAGTTTGTCAAAAAAACGCGAGCGACTTCCTCCGCTGTGGTTGCCGCTAGAGGGACTGCCTCTGGCCAGCGTGTGGTGCGGTCTATCATTGTTAACAGGTGTGTGAAACCTTGGGAGGAAGGTAGTGGCCCCACGAGGTCGACATGAATGTGGTCGAACCTTCTAGCAGGGATTGGAAAAGGCTCCAGAGGGGCTTTTGTGTGTCTGTGTATTTTGGCGCGTTGACAAGAAATGCAAGTTTTTGCCCATTCTTTTACGTTTTTGCACAGGCCTGGCCACACAAACTTTTCGGCGACCATTTTAACCGAGGCGCGCACACCTGGGTGCGCGAGGGAGTGAATTGCGTCGAAAATACGGCGGCGCCATGTAGCTGGTACTAACGGGCGAGGTCGGCCGGTTGAAACATCGCATATTAGGGGGGGCACGCCGTCGCGTAAACCCTTTTTCTCCAGCCTTAACCCTGTTGGTCCAGACAGGAGTGCGCGCACGTCCGCGTCACTGTTTTGTTCCTCCGCCATGGCTGCATAATCTATCCCTGCATGGATAGGTGCTGCGTATGTGTCTGCGTTAGTGAAGAGTTCTGCTGCTGAGGCAGTATAATCTGTCTCCCCGCGCTCTGGTGGTGTCACAGCGCGAGAGAGACAGTCCGCTACTACGTTAAGTTTGCCTGCCACGTGTCGAATGTCTGTGGTGAACTCTGAAATCGCAGCTAGCTGTCTTTATTGCCTGCCTGACCATGGTTCTGAAATTTTAGCCATAGCAAAAGTGAGCGGTTTATGGTCTACAAAAGCCGTGAAACTCCGCCTTTCTAACCAGAACTGGAAGTGGCGGATGGATAAATGAAGCGCCAGCAGCTCTCTGTCAAAAGTGCTGTATTTGCGTTCAGTTTGGTTTAGCGATTTGCTAAAGAATGCCAAAGGTTGCCAGACCCCGCTGACAAGTTGTTCTACAACTGCTCCTATAGCTAGGTCTGAAGCATCTGTGGTTAGTGCGATGCGGGCCAAGGGATCTGGGTGAACTAACAATGTGGCGTTAGCTAGGGCGCTTTTTACTTCCGCGAAAGCGCATTCGCGCTCCGGAGTCCATTCGACCGCGTTGGAAGCTTTCTTTTTTTTGAGCGCGTCATATAGGGGCTGCATGAGCTGAGCTGCGTGGGGGAGGAAGCGGTTGTAAAAATTAACCATCCCTAAAAATTCCTGTAGCGATTTGACCGTTTGTGGCCGTGGAAAACTTTCTATCGCATGAACTTTGTCTGGAAGTGGAACTGCCCCCTTCGGAGAGACTTTGTGTCCTAAAAAATCAATTTGTGACACGCCAAATTTGCATTTGGCTGGACTGATTATTAGCCCGTGCTCTTCTAGCCTCTGAAAAACCGTAGTGAGGTGCTGCTCGTGTTCTTCCTCAGACGAGCTGGCTACCAGCATGTCGTCGAGGTAGACGAAAACAAAAGGAAGGTCGCGTAGGACCGCGTCCATCATTCGTTGAAAAGTTTGAGCAGCGCCTTTGAGGTCGAAAGGCATTCGCAGGAATTCAAAAAGGCCGAAAGGGGTTATTACCGCTGTTTTAGGAACGTCTTCTGCTCGGACTGGGACTTGGTGATAACCGCGGACTAAGTCTATTTTTGAAAAAATGCGCGCACCCGCTAGATGTAGTGAAAAATCTTGAATGTGAGGGATTGGGTAACGGTCATGCGCTGTAGCGTTGTTTAATCTGCGGTAATCTCCGCACGGTCTCCAAGAACCGTCGGATTTCGGAACCATGTGAAGTGGTGAGGCCCAGGGGCTCTTCGAGTGTCTAACAATGCCCAATTTTTCAAGAGTTGTAAACTCGTCCCGTGCTATGTTGAGCTTGGCCGTGTCTAAGCGGCGAGCTTTGGCAAAAACGGGAGGTCCCATTGTGGGAATGAAGTGTTCCACCCCGTGTTTAGCCACAGTGGCTGAGAATTTGGGGATTGTGAGTGCTGGAAATTGGGTGAGGAGTTGCTCAAACTTACCTCCTGCTGTGGCGACGCTGGCCTGCACAGGTGGCGGAGAAACTCGGGCTGAGCATGGAATAGAAGCAAAGGACAGTGCATTAACCAGGCGCCTATTTGCTAGATCCACTAATAACCCATGTGCACACAAAAAATCTGCGCCTAATAAGTTAAAACTCACCGCCGCTACAACAAATGTCAATCTGTAGCTGCGGCCGTGGATGAGGAGGTGCAGGCTCCTTTCGCCGAACGTGTCGATGCTAGAGCCGTTGGCTGCCACGGCTCCGTTGCCCCGGGTGCCCGTGGCTCGATCTGCATGGGAGGGCATGACGAAACTCAGCTGGGCTCCTGTGTCGATGAGGAACTGCTTGCCTGAGTGTCCATCCGTCACGTACAACAGCTTGTTTTTCTCACCGAGAGCCGCTGCCATTAACGGCTCTCGGCTTTGGCGTTTAAATTTGCAGGGGGGAACGCATTTGTGAGCCTTCTCGGCGAAGCGGTGGTGGTAATAACAAACATCGCTCCGTCTGTTACGTCTTGGCCGTGTCGCTGTCACCGTGGGCTGGGTCTGCTCCGTGGGTTGTGGCTCCTCGTGGCTCGGGGCGTCAGCTTTGAGGTCTGCGGATGCTGCTGTGGGTGTCAGCTCCTTGCAGGCGTTGACGAGCCGATGAGCTTCATTGGCCAGCACGCGGAAGTCTTGGTGGTTGTTGCACTTCATGCTGGCGAGTGTCCCTCTCATGTGTGGCGGCAGCGTGCTGAGGAAAATAAACTGGAAGAGGAAGTTGTCATTGTCCTCTTCTTTAAGCTGTAGCAAATCCTCCATGAGGGTCTTCGGTTTGCACCCTCTGTGGCCGTAGACCGCCAGGATCTTCTCGGCTCTCTCTTCCGCTGATGGGACGTAGTTCGCCACGATGGTTGCTTTGAGCGTCTCATATTTGTCCCGGGCCGGTGGTCGCCGGATCATGCTCCGCACACACTTCAAAGTGGTGGCGTCGAGTTTGGAGACGATATGATAAAATTTGGTGTCATCAGCCGTGATGCCTGCCAGTGCAAATTGGGCTTCAGCCTGCTGAAACCAAGAGGCGGGGTCTTCTTGCCAAAAGTCTGGCAGCTGGACAGCGACGGCATTCGTGCACACCATCACTGTTGTGCCCGCCGGGTGAGAGTGCCTTGCCTCGGCTCTCGTGGCGGTGCTGGTGCTCGGTTGAGCCCTCTCAATCTCTTCTGCCGGGGGGAACAGTTGTCCATCTGCTCCCTCGTCTGCGTGGCGGCTGGCGTCTGCCTGGGTCGCCGCGGATGAGTCGATTGCGGGGGAACGCCTCAGGTCCATACTCACGTCAAGGTCACCAGTGTAGAAGAGCTTGGAAATGAAGAGGCGATTTGGTTTATAAGCAAAGCTTTAATATTCAGCTCTTCTAACAAGTCTCATCTGGTGCAGAGCGTGGCAGAAGGGAAAAGAGAGGCAGAATCTCTCCCACTCACTGACTATATACATGCACACAACAAAAGACATGCATAACAAAGGCTGACATCCCTCATTATCTTAATCCCCCCTTTGTCCTGGTATTTCCTCTCCTCGCCTTGGGGGGTGAGGGTGGCTCCTCCGGTCTCCTCCGCCGCGTCCGGGAACGTCTTTGTTCTTCACTCGGCGGGTGAGAGTCCTTTGTCCTTTCAGAGGTGTGAAGTTCTTTACATATGTAATCACCAAACATTTACACATGCTTCAACATATGTAAGTTATGGAATATATGGTTAATATAGACCACAGTTCCTTTACTTTCCATACATTTTGTGCATGTATCTGGTATGTTTTTGTTATATCTATTTAACTCCACTGGTGTAATATACATCCGCATTAACCATTTAAAATGTATCAGTTTAAGACGTACATTTATTGATTTGGTTTGAGCTTCTGCACAAGCCATTTCCCATTGTTCCTCTGAAATTTCAATTTGCAGGTCTTCTTTCCAATAATTCAGTCTTTTCTGTGAGTTTTCACTTGAGAATAGTGTCAATGAGTTATAAAACTCTGAAATAATACCCTTTCTCTTACTATCTTTAATCAAAATTTTTTCCAAGTGTGGAGAATGTGCACAATGATGAGACTGAGTTATTCCTCAGGTTCAGCTTTATTAACGGATCACATACTCCAACAATCTCAAAGCAGGAAAAGAGGAAGTATAATCTCACATCCGACTTTTATACCCCGGACCTCGAAACAGCAGTCACATGGTGTTTAATCAAACATACAATCACACTGTACTTAATTCCAGCCACAATATAACCCCTTTGATCTTCACACCATTGTCCTTTAGTCTCAGGTGGTCCAGGAATCTCTCCAGGTCGTCTCCCTGAAACAAAGGCCAAATCTCACACTCTTCCATTGTCTCTCAGAGGCTCAGTCCCTTTGTTCCATGAGACGTGCAGCACACAATAAACACACAGCAATATATTTGTGGAGAATATGTAACCAACATATGTGCCCACACAAGGATGAATAAGTAGGTCGAGTGAGAGCATTATTTTGATTTGATCGAATAAAATTTCTAAGCTGAAGATATTTAAAAAAATGTGTTCTATTAAGATTAAATTTAATTATGTGTGGACCTTGTAAATTCCAAATTGGTGAATGTATAATATGTATACTTATGTAATGGATTACCTAGACTAAACAGAGGAGCATTGTTTGATTTGCTTTTGTTAATGGTTGTTGGTGTTTTTAGAACATTTATTTTTAATTTACTTTAGTGTTAGTGTTTGATTGTTTGTGTCATGTTTGTTAAAAAAGGTTCAATAAAAAATATTGTGGGAAAAAAAAAGATTGAATTTAATCCTCAGTTCTTCAAAGGACATTATATTATCTGAACATCCATCCATCCATCTTCTACCGCTTTTCCGGAGGTCCGGGTCGCGGAGGCAGCAGTTCAAGCAGAGAAGCCCAGACTTCCCTCTCCCCAGCCACCTGCTCCAGCTCTTCAGAGGGGATACCAAGGCGTTCCCAGACTAGCTGGGAGACATAGTCTCTCCACCGAGTCCTGGGTCTGCCCCGGGGTCTCCTCCCAGTGGGACGTGCCTGAAACACCTCAAGTGGGAGGCGTCCAGGAGGCATCCTAATCAGATGCCCATACCACCTCAACTGACTCCTTTCAATGTGGAGGAGCAGCGGTTCTACTCTGAGCCTCTCCCGGATGACTGAGCTCCTCACCCTATCTCTGAGGGTGAGTCCAGCAATCCTACGGAGAAAGCTCATTTCAGCCGCTTGTATCCGCGATCTCGTTCTTTCGGTCATTACCCAAAGCTCGTGACCATAGGTGAGAGTAGGAACGTAGATTGACTGGTAAATCGACAGCTTTGCCTTAGAACTAAGCTCCCTCTTCACCACAACAGACCGGTACAACGTCCGCATCACTGCAGATGCTGCTCCAATCCGTCTGTCGATCTCTCGCTCCATTTTCCCCTCACTCGTGAACAAGACCCCAAGATACTTAAACTCCTCCACTTGGGGCAGGAGCCTGTCCCCAACCCGGAGAGGACAATCCACCTTTTTCCGGCTGAGGACCATGGACTCGGACTTGGAGGTGCTGATTCTCATCCCAGCCGCTTCACACTCAGCGGCAAACCGTCCCAGCAAGAGCTGTAGGTCATTGCTGGATGAAGCCAACAGGACAACATCATCTGCAAACAACAGAGATGAGATCCTGTGGTCACCAAGCATGACACCCTCCATTCCCTGGCTGCGCCTAGAAATCCTGTCCATAAAATTTATGAACAGGACCGGTGACAAAGGGCAGCCCTGGCGGAGTCCAACTCTCACTGGGAATGACTCCGACCGAGTGTTGGCAATGCGAACTAAACTCTCACAACGGTCGTACAGAGACCGAATAGCTCGTAACAACAAGCCCGATACCCCATACTCCCGAAGCACCCCCCACAAAAATCCACGAGGGACGCGGTCAAATGCCTTCTCCAAGTCCACAAAACACATGTAAACTGGTTGGGCAAACTCCCACGAACCCTCAAGAATTCTCGAGAGGGTAAAGAGCTGGTCCGATGTGCCACGGCCAGGACGAAAACCACATTGCTCCTCCTGAATCCGAGGTTCGACCAACGGCCGGACTCTCCTCTCCAGTACCTTGGCATAGACCTTCCCAGGGAGGCTGAGGAGTGTGATCCCTCTAAAGTTGGAGCACACCCTCCGGTCCCCTTTTTTGAAGAGAGGAACCACCACCCCGGTTTGCCATGCCAAAGGCACTGCCCCCGACCTCCACGCAATGTTGCAGAGGCGTGTCAACCATGACAACCCAACAACATCCAGGGCCTTGAGGTACTCGGGGCGAATCTCGTCCACCCCCGGGGCCCGGCCACCAAGGAGATTTTTAACCACCTTGGCGACCTCAGCCCCTGTGATAGGCGAGTCATCCCCCTCGTCCCCAAACTCTGCTTCCTCTGTGGAAGGCGTATCAGTGGGATTGAGGAGATCCTCGAAGTATTCCTTCCACCGCCCGACGATATCCCCAGTTGAAGTCAACAGTGTCCCATCCGCACCATACACAGTGTGGACGGGGAGCTGCTTTCCCCTCCTGAGCCGCCGAACAGTTTGCCAGAATCTCTTTGAAGCCGACCGAAAGTCTTGTTCCATGGCCTCACCGAACTCCTCCCATACCCGGGTTTTTGCTTCAGCAACCACCCGAGCTGCACTCCGCTTGGCCTGCCGGTACACCTCAGCTGCTTCGGGAGTCCCACAAGCCAACCAAGCTTGATAGGACTCCTTCTTCAGCTTAATGGCCCCCCTCACCACTGGTGTCCACCACTTGGTTCGGGGGTTGCCACCACGAGATGCACCGACCACCTTGCGGCCGCAGCTCTGGGCTGCCGCTTCAACAACAGAGGTGGAGAACATGGCCCATTCAGACTCCATGTCTCCAGACTCCCTCGGAATGTGGTTGAAGTTCTTCCGGAGGTGGGAGTTGAAGACCTCCCGGACAGGGGCCTCAGCCAGACGCTCCCAGCACACCCTCACTATACGTTTGGGTCTACCAGGTCTGAATGGCTTCCTCCCCTGCCATCGGATCCAACTCACCACCAGGTGGTGATCAGTTGACAGCTCTGCACCTCTCTTTACTCGGGTGTCCAAGACATACGGTCGCAGGTCTGATGATACGATAACAAAATCGATCATCGACCTGCGGCCTAGGGTGTCCTGGTGCCAGGTGCACATATGGACACCCTTATGCTTGAACATGGTGTTCGTTATAGACAGACTGTGGTTAGCACAGAAGTCCAATAACTGAACACCACTCGGGTTCAGATCGGGCAGGCCGTTCCTCCCAATCACCCCCCTCCAGGTTTCACTGTCGTTGCCCACGTGCGCATTGAAGTCCCCCAGTAGGACAATGGAGTCTCCAGGAGGAGCACCCTCCAGCACCCCAGTCACAGACTCCAAAAAGGGTGGGTACTCTGAAACATCATTTGGTGCATAGGCACAAATGATGGTCAGGACCCTGTTTCCCAACCCGAAGGCGCAGGGAAGCAACCCTTTCGTCCACCGGGGAAAACTCCAATATAGAGGCAGCAAGGTGGGGCGATACAAGAATACCTACCCCTGCTCGTCGCCTCTCGCCCGGGGCAACTCCAGAAAAGGCCAAGCTCCAGCCCCTCTCCAGGAGACTGGTTCCGGAACCGGAGCTGTGTGTTGAGGTGAGGCCGACTATATCTAGCCGGTATCGCTCAATCTCGTACACCAGCTCAGGCTCCTTCCCCACCAGAGAGGTGACATTCCACGTACCAAAAGCCAGTTTAGAAAGCTTGGGATCAGTCCGCCAAGGTCTCCGCCTTTGACTGCCACCTAATCCACATAGCACCGGACTTCCATGATCCCTCCTGCAGGTGGTGAACCTACTGGAGGGCGGACCCATGTAACTCCTTCGGGCTGAGCCCGGCCGGGTCCCATGGGTGGAAACCCGGCCACCAGACGCTAGCCTTCGAGCCCCTCCCCCAGGCCTGGCTCCAGGGTGGGGCCCCGGTAACCCCATACCGGGCGGGGTACACTGAATCCTTGATATACAATTTATCATGAGAGTCTGTTGGATCGTTCTTCGTCTGGCCCTTCACCCAGGACCAGTTTGTCTTGGGAGACCCTATCAGAGGCAAATTGCCCCGGACAACATAGCTCCTGGGATCACTGGGGCACGCAAACCCCCCCACCACGATAAGGTGACGATCCATGAGGGGGTTATCTGAACATGACAAATATAAATCTTGAATCTTTTGAATCCCTTTTAAATTCCATACTTTAAATACAGCATCCGCTCTCCCTGGTGTAAAATATTGATTACCCCATATTGGGCTAAATTGTGACAGTGAGTGTGGTTCTTTTTTTTTTTTTTTTTTTATTTAAGTTTTTGTAAAGGGTATACAGGTCGTTACAGCAATGCAGTGTTTACATTTTCATCACATGTTCCCTTATTTTCTGATATCTGACAACATTGGAAGATTAATTCTTACAACACCCCTTATTTTTTTTTTTTTTAAAGTGAAAGAAAAAGTGAAATTAAAGAGAAAAAAAAACAAAACAAAAAACAAAAAAAAAAAACCAAACAAACCAGTAAAAAACAAACAAAAAGAAAAAGTAAGTAAATAAAGATAAAAGAGCATCTGAGTAGCATTGGAACAAAGAGCAGAACCATTATTGAAATGGTATTTGTCAAAGATTAGATCTAATGGAAGACACATATTCGGTCCAGGGTTGCCAAAAGTTCATGAACCCATCCATGTCCTGTCTCAGTGCGAATGTCAACTTTTCCATCGAGTAAATGTCTTGGATCACGTTAGTCCAATCTTCAGGTGTAGGACAGTCCTTCAACATCCATTTTTTAGTTAGAGCTTTTTTGCTTGCCAATATTAAAACATTGAATAAGTATTTTTCTCCTCGTCTTTCCAGTGAGTCCGGTAGTAAACCCAAATACAAAGTTACAAAAGAAAAGGGAACTGTAATTTTGAATATTTTCCCCAATATTGTCTGTACATTGGTCCAATATTGGTGGATAACTGGGCATGACCAAAACACATGAAAATGATTTGCAGTCTTTTCACCACACAAGCGCCAACAGTTCAATCCCTTATGGGTAAATTTGATTTGTGCAGGTGTTCTGAAAAATCTTGCCAAGTTTTTCCATCCAAATTCTCTCCACTGCAGGGATGAGGTACTTTTCCATTGCTGTTTATTTAGCTTTTCCCATATTTCCAGATGTAAAGTGAAATTCCCCTCTTTTTCCCATCTCTCTTTTATATAAGATGTGTTGTCTCCTTTTAAGTCTTGAAGACCTTGGTATATTTTAGAAATGTATCTGATCCCTGGGATCCCTTTATATGCCATTAAGAAGACCTTCAGAACACCTGACTGGGCCCTTTCCAAAACCTCCTTTTTAAGTATATTGTTTATGTGGTGTCTAAGCTGGAAGAACCTGTAAAGGTCTTGATTTATTAGGCCTTGTTTTTTCAAATCTTCAAAACTTCTTAAGATTTGCCCTTTAAAAAAATCGTAATATTTTATCAGCCCCTTCTCCTTCCACTTTTTAAATCTGGTGTCTGTTTTATTAGGAGTAAAGTCCTGATCATAGGCGATCCATTGCAGAAGTCGATAGGGCTCTTTAGTTTGATTCTCTCTGACTATCTTAAACCAAATTTTTAGCGGGGTCTCTATCCACGGGTTAGTGTTATTCAAAAGCTTAGGTAAGACATTGTTCCCTATTATCGCCTGTAGGGGGATGTCACTTGTTATTTGGCATTCGATCTCCTTCCATTGTGCAGAGTAGACTGGGTTACATATCTCTACTAAAGTTTTAATTTGTGCGGCTTTAAAGTAGTCCCTGATATTTGGCAGCGCGAGCCCACCTTTGTCTTTGTTTAGCTGTAGGGTTCTATATCTGATTCTAGGTCTCTTGCCCTGCCATATGAATCTTGAGATCCTTCTGTCCAGCTCCTGCCATGTTTTTTTGGGAGGTTCTACCGGTATTGTTTGGAAAAGGTATAGAAGACGTGGAAGTATATTCATTTTGACTGCTTCAATTCTTTGTGCAATACCCAAGAATGGTATCATATTCCATCTTGCTAGGTCAGATTTTATTTTTGTCACCAGTGGATCATAGTTTAGTGATATAATTTTGTTGAGTTGTTTCGGGATATTGACCCCCAGATATTTCATAGATTCCGACTCCCAGTTAGTTTTGAGTTTGCTTAGTGAATAATGATTTGGGTCATAGTTGAATGTTAAAACTTGGGTTTTATGCATATTTAATTTGTACCCCGATAAATCTCCATACTCTGAAAAAACTGAGGTTAGTTCTGGTAAAGAAGTGTCCGGCTGCCCTAGGTATATTAAAATGTCATCAGCAAAGAGTGCTATTTTATGTTCCTTCTGACCAAGTGTAATACCTTGAATTTTTTGGTTTTGTCTTATCCATTGGCTCAGAGGTTCTATGAAGATTGCAAAGAGCAGTGGAGACAGGGGGCAGCCCTGACGACATCCTCTTTCCAGTTCAAAAGATGATGATAAATTACCGTTAATCCTTATTTTAGCTGTTGGTTTTTTATATAATGCCTGTATAGTTCTAATGAAGTTGTTATGAAAATTGAAACTGGATAAGATTCTGTATAGAAAAGACCAGTCAACCGAATCGAATGCTTTTTCAGCATCTAATCCTAATATGACTGCATTTAAGTTATATTTTTTTATATGATGAATTATGTGTAAAGTGCGTCGAATGTTGTCTTGTGTCTGTCTTTGTCTTATAAAACCTGTTTGGTCTAAATGAATTAGGTCTGTCAGTATATTCTCTAACCTTTTGGCAAGGATAATGGTAAAAAGCTTATAGTCCTGATTTAGTACACTGATTGGTCTGTAGTTGGAGCACTCTAGTTTATCCTTTTCAGGTTTAGGTATAACTGCAATGACCCCTTCTCTCCAGGAGGGGGGGATTTCCCCTGTGTGGAGGACATAATTAAATGTTTTCAGGAGGAGAGGAGATAGTTGCTGTTTAAAGGTTTTGTACCACTCTGCTGTATAGCCATCAGCTCCTGGGGATTTGTTAGCTTTAAGTTTCATAATTGCTTTTTCCAATTCTTTAGAATGTATTTCTGACAGTAGTGTTTTATTTTGTGACTCCGTAAGTTGGGGAAGGTTTAATGTGTTTAGGAATGCCTCGGATGCGTTTTTATGTTTTTTGTGGGAGTATAAGTTCTTATAGTAATTCTCGAAGTTTTTAAGAATATCCTGAATTCTGAATTTTATTTCCTTTGATACTGGGTCTCTGATTTTGTAGATTGCTCTTTCCGTTTGATGTTTCCTCAATTTATAGGCTAGCAATTTTGCCGATTTACTGCCTGCTTCATAGTATTTTTGTTTCAGAAATGTAAGTTTCTTCTGGATTTCTATTGTGTAGATCTCATTTATTTGGTTTTTAATTTCCTTAATCTTGAGCGAGTCAGTAGAATGAGTGTTGCCTTTGTGTTCTTTTTCTAGGTTCCTAAGTTCTGACTCTAATGTGGATAGTTTTTCTTGTCTTAGTTTCTTTTGGGTTGCCAGTTTTGCAATAATCTTTCCTCTTATTACAGCTTTACATGCATCCCACAGTATTAAAGGGGATACTTCTCCATTATCGTTATCTTCCAAATATCTGAGAATATCTGACTCCAATTCATCTTTCAATGGTCCTTTCAGGACATTTGAATTTAACCTCCAAGAAAATGTATTATTTGTGTATTTTTGGATATTTAAGTCCATGTAGATCGGACTGTGGTCGGAGAGATCCATCAGTCCTATTTTACATGTTTTTACTCTACCAATGTCTCTATTAAACATAAAAAAATAGTCAATCCTTGAGTAAGATGAATGTGGAGTTGAGTAAAATGTATAGTCTTTTACACTGGGGTTGAGTTCCCTCCACACATCACAGATTCCCATTTCTTTTAGTAGCATCCGAGTCTTCCTGTTTTGGGTGTTATTTTGATGTGGGGAATTACCAGAAGCATCCCAGTATGGATTCAGTCTAAGATTGAAGTCCCCACCACATATCACTAAACCTTGAGCTTTAGTTATCATTAGGTCGAATACATTTTTATAAAATTTCCAGTTAGCCCCTGGGGGAGCATACACATTCAGCAGGGTGATATCTTCTCCCTCTAGCCGCCCAGTTACCAAACTGTATCTCCCTTCTTTATCTTTGTGTTCTGATTTTTTTTCAAATGTAATTTTGGTTGATATCAATGTCGCTACTCCCCTCCTCCTCCCTGATTTATATGAAGATGAAGAGATCATTTTAAACCCTTGTCTACTGAGTTTATTGTGTTCCACGTCTGTTAGGTGGGTTTCTTGTAAAAGTATTATTCCTGCTTTGTCTTTTTTCATTTTGCCTAGAATCTTGGATCTTTTAACTGGATTCAGGATCCCTTTTACATTATATGAAATTATTTTGGTTACACCCTGTTTCTCCATTGTGTTGTTTTGTTTAGTATAACTGTGTGGTGGCCCTCTTTTGTGCTACTCAGAAACTGAAAGAACATTAAAAACAAGAAAAACATTAAGAACATAGTGTAAAAAACTTTAAAACAAAAAACTGTCAAAAGAACTTCCTGAGCTGAGGTCTTTTTAAAGACCCTGTAAGAGCCTTGATGGAGTGAAGGCCCTGAGGGAAATTCCTCAAACTCTGTTACGTGTTGAGGGCCCTCTCGTACCACTGAAAGTAGTCCCATGCTTTTAACGTGAGTTTCAGAACCCAATCCAAACTTGTAATGATTTTTTTTTTTTTTTTCCTTTTATGCCTAAACCCTGTGAAATTGTGTGCACCCTCCCACCCCCATCACATCAAACATTCACGCAAAAACAGTATTTGTTAGTATGAGCAGAACATGTGGATTATTGTCACATTTCTATTTTAACAAGTTTTTTTTTTTTTTTTTTTATTACAAAGACTTATTTGTTTCAAATAATATGATTGTTCCATGAAATGTTTTACCACATGCTGAATATGCATCTCCTTTAATGTTTGTTACCTTGTATGAGGGGGGTTGGATGTGCGGATTGATTCAAGAGGAAGGGAAAGAAAAAAAAAAAAAAAAGGTCGCTATTCCAACCTGAAAACGGATAGTTTATCCGCGACGCTCTGGTGCTGGGTTTCCCGCTGCTGGTCCGTGGATTTTGAGGGTCTTTGTGTTGTCCATGTTTGCGCTTTGATCTTCTCACTCGGGTCTGCTGCGGGTTTAAACACCGTTACCGGGAGCCCTCTTCTCGCCATGTCAGCTGTTGCTTCTTCCGCCGAATTATAGAGACACGTTTCATCGCCGTAGAAGACCCTTAACTTCGCAGGAAATGGTGTCTGAAAGCGCAATTTCTTCTCTCTTAACACCTTTTTCGCGTCATTGTATTCCCTGCGCTTTTTAAGGACCTCCGGGGCGTAATCGTGTTCCACGTAGACTTTTCTCTCCTGGTGCATAAATCCTTTTTTCTGCCAGGCCAGTCTTACAACCTCTTGTTTTATTTTGAAATTGGAAAATCTTACCAACACCGAACGTGGGGGCGCTTCCGCCGCCGGCCTAGCGGCTAATGAACGATGTGCCTTTTCTATCTTCAAGTCGGTGGTTTGTGGAATATCCAATTTCTCTCTTAGTAAGGATTCCACGCATTCTGCCATTGAGTTAAAACCATTTTCGGTTCCTTCTATCAGACCATGAATTCTTATGTTGTCTCTTCTTTGTTTTCCTTCTTGGTCGGTTAGCTTAGCCTCTATAGCTGCTTGTCTTTTGCGTAGGTCCAGCACAGAATCTTCGAGCACTTTTATTCGATCCTCTGTTTCCAAGATTCGGTTCTCGGCCTGGTCCACTCTGCTGTTTGTCCTTTTCAATTCTTCTCTGAATTCCCGAAATTCGGCCGTAACATCTCGGCGAAATCGTCGTAGTTCCTCAAATAGTGATTTCAGGCTAACCCTTTTGTTAGCTATCACCAGCTCCTCGTCTTCTGAACGGGGATCTTCCAGTTCAGATTCTCCGGCCGATACGTGTCCTAGCCTGGAGAATTTCAGTTTCTTCTGTTTTCCTTTAGACATGATGATTTTGTCTTTTGATTTTCACTCCTCCAAAAATCCGTTAAGTTTGATTTTCAAGGTGTTATCCTGGATTGAGTCTGAGAGCTTCAGTGTTAAGCTGCAGTCGCCATGGCGTCCAGACCGGCGGTTCGAGTGTGGTTCTTTTAAATATTTTTTAGTTTCACACCATATTTTGATCATGTGCTTTACAATTGGATTTTTAACTTGTTTCTGTAATTTTTTAGCCGAGTCTGAATATATGAATAAGGGAAGAGGTAAAGGTAAATTGTATGATTCCATTTCAGTCCAGTGAGGAGGATCATTTTATGAAAAATAATAGGTAATAGACCTCAGTTGTGCTGACCAGTAATACAACATAAAGTTTGGACATTTCAGACCGCCACGATCAAATGGTAAATATAGTAAGGACAAACGTAATCTAGCCTTCCTATTGTTCCATATAAATTCCACTAACTTTTTTTTAATTCTTGAGAATAGATCTGAAGGTGGTGGTAAAGGAATGTTTTGAAATAAATAAAGTATTTTTGGTAGGATATTACTTTTAAGTATATTAATTCTCCCGATCATCGACATTGGTAGTGACATCCATCTCTGAAGTAACTCATTAATATCTGTCATTAAGGCTTCATAGTTGGCACTGGCGACTGATCCTAGCTTAGGCAAAATTTGAATTCCTAAATATTTAAACTGATTTACAACATTGAATTGATTTACCTCAGGAGCTGGGTGATTTCTCTGGGTCTCATTTAGCAGTAATATTGAAGATTTTGTTTTATTTATTTTATATCCTGATATTTCCCCAAAGTTCTTTATTAAATTTAACAAGGTCGGAATTGATTTTTTTAAAATTCGACATAAACAAAATTATGTCATCGGCATACAGGGAGATTTTATGTTCTGTTGGTCCTACTTTAATTCCATATATTTGTGGATGTAAACGTACTGCCATCGCTAAAGGTTCAATTGCCATAGTAAACAATAAAGGTGAAAGTGGACAGCCTTGTCTACATCCTCTGTTGATTTTTATTGATTTTGAGATATTGCTGTTTGTTAGGATTTCTGCTGTAGCATTATTGTATATTATCTGGACCCATTTTATGAAATTATTTCCAAGTCCAAACCTTTGTAGGACTTCAAAAAGAAAGGGCCATTGGACCCTGTCAAAGGCTTTTTCAGCGTCCAATGATAGGAGAGCTGTATCCGGTGCTTCTTTATTGGAATAAATAATATTAAATAGTCTTCTTACATTATGGAGGCCTTGTCTTCCCATTATAAAGCCATTCTGATCTCGGTTAATAATATTTGGTAATATTTCTTGTAGTCGTTTTGCTAAAATTTTACAGATTATCTTAAGATCAAAACCAAACCAAAAACATGCAGGTTAGGTTAATTGGAGACTATAAAGTGGCCCTAGGTGTGAATGTGTGTGTGAATGGTTAAGGGACAGCGTCGTATCGTGGCTGCTTCATCCATCCAGGTGGTGGATGACCCTCAATTTCCCCTCTGGGGATCAATAAAGTATACTAAATCTAAAAAAAAAAAAAAAAAAAAATCAGCATTTAATAGGCTTATTGGTCTCATGTTTTCACATTTATTAGGGGGTTTACCTGGTTTTGGCAACAGTATAATTAAGGCATTATTCATGTATGGTGGTAAATTACTATTTTGAAATGCTTCTAAAACCATTTCCAAAAGTGGTTTTATTAATTTATTCTTAAATTTTTTATAGAGGTCAACTGGAAGACCATTTGGTCCTGCTCTTTTTCCTGATTTCATATTATCAATGGCTTGCCCAACTACTTCTTGACTAATTTTAGACTCCAGTATCTCCCTGTTTTCATTTGGAATACACGGTATAGATAATCCATCCAAAAACCCATTTAGTTTTGTTAAGTCAGTTTCATTTTTTGTATCATATAGTTTTTCATAGTAATCTCTAAAGGCACTATTAATTTCTAAAGGTGTAGGGAGCTTGAAATAAGGAAGTGAAGTGATTTTATAAATCAGGTTTATTGTCGGCTTCCAATCCCCAACATGTCTCATCTCATTGCAGAAGCAGAAAAGAGGCTGAGCGCAGTCAGACCTTCATACTTATACATGTAACAGGTTATAGTACTTCCATTATAATTGCACAAGATCTCTGTGTACATTTGGTTGCATACACTGACAGTGAGTATCCTGATAGTAAGCCCCTCCTCTAGCTCCCCTTGTCTGACCGGATTCCCCCTTCCTCCTTCCTGTCTTACATTTGTATGGAAGAGGTAGGTTTGATTCGTTTTAGCCCAAGGTCAATCCAGTTATTATTTATGTTAATATATGTCATCCATTAGTTTCTTTTATCAGGTTTCATTTACAATCAATATATGTGTATTATTGTTGGGTTCTTTTTGTTGACTAAAGTCTAATTCTGTATTATTTATGTTTTGTGTCACGACATGGATGCTAGTTTTGCTGAGTGCTAGCTGTGACGCTGTTTGGAGGACTCACTGTATTTCATGTTGTCAACAGGTGCGCCATAATTATTATTTCTATTTTAAACATATGTATATCTCTTTCGCCTGTCTTACATTTGTATGGAAGAGTTTTGCTGAGTGCTAGCTGTGACGCTGTTTGGAGGACTCACTGTATTTCATGTTATCAACAGAAAATAAACAGCAGCAAGTGAATGTTTGGGTCGTCACCTTTAATATAAAAACAAAACACAACGCAGAAGTTTCTCCCCGTTACAATGGTGCCGTGACCATCTGGTTCATCCGATCTACGCTCGCTAGATCACCGGGACTGCTGCTGTTAACTCCACCGTTGCTGCCACCGAGTGACTGATGCTAGTTTCTCCGCTAGCATCCGACGACTGCTGCTACATTGAGATCCTGCAGGTGTATTTATGCCACAGTGCGTGCATAAATTAATGACGTCGAGTGTTGTTTTAGTTTTAAACATTCTAAGCCCTTAGGCAATCGCTATTTTGAAAGCGTTTGTTTATGTTGTTGTAATCTACATAAATCAGGTGTGGTATAAGCTATTTTTAAGAAGACTTGTGTACATTATAGCCTGGTCTAGGTGCCTATTTTTTATTTTAATTTTATGAAACCTTGCCATTATTAATAATTTTGGGTAACTTTCTAACGGTATTTTTTTCATGTTTGCTTAGACATAGTGGTCAGTATGTCAATGTCGGAGTTGAATGTTACTTATGTATCTAGTGGATTTGGGAGAGGTTGTAAAATTGGTTCAAATGCAGAGGCCAGTCATCAAAGGGTGGGCCAGTCAGCTCTGGATCCAGTAGCATTTTCCACTCCACTCACTCACATAGTCAAAAACAGACATGTCGCTTACACTGATATAGTTGATAGCCCAACTGCCAGGCTTGCAGAGCAGGCACATAACAGTACTAGTGCAATGCATAATATACCTCCCAATCATTCAAGCCCAGTACATGCTCCACAGACCTGCTCAGGGGGGTGCTTGGATACTTCAAGACTAAATGTGGTTGTTCAGTCAGATGTTAAGCCACCGCCATTCTTCAGAGGTGACCATACTGACACATGTACTGTCCATGAATGGGAGGACCTGATGCAGAGTTACTTGCGCAGACGAAAGTGCAGCACTGCTGACATGTATGATGCCATAACAAGCAGACTAATGGGGAAAGCCAGGGACATTGTGAAAGTCTCACTGCGTAGCAACCCAGATATTGACCCCTATAGCCATCCTGCAGCTGTCTTTGACGTTCTGAAAAGGAATTTTAGTGAGCTCCCATACTCCGGCATGCCTATGGCAGATTTTTATAGCACGCTGCCAAAAACTGAGAGTGCACTGGATTACTGGGTGCGACTGAACAAAGCTATCGATGTTGTCGATGAGTGTCTCCGCAGGCGGGGTAGGTGTGTTGAAGACATGAGTGCTGAAGTTGTGATGATGTTTGTTACTCACTGCCCAGACCCTCACCTCTCTCTGTCTTTCAAAAGCAAACCAGCCAGTAAATGGTCAGCATCTGAGGTCCAGGAGCGCTTGGATGACCATCAAAGGGACTTGAGACGTAGGCCCTCAGTGTGTCAGCACTCTCCTTCTACTCACAGTCCCAGCTATGTGGCGTTCACTCAGTCCACTGCCCAGTTTGACAACTCTTATGTTCAGCCAGAGGCAACATTTCACCCTGTGCTTCACCAGCCACCTGCAGCTGTGCCTGTAAATCGTGCAGAGGAGGAGCCAAGTATGCATGAGGTGGTAAGCATGTTGAATAAGGTCATCACACTGTGCTCTGCTCCCCAGTCAGTGTCACATCGTCGTCAGCCTCAGCAGCGCCAGCAGTTGTCCCAGCCGCCAGTGTCCTCTCCTTGCCGAGTGTGTGGCAGCACTGACCACTCCACCTTCAGTCACTGCAGGCTACTAAAACTCTGTCGTAACTGCTTCCAACCTGGCCACTTTAAGTCTTCTTGTCCAAGTGTCACTTGTCCAGCTGCAGCCTCCGCACAGCCCGGCCGTGTGCCGTTAAACTAGAGCCCCCGCGCTGTGAGAGGGCAAGCGTGGGTTGTGATACAGCCCTCACCGACCCAGATCTACTTACCATCTACAGTGACAACTGTCAGCTTTTGCCATCAGGACAGGTGCCAATTCTCATCAGTTCACAGAAACTTGAGGGGTCAAGCGAACTGTTTTATACGCCTGTGCTAGTAAGTGACAAGGTCACCTTGAGAGGTATGTTGGACTCTGGGTCCATGTCTTGTACACTAAGTGAAGAGGCAGAGAAGAAACTTCGGTCTGCTGGTGTTCTGCCCAGTGCTCAGTTAATCCCTGATAATGTGGTGCTTGTAGGCTGTGGCGGCTTAACAACCTACCCAAAGTGTTTCTATGACCTTGAAATTGAAGTGTATAAGACAAAGTTTGTTGTACCCACTCTAGTTGTACCAGGCCAGCGAGATGATTTCATAATTGGCACTAACGTGATTAAGTCTGTCCTACAAACCATGAGAAATGAAAAGGAATACTGGAAGCTGATTTCCTCTAAGAGTAGTGACGCTGCATGTGAGGATTTCTTAGAGCTGCTGAGCTGTGTGTCACGGTGGAAAGGCCCAGATGAGCACGACAAAGTCGGAACAGTTAAGCTGGTGCATAGCGTTACGCTCCTCCCGAAGCAAGAACACCTGGTATGGGGAAAGCTTCCTAGTGATGTTCCTGTGTCTCCAGGTTGCACAGTCATTGTTGAACCCACCTCTGCTCGCTCCGCTCCGAAGAATATCTTGATAGGGAAACTTGTCACTGCTATGTGGGGTGATCGCTGGGTCCCGATGAAGATTCTTAATCCAACACTGAAACCAGTTACTCTGCGGCGCAATGCTAAAATAGCCGATGTATCACCATGTCTAGCAATGGAAGATCTGAACATCACGCAGGCACAGCATCAGACACAGAATGCAAGCCCCAGCCCAGAGTTATATAGTAGCATGCCCACTGACGTCGTCCAGGCATTGAAAGCTGCCGGTCTGGGTGATATCGACCTGGATGGCTGTGAAGTTTCTCCTGCTGAAAGAGCCAGGCTGGCAAACCTGCTGTTGGAGTACAGTGACATCTTTTCAAAAGACTCCCTTGACTGTGGAAAGGCCAGAGGATTTGTACACCGGATTCATCTTTTGGATGATCGTCCCTTCCGGCTTCCCTATCGACGAGTCCCGCCAGCGCACTATCACAAGCTCAGGCAGGTTCTGAATGAGATGGAGGAGCGTGAAATCATCAGAAAATCAGTGAGTGACTATGCCTCCCCATTGGTCATGGTATGGAAAAAGAATGGGGACCTGCGTATCTGTACAGACTTCAGGTGGTTAAACGCTCGGACCATTAAAGATGCTCACCCACTCCCCCATCAGTCTGACTGTCTTGCTGCGCTTGGGGGCAATGCTGTTTTCAGCACCATGGACTTGACGTCAGGGTTTTATAATGTCCCACTGCATGAGGCTGATAAGAAGTTTACTGCTTTTACCACACCAATTGGCTTGTATGAGTATAACCGTTTACCTCAAGGCCTGTGTAACAGCCCAGCATCCTTTATGAGGATGATGCTCAGTATCTTTGGGGACCTGAATTTTTCCAGCCTTTTGTGTTACCTTGATGATCTGCTTTCTTTTGCGCCGTCTGTTGATGAGGCTCTGGAGCGTCTGAGGACCGTTTTCAACCGGCTGAGGTCCAACAACTTAAAGCTGTCACAGAAGAAGTGTTACTTCCTCAGGCGTTCTGTTAAGTTTCTGGGCCATGTAGTTAACAGTGACGGAGTGTCAGTAGATCAGGACAAGGTTGCTGTGATGTCATCCTTCATGAAGTCAGATCTTATGGAGTCAGATGGCTGCACACCATCCCAGAAGAGGATACGGTCGTTTCTGGGCAGAATCAGAATCAGAATCAGAATCAGAATCAGGTTTATTGCCATTGTTCATGTGATACACAAACTAGGAATTTGTCTCGGTGCCATGCTGCAACATTAAAAACATAATGAGAAAAAGGGATAAACTAAAAAACTAAAGGACTAGAAACGTGCAATAAGTGTAGAAAAATAAGTAATAATAAGTAATAATAATAATACTAGTAATAATGAGTAGTACTAGTCAAGGCAGTTTAAAAAATTAGCATGTAGCAGATAATGTGAAGTACCACATAGTGCAGTCAATAATGCAACAGAAAAACAGTGATGAATGACATGAGTCTGGTTGAGCTGCTGTACATAGTGCACGAGAGTCAAAAGTCACTTAGTGTTCAGCAGTCTGATGGCAGAGGGGAAAAAGCTGTTCATGTGCCGGGAGGTTTTAGTCCGAATGGACCGAAGCCTTCTACCTGAGGGGAGGGGGGCAAACAGCACGTGACCAGGATGTGAAGGATCGGCTATGATCCGGCCAGCACGCCTCCGGGTCCTGGAGATGTACAGGTCCTGGAGAGATGGGAGCTTGCAGCCTATCACCTTCTCAGCAGTGCGCACGACGCGCTGCAGCCTTAGTCTGTCCCTGGCAGTGGCTCCTGCGTACCACACAGTTATGGAGGAGGTGAGGATGGACTCGATGATGGCCGTGTAGAACTGCACTAACATCTTGGTGGGTAGCTTGAGCTTCCTCAGCTGCCGCAGAAAGAACATCCTCTGATAATACTTGTATTATCAGCACTTCATCCCAGGCTGTTCCTCCATTGCAAAACCTCTGTTTGCTTTGACTGCAGGCTCTAAGCGTAGGGGCAAAGCGAGGAAAAATGGGAATGGTGGCACGTTTCGTAAGCTGACACCACAGGACTGGACAGCTGATTGCAATAAAGCCTTTGCTGAGCTGAAGACTGCGTTGGTCAGTTGTGTAGCCCTTGCCCATCCAGACTTCGACAAGCCTTTTATCCTCTCCACCGATGCTTCTCTTCATGGCTTAGGCGCTGTTCTCTCCCAAGTCCAAGATGGTGATGACAGAGCGAGGCCTGTAGCATTTGCAAGTAAGTCACTCAGCCGCAGCCAGGCCAACTACCCTGCACACAGACTAGAATTTTTGGCACTGAAGTGGGCAGTGTGTGATAAGTTTAGTCATTGGCTCAAGGGCAACCAGTTCACTGTGTGGACAGATAACAATCCCCTCACATACATCATGACAAAGCCAAAGCTGGACGCCTGTGAGCAGCGCTGGGTGGCGAAGCTGGCTCCTTATAATTTCAAGATCAAGCATGTCCCAGGCAAGTTGAATGTTGCTGCTGATGCACTGAGTAGAGACCCCTTTGTCAAGCCGCTGAGCCAGCGTCTGCTTTCTGAGCCATACAGAGAACTGCTTAAGTGTGCTATTGATGTTGATGACGGATTCGTGCAAGATGTTTTTCGTTTGACGAGCCAGCCCCAAATGCTCACCGGTATGACTGGGTCTGCAGCCAGCTCTGATGTGTCCGTCTCCGAGGATGAGGTGTCGACGCTACTTGATAGCCACAGTGACTGGGGGTCTGCTGCTCGTCTCAGGGCCATGTCTGTGGTGGACCACCTGTCTGATGTTGTTCCTGTCGGCCAACCTGCTCTGCCCGCCATGTCATTACAAGAGCTGCAGTCCCACCAGCGACGTGACCCTTCCATCGCGCCTGTGCTGCTATATGTGGAGAGGAAACGGAGGCCATCTTTCCGTGAGCGCTGCAAGGAAAGCCAGTCAACTCTACAGCTCCTAAGACACTGGGACAAGCTCACCCTGCAGAATGGTGTCCTGTACAGAATTTGTAAAGATTCCCTGACGAACCACAAACGCTTTCAGTATGTCGTGCCTGAACAACTGAGATGCGAAGCTCTGGCTGGAGTCCATGATCACGCTGGTCATCAAGGTCAAGCACGCACACTCTGTCTTGCCCGTCAGCGGTTCTTCTGGCCTGACATGGAGAGGGAGGTCCGTGATTACGTCAAAAACTGTGGCAGATGTGTGCTGAGCAAGACACCTGAGCCCGCTGCCCGAGCCCCGCTGGAGAGCATAAAGACCACCGCTCCACTGGAACTAGTCTGCATCGACTTCTGGTCTGCAGAAGATCACAACAACAAGTCTGTAGATGTTCTTGTAATTACAGACCATTTCACAAAGCTGGCCCACGCGTTTCCTTGTCGAGACCAGACAGCAAAGAAAGTAGCTAGGACGCTGTGGGACAAGTTTTTTTGTGTTTATGGTTTCCCTGAGCGCATCCACTCTGACCAGGGAACAAGCTTCGAGAGCGATCTGATTACAGAACTTCTGGAACTTGCAGGCGTCTCTAAATCTCATACCACCCCGTATCATCCTATGGGAAATGGTGGGACTGAGAGATTCAACAGGACTCTGGGTAGCATGCTCCGCTCCTTGCCTCCTCGACAGAAACACAAGTGGCCTCAAATGGTCCAGACGATGACGTTTGTTTACAACTGCACAGCACATGAGACCACTGGCTTCGCTCCCTTCTACCTGATGTTTGGCCGTGTCCCAAGGCTGCCAGTGGACTTGATGTTTCGCAGTGTTCTGTTAGACGACACAGTGTGTGACTACAGTGCCTTTGTAGATTCCCTGTTGAAAGACCTCAAGTCTGCCATGTCTGTTGCACAGAGACACACAGAGTCAGAACAGAAACACCAGGCGACCCAGTACAACAAGAGGGCTAAGGGTCAGTCATTATCAGTAGGAGACAGAGTGCTGGTGGCGAACAAGGCCTGCCGCGGCAAACGTAAGCTCGCAGACAGGTGGGGAGACACCATCTTCACAGTTGTTGCTACCAAGCCAGCGCTCCATGTTTACAGGATTCGTGACAGCAATGGGAATGAGAAAGTGGTGCACCGGAATCTGCTGTTGGGGGTCAACTTCCTACCACTGGATGAGAAGCTGGATGGAAGCTCCACGGATGATGATGAGGTGGATGTTCATTCTACTCGGGATGGTTCCCACCCTGTGCGTGCAGCTCCCAGTGATACCATTTCTGTCTCCCCCTCGGATGACGCTGTCTCTTCCCTGGATGCAGTGGTAGGAGACCGTACGTCATCATGGGTCTCGCAACACTCAGGTGCCCCAGAAGAGCTCCCAGAAAATGTGACCGAAGATCCTCCGGTGGTCGTCACTCGCTCTGAGTCTCCCCTTGAACATGGTCGTACTGACGCATCTAGTAGTCAGACGCACAGTTTATCTGCGCGTTCGCACAGTCCTGTTTCACACACACATGCAGCACATTCTTCACACGCACCAGAAGCACCTCACACTTCTAGATTTGGTCGAGTTATTAGGCCAGTGTGTAGGTTAATTGAGTCTATGGTTTAACTCCAGTCTGTCCTTAACGATGACGTGCCAGGGAGACATGTCATCCATGTTTGAAAGAGTTTGATTTTCTTGTTCTTCTCATTGACCCAGGTTCTTAGAGGGTCGTAAGTTAGTGAAGTCCTCCTATATTTTTTTTCCATTTTGGTGTATTTCCCATGTCTGTATGGGCAGTAGGCCTTAGTTTATGAGGTGTAAATGGCATCCCTGTTTCCTGTAAAGAATACTGAGACTTGATCAACCTTGGTTTCTTTTAGCCTAATTGGAAAGGCAGCTTTTAGTGCTGGAAAGTTTCTAATGGCCTGTATACAGAATGGATGTGTGTAGATCTTTGTGCAATTCTAGGGAGGTGAATGTAACAGGTTATAGTACTTCCATTATAATTGCACAAGATCTCTGTGTACATTTGGTTGCATACACTGACAGTGAGTATCCTGATAGTAAGCCCCTCCTCTAGCTCCCCTTGTCTGACCGGATTCCCCCTTCCTCCTTCCTGTCTTACATTTGTATGGAAGAGGTAGGTTTGATTCGTTTTAGCCCAAGGTCAATCCAGTTATTATTTATGTTAATATATGTCATCCATTAGTTTCTTTTATCAGGTTTCATTTACAATCAATATATGTGTATTATTATTGGGTTCTTTTTGTTGACTAAAGTCTAATTCTGTATTATTTATGTTTTGTGTCACGACATGGATGCTAGTTTTGCTGAGTGCTAGCTGTGACGCTGTTTGGAGGACTCACTGTATTTCATGTTGTCAACAGGTGCGCCATAATTATTATTTCTATTTTAAACATATGTATATCTCTTTCGCCTGTCTTACAATTGTATGGAAGAGTTTTGCTGAGTGCTAGCTGTGACGCTGTTTGGAGGACTCACTGTATTTCATGTTATCAACAGAAAATAAACAGCAGCAAGTGAATGTTTGGGTCGTCACCTTTAATATAAAAACAAAACACAACGTAGAAGTTTCTCCCCGTTACATACATCACATAACAAAAGGCATGGGGCGCATGCGCACGCAGCGACCAGCAGCTTGATGATATAGTGCGTGTGTGCGTGTGTGTGTTTTTTGTACTTTTTTTACATTTTTAGAAAATCCTCTGTGTCGTTTCTGCCCTGGAGCGTTTGTGGAATATATGGCGAAGAGCTCCCTGGGATCTGCAACATGGATTTCCTCTCCTCTCTCGCACTGCTGCTTTCTGTGCTGTGGCTCTTTGTCTCTGAGGTAAACGCGTTCGGCTCCATGGCGAGCAGAATAGCGGGCAGAATACAATATTCCAGGGACGTGTTGCTACGCTTTAACACAGCTGATGCAGCGTCTGTGATTGAGCCCAAATTTGAACTGCCGGACTTTATTTTGAGAGACGGACACAGCGGTGAAAAAAGAAGCGGCAGGAGGAAGCGTGGAAGACGTGGAGGTGTGAAATTGCGCCTTAGGAGACGTCAGTTTGGTAACATTCCTCTTCCTTCGATCATTTTTGGGAATGCACAGTCTGTGAGAAACAAGGTGGAGGAAATTCAAGGCAACGTACGTTACCAGAAGGATTTTAAGAACTGCTGCGTCATGGCTTTCACTGAATCTTGGCTTACTGCGCATGATCGAGATGCAGACCTGTGGATTGACGGCTTTGGAGCTCCGCTGCGCTCGGATCGGCAGGAAGAGGTAACTGGGAAACGTCAGGGGGGCGGTGTATGTTTATACATTAATAAGCAGTACTGCACATCTGTCACGGTCAGAGAGCGCATCTGTACACCCGATGTGAAGCTGCTGTCTGTGTCACTTCGCCCCTTTTATTTGCCTCGAGAGTTTCCCCAACTTTTCATCACAGTTGTGTACATTCATCCAAGGGCAGACGCTGACTCCGCCTCCAGCACCATCTCTGATGTGGTGCAGCGGCTGCAGTCAATTTCTCCAGAGGCGCCAAACTTCATTCTTGGGGATTTTAACCACGTTTCTTTAAAGAAGACACTTAAAATCTTTCATCAGTATGTCTCCTGCCCAACCAGGCAGAAAAAGACATTGGACCTGTGCTATGGATCCATAGAGAGGGCCTATAAATCACTCCCCCTTCCTCTTTTAGGATCATCAGATCACAACTGTGTTCATTTGCTGCCCACATATAAAACTGCTCTCAGAAGAGGCAAGGTGGAGATGAGAGACATTGATGTGTGGACAGAAGATTCAGAGCACAGCCTCCAGGAATGCTTTGACTGTACAGACTGGAAGATGTTCATAATGGCCTGCGGGGATGATTTGGACTCTCTGGCTGAGCTCACATGCTCATACATGGCTTACTGTCAAAATAAGATTGTTCCACGTAAACGTGTCAAAATATACCCCAACAACAAACCATGGGTAACTAAATCAGTTAAATCCTGCTTACAGAGGAAAGCTCTTGCCTTTAAACAGGGGTCTGTTTCTGAGCTACAGGTTGCCACCAAGGAGCTGAAGGTCGAAATTTTAAGAGCAAAACAGAATTATAAATCAGAGTTGGAAAGCAAGATGGCAGCAAATAAACTTGGTTCGGCCTGGGCCAGTATGAAAACTATTGCAGGCCTTCAGAGCACAGAGCGCAGTAATCGTGTGTTTTTAGATGGTTTTAGTTCAGACACAGAGCTGGCTAATGCTCTTAACTGTTTTTATGGTCGTTTTGACTCCTTTGATTTTAGCACAGAAATCCAAAATTTGAAACAGAAACTCAAAGACAATCAACACTTTAATACTGAGATGCAGGATGTTAAAAGGGAGTTCTGCGCTGTAAAAGTGAACAAAAGTCAGGGCCCTGATAATATATGTGGACGCCTGGTAAAGTCCTGTGCACATGAACTGAGTCCTATATTTCATTATATTTTCAATAAGTCCTTACAGACACAACATGTGCCTAAGATCTGGAAAGATGCCGTGGTTGTTCCCGTTCCAAAATCCAGCTGTCCTAAAACGCTAAATGACTTTAGACCAGTTGCTTTGACTTCAATTTTAATGAAAATTTTTGAAAAACTGGTCAGATGTGAGGTCCTAAGGCAGACTGAACATGCATTGGATCCTCTGCAGTTTGCCTATAGGCCTCACAGAGGAGTGGAGGATGCCACTGTCACTCTGTTTGACATGCTTTTTAAACATCTGGATTTTAATGGGACACACGCCAGGCTTTTATTTGTGGACTTTTCTTCTGCCTTTAATACAATCCAACCTCATATTTTAGTTGAAAGGCTCCTGCAACAATTTGATTTAAGCAATAATCTGGTGGGTTGGATTCTGGATTTCTTAACCAACAGGACGCAGAGAGTAAGGGTCAATGGCACATTGTCTGACCTAAAGTGCTCTTCTACTGGCTCTCCTCAGGGGTGTGTGTTGTCACCACTACTCTTCATCCTGTACACAAACATGTGTCGGAGCAGACATGACAACAGACACATTATAAAGTATGCTGATGACTCAGTCATTGTCAGTCTCCTCCAGGATGGTGAGAGTGGCCACGGCCCAGTAGTTGATGACTTTGTT
Organism: Pholidichthys leucotaenia; assembly: GCA_020510985.1. Lineage (NCBI taxonomy): Eukaryota > Metazoa > Chordata > Actinopteri > Cichliformes > Pholidichthyidae > Pholidichthys > Pholidichthys leucotaenia. The sequence goes on from CM035843.1 coordinate 91,817,501, forward strand.
CACTGGTGTGAGGATTCCTACCTGCAGCTGAATACAACAAAAACGAAAGATATGATTATTGACTTTAGGAGGAAAACTCCCAGGCACAAAGTCACCATACTAAAAGGCCAGACCACCGAATGTGTACAATCGTACAAATATCTTGGGACGATTATTGATAGTGGATTGAACTTTGAGGTGAACTGTGAAAGGGTGTGCAAAAAGGGTCAGCAAAATTTGCATTGTTTGAGGAAACTTGCACGCTTCCAAATTGACCGAACCATAATGACTATGTTCTATCGGGCTTTTATTGAATCTGTTTTATCCTTTTCTTTAGTGTCATGGTTTGGTCAGATAAAACTGAAACAGAGGAAATCCTTGGATCAGGTAGTCAGATGGTCCAGTCGTTTGCTTGGTGAGTCACAGCTGAGCCTGACATCCCTGTACACCAGACAAGTACAGAGGATGGCCGACTCGATTTTAAATGATGACTCCCACCCTTTGCACTGCAACTTTCAGCTTCTTCCCTCCAGACGGAGGTTTGCTGTCCCAAAAAGTAGAACCCAGCGCTACAAAAACAGCTTTGTCCCTGCTGCTGTCAAAGAGTTGAACAAGCTATAAAAATTATATTGTACATATTTTATATTTACCTATTTTGTAAGATGTGTGCCTGTGTTTGTGTCTATGTTGAATGTAATTAGTGGCTTGTAAATATGGATGTCACCAACTGCAAAACAAATCTACCTACGGGTACAAATAAAGTAACCTGAACCTGAACCTGAACCTGAAAAGCCGACATCACACATCCTTGTTATCTCCTTCCATTGTCCTCTCATTCCTCCACCTGACCCTGGGGGGTCAGGAAGTCCATTCAGGTCTCCACCGCTGCGTCTCCGTCTCCTCGTTGATCTCTGCCGGTGGTCTAGACCTATTGTCCTGCTCTGAGACGTGAGGTCATTCTACATATGCAATCTCTAAACATTCCTCTTGTGTCTATACATATGTAGGCATGGATATATGAACAATATAAGCCACAGCCCCCCCCCAAATGTCTAAGAAAAGGACAATACAATTAAGTTCACAGCCTATGGTAACATCCATGACATACTATACCGTTATTCACATCAAAAGGAAAAGAGGAAAAAAAAAAAATATATATCCTCAGCAGCCACGCTAACCTTCAAGCTATACGGCATGATCATGTTAAAAATTCAGTGATAACAGCAACAGTATAGTCTATGTCATATGTCAGCCCTAAAACTGCTACGGCAAACTTCGACCGCATAGCTTAAAACCCCTCGTCAATTTTACATCAGTCTGTGTCGTCTGGGTTTCAATCTTCTCCCAAATCTGCTGTACGCCTGCCTCGGCGTCCTGGCGGCTCCGTCCTGTAAGGAATCTGCAGCTTGGGGAGAAGGGTGGTTATTTGGTCCCTGCGGGGGGGCTGAGGTGTGTCTCTTGGGGGGTCTACCCCGTCGAGGTGCTCTCGCCCGTGCTGGTTCGTCGCTCAATATGAAGGCAGGCTTAAGTCTGTCAATGCTGACTGTTTCTTCTCTGTCCCCTAAATCAAGCACAAAATGCTTATCACCAGGTTCCAGCACTCTATATGGTCCATCATATGGTGGGCGGAGGGTTGGTTTTAAAGCTTCGTGCCTAACAAAAACGAACTCGGCATTTTTCAAAGCTTGGGGAACAAAAACCCGTGGAAAAGAGTGATGTATGGGTCCGGGGAGCGTGTCCGGTCCTGTGCTGCTTAGGGGCCTCAGGGCTGGGAGGCGCCCGGGCTCTGGATGTTCTGGTAAGAACTCACCCGGGAGCCTGAGAGGTTGTGCAAAAACTAATTCTGCCGGGGAGGCGTCTAGATCCTCCTTAGGCGCAGAACGCAACCCCAATAAAACCCACGGAAGTTTGTTTACCCAATCTGCATCCGTAAGTGAGGCCCTGAGGGCGGCCTTTAAAGATCTATGAAAACGCTCGCATAAACTGTTAGGCTGAGGGTGATACGCGGTGGTGCGATGAATTGTCGCTCCTAAGCTGCTGGCCGTGGCTGACCAGAGCTCTGAGACAAATTGAGGCCCCCTATCGGACGTGATGTCCGACGGGACACCGAAACGCGCCACCCAGGTTGTTAAAAAAGCGCGAGCAACTTCCGCGGCCGTGGTTGACGCCAGCGGGACCGCTTCTGGCCAGCGTGTGGTCCGGTCTACCATTGTTAAAAGGTGTGTGAAACCCTGGGACGACGGTAGTGGGCCCACGAGGTCGACTTGTACGTGGTCAAACCTCCTGGCCGGGATTCGGAAGGGTTCCAGAGGGGCTTTCGTGTGCTTGTGAATTTTGGCGCGTTGGCCAGACATGCAAGTTCTCGCCCACTCTTTTACATTTTTATGCAGGCCTGGCCAAACAAACTTCTCCGCGACCATTTTCACCGAGGCGAGGGAGTGCACTGAGTCAAAAGCGCGGCGGCGCCACACGGCTGGGACTACCGGGCGAGGTCGACCGGTTGACACGTCGCAGATTAAGGGGGGCACACCGTCACGCAAACCCCTTTCCTCCAGCCTTAACCCTGTTGGTCCAGACTGGAGCGCGCCCACGTCCGCGTCACTGCTTTGTTCCGCTGCCATGGCCGCGTAATCTATCCCTACGTGAATTGGGGCCGCGTACGCGTCCGCGTTGGCCATGTGCTCTGCAGCTGCGGTAGTATAATCTGCTTCCGCATGCCCTGACGATGTCACGGTGCGGGAGAGGCAATCTGCCACCAAATTAAGTTTGCCTGCTACGTGTCGAATGTCTGTGGTAAACTCTGAAATTGCGGCCAGCTGCCTTTGTTGCCGGCCCGACCACGGTTCTGAAATTTTAGACATCGCAAAAGTGAGTGGTTTGTGGTTGACAAAAGCCATGAAGCGCCGCCCTTCCAGCCAGAACTGGAAATGGCGGATGGATAAATGAAGCGCTAGCAGCTCTCTGTCAAAAGTGCTGTATTTGCGCTCGGTTTCGTTTAAAGATTTGCTAAAAAATGCTAGCGGTTGCCAAGTTCTGTCAACATGTTGTTCCACGACCGTCCCTATGGCCAGGTTTGAAGCGTCTGTGGTAAGCGCTATGTGGGCCGAGGGGTCGGGGTGGACCAACAATGCAGCATCCGCTAGTGCTCTTTTTACTTCCGCGAACGCGCGTTCCCGCTCCGGGGACCATTCAACCGCGTTGGAGGGCTTTTGTTTTCTGAGTGCGGCATATAGGGGCTGCATGAGTTGGGCTGCGCGGGGGAGGAAACGGTTGTAAAAATTTACCATTCCTAAAAATTCCTGCAGCGATCTGACCGTTTGTGGTCGGGGGAAATTTGCCACTGCGTGCACTTTATCCGGTAATGGGACTGCCCCTTCTGGTGAAACTCTGTGTCCCAAAAAATCAATCTGTGACACGCCGAATCGGCATTTGGCTGGGTTAATTATTAACCCGTGCTCTTCCAGCCTCTGAAAAACCGTAGTGAGGTGTTGTTCGTGTTCTTCCTCAGACATGCTGGCTACCAGAATATCGTCGAGGTAGATGAACACGAAAGGGAGGTCGTGTAACCCAGCGTCCATCATATGCTGAAAAGTTTGTGCAGCGCCTTTGAGGCCAAAAGGCATTCGCAAAAATTCAAAAAGATCAAAAGGGGTTATTACGGCCGTTTTAGGGACGTCTTCAGGTCGGACCGGAACTTGGTGGTAGCCGCGGACCAGGTCTATTTTAGAAAAAATGCGCGCACCCGCCAGATGTAGTGAAAAATCCTGAATGTGAGGGATTGGATAGCGGTCATGTGCTGTAGCATTGTTTAATTTGCGATAATCACCGCAAGGTCTCCAGGAACCGTCGGTTTTCGGGACCATATGCAGTGGCGAGGCCCATGGGCTTTTCGAGCGCCGAATAATGCCCAGTTTTTCCAGGCTGGCGAACTCGTCGCGTGCTATTGCGAGCTTGGTCGCATCTAAGCGCCGAGCTTTAGCGAACACAGGTGGGCCCGTTGTGGGAATGAAGTGTTCTACCCCGTGTTTCGCTACTGTTGCCGAAAATTTGGGAACTGTGAGTGCTGGAAATTGGGTGAGGAGTTGGTCAAACTTACCTCCTGCTGTGGCGACGCTGGCCTGCACGGGTGGTGGGGACACTCGAGCTGAACAGGGGATAGAAGAAAATGACAGTGCATTGATTAAGCGTCTGTTTGCAAGATCGACTAACAACCCATGTGCACATAAGAAATCAGCGCCCAACAAGTTAAAACTCACCGCCGCTATAATAAAGGTCCACCTATAGTTGCGGCCGTGTATGGACAGAGGCAGGGTTCTTTCACCAAAAGTGTTGATGGTCGAGCCGTTAGCTGTCGTCGCTCCGTTTCCACGGGGTCCCGTTGCCCGGTCTGCGTAGGACGGGGTGATGAAGCTCACCTGAGCTCCGGTGTCAATGAGGAACTGTCTCCCGGAGCGTCCGTCAGTCACGTAGAGCAGCTTGTTTGTCTCGCCGAGAGCCGTAGCTACTAACGGTTCCCGGCTTTGAATTTTTCCCGAGCTCTTGAAACTGCAGGGGGGCACGCATTTGTATGCCCTCTCGGTGAAGCGTCGATGGTAGTAGCAGAGGTCGTCCAGTTTGTTGCGCCTTGGTCGCGTCGCTGCCATGGTGGGTGGGTTCTGCTCCATCACCTCTGATTCCCGATGCTCTGGGCTTCTACGCGGAGATCTGCCGATGCTGCTGTGGCCATCTGCTCGCCGCAGGAGTTGAGGAGCCGCTGCGCTTCTCGGGCTAGCGCGCTGAAGTCCTGCTGGGTCTTACATCGCATGTTGGCCAGGGTCCCTCTCATGTGCGTCGGAAGCGTGCTGAGGAAGATGTGTTGGAAGAGGAAGTTGTCGTTGTCTGCCTCCCTCAGCTGCAGCATGTCTTCCATGAGGGCCATCGGTCTGCGCCCCTCGTGGCCGTAAATCGCCAGTATCCTCCCGGCTCTTTCCTTGGCCGAGGGAACGAAACTCTCGATGAGGGTCACCTTCAGTTCCTTGTAATTGTCGTTGGCGGGCAGCTGCTGTATCACGCTCCGCGCGCATCGTGCTGTGGTGGCGTCGAGTCTGGCAACGATGTGGTAGAATTTGGTTTCGTCAGCCGTCACCCCCGCGAGTGCAAACTGAGCCTCAGCCTGCTTGAACCACGAGTTTGGGTCATTCTGCCAGAACTCTGGGAGTTTGACGGCGACGGCGCTTGCTTGGGCCGCCTCTGACAAGTCTGCAGCGCGAGAACGCCTTTCCTCCGTTCTCACGACAGGGTTGGGGACGGCGCTTGCTTGGGCTGTCTCCGACGATTCTGCTGCGGGGGAACGTCTTTCATCCGTTCCCATGTCGGGGTTGGTGACGGCACTTGTTTGGGTCGCCTCTGACGAGCCTGTAGCGGGAGAACGTCTTTCGTCCATTCTCACGTCTGGTCACCAATGTAGGGTGCTTGAAATAAGGAAGCGAAGTGATTTTATAAATCAGGTTTATTGTCGGCTTCCAATCCCCAACATGTCTCATCTCAATGCAGAAGCAGAAAAGAGGCTGAGCGCAGTCAGACCTTCATACTTATACATCACATAACAAAAGCCGACATCACACATCCTTGTTATCTCCTTCCATTGTCCTCTCATTCCTCCACCTGACCCTGGGGGGTCAGGAAGTCCATTCAGGTCTCCACCGCTGCGTCTCCATCTCCTCGTTGATCTCTGCCGGTGGTCTAGACCTATTGTTCTGCTCTGAGACGTGAGGTCATTCTACATATGCAATCTCTAAACATTCCTCTTGTGTCTATACATATGTAGGCATGGATATATGAACAATATAAGCCACAAAAGGATCTATAACTACCTGTCCGTTACTTATAATACTGGTAATTAGTGTTTTAGATTCTAATTGTTTAATCTGCCATGCCAATAATTTTCCTGATTTTTCACCTTGTTCATAAAAAGTTTGGTTCAATCTTAGAAGACTCGAGGCAGCTCTATTCACTGATTTTTTTTTATCATATTCAGCTCTCAGAATCAGTAATTCATTCTCTAACTGTGGGTTACTTCCTGCATACACCTTTTCTTGAAGAATTTTTATTTTACGTTCCAATTGGACTCTCTCCTCTCGAGTCTTCTTAGATTTTGAACCTGTATAACTAATAATATGCCCCCTAATAAAAGCTTTGAAAGCCTCCCACTTTATACATGCCGTTGTTTGTGTAGTATTAATATCAAAGAACTCATCTATCTGTTTTTCTATGTACTTAACAAATTCCTCATCCTGAAGCCATTTATGCTGAAAATGCCACCTACCTGGATCCTTTGTCAATTTCTTATCTACATATATTAGACAGCAGGGTACATGATCAGAGATCACAATGTTATCATAGAAACAGTTTTGAATCTTGGACCTTAATTCTGCAGAGATCAAAAAGTAGTCAATACGTGAGAATGCCTTGTAGGTATTAGAATAACAAGAACAGGCTTTGACTTGTGGTTTCATTTCTCTCCATATATCTAGCAATCTCAATTCTTTCATAAAATGATTAATGGTCATCCTGCATCCATTGTGCGTACAGTCCAGTCCTGTTGACCTATCTATACTGGGATTCAATGTACAATTAAAATCCCCTGCTATTATATGTTGCCCTGTAAGTGATGATAAAGTAAGAAATAAATTGACAAAGAAGTTTTGATCATCAATATTGGGGCCGTATAAGTTCACCAGATTTATATTTTCTAATAACAAAGATCCTTGGATGATTAGATATCTTCCAAATTTGTCTCCAATTACATTTTTCACTTGAAATGGGACTGTTTTGTGTATGAGAGTCATAACTCCCCTGGCTCGGGATGGAAATGATGAGGTGAACACATTTCCTTGCCATCTTCTCCTAATTCTTTTTACATCCTCCTCTATTAGATGAGTTTCTTGTAAAAATACAATTTTTGAATCTATATCTTTTATTTTATTCATAACTTGTTTAAGTTTGTTTAGATTTTGTAGACCTCTGCAATTCCATGAAGTTAAATTGAGATTAACGCTTTGATCTATGATCAATAAGGAGTTTGAGATTACCTTGCAATATAAACATGCTCATACAGAGAAGCAAAAACATGGATGGTTGAACATTCATCCTACAAACTACACAAAAACAAATTCCCTTTCCCCACATTCGTGGTAATCCCCCCCAAAATCAAAAAAATTCTGTCTCCCGTTATAGCTAGTGACTGTTCTACACCTGCAAGGATCAGTCAAACCACTCTCTCTTTCTCCTCTCAATCACCCTGACTCTACTACTATTTTTAATGACATTAACTCTCTTCTGTAGCTTTTTCAACATAACTTTAAAGTTTTATAGCAACTTTGTACATCATAGCTTTTTTTTTTTTTTTTTTTTTTAACTAACTAACTACTAACTAACTAACCTGCACTTATATAGCGCTTTTCTAGTCACAAAGACCACTCAAAGCGCTTTCATTAATACTAACCCTCTATTCTAAGGGCCTATAGGAAACAAATATCTAGGGACAATTTAGAACAGCCAATTAACCTAACATGCATGTTTTTGGCATGTGGGAGGAAACCGGAGAAATCCCGGAGTAAACCCACGCAACACGGGGAGAACATGCAAACTCCACACAGATCACTGTTGGTCGGGGGCTGGGATCGAACCCACGATCCCACGATCCCCACAATCCCCCGGCCAAGGGTAAACTGTGCTGCCGCAGTGCTAACCACTGCGCCACCGTGCAGCCCAAAAGCCCAATTTTAATGTAATACAGTCTGTATTTTGTAGACATGTTATATGTTTCAGATCAATCAGATGCCTGTACAAATGCTTAAATGTTCTACCTTTATCTTGTTCATGCTTAGCTCCCACCAGTCTCCTCCTGGATCTGCTTAATGAGCTCCTGCGCCTCTTGAGGGGTCTTGAAGATATGGGTTCTCCCCTTATATGTGACCAGCAGTCTTGCCGGGTGAATCACTCCGTGACGAATCCCGAGGTTGCGCAGCTCTTTGCGGGCGGGGTCAAACTGTTTCCTTAATTGTTGAATTCCTGTGGCCAAATCTGGGTAGAACCGCACCTGTTGATCCTGGTATTTAATTTCCCCTTTAACTCACGTCGCATTGGTGACCGTCATCTTGTCTCTGTAGTTGAGGAACTTCATAATCAGCGTCCTCGGTGGTGTCTTATTATCTCTCGGTGGGCCGATTCGGTGAGCTCTCTCTAAGACGACCGATGACTGCAGATCCGCGTTGTTCAGCGCTTCTGGAATCCACTTTTCCAAAAAGGAACATGAGTCTCGTCCCTCCGCTCCCTCCGGGAGGCCCACCAGCCTCAAATTATTCCGTTGCGAATGGGATTCCAAGTCTAGGACGTTATCTTCCAGATGTTTCCATTTTAATTCCAATGTTTGCACCTTTAATTGTCGGCTGGTGACGTCATCTTCAGCACTTGAAATTCGGAGCTCCGCCTGCGATGCTCGTTCCATACAGTCGCTTATTTCCTTTCTCATTCCTTCTATCGCTGCTATAATCCCATCAAATTTAGATGAAAACTCTGCTCTCATAGAGTTGATGGCAGTGAGCACTGCGTTAGTCCCCTCCCCAGCCGTTCCCGCTCCGCCGCTGGCTCCATCCTCCGCCATAGGTCTCTGAAGTTTTTTGTGCTTCACCTCGAGCGTGGAAGTCTGTTAGCTTGGGTTTCTTTTGTCGAATTGCTTTTTCCGCCACCTGATTTCCCAGCCTTGGTCTTTACCATATCCGCGCCTAAGCGCTGAGATGGGTTTTTGTTCCAATTAAGAGAGTTTAAGCAAACTTTTTATTTTTAGGAGCAGAGCAGTGTGAAACACATCTTCCTACGTGGCTGCCATAACTGGAAGTCCTTTGCTTTCCTTTTTTACTTTTGTACATTAGAATTTTCCACATTGCAATGCATCTAAAAAAAATGACTTGCCCCATCCTCCAATATTTAGTGACTCTTTAATTCGTGACTGGACTGAAACCTTTCATGTGTTTTTATTTCCTTTATGTATGAAGTCGTAGGAGTTTTAAAATTGTTGGCACAAATTGTGGACAACAGTGTGACATTTTGACTCATGCATAAGCATTTTTGGGGCATATATGTCAAAATGGCAATACAGAAAAATGCATGGAGAGATCAGGTGGAAGGGAGCAGATTGATTTTTATTTTTTGGAATGACCCTGATGTTTCCTAACACAACTATTTGTAGGATTATAGAATTAAATCAAAGATACAATTGGGGCAGAAATCAGTTTATAATTAGAAAAATAGTTACATATTTGACAGACTAAAAGACTCCGTAACTGAGCAAAAAGAACTGAGAACTACAGTATGGGGGCGGGGGAGTTCATAGGTTAAAAAGTTCACAAACTTTTTCACAATATTCTGATTTTTTGAGAAACTGAATTTGGGGTTTTCATGGGCTGTAAGCTATAACCATCAAAATTAAAAGAGACGCTTGAAATATATCACTCTGTATGTAATGAATCTGAGTTGCATTTTTATTGAATTACTGAAATAAATCAACTTTTCAGTAACATTACAATATTCAAGCTGCCATTGAGAGCCTCCTGACCTACTGCTGTACATTGTGGTTCAGAAGCTGCACCGCAGAAGACGGGAAGGACTTGCAGCAGGTGGTGAGGGCTGCAGAGAAGATTATTGGTAGCACACTACTCCCCCTCAAAGACAGTTATTCTGGCAGACTTCAAAAGAATTCCAGGCGCATCCTCATGGACCCTACTCACCCCGGACAGTCACTGTTTTCCTCCCTCCCCTCTGGAAAAAGATACCGGACAATTAAAGCAAGAACAACCAGACTGAAACACAGCTTCTTTCCCCAGGGTGTGAAAAGTATTACCCTACCTCCATCCCATTCCCCCCAAGATTGATGCATCTCCTGTCCCCCTCCCCTCTCCCCTCCTCCCCCATCTTCCCCTTCCCCTTCATAATTACCTTACAGCAATTACTGTCTATATCGTTCTCTGTTTTATTGTTTTTACTTTATTTATGCTACTGCTGCTGGAGAGTTGCTAAAACTGCATCTCACTGTTGATATTTCATATGAGAATAAAGATCTATTTGTCTATAGATGCACCTGTATGAAAGAAACTTATATCCAATATCTCCAGTTACACTTGCTTAAAAGAAATTCTCTAAATACTTAAGACATACTACTTTGATATGTGCTCAATGACAGGAGGCCTTGTTAAGAGCAGTTCTGATTTTAGTGGAGCACAGAGCATACAGTCATGAAAAAATTAGGACACCCTGTATAAGCCTGTTTTTTTTAACGTGTTTAAACATATGGATATTTAATATCAATGTTAAAAATACTGGGAGATTCATGTAATGCAACTAAACAATTAAAAATAAGTTAGACTTTTTTTTTCAAATTTTCTGTAAAATGTAATTCTAAACATAGTGAGGAATAAATTAGGACACCCCCCATCTTTTTTAGGACACCCCCACATTCATTCCCACTTAAAATGGCTAAAATTAATGTTGAAAATGCAAATTAAAAACAAAAACAAGGTTAGACATAGATATGTGAACATTTGTTAATGAACTGAATATTTAATGGGGTGTCCTAATTTTTTCACATGATTGTTGCATGTGTGTGTGTACGCTATAAAAGCAGTGCAGAACTAATGCAGTTCAGTGACTGGAGAAATATCTGATCTGCTGACATTTGGGCAGTTAGCAGATGTGTAGTGAAGGGGTTAACACCGGGGAGCGGCATGATGATGGCAGCAGGCTGCTGCTGTCATCCGGAACAGCCTGGAAGCCATAAGATGGCCGGAAGAACCAGCCGTCTTATGGTCTCGGTCCACAGGTGACTTTGTGAGCTTGGTGCTCAGAGTGTATTTTACTATTAACAACATGTGATAAAGTTTGAGTTCCAACACAGCATCCTCATGCGTCTTCTCTACCAGGTTTGTAGACATAACTTTGGCGACGGAGGACCCGAGCGCTGCTTGTCCACAGCCTAGGCATGGAGGGCCAAAGGATTCTTCGCACGCTCGGCATGCCAGACTCGTATGAAGAGGTTGTGGAGCTAATAGATTGTGGAGAAGTGTGGAAGGATGAGGCTGAGTTTATTTCTCAAGTCCAGTTTTATTCACATTCACATTCTCCAACATCCAAAAACAGAAAAAGAGTGAATCCCCCAACATCTGTCCCTTTTATACCCCAGGACATCAAAGCACACAGTCACATTGTCTTTTAATCCCAAATCACAATGCATCCCCCTCCAGGTCTTCTCGCCTCCACCTAAAGTCCTGGTGGTCAGGAAATCCTTCAAGGCCATCTCTTTGCATACAAAAGGCCAGATTTCACATTCTCCTGTTACCCCTAGGAGGTTCAGTCCTTTTGTTCCTCTGAGACGTGAAGCATACAATAAGCATACAGTAATATACATGTGAAGCATATGAAACCCACATATGTGCACCACATGACCCCCCCCCCCCCCAAACGTCTAAGATGGAACAACATAACCACAGATTGCATGTCATAATAAAATCACTACATATCAGTCCACGTGCCGCTTGGGCCTCAGCCTTCTCCCGTATTTGCTGTAAGCAGGCTGTACCACCTCCGCGGCGTCTTCCTGCTGTGGAGCTGCTGCTTGAGGATGAGAACTGTTAGTCAACCCCTGTGGGTGTTCTGGGGAATGCTCTCTAGGGGGTCTGCTGCACCAAGGAGCCTTAGCCAACTGCACAACTTCGTCAGCTACCACAAAAGCGGGTTTGAGCCTGTTTATGCCAATCGTTTCTTTTCTGCCCCCCAAATCTAGCAAAAAATGCTTATCCCCTGTTTCCAGCACTCTATGGTCCATCATAAGGTGGGCGTAAAGGTGGACGATGGGCATCATGTCTGACAAAAACAAACTCCACAGTTTTTAAAGCCTTAGGCACAAAAACACACGGAAAACTGTGGTGAACGGGGCCAGGTAGCGTGCTCGGGCCCGTGCTATTCTGTAACCGTTGAGCCGGGGAGCACTCTGGCACTGGATCATCTGGGAGAAATTCCCCGGGCAGCCAAAGTGGCTGTGCAAAAACTAGCTCAGCTGGGGAGGCTTCTAAATCCTCTTTAGGTGCAGAACGCAACCCCAATAAAACCCATGGTAGCTTGTCCACCCAATTTGCATCCGTAAGCGACGCTCTGAGAGCCGCCTTCAGTGACCTGTGAAAACGTTTGCATAACCCGTTAGCCTGCGGGTTGTAAGTGGTCGTGAGGTGGATCGTTGCCCCCAGGCTGCGGGCCATCGCTGACCAAAGTTTGGAAACAAATTGAGGGCCTCTGTCAGACGTAATGTCCGACGGGACTCCAAAACGCGCTACCCATGCTGTTAAAAACGCGCGCGCCACCTCCTCGGCTGTGGTTGACGACAGCGGAACCACTTCCGGCCAGCGCGTGGTGCGGTCAACCATTGTCAGAAGATGTGTGCACCCTTGTGAGGGCGGGAGGGGGCCTACGAGGTCCACGTGGACATGATCAAACCTTTTAGCTGGGATGTGAAATGGCTCCAAGGGAGCTCTCCTGTGTCTATGAACCTTGGCCCGCTGACAAGCCATGCAGGCTGCCGCCCACTCTCTAACTTGTTTGCGCAGGCTCGGCCATACAAATTTCTCTCCTACCATTTTGACCGAAGCGCGCACTCCCGGGTGCGCCAGAGAATGGATCGAGTCAAAAACGCGGCGGTGCCACGCGGCTGGAACCACAGGACGCGGCCACCCAGTGGAGACATCGCAGATTAGGGGGGGCATACCGTCTTGCAGCACCCTGTTCTCCAGCCTTAACCCTGTTGGTCCAGACTGGAGCGCGCGCACATCCGCGTCGCTAACCTGCTCCGCGGCCATGGCGGCATAATTTATCCCCACGCGGACCGGGGCCGCGCGCACTTCCGCGTCGCTAACCTGCTCCGTGGCCATGGCTGCAGAATCTACCTCTACACGGGCTGGAGCCACCACGGCGCGCGAGCGGCAGTCCGCCACTACATTAAGTTTACCCGCCACATGCTGGATATCGGTAGTAAACTCGGATATCGCGGCCAGCTGTCTCTGCTGCCGGCCCGACCAAGGTTCTGAAATCTTGGCCATCGCGAAAGTCAGCGGCTTGTGGTCAACAAACGCGGTGAAACGGCATCCTTCCAGCCAGAACTGGAAGTGGCGAATGGCCAAGTGGAGAGCTAACAACTCCCTGTCAAATGCGCTGTATTTTCGTTCGCTGTCGCTAAAAAAGGCGAGCGGTTGCCAGGCTCCGGCTACATACTGTTCCACGACCGCCCCTATGGCCACATCTGATGCGTCAGTAGTGAGCGCCATGCGGGCCGCTGGGACTGGATGTGCCAACAATGCAGCGTTTGCCAGGGCTGTTTTGACTTCAGAGAATGCGCGCTCTCGCTCCGGAGACCATTCGACTTTATTTGTGGGTTTTTGTTTTTTTAGTGCAGCATACGATGGTTGCATGAGCTGCGCTGCGCGGGGGAGGAAACGGTTGTAAAAATTCACCATTCCCAAAAACTCCTGTAACGCTTTGACCGTTTGTGGTTGGGGAAAATTTGTTACTGCGCGCACTTTGTCAGGCAGAGGAACCGCTCCTTCTGGGGAGATGCGATGCCCCAAAAAATCAATCTGCGTCACCCCAAACTGACACTTCGCTGGGTTGATTATTAACCCGTGCTCTGCCAACCTCCAGAAAACTGCCGTGAGGTGGTTTTCGTGTTCATCTTCGGACGCACTGGCTACCAATATGTCGTCCAGGTAGATGAACACGAAAGGGAGATTGCGCAAAACCGCGTCCATCATGCTTTGGAACGTCTGCGCCGCGCCTTTAAGCCCAAATGGCATGCGCAAAAACTCGAAAAGCCCGAAAGGAGTTATTACCGCTGTTTTGGGTATGTCCTCAGCGCGCATTGGGACCTGGTGGTAACTGCGTACCAAGTCTATTTTAGAAAAAATGTGCGCCCCCGCCAAATGAACTGAAAAATCTTGGATGTGCGGGATCGGGTAGCGGTCGTGCGCTGTAGCGTTGTTCAGCCTGCGGAAAATCACCGCAAGGTCGCCACGAGCCATCAGCTTTCGGGACCATGTGAAGCAGTGAGGCCCATGGGCTCTTCGAACGCCTGATGATGCCCAACCTTTGGTTGGTGAACTCCTCGCGCGCTATGGTCAGTTTAGCTGAATCCAAGCGCCGAGCTTTTGCAAAAACGGGCAGTCCGGTGGTAGTAACAAAATGTTCCACCCCTTGTTTAGCCACGGTCGCCGAAAATGTTGGGACCGTGAGTGCTGGGAACTGAGTGAGGAGTGTGTGGAACTTACCACCTGCGGCTGTGACGTTGGCTTGTGCTGTTGGCGGGGCCACTCGAGCTGTACAGGGAATAGAATAAAAAGTGAGTGCATTAATCAGGCGCCTGTTAGCAAGATCGACCAACAAACCATGTGAGCACAAAAAATCAGCCCCTAACATGTTGAAATTGACTGCCGCTATGACGAAAGTCCACTCGAATGTACGGCCGTGTAAAGACAGAAACAGAGTCCTCTCACCAAAGGTCTTAATCGCCGAGCCGTTCGCTGCTGACACCCCGGGACCACTGGAAGGCGCCAGCCGGTCAGCGTAGGAAGGTGTGATGAAACTCAGCTGGGAGCCTGTGTCCACGAGGAAATGCCTCCCCGAGTGCGCATCCTTCAAGTAGAGCAGCTTGTTCTCCTCTCCGAGGGCCGCAGCTGCTACCAACTCCCGGTCTTGGCATTTCCCGAGCGCTTGAAATGGCACGGTGGAATGCACTTGCGTGCCCTCTCTGCGAAGCGGTGATGGTAGAAGCAAAGGACGTTGTCTGCTCCGTGTTTCCTGGCCCCTGCCGCCGCCGTCGTCGGTGAATCTGGTGCTGCAGCCTCTGGCCCCCTGCCATCTCCGGACGTTGCGCCTAGCTCCGCTGCCGCAGCCGTAGCCACGCACCGTTTATTGGCGTCGACGAGTCGTTGCGCCTCCTGGCCCAGCTCGTGGTAGTCTCGTCGGGCCAACAGTGGTGAACTGGCCAGGGTCACTCTCACCGCTGACGGTAGGGTCCTGAGGAAAAGGTGGGTGAAGATGAAGTTATCATCTTCGGAGTCTCTCAAACTCAACATCTTCCCCATCAGGTCTGCAGGTCTGTCGCTCTCAAATTCAGTCAGCGCCAGGAGCCTCTCTGCTCGCTCCTCCACCGAGGGGGGGAAGTAACGGATGAGTGCAGCCTTCAACATGCTGTACTTGTCGCTGTCCGGTGGGTGGTTGATCAGGCTCTCCACTCGCTGGGCTGTGTGGTTGTCCAGCTTTGCAACCACATGGTAGAACTTTGTGGTGTCTACCGAAATCCTCTGGAGGTGGAACTGAGCCTCGACTGCGTTAAACCAGGAGCGCGGATTGTTCTGCCAGAAGTCCGGTAGCTGAACTGTGGCTGCATTCATTTGGTTGGCTCCTGACGAGTCTGGCTCGGGAGAATCGCCTCCGCTCATGATACGTCTTAGGGTCACCAGTGTGGAGAAGTGTGGAAGGACGAGGCTGAGTTTATTTCTCAAGTCCAGTTTTATTCACATTCACATTCTCCAACATCCAAAAACAGAAAAAGAGTGAATCCCCCAACATCTGTCCCTTTTATACCCCAGGACATCAAAGCACACAGTCACATTGTCTTTTAATCCCAAATCACAATGCATCCCCCTCCAGGTCTTCTCGCCTCCACCTAAAGTCCTGGTGGTCAGGAAATCCTTCAAGGCCATCTCTTTGCATACAAAAGGCCAGATTTCACATCCTCCTGTTACCCCTAGGAGGTTCAGTCCTTTTGTTCCTCTGAGACGTGAAGCATACAATAAGCATACAGTAATATACATGTGAAGCATATGAAACCCACATATGTGCACCACAAGATAACCACTTTGCTACGCCAGACAGCGTGATGGTACGACGGATTCGCTTTTGCCAGAGACGACAGAGTTGTTGAACCAATACAGCAGTTTGTTGCTGACCTGAGACGGTTGGCTAGTATGTGCCATTTTGGACCGCTGGAAGATGAAATGGTGCGGGACCAATTGACCAAACACACATGTAACACTGGGCTACAAGCTAGGTTGCTAATGGTGCCAAATGACTTGACACTAGCTAGAGCGGTTGAGCTAGTGCTCCAATTGGAAGCAGCAGAGAAGTTAGCCTTGGAGCTACTGTAAATGGGTGCCAAACACAGAGGCTATCTAGACAGTCGACGCTAGCTAATGCGGTGGACACAGAGGACGAAGAGTACATGGCAGAAGAGTATGAGGCGAATGCAGTGAGCCGAAGGTCTGCTCCGAGAGGCCCCATCTGCGGGGGCTGTGGGTCCCTGACGCACTGGGATGGAGCACAAGTTTGCCCGGCAAGAGGAAGACGGTGTAACAAATGTGAGCACCTGAACCATTTTTCCAGAGTGTGCCAGCTCACAGCACCGTGGGGCCCGCCAAGTGAGCCAGCCCACCTGCCAGCAACAACCATTCATTCATTCGGTAAGCCCCAATGTCAATGGTTATTCATACAGCATGGTTGAATTAGATGGAGTAGCTGTATCACTCCTGCTTGACACGGTGGCAGTGTGGTCGATGTTAAACTGGGTCACAGTGAAGAAATTTTTTCCCAACCACAAAATCAAGAAGAACCCAACTCCGCTGCATGGATACGGTGGTTACAGAATGTGCAATGTTGGGATAGTAGAACTGACTGTTTGCTGCAAAACCAAAATTGTGTACGACTTCACATTCCAGGTGACAGCTCCCGGGGACAACATTATAGGATGTGACCTTTTTTACAGACTGGGCTTCGCTATCAGAGACAGCTCTGGGTTCAAATGGTCCGGCTGCAGCAGTTGGGGCTCAGCAGACCTGGATGATGACGTCATGGTGTGGGATGAGGTAATTGAGGACGGCACTGACACCAAAGCGCACACTCCTGCGCTCTCAGGAGGAGAGCTGCACAGAGAGAGAGCAGCAACTCCAAGTCATGGACTGGGTTTGGGTTTGCACCGGCAAGAGACCAGGACTGCAACTGACCAGGCCGCAGCCAGCGAAACAACGGGCGCCCCTGAGGATCATGTCGAAGCTGGGAACGGCATGGTGCTCGGTTAGAGTGTATTGTACTATTAACAACATGTAATAAAGTTTGAGTTCCAACACAGCATCCTTGTGCGTCTTCTCTACCAGGTTTGTAGACATAACTTTGGCGACGGAGGACCCGAGTGCTGCTTGTCCACAGCCTAGGCATGGAGGGCCAAAGGATTCTCCGCACGCTCGGCGTGACAGACTTGTATGAAGAGGTTGTGGAGCTAATAGCTAACCATTTTGCTACGCCGGGCAGCGTGACTGTACGATGGATTCGCTTTTGCCAGAGATGACAGAGAGTCGTGAACCAATACAGCAGTTCGTTGCTGACCTGAGACAGTTGGCTAGTGTGTGCCATTTTGGACCGCTGGAAGATGAAATGGTGCGGGACCAATTGGCCAAACACACATGTAACACTGGGCTACAAGCTAGGTTGCTAATGGTGCCAAATGACTTGACGCTAGCTAGAGCGGTTAAGCTAGTGTTCTAATTGGAAGCAGCAGAAAAGTAAGCCTCGGAGCTAAATGGGTGCCAAACACAGACGCTATCCAGACAGTCAACGCTAGCTAACGCGGTGGACACAGAGGACGAAGAGTACATGGCAGAAGAGTATGAGGCGAATGTAGTGAACTGAAGGTCCGCTCCGAGAGGCCCCGTCTGCGGGGGTTGTGGGTCCCTGACACACTGGGATGGAGCACGAGTTTGCCCGACAAGAGGAAAACGGTGTAACAAATGTGAGCACCTGAACCATTTTGCTAGAGTGTGCCAGCTGACAGCACCGTGGGGCTCGCCAAGTGAGCCAGCCCGCCCACCCGCCAACGACGACCACTCATTCAGTAAGCCCCAACGTCAATGGTTATTTGTACAGCATGGTTGAATTAGATGGAGTAGCTGTATCACTCCTGCTCGACACGATGGCGGTGGTCGATGTTAAACTGGGTCACAGTGAAGAAATTTTTTCCAAACCACAACATCAAGAAGAACCCAACTCCGCTGTATGGATATGGTGGTTACAGACTGTGCAATGTCGAGACAGTAGAACTGACTGTTTGCTGCAAAACTAAAATTGTGTACGACTTCACATTCCAGGTGACAGCTCGCGGGGACAACATTATAGGATGTGACCTTTTTTACAGACTGGGCTTCGCTATCAGAGACAGCTCTGGGTTCAAATGGTCC
Source organism: Pholidichthys leucotaenia (assembly GCA_020510985.1). Taxonomy (NCBI): domain Eukaryota; kingdom Metazoa; phylum Chordata; class Actinopteri; order Cichliformes; family Pholidichthyidae; genus Pholidichthys; species Pholidichthys leucotaenia. The sequence continues at coordinate 91,835,782 of CM035843.1, forward strand.
GGCTGCAGCAGTTGGGGCACAGTGGACCTGGATGATGACGTTGTGGTGTGGGATGAGGTAATTGAGGACGGCATTGACACCAAAGCGCACACTCCTGCGCTCTCAGGAGGAGAGCTGCACAGAGAGAGAGCAGCAACCAGACTCACCTCCGTTCCCCTCTCAGCCAGAATCGGAGCCACAGGAGGGGGAGCCCGAGTGTGCAGAGAACCCCGAAGCACAGCAGCAGCAGCCGGGCACAGATGCAACGCTCGACGCGGCACAGCAGAGCACTTCAGACGGCAAAGAGGAGGAACCGGACTGCTCCCGTATCCTCGGTCAACAAGCTACAGAGGTCACGACCGAGCAGACGGGTGAAGAGTCTGCTTCGAGTGACACCGGAAAGGCCCCGGACACCTTCTGTACCCGCGATGGGCCACAACCGACGAAGGAGACAATGGGTGAAGGGTCCGCAACAAACACAGTGACTACCGCCGCATCACGGTGGAGGTCCCGAGCCAAACAAGCACGCAGAGCCACCGGGGGCACAACAACAATGCATAAAACCAAGTAAGGTGCCACTCCAAGTCAAGGACTGGGTTCGGGTTTGCACTGGCAAGAGACTGAGATGGCGACTGACCGGGCTGCAGCCAGTAAAACAACGGGCGCCGCTGAGGATCATGTCAAAGCTGGGAACGGCATGCTGTCAGCTGACAGACAGTTTGATTTGGCACGCAAATCAACGGCATGTCCAGGTGGCCGCTCCAGATGGTGAGGCTTTGCATGAGTCAGCTACCACAGTGTGGGACCTGGGCCCTTAAAGATTGGCCCCAGCTCCGGAGGTCCAACAGCTCTGGGGGCGCGTCCACCACGGGCCCGCTACAAGGCCCCTCCAGCAGAACTGCCTTCCCCATGGAAAATTGTCAGAAAAAAAATGATTGATTAGCTAGGAGCGCGGCTGCCAGGATGAGTGGCAGAATAATCCACTCAGCAGTGTTGTGTTAAGCGGTAGTCCACTCGCTAGCCCTAGCTAGTGATGTTTGAATGTTTAAGTACACCAAATTGGGGAGGGTTAAATTTGAGAGTGTTCTGTGTTTTGTAAGGGGGGGGGGCAATGTAGTGAAGGGGTTAACACTGGGCAGTGGCGTGATGACACAGCCTGCTGTTGCTGTCATCACGCCAGCCTATATAGGGGAAGAGCTGGCCATGTTATGGTTTTGGTCCACCGGTGACTTTGTGGGAGCTTGGTGCTCGGTTAGAGTGTATTGTACTATTAACAACATGTAATAAAGTTTGAGTTCCAACACAGCATCCTTGTGCATCTTCTTACCAGGTTTGTAGACATAACTTTGGAGACGGAGGACCCGAGTGCTGCTTGTCCACAGCCTAGGCATGGAGGGCCAAAGGATTCTCCGCACGCTCGGCGTGACAGACTTGTATGAAGAGGTTGTGGAGCTAATAGCTAACCATTTTGCTACGCCGGGCAGCATGACTGTACAACGGATTCGCTTTTGCCAGAGATGACAGAGAGTCATGAACCAATACAGCAGTTTGTTGCTGACCTGAGACAGTTGGCTAGTGTGTGCTATTTTGGACCGCTGGAAGATGAAATGGTGCGGGACCAATTGGCCAAACACACATGTAACACTGGGCTACAAGCTAGGTTGCTAATGGCGCCAAATGACTTGACGCTAGCTAGAGCGGTTGAGCTAGTGCTCCAATTGGAAGCAGCAGAGAAGTTAGCCTAGGAGCTAAATGGGTGCCAAACACAGAGGCTATCCAGACAGTCAACGCTAGCTAACGCGGTGGACACAGAGGACGAAGAGTACATGGCAGAAGAGTTTGAGGCGAATGTAGTGAGCCGAAGGTCCGCTCCGAGAGGCCCCGTCTGCGGGGGTTGTGGGTCCCCGACGCACTGGGACGGAGCATGAGTTTGTCCGACAAGAGGAAAACGGTGTAACAAATGTGAGCACCTGAACCATTTTGCTAGAGTGTGCCGGCTGACAGCACCGTGGGGCCCGCCAAGTGAGCCAGCCCGCCCACCCGCCAACGACGACCATTCATTCAGTAAGCCCCAACGTCAATGGTTATTTGTACAGCATGGTTGAATTAGATGGAGTAGCTGTATCACTCCTGCTTGACACGGTGGCAGTGTGGTCGATGTTAAACTGGGTCACAGTGAAGAAATTTTTTCCCAACCACAAAATCAAGAAGAACCCAACTCCGCTGTATGGATATGGTGGTTACAGACTGTGCAATGTCGAGACAGTAGAACTGACTGTTTGCTGCAAAACCAAAATTGTGTACAACTTCACATTCCAGGTAACAGCGCACGGGGACAACATTATAGGATGTGACCTTTTTTCAGACTGGGCTTTGCTATCAGAGACAGCTCTGGGTTCAAATGGTCCGGCTGCAGCAGTTGGGGCACAGCGGACCTGGATGATGATGTCGTGGTGTGGGATGAGGTAATTGAGGACAGCATTGACACCAAAGCGCACACTCCTGCGCTCTCAGGAGGAGAGCTGCACAGAGAGAGAGCAGCAACCAGACTCGCCTCCATTCCCCTCTCAGCCAGAATCGGAGCCACAGGAAGGGGAGCCCGAGTGTGCAGAGAACCCCGAAGCACAGCAGCAGCAGCCGGGCACAGATGCAACGCTCAACGCAGCACAGCAGAGCACTTCAGACGGCAAAGAGGAGGAACCGGACTGCTCCTGTATCCTCGGTCAACAAGCTACAGAGGTCACAACCGAGCGGACAGGTGAAGAGTCCGCTTCAACGAGTGACACCGGAAAGGCACCGGACACCTTCTGTACCCGCGATGGGCCACAACCGACGAAGGAGACAATGGGTGAAGGGTCCGCAACAAACACAGTGACTACCGCCGCATCACGGTGGAGGTCCCGAGCCAAACAAGCACGCAGAGCCACCAGGGGCACAACAACAATGCATAAAACCAAGTAAGGTGCCATTCCAAGTCAGGGACTGGGTTCGGGTTTGCACCGGCAAGAGACCGAGACGGCGACTGACCGGGCCACAGCCAGCGAAACAACGGGCACCGCTGAGGATCATGGCAAAGCTGGGAACGGCGTGCTTTCAGCTGACAGTTTGATTTGGCACGCAAATCAACGGCATGTCCAGGTGGCTGCTCCAGATGGTGAGGCTTTGCATGGGTCAGCTACCAAAGTGTGGGACCTGGGCCCTTAAAGATTGGCCCCAGCTCCGGAGGTCCAACAGCTCCAGGGGCGCGTCCACCATGGGCCCGCTACAAAGCCCCTCCAGCAGAACTGCCTTCCCAATGGAAGACTCATTCATTCATTCATCTTCTTCCGCTTAATCCTTTTCGGGTCGCAGCGGTGCTGGAGCCTATCCCAGCATCTTTGGGCAAGAGGCAGGGTACACCCTGGACAGATCTCCAGTCCATCGCAGGGCCAACACAGAGAGACAGACAACCATTCACTCTCACAGTCATACCTAAGGACAATTTAGAATCCCCAGTTTTGATGGCAATTAACCTAACGTGCATGTTTTTGGCATGTGGGAGGAAACCGGAGAAATCCCGGAGTAAACCCACGCAGACACTGGGAGAACATGCAAACTCCACACAGATCACTGTTGGTCGGGGGTTGGGATCGATCCCAGGATCCTCCGGCCAAGAGTGAGTTGCTGTGCTGCCACAGTGCTAACCACTCTGCCACCGTGCTGCCCCCAATGGAAGACTTTAATATGTGGAGTGGCGGTGGTGCATCTGTGGGCTGGTTGCCAGCCGCCAATCAAGTCTAGGAGAGAAAGAGGAAGAAGAAGTGAAGTAAGTGGCGGTGATGCACCTGTGGGCTGGTTGCCAGCCGCCAATCAAATCTAGAAGAAGAAGAAGAAGAAGAGACACAGACAGACAGACAGACAGACAGACACACAGAGATTTCTTGAATTATATATGGAGTGGAGAAGAAGGAGGAGAGAGATTTCTTTATATACAGTATACAGTGGGGCAAAAAAGTATTTAGTCAGCCACCAATTGTGCAAGTTCTCCCACTTAAAAGATGAGAGAGGTCTCCAATTTTCATCATAGGTATACCTCAACTATGAGAGACAAAATGAGTAAAAAAAAAATCCAGAAAATCACATTGAATGATTTTTAATGAATTAATTGGTAAATTCCTCGGTAAAATAAGTATTTGGTCAATAACAAAAGTTTATCTCAATACTTTGTTATATACCCTTCGCTGGCAATGACAGAGGTCAAACGTTTTCTGTAAGTCTTCACAAGGTTTTCACACACTGTTGCTGGTATTTTGGCCCATTCCTCCATGCAGATCTCCTCTAGAGCAATGATGTTTTGGGGCTGTCGCTGGGCAACACGGACTTTCAACTCCCTCCAAAGATTTTCTATGGGGTTGAGATCTGGAGACTGGCTAGGCCACTCCAGGACCTTGAAATGCTTCTTACGAAGCCACTCCATTGTCGCCCGGGCGGTGAGTTTGGGATCATTGTCATGCTGAAAGATCCAGCCTCGTTTCATCTTCAATGCCCTTGCTGATGGAAGAAGGTTTTCACCCAAAATCTCACGATACATGGCCCCATTCATTCTTTCCTTTACACGGATCAGTCGTCCTGGTCCCTTTGCAGAAAAACAGCCCCAAAGCATGATGTTTCCACCCCCATGCTTCACAGTAGGTATGGTGTTCTTTCTCCTCCAAACACGACAAGTTGAGTTTTTACCAAAAAGTTCTATTTTGGTTTCATCTGACCATATGACATTCTCCCAATCCTCTTCTGGATCATCCAAATGCTCTCTAGCAAACTTCAGACGGGCCTGGACATGTACTGGCTTAAGCAGGGACACATCTGGCACTGCAGGATTTGAGTCCCTGGCGGCGTAGTATGTTACTGATGTAGCCTTTGTTACTTTGGTCCCAGCTCTCTGCAGGTCATTCACTAGGTCCCCCCCGTGTGGTTCTGGGATTTTTGCTCACCGTTCTCGTGATCATTTTGACCCCACGGGGTGAGATCTTGTGTGGAGCCCCAGATCGAGGGAGATTATCAGTGGTCTTGTATGTCTTCCATTTTCTAATAATTGCTCCCACAGTTGATTTCTTCACACCAAGCTGCTTACCTATTGCAGATTCGGTCTTCCCAGCCTGGTGCAGGTCTACAATTTTGTTTCTGGTGTCCTTTGACAGCTCTTTGGTCTTGGCCATAGTGGAGTTTGGAGTCTGACTGTTTGAGGTTGTGGACAGGTGTCTTTTATACTGATAACAAGTTCAAACAAGTGCCACTAATACAGGTAATGAGTGGAGGACAGAGGAGCCTCTTAAAGAAGAAGTTACAGGTCTGTGAGAGCCAGAAATCTTGCTTGTTTGTAGGTGACCAAATACTTATTTTACTGAGGAATTTACCAATTAATTAATTAAAAATCCTCCAATGTGATTTTCTGGATTTTTTTTTCTCATTTTGTCTCTCATAGTTGAGGTATACCTATGATGAAAATTGGAGACCTCTCTCATCTTTTAAGTGGGAGAACTTGCACAATTGGTGGCTGACTAAATACTTTTTTGCCCCACTGCATATGTAAATGGTGTAGAGACTGGGTTAATCATCTCAGACTGGATGCAGAGGGTAAACAGAGAAGGACAATAGCTATGGAGATTATGGTGAGGTAGCAGGAAGAAGGAGTTGGGGGGAGAAGGGATGAATGTATTGTGATGTGAGATGTCATGCAGATGTAAGATGGGCGGTTGGTATAAAAAGAGAACCCCTGGTGTATTGAGACATGCTTTTTCTGTGTATGACTGATGTGAGAGTGAATAAAGTTGTCTGCTGCATAAATCAGTCTCGTTATTTACACCCTCCACACTGGTGACCCCTTGACGAATTATGGAACACGAGGCAAGAACCCCGGAGTCGGCCCGGACGGGAAGCCCCAGCGACGCGGCAAGCATCCCAGAGACGGCCCGGACAGGAACCCCCAGCAACGCGTGCGCTGTTTCGGTCAAACTACCGGACTTTTGGCTGCACGACCCGCGGTCTTGATTCCACCACACCGAGGCTCAGTTCGCCCTCCGGGGAATAACGGCAGACGACACCAAATATTACTATGTGGTCGCAGCGCTGGACGCTCGCACGTCTCAGCAAGTAGCGAGCCTGCTCCAACAGCCTCCAGCCCACGAAAAATACGGGGCTCTCAAGGCTGCGCTGACCCGACGCTACACGCTCTTGGACTGTGAGAGAGCAGAGAGGCTCCTGAGGCGCTCCGAGTTAGGAGATGGGTCGGCGGTTGAATTGATGGAGAGGATGTTGACGTTAATGGGCATGGACGACAGGCATTTTCTGTTTGCCCACCTTTTCCTCCGGAACCTTCCAACAGAGGCGAGAGCGGTTCTTGCCATTTCGCCATTGCTGGCCGCGCGTGACTACCGAGCACTAGCCCAGGAGGCAGATTGGATCATCCTCACCACCAGAGCCCTCACAGTGAACGCGGCGGCGTCGGAACCCAGCGAGACGACCAGCGGAGGCGAGGAGCAGCCGACGGTAGCGGGAGCGGAGGCCAGGAAGCGCCAGAGAGACACGCTTTGCTTCTACCACCGCCACTGTGGAGAGAACGCACGCAGATGTGCGCCACCGTGCCAATTCAAGCGCTCGGGAAACGCCAAGACCGGCAGTCGGTAGCAGCTGCGACCACCGGTGAAGAGAACAAGCTGCTCTACATGATGGACTCGCGCTCGGGGAGACGGTTCCTTGTAGACACCGGAGCCCAGAAGAGCATCATCCCGCTGTCCTACGCCGTCCGGCTAGCGGGAGCTAGCGGCCCCGGGCTGGTAGCAGTAAACGGCTTGAACATTAAGACTTTTGGTGAGAGAACACTGACTTTATCCTTACACGGTGGTATGTACGAGTGGACTTTTGTCATAGCGGCACTGAGTTTCCCAATCCTGGGAGCTGATTTTCTGTGTGCACATGGGTTACTAGTCGATGTTGCTAACAGGCGCCTGGTTAATGCACTGTCTTTTGATTCTCTCCCCTGTACAGCTCGAGGGGCCGGGCCAATAACACAAGCCAACATCACAGCTCCAGGCGGTAAGTTCCACACACTGCTCACTCAGTTCCCAGCACTCACGGTCCCGACATTTTCGGTGGCCATCGCTAAACACAGGGTGGAACGCTTTATCACCACCACCGGGCCGCCCGTTTTCACACGACCTCAGTGCTTAGACACAGCTAAACTGGCCATAGCGCGCGAGGAGTTTGCCAACCTGGAAAGGTTGGGCATCATCAGGTGATCGAACAGCCCATGGGCATCCCCGCTACACATGGTCCCTAAGGCCAAGGGATCGTGGCAACCGTGCAGAGATTTCCGCAGATTGAATAACGCCACAGCGCACGACCGCTAGCCAATTCCCCATATTTAGGATTTTTCCGTTCACCTCGCCGGAGCACGCATTTTTTCTAAAATAGACCTGGTCCGCGGTTACCACCAGGTCCCAGTGCATATGGAGGAAATACCCAAAACAGTGGTAATAACTCCGTTTGGCTTGTTTGAGTTTTTACGCACGCCCTTTGGATTAAAAGGAGCAGCACAGACATTCCAACGCATGATGGATGCGGTGTTGCGCGATCTCTCGTTTGTGTTCGTCTACCTGGATGATATCCTGGTGGCCAGTGTGTCCGAGGACGAACACGTAACCCACCTCAGGACGGTTTTCCGGAGGTTGGAGGAACACGGGTTAATAATCAACCCGGCGAAATGCCAGTTTGGCGTGACGGGGATTGATTTTTTGGGGCACCACGTCTCACCGGAGGGAACGATACCCTTGCCCGACAAAGTGCGCGCCGTGGCGAATTTTCCCCGGCCTCAGACGGTCAGGGCGCTGCAAGAATTTTTGGGGATGGTTAACTTTTATAACCGGTTCCTCCCCCTCACAGCTCAACTCATGCAGTCATTGTATGCCGTGCTCAAGAGACGGAAACCCGCGGACAGAGTCGAATGGACTCCGGAGCGAGAGCAGGTGTTCTCTGAGGTTAAAACAGCCCTGGCAAACGCCGCACTGTTGGTGCACCCGGACCCGGCGGCCCGGATAGCGCTCACTACCGACGCCTCGGACGTGGCCATAGGGGCCGTCGTGGAGCAACGTGTTGCCGGTTCTTGGCAGCCGCTCGCTTTTTTCAGCAGGGCTTTGCGCGACAGTGACCGTATATACAGTGCGTTCGACAGAGAGTTGCTGGCTCTCCACCTGGCCATGTGCCACTTTCAGTTCTGGCTGGAAGGGCGCAGCTTCACTGCGTTTGTGAACCACAAGCTGCTAACGTTCGTGATGGCCAAGGTTTCAGAACCATGGTCGGGCCGGCAGCAGAGACAGCTGGCCGCGATCTCGGAGTTTACGACTGATATTCAGCATGTGTCGGGTAAACTGAATGTGGTGGCGGACTGCCTCTCGCGCGCAGTAGTAGCCCCGGTCTGAGTGGGGATAGATTATACAGCCATGGTCGCAGAGCAAATTGATGATACGGACGTGTGCGCACTCCAGTCTGGACCAACAGGGTTAAAGCTGGAGAGCAGAGTACTGCAAGACGGCAAGCCCCCCCTAATCTGCAACGTCTCCACAGGACGCCCGCACCCGGTGGTCCCAGTCGCTTGGCGCCGCCGCGTGTTTGAGTCAGTTCACGCTCTGGCGCACCCAGGAGTACGCGCGTCAGTCAAAATGGTGGGAGCGAAGTTTGTGTGGCCAGGCCTGTGCAAACAAGTGAAAGAGTGGGCTGCAGCCTGCATAGCGTGCCAACGAGCCAAAGTACACAGGCACACGAAGGCTCCTTTGGAGCCGTTTCGTATACCGGCTAAGAGGTTTGACCATGTTCACATGGACCTCGTGGGCCCCCTCCCGCCATTGCAGGGGTGCACGCACCTTCTGACAGTGGTGGACTGCACCACACTCTGGCCAGAAGCAGTCCCGCTGGCGGCAACCACGTCCGCGGATGTGGTGCGCGCTTTTTTGACCATCTGGGTGGCACGTTTTGGAATCCTGTCGAACATCACGTCCGATAGGGGCCCTCAGTTTGTTTCCGACCTCTGGTCCACGATGCCCCGTAGACTGGGTGTTGCAATTCATCGCACAACCGCGTACAACCAATAGGCCAATGGGTTATGCGAGCGTTTTCACAGGTCACTGAAAGCAGCGCTCAGGGCTTCGCTGACGGATGCAAATTGGGTAGACCGGTTGCCGTGGGTTTTATTGGGGTTGCTTTCTGCACCCAAAGAGGATTTGGAAGCTTCCCTGGCGGAGCTTGTTTTTTCTCAGCCACTGCGGCTGCCTGGGGAATTTTTGCTAGATAATCCCGCGCTGGACAACTGTCCGTCTCAGTGTTTGCCGCATAGCGCAGACACAGGCACGCTGCCGGGCCTGGCCCACCACTGTTTTCCACGTGCTTTTGTGCCAAAAACTTTGAAGAATGCAGCGTTCGTGTTTGTCAGGCACAATGCCCACCGCCCTCCATTGCGCCCACCCTATGATGGCCCGTTCAGAGTGCCGGAAACAGGGGACAAACATTTTTTGTTAGTCTTGGGGGGTCGTCGGGAGAAAATATGCATAGACAGACTTAATCCTGCCTTTGTGGTGGCGGACGAGCAAGTGCTGTTGGCTCGGGCCCCTCAGCGTGGAAAACCTCCACTGAGAACTCCCCAGGTAAACGATTCATCAGAGCAGCCACACGGGCAGGTCGAAGGTTCCCCCCCCCCCTTGCCATGGCCCACCCACAGACAGACACACCCCCAGGAGCCCCCCGCCAGCACAGTAGCGCCACAGAGGTGGTAAACCCCCGTTACAGCAGATATGGGAGGAGACTGAAGCCAAAAGGACATGAAGACTGAAACTCGGTCTGAGATTCTGGGGGGGGGGGGGAGGGGGGGCGGTATAGAGACTGGGTTAATCATCTCAGACTGGATGCAGAGGGTAAACAGAGAAGGACAATAGCTATGGAGATTATGGTGAGGTAGCAGGAAGAAGGAGTTGCGGGGAGAAGGGATGAATGTATTCTTCACTTCCACCCTCCAAAGAGAGCAGACGCTTTTTTCTTCTCTCCTGCTCTGACTTATCTCCTCCTCCCCTAACTAACTGGATCCCAGCTTGCTGACGTCTGTCTGCGTCTTTACTGCTGATTATCGAAAGAAATTATGGAATTAATAAGCTGGGCTTTGAACGCAATTGACACTATCTTTTCAACGAGGAAAAGTGCCCCGGGGGAGGTTGTTTGTCCCGCAGGAACGGCTGCTGCGGGCTATTTACGGGAAACAAGTAATTGGAAACTCTTGTGCCTGACTGATCTTTTTATCGAAGATGTAGAAGATTTATACGTCTTCGTAGTAATGGTGATTGGGATCGTTCTGATTGGATCTGGGATTGTCCTGGTGTACCGCAAATTGTTGAAGATGGATACAACCTATCAAAATGCTGGCCAGGCGAGGTGCATCCATCAAATTGAAAAAATGGAGAGGACCCTGATAGCGGCAAATGGAGAACTGTCTCGGAAGGTGGATTACATCATGATTACGCTTAGAGCCATCCACGATGGATTCAACGTCCAGCAATGAAGGATTAAGTACTGAATCTCTAAGAGAATATAAAGTTCTTTTCTCTCTGTGATCAGTACTATTCGACGAAATCTGACTCCCTCACAAAAATCCTCCTGATCATCTGCAGTCTTTGTTTTCAAAACATTGAGCTCATGGCCTTCGGACAGGCAGCTGCATGGCTCCAAGGACAATGCCAGCAGCCAGACAAAACATCTCCTGCCAAAGAGTCCTTGTTGTTCTTAACTGATACAACACCTACTTTCAACATTACACTCATACTGATTCATAAAACTGATGATAAAGATGATTCACTCACTGCTCTCTCTGTCTTGTGATCTTTTTTGTCTGCTGACTGTGCATTGAGGGCTTTTTTTTTCTTGTAATCATAATATTGATCATACATGACCACTATTCTGAAATCAATGATTTTTTTGCTCCTTCCTATTGTATTACCCTTTCCCATGCTTCCTGTACCCCTCTGTTGGCAGGCGCGTTCACAGATGCAGCCGTGTCACCGGGAATGCAGGTCGTTTTCTGTGTCAAGTCAAATCCCTCGTATGTTATCAGTGATCTGTTATCAGTTATCTGTTAATGTACTTGGCAATAAATCTTTTCTGAGTTCTGAGTTCTGATGTGAGATGTCATGCAGATGTGAGATGGGCGGTTGGTATAAAAGGAGAACCCCTGGTGTATTGAGACATGCTTTTTCTGTGTATGACTGATGTGAGAGTGAATAAAGTCGTCTGCTGCATAAATCAGTCTCGTTATTTACGCTCTCCACTATATATATATAATTATTATTATTTTTTTTATTTTGTATACTTTATTGATCCCCAGAGGGGAAATTGAGGGCATCCACCTGGATGGATAAAACAGCCACAGTACGGCGCTATCCCTTTACTATTCACACACACATTCACACTTAGATAAGATAAGATAAGCCTTTATTAGTCCCACAATGGGGAAATTCCAGGATAGCAACACTCAGAGCAATAATTTAGAAGATAAGAAAGTAAGAGCAGTGAATATACATATGTACACATATAAATATATATACACAGTGCGGAGCATTGTAGCTAGATGGACTAAACAGCATAACCGTCTATTTAGTTACCCTTCATGGTATGAATATGTACCCATACATATTGTCACCCTCCATAGCGACTGACATTGTCCTAGTTGTATACTGGAGGGGACCATTCGTGTCAGTCTGTTGCGTCTTTTGCATTCAATACTATTAGGTCGTCACGTTTTTTTGCTATCTCTGCGAGCAGTCCTGCTTAGGTTATACAGTCTGACAGCCGTAGGTAGGAAGGACCTGCGAAACCTCTCGGTCGCGCACCTAGGATGATGTAGTCTACTGCTAAATGAGCTCCTCAGTGCGTCCAGTATTTAGAGTCTCCAATTAACCTAACCTGCATGTTTTTGGCCTGTGGGAGGAAACCGGAGAACTCCTGGAGTCATCATCATCATCAGCGGTCACTCGAAGCGAGTATGACAGTCATTCCTCGTGGGAGCGTCTACTTGTGGGTCTTCAGGTGGGCGTAGAGGCCGATCCGTGACCCGCATATTTTGGAGCAATGTTGGCATGGGAAAATGGTAGTGGGTTGTGGTCGTGCTGGAGCCTTTTTCTGTCTTTCCTTGCGAAGCTGTCGTTTTGTTTCTGCAACACGGTGGATTTCCTTCTCATAGTGTGCAGCACCTTCATGCACCGCTTCCTTCCATAGGTGCCTGTTTAGAGCCATGTGCTCCCAGTCAGGAGATATGATATTGAATTTTTTAAGGTTTGTTTTAATATTGTCCTTGAACCGTTTCTTTTGCCCTCCTGGGGCCCGTGAACCTCTCTCCAGTTCAGAATAAAGAATTTGTTTTGGGAGATGGGTGTCAGACATGCGAATGAGATGGCCAGTCCATCGTAGTTGGTGTTTTATTATTGTGGTGGAAATGCTGGGCATTTTGGCCTCTTCCAGAACGCTAACGTTTGTGTGTCGGTCCTCCCATTTAATCCTCAGAATCTTTCTCAAAGTTCTTTGGTGGAGCTGCTCCAGAGCTCTCAGGTGCCTGCTGTAGATGGTCCATGATTCTGCCCCGTACAGTAAGGTGGGGAGAACCACAGCCTTGTAGACCAAGAGCTTGGTATCGATCTTGAGATCTCAATCTTCAAAGACCTTCATCCTGAGTCTGGCATATGCTCCATTGGCACAGCTCAGACGATGGTTGATCTCAGAGTCAATGTCCACTTTGGAGGAGAGAAGACTGCCGAGGTAGGGGAAGTGGTCAACATTTTCGAGAGGGGTGTTATCCACTTTTATAATAGGAGAAATAAATGACTGATTGGGTGGAGGTTGATGTAGCACCTGGGTCTTCTTGATGTTTAAGGTTAGACCCAGGGCTCTATATGCCTTGGCAAAGGCATTCAGGATACCCTGTAGGTCTTCTGCGGAGTGTGCTACTATGGCGTTGTCATCTGCATACTGGAGCTCCATAATGGTGGTGTTTCTAACCTTGCTTTTGGCTTTGAACCTAGCAAGGTTATAAGAGCCTACCGTCGGTTCTGTACCGGATCGGAATTCCCTGTGGTAGGTCTTTGCCAATGAGGTGAAGTATACCGGGTTTACTCCCGGAGTAAACCCACGCAGACACGGGGAGAACATGCAAACTCCACACAGATCACTGTTGGTCAGGGGCTGGGATCGAATCAGGGATCCCATGACCAAGGGTGAGTTGCTGTGCTGCCGCATTGCTAACCGCTGTGCCACCGCACCGCCCAATATATATATTGTGGTGACCCACCACAACCTACGGGACAGGCAGAGCGCTCAGCTTGAGCAATTAACAGAACAATGATATGTATGGACTGATATCAATATGTAGATGTGCCTTGCAGCCTCTTTTGTCCTACAGCCCCGGAGCAGAGAGGAATTCCAGCGCCAGTAATCCTGTTATTGATATGTGTGACTCTCATGTAAATGTCCCATGCATTCCTGCTGTACTGTGATGCTAATATGCCATGCATGCATTGTCTGTGGCTGAGTATATAAGCTGACTGTATATGCCTCAGCTCTCTCTCTTTGATGACTCTTGTGCTTGTTGCTGACTTAGAGACGCAGGGCTCACTCCAGCGCGCTGCCACAGCGCTGGGTGAGCCTCATGATGGAGGATGAATAAAGCACCCTTTTAACCTTCAGTTCGCCGTGTCCACCTGCACTTATTTGATCCTTGCCTCCACCCTGGTGACCCTTATTCGTATCCTCCACACTGGTGACCCCGAAGAAAAGAACACCCTGACGACGAACGAACGCAGCCCCCGATGGTGACTCCGACAACGAACAAACGCAGCTGCCTGACGCGAATGGACTGTCCTCCCTTCTGCCACACGGGAGACCTCGACGCAGAACCAACATCATGCGAACTCCCCGGAGATCATCCATGACCGGGAAAGCTGCAGAAAGCGTCATGGTGCGACCCTCGCCTGAGATCTGGGACCTCCACGCTGGGACCTGCCGAGGGACAAAGAACGTCTGCTCCCTCTCACCGCACTGTGGATTACAGAGACAGAGGATCGCTCACATCCTCCGCATCCACACGAGCACGCACGCACCTCGTCCTCTCTCTACGACGGCGACCTCCAGGGCCGGACGGAGAACACAGCGCGTGGACCAGAACGCACCATGACCCGGCACGAGCGAACGGCAGCAACAGCCCGAACAGGGAAGACCATTGACGCCGACGACGCTGATTTCCAGCAAGCTCCCTGACCCTGACTTACCTCTTGACAGCGGACCATCCACGCACCAAACCCCCGCACGCACACCGTGGGGTTACGAGGACAGCACAACTTTCAGCTATGTGGTCACTGCGCCAGGCGCGTGCCACGCATGGGACAATACCGGCTCCACAGACTGCCATCGTCTTCCGCCGCTGCACATGCCTGAGAACACGGGCGATCACCACCCTCGGAATCTTCAGGGCTGCCCATGCACCTGAAGCAGACACACAGCCCGCAAACAGGACTTTGTATGGGTCTCAGCCACGGCGCACAATGGGAATTCAGCCGTCTGCTGTCCCCGATGGCTTTAGGGCTGCGCCCGCACCTAAACCCAGCCCGCCAAGTCCCTCACACAGCTCCAGCCTCTGTTCTTTCTCACAGCCGCTACGCATCCTCGAAGGACTGAGCCACAAGAGGAGTCAGAGACAATTTTTTTCTTTTCACAGCCGCTGTGGATCTCCACCACGTTTAACGGGAAAGCCCCTCAACATCGCGGATCCACATGCAATTTTTGCATGGTCCGGACAACTTTGCCGTCCCGGGCCGGCACTTGCTACCCCCACCCCCCTCCACCTCCTCCTGCACAGAGCTTTTCCCGCAGCTCGCTTCCAAAGCCGGCCAATCGACGCCTCGGCCCCCTGCTGAGCCCTCTGGGGGGAGTGGTGTGGTGACCCACCACAACCTACGGGACAGGCAGAGCGCTCAGCTTGAGCAATTAACAGAACAATGATATGTATGGACTGATATCAATATGTAAATGTGCCTTGCAGCCTCTTTTGTCCTACAGCCCCGGAGCAGAGAGGAATTCCGGCACCAGTAATCCTGCTATTGATATGTGTGACTCTCATGTAAATGTCCCATGCATTCCTGCTGTACTGTGATGCTAATATGCCATGCATGCATTGTCTGTGGCTGAGTATATAAGCTGACTGTATATGCCTCAGCTCTCTCTCTTTGACGACTCTTGTGCTTGTTGCTGACTTAGAGACGCAGGGCTCACTCCAGCGCGCTGCCACAGCGCTGGGTGAGCCTCGTGATGGAGGATGAATAAAACACCCTTTTAACCTTCAGTTCGCCGTGTCTGCCTGCACGTATTTGATCCTTGCCTCCACACTGGTGACCCTTATTCGTATCCTCCACAATACACACACACACACACACATACATATATATATATATATATATATATATATATATATATATATATATACAGTATATTCTATGTGTATATATATTCTGTGTGGTACTGTATATATACGTATATATATATATATATATATATATATATATATATATATATAGAGAGAGAGAGAGAGAGAGAGAGAGAGAGAGAGAGAGAGAGAGAGACCTGTAGGAGTCAAGAATTGAGGAGACTGGATGATTTTTCCAGTAACTGCTTTAATTCCCCATTCATCCTACGTCCTCTCTCAATCGGAGTGAAAAGAGACAGGACGCAGTCACACACATACATTTATACACTCATCTTCTAACAATACATCACACAAAAGTCTCAATACTCAGTTACATCCTTTCATCTGTAATAGAACACCCAGAGTCCTTCTGTTCTCCTTTCCGACCCCCAAAGGTCAGGCCGGGTAATCTTCTCCCCTCTCCTGAGTCCCCAGGGGGTGCAGACACGTCTTCCTCTTGAGGTGTGAAGTCAATACACATGGCTAGCTCAAAGTCTCTCTTGGCTGAATTCAGCCAGCCACATGTGAGTTACATAGGTTATAACTATGGGCTCCACAGACCTTTGAAATAAGCCTTTATTGCACACTTCAAAAAAAAGTAAGCACACCAACATCATTCCACCAAGTGTGTCACATTGGAAAAAGTGCAAACTGAAATGTCCCCCCCCCCCACACCACACAGAGCATTCCTTGCAGCCCACCTAGTCAAAGATCCAGTTCTGTGACAGTCAATTACAGTCAATTAAATGTCATATACAAGTCTGTTCAAACAATATCCCAAAAATGTGTGAAACAGGCAGAGGAACGACCGCCATTCATTCCTCCTGTCAGGCGCGCTTGACCGGCGTTCCCCCTGCTGTTTTACGCAGGGCTGTCAGGTGTTTCTTGAGACGATAACGTTTCCTTTCATCCAGGAGGTCCAGACCAACCTGCCTTCTTAGCACATCCACAGACTTAATGAATTTATCAGTGTCACTGAAGTAGTCGGCGACCCTAATGGCTTTGTTATAGGTTTCATCCAGAAAAGCATTGATTTCGTCCAGTGAGTACAAACTCGTGTTTGTACTGCATTTTGCCTCAATAGACCCAGTATTAGACACAGCGTCGTTATCAGATTCCATTTCCTCGGCAGCACAACTCAGCTGACTGCTTGGTTCTCCCGGGCCAGTGGATTCATCATGGGCCACATGTTCCTGGACGCCACCCTCAGCAGCTGACTGTCGCTGTTCCATCCCCCGCTGTGTAACGGTAGCAGCCTCCGGAAGCACAGCCGCCGATGTCACACAGCGAGATTCTGACGCACCATCAGGTCGGTGCTCCGTCCCCTCCTCCGAAGCGGCAGCAGCTGGCGGAGGCACAGCCGCTGACGTCACACAGCGAGATGATTGTGACGCACCATCAGGTCGGTGCTCCGTCCCCTCCTCTGAAGCGGGAGCAGCTGCCGGTGGCCCAGCCATTGACGTCACACAGCGAGATGATTGTGACGCACCATCAGTGACCCTTGTGGCGCCATCGCCATCAATGCTCCCGGCTGCAAGCTGGGCCATGGGCGGCACAGCCGGGCCATCCACAGACACAGCGGCAGGCTCCGGAGCAGGGGCAGCGGGAGCGGAGGCCGCGCCGCCATCCGCAGCTGCGCTGTGAGCGGAGGGCTCGCCGCCGGCCCCATCCGCGGCCCCATCAGGGCCCTCCGCCCGCTGCCTGTGCGGACAAGTGAACCGTTTATGGCCCACGTCTCCACATTCAAAACACTTCATCTGTCCCGAGCTCGCATACACCATATAAGATCCGTCCCCGTGCTTGACCCTGAAGGAGACTTCTAGAGTCTGAGTGGGCGCGTCGAGAAACATGAACACCTGTCGCCTGAGTGATTTCACATGTTTGAACTTGGCGGCCTTGCATCCCAAAGGCAGAGTTGTAAACGGGCCTGCAAACTTCCCAAATCTGCGGAGCTCCGTCGCCAGCTGCTCATCAGTGATGAAAGGTGGAACACCTGAGACGGTGATTCTCGTTGATGGGACAGATAAGGGGGACACCTGTACATACGTTTCCCCGATAACCACACCGCTTACAATCGGGGTGTGGACATCGTCTTCAGCCGCCAGAAACACAACCACAGCTCTATTCATTCAGGAAGCAAAGCAGACCGCGTCAGGGCCCACCTGCTCGGCCACAGCCTCCAGGACCTCCTCCACAGTAACAGCGTGTCTGATTATCGTGGGTGGCAGTAATGCACCTGTGGGCTGGTTGCCAGCCGCCAATCAAATCTAAAAGAAGAAGATACAAATTGGATATCTGTTCAAATATTAGTAGTGTAAGCATAATAATAATAATAAGTTTATTTATAGAGCACCTTTCACAGACAGAGTCACAAAGTGCTTAACATGGTAAAAAACAAAATAAAAACACAGGCACATAAAACAGTAAAACAAAGTAGACAATAAAAGCACATAAAAATACAATCGGCACATAGTTAAAAAGCCAGGCTAAAAAGGTGGGTCTTTAGTTGCTTCTTAAAAACACCAATGGAAGGTGCAGATCTAAGTTCAAAAGCCAAGGAGTTCCACAGTCTGGGAGCAACAGCAGCAAAGGCTCTATCGCCTTTGGTTTTGAGCCTAGTACTAGGATCTACCAATAGATTCTGATGAGAAGACCTGAGAGACCTGCTGGGCTGGTGTAGAGAGAGCAGGTCACTAATATAAAAAGGTGCCTCTTCATGAATGGCTCTGTAAGTAAGAACAAGAACTTTAAAATCAATTCTATAATTTACAGGAAGCCAATGCAAGGAGGCCAAAACAGGAGTGATATGACAGAATCTACTGGACCTAGTTAGTAATCTTGCAGCAGCGTTCTGGACTAACTGTAGGCGGTGTAAAGAGGATTTACTAAGACATGTAAAAAGAGCATTACAATAGTCCAAACGTGAAGAAAGAAAGGCATGAATAATGATTTCTAATTGAGTGTAGGAAACCAATGACCGAATTTTGGATATATTCCTAAGGTGGAAAAAACAACTCCGGGTCAGAGATTTGACATGCTGATCAAAACTCATCGATTGATCAAAAATGACACCAATGTGGGGAGACTTGAATAACGAAACCGAATTGTCTTCCATTCCAGTTTATTCAAGAAATCATTCCACTGTCTGCTCTTATTCTTGAGCAGCGAACAAAGAGACTGAACACACCAAAGTTCTCTCATTTAAACATTCTCACATCAAACCATTTCCCTCGCGGGGGAAATCACACATCTATATCAAAGTCTCTTTATTCACATTCATTAGCCTTTTATTTACATAACTCCCCCTTCTCTCCTCTCGAGCCTCAGTGGTCAGGAAGTCTTCTGTCCCCTGTCCTCCGCAGGGGGTCCAGGCTCTGTGGCTCCGCACCGCAGGAGGCTGGCTCTCCTTCATCGTGAGGTTAAATCACATATGCAGTGTCCAACATATACATGTCTCACAACACAGCCATATAACCCCCCCCAAACGATGAAGAACAGACTAATTCCCAAAATTTAATAGCACCTTACTCACTACTGAATAATCAACACCAACATTCAGTCTGTGCGCCGCTTGGGCTTCAGCCGTCTGCCGAATCTGCTGTGCGTTGGCCCCGCCTTGCCTGCGGTGCTGTTCTGCTTCGGGTCTGTTGACTGAGGAAGAGAGTGGTTAATTGCCCTCTGCGGGGGCCTGCCTCGTCGAGGCGCCACCGCGACCGGTACAGACACGTCCTTCATGACAAAAGCAGGTTTTAGTCTGTCAATACTGACTGTCTCTTTTCTGTCTCCAAAATCTAGCACAAATTGCTTATCACCTGCCTCCAGCACTCGAAATGGCCCTTCGTAAGGTGGTTTGAGCGTTGCTTTAAGGGCTTCGCGCCTGACAAAAACGAAATCGGCATTTTTCAAAGCCTTGGGGACGAAAACTCGTGGAAAAGCGTGATGAACCGGACCCGGGAGCGTGTCTGCCCCCGTGCCGACTAACGGTCCCAGAGCAGAGAGAGGTGGGGGCTCTGGGTGCTCTGGTAAAAACTCGCCCGGCAGCCTCAGAGTTTGTGCGAATACCAGCTCCGCTGGGGAGGCGTCTAAGTCCTCTTTAGGCGCAGAACGCAACCCTAATAAAACCCATGGAAGTTTATTTACCCAATCTGCATCCGTGAGCGACGCTCTGAGTGCTGCCTTCAAAGACCTATGAAAACGCTCGCATAAACCATTAGCCTGAGGGTGGTAAGCCGTAGTGCGGTGAATTTTGGCTCCTAAGCCGTTGGCCATCGCTGACCACAGCTCAGAGATGAATTGCGGTCCTCTATCGGACGTAATGTCCGACGGAACCCCGAAGCGCGCCACCCAAGCCGTTAAAAAAACGCGAGCCACCTCCGCGGCCGTGGTCGTCGCAAGTGGGACCACTTCCGGCCAACGTGTGGTGCGGTCCACCATTGTCAAAAGATACGTGAACCCCTGTGATGCCGGTAGGGGGCCCACAAGGTCGACGTGCACATGGTCGAACCTTCTGGCCGGAATGCGGAACGGTTCTAACGGGGCTCTTGTGTGCCTGTGAATTTTGGCCCGTTGACAGGAAATGCAGGTTTTTGCCCATTCCTTCACGTGCTTGCGCAGGCACGGCCAAACAAACTTTTCCGCCACTAGTTTCACCGACGCGCGCACCCCCGGGTGCGCCAGTGAGTGGACCGAGTCAAAAACACGGCGGCGCCACGTGGCCGGAACCACCGGACGCGGGCGCCCCGTCGACATGTCGCAGATCAGGGGGGGCATACCGGTTTGTAAACACTTGCTCTCCAGCCTCAACCCTGTTGGTCCAGACTGGAGCGCGCGCACGTCTGCGTCCGCCCCCTGGTCCGCTGCCATGGCTGCGTAATCTATACCCACGTGCACCGGGGCTGCGCGCGCCACCGTGCCGCTCTCCTGCGGCGCGGTCACGGTGGCCCGTTCTGCCTCTGCGCGTGTTGGGGTCGTGAACGCGCGTGAGAGACAATCCGCTACTACATTGAATTTGCCCGCAACGTGCCTAATGTCAGTGGTAAATTCCGAGATTGCGGCCAGCTGCCTCTGCTGCCTGCCGGACCACGGATCTGAAATTTTGGCCATGGCGTATGTGAGCGGCTTGTGGTCCACATAAGCGGTGAAGCACCGTCCTTCCAGCCAGAACTGGAAATGACGAATAGCCAAATGCAGCGCCAACAGTTCTCTGTCAAACGCGCTGTATTTTCGTTCAGCTGCGCTTAAAGATTTGCTAAAGAAAGCCAAAGGCTGCCAAACTCCGGCTACCTGTTGCTCAATAACGGCCCCTATGGCTAAATCTGAAGCGTCTGTCGTCAGCGCGATACGTGCTGCAGGGTCTGGGTGGGCCAGGAGCGCAGCGTCAGCCAAGGCTTTTTTAACCTCTGTGAACGCGCGCTCCCGCTCCGGGAACCATTCGACCGCCTGGGTCGGCTTTTGTTTTTTGAGCGCGGCATATAACGGTTGCATGATTTGAGCTGCGTGGGGCAGGAATCGGTTATAAAAATTCACCATCCCCAAGAATTCCTGTAGTGATTTGACCGTTTGTGGACGGGGAAAATCCGCTACCGCGCGTACTTTCTCTGGTAACGGAACCGCTCCCTCCGGGGAGACGCGGTGACCCAAAAAATCGATCCGCTCGACGCCGAACTGGCACTTGGCTGGGTTAACTATTAAGCCGTGCTCTCCCAGCCTCCTAAAAACTGCTGTGAGGTGCGTTTCGTGTTCGTCCTCTGAAGTACTCGCGACCAAAATGTCGTCGAGGTACACAAACACGAAAGGGAGATCGCGTAACACGGCATCCATCATCCGCTGAAATGTTTGCGCCGCCCCTTTGAGACCAAACGGCATGCGTAAAAATTCGAAAAGTCCGAACGGGGTTATTACCGCTGTTTTAGGAATGTCCTCCGGTTGGACCGGGACTTGGTGATAGCCGCGAACTAGATCAATCTTTGAAAAAATGCGCGCCCCCGCCAGGTGCACCGAAAAATCCTGAATGTGCGGGATGGGATAACGATCGTGCGCCGTAGCGTTGTTTAGCCTGCGGTAATCCCCGCACGGTCTCCAGGAGCCATCGGCTTTCGGTACCATGTGCAGCGGCGAAGCCCACGGGCTCTTCGACCTACGAACGATGCCCAGCCTCTCCAGGCTGGCGAACTCCTCGCGCGCAATGGCGAGCTTAACTGCATCCAAGCGCCGAGCTTTTGCAAACACGGGAGGACCAGAAGTGGGGATAAAGTGTTTCACCCCGTGCTTCGCGACTGTCGCTGAAAAAGTGGGCACAGTGAGCGCTGGAAATTGGGTGAGGAGTGTGTGAAACTTACCACCTGCTGTAGCGACGTGGGTCTGTACTGGTGGCGGGGACACTCGAGCTGAACAGGGGAGAGAGTAAAAAGAGAGTGCATTTACCAGCCGTCTATTAGCAAGATCAACTAACAGATTGTGTGAACACAAAAAATCCGCGCCCAACATGTTGAAACTCACCGCTGCTATTACAAAAGTCCATTCATATGTGCGGCCATGTAAGCACAAAGGCAAGGTCCTTCTCCCATAGGTGTTGATGTTCGAGCCATTTGCCGCTGTAGCTCCGTTACCGTGGGGTCCAGCCACCCGGTCCGCGTATGTTGGGGTGATGAAGCTCACTTGTGCTCCGGTGTCAATGAGGAACACTCGTCCGGAGCGCGCATCCGTGATGTAGAGCAGCTTGTTGCGTTCTCCGAGGGTCGAAGCTGCTAGCGACCCCCGGTCTTGCCGTTTCCCGAACTCCTGAAGATGCAGGGCGGCACACACCTGCGTGCCTTCTCTGCGAACCTCCGATGGTAAAAGCAGAGATCTTCTCCTCCGCTGTGTCGTGCCCGCGCTTCTGCCGCCGGGCTATTGGCTCCCCCTCGTCGCGGTCGTGTTGCCGCCGTCGTCGGCCAGTCTGGTTCTGCCGCCTCTGGCTCCCCGCTGTCTCGGGTCGCTGCTGTGGTTGCTTGCCCGCCGCAGGCGTCCAGGATCCCATCTGCCTCCTGGGCCAGCTCCCGGAACTCCTCCAGGGTGTGACACTTTTTGCCGGCCAGCGTGCTTCTCGCATGCGCCGGGAGGTTGGAGTGGAAGATGAACTGAAAAATGAAATCATCGTTGTCCAAACCTCTCATCTGTATCATCTCCTCCATCAGGGCGCTCGGCCTGTGTCCACCTTGGTCTAGCAAAGACAGGATCCTCCTCGCCCTCACTTCAGCCGAGGGGGTGAAAAACTTGATGAGGGTGGATTTCAGCTTGCCGTACCTGTCGGTCGCGGGTGGCTGCTCCACCAAGCTTTGCACACACCGAGCTGTGCTGTTGACCAGTTTAGCGATGACATGGTGGAACTTAGTGTCATCCACCGTTACTCCTGCGAGCGCGAACTGCGACTCTGCTTGCAGAAACCACGACCGTGGGTTATCCTGCCAGAAATCAGGCAGCTTAACGGCCACTGCGCCCGCCAGCTCTGAGCGCTGTGAGTCCGGGACCCTGAGAATTTCTTCGTTCATTCTCAACGTCGTCAGTCACCAATGTGGGGAGACTTGAATAACGAAACCGAATTGTCTTCCATTCCAGTTTATTCAAGAAATCATTCCACTGTCTGCTCTTATTCTTGAGCAGCGAACAAAGAGACTGAACACACCAAAGTTCTCTCATTTAAACATTCTCACATCAAACCATTTCCCTCGCGGGGGAAATCACACATCTATATCAAAGTCTCTTTATTCACATTCATTAGCCTTTTATTTACATAACTCCCCCTTCTCTCCTCTCGAGCCTCAGTGGTCAGGAAGTCTTCTGTCCCCTGTCCTCCGCAGGGGGTCCAGGCTCTGTGGCTCCGCACCGCAGGAGGCTGGCTCTCCTTCATCGTGAGGTTAAATCACATATGCAGTGTCCAACATATACATGTCTCACAACACAGCCATAACCAAGATTTTTTAGATTAGACCGTATGTTAGCGCTTAATGAACCAATTGTAGAAGCATGCTCAAATAATGAGGCTGAGTTTCAGTCATAAAACCAGCTTTATTTGACAGAACACAGCTTCTAGCATTCTCAAAGCAGGAAAGAGAAAGAATCATACTTCAACACCCTTTTATACATTTCCAGCATCAGAATTCAAGTCACATGGTGTCTTCAGTCAACATACAGTTACAAAGCATCCCTTTGAAGCTTCACCATTGTCTCTCATTTCCTGATGAACCGGAAAACCCTCCGGGGCGTATTCTGTGGGACAAAGAGACAAATCTCACACTTCCTTGTTACCTCCTGTAGATTCGAGTCCTCAGTCCTTGCAGACGTGACACCCCACAATACACATTCAGTCCTGTCTCTGTGGCAGCGTGAGCCCACAATGTGTGTCGGCCACACTACCCCCCCCCAAACGTCTAGTAAGGCAAAATCTGCATGGCATAACCAAAAAGAGAAACACAAAGCACTCCATACATCGCTAATCAATCCACCAACTGCCTAGGTTTTAATCTTCTGCCGAATCTGCTGCAACCTGGCTTGGCTGCACCTGCAACATCTCTCTGCACCTGTGGATTAAAGCTGTTAGCACCTCTCTGTGAAGACTTTGGAGAATGTCTTCTCGTCGGCCTGCCTTGGCGGGGGGGCCTTGTGAGCTGCACCTCCTCGTCAGCCAGAACAAAAGCGGGTTTGAGCCTGTTAATGCAAATCAGCTCCCTTCTGCCCCCTAAATCTAGCAGAAAATGCTTCTGCCCGGTCTCCAGCACTCGAAACGGTCCGTCGTAAAACGGCCGCAAACTTGGACGCTGGGCGTCATGTTTAACAAAAACAAACTCTGCATTTTTTAAAGCCTTGGGCACAAAAACGTGTGGGAAACTGTGATGGACTGGGCCAGGAAGCGTGTTTGCTCCTGAGCCGCTCTGCCACGGCTGAGCGGGGGGGCCATTAGGTGCGGGATTATCAGGAAGAAATTCCCCGGGCAAACGGAGCGGCTGAGCGAAAACTAATTCAGCCGGGGAAGCGTGCAAATCTTCCTTAGGTACAGAAAGCAACCCTAATAAAACCCATGGAAGTTTGTCTACCCAATTTGTATCCGTTAGCGACGCTCTGAGGGCTGCTTTCAATGACCTGTGAAAGCGTTTGCATAAACCATTAGCCTGGGGGTTATACGCGGTGGTGCGATGAATCTTCACCCCCAAGCTGCGGGCCATCGATGACCATAGCTCGGAAGTAAATTGGGGACCCCTGTCGGACGTTATGTCCGACGGTACACCAAAACGCGCAACCCAAGCTGCTAAAAATGCTCGCGCAACTTCTTCCGCTGTGGTTGATGTCAGAGGAATCGCCTCTGGCCAGCACGTGGTGCGGTCTACCATCGTCAAAAGATGTGTGTGCCCGTGTGATAACGGAAGCGGGCCGACCAGGTCAATATGCACGTGATCAAAACGCTTAGCGGGGATGTGGAAAGGTTCTAACGGGGCCTTAGTGTGTCTGTGTATTTTAGCTCGCTGACACGCTTCGCAGCTGCTGCCCATTCCTTGACCTGTTTGCGCAACCCGAGCCAAACAAATTTCTCCCCCACCAATTTGATCGATGCGCGCACCCCCGGGTGCGCGAGAGAATGGACCAAGTCAAAAACACGGCGACGCCACGCGGTTGGCACCACAGGGCGGGGCCGTCCCGTGGAGACATCGCAGATTAACGGGGGCATACCGTTTTGTTGCACCCTGTGCTCCAGCCTTAACCCTGTTGGTCCAGACTGGAGCGCGCGCACGTCCGCGTCATTAACCTGCTCCGCAGCCATGGCTGCATAATCTAACCCAACACAGACCGGGGCTGCGCGCGCTCCCGCGTCGCTGCCCGGGCCCGCGGCCATGGCTACAGAGTCTGCCCCTATGGGGCTTGGCGGTGCTACTGCACGCGAGAGGCAGTCTGCTACAACATTGTGTTTACCCGCGACATGCTGAATATCAGTAGTAAACTCCGATATTGCAGCTAGTTGCCTTTGTTGCCGGCCTGACCAGGGTTCTGAAATTTTGGCCATCGCAAACGTTAGCGGTTTATGATCCACAAAAGCGGTGAAACGTCGCCCCTCTAACCAGAACTGAAAATGACGGATGGCCAAGTGTAGGGCCAAAAGCTCCCTGTCAAACGCGCTGTATTTCCGTTCACTATCGCGCAAGGTCCTGCTGAAAAACGCGAGGGGTTGCCAGGTACCTGCCACCAACTGTTCAACTACCGCCCCCACCGCTACATCGGAAGCGTCAGTGGTGAGTGCCATGCGGGCCGTTGGAACTGGGTGCGCTAACAAAACTGCGTTTGCCAGGGCCGATTTGACCTGGGCAAAAGCGCGCTCCCGCTCCAGAGACCATTCAACTTTATTTGCGGGCTTTTGTTTTTTTAACGCGGTGTACAATGGCTGTGTTACGGGTCCCGGGGAGGTGACCACAATAACAAAAAGAAATAAGTTTTAAACGTGAAAAGACGTGATCCTCCGTGTCTGCTCTTGGGTCTGTAAAATACAGAAAGAGTCTTTGAAAGACAGAACACAGGACCACTCGTGTCTTTCTCCAGATAGTACTCTTATTTCCTTTTCATTTTCATTTACAGGCAGCATCACATTTTGTGCTTTATATGTCATCTTCTTTTACATACTGTAAATAATGTTCTTTTTCCCTCAGTCACACAGTGCATGAACTACACTACATCTGACATCTCAAATTTACATACTTCACAAATCACAATTTACTTATACAGGACCTTCAATTACTAGACTGACTCCCATTAATTAGGACAAAACATAGGACTTAACTATGACCTTAGACTAGTTTAGACATTGCACTTAGATTAGCTGACCTGGACTTAACAAATTATTTTACAAACTTGACAATAGGCAAATATACACAGGACACACTCTGACTATTAATTAGCATCAGGAGACTTTTACATTCACACGGAGCAAAATATACTTGTATTAAGTAAAACATTTTATGTGAGCTAACCGTCTTTCCCAAAGCTAAATTTGACTGGCGCGAAACCGCTACCGCGATGCGGCTCGCCTTTGATCTCCGGCGCCAACTGCAGCTTGAACTTGTATAAAACTTATCAAAACGCCACACCAACATCACAGTATTACTCGTCGCGACACACAGAAATAACACGGAGCTTAAGGCTCTTATTTATGGCATTTTTAACCAAATACTGACCTGTAAAATACAGAAAGAGTCTTTGAAAGACAGAACACAGGACCACTCCTGTCTTTCTCCAGATAGTACTAAAGGGGGGCCGGAAGTGCACCCTATTTGTTTACCTGGGGTGGAACGACCGCAGTGCCTAAGGTTCCGCTGCTTACTCTTAAATATTTATACAGGGCTACATATCAAATGTTAATATTATTGATCGTCCACAATCTCAAAATATATTTAGATACTCTTAAAATAAAAATAAAATGACAGTCTCTCTGTATTATTTCCAAATGTGGTGCCCTATTTGGGTGTACCACAGCTGCATGAGTCGTGCTGCGCTTGGGAGGAAACGGTTGTAAAAATTAACCATCCCTAGAAACTCCTGAAGCGCCTTGACCGTTTGAGGTTGCGGAAAATCCGTTATGGCACGCACTTTATTTGGAAGGGGAACTGCTCCCTCTGCCGAAACGCGATGTCCCAAAAAATCAATCTGCGCCACCCCAAACTGGCACTTTGCTGGGTTAACTATTAACCCGTGCTCTGCCAACCTCTGGAAAACTGCTGTGAGGTGTTTTTCATGTTTGCCTTCGGACATGCTGGCTACCAAAATATCGTCCAAATAAACGAACACGAAAGGCAGGTCGCGTAAAACTGCATCCATCATGCGTTGGAAAGTCTGCGCGGCCCCCTTGAGGCCAAAAGGCATGTGCAAGAACTCAAAAAGGCCGAAAGGCGTTATGACCGCTGTTTTGGGTACATCCTGCGCGCGCACTGGAACCTGGTGATAGCCGCGCACCAAGTCTATTTTAGAAAAAATGCGCGCCCCCGCCAAATGAACAGAAAAATCCTGGATGTGCGGAATCGGGTAGCGGTCGTGAGCTGAAATGTTGTTCAACCTGCGGAAATCGCCGCAAGGTCGCCACGAGCCGTCAGCCTTTGGGACCATGTGTAATGGCGAAGCCCAAGCGCTCTTGGAGCGTCTAACAATGCCTAGTTTTTCCAGATTAGTGAACTCCTCGTGCGCGATGGCCAGTTTAGCTGGGTCCAAGCGCCGAGCCTTTGCAAAAACGGGAGGGCCTGTGGTTGTTATGAAATGTTCTACCCCATGTTTGGCCACCGTTGCTGAAAACGTGGGGACTGTGAGTGCTGGAAACTGAGCAAGCAGAGTGTGAAACTTACCACCCGCGGCTGAGACGCTGGCATGTGCAGTTGGCGGCGCCACCCGAGCTGTGCAGGGAATAGAATGAAAGGACAGTGCATTAATCAGACGTCTATTAGCAAGGTCAACCAATAAACCATGTGAGCACAAAAAATCAGCCCCTAACATGTTGAAACTGACTGCTGCTACAATAAATGTCCACTCAAATGAACGGCCCTGTAAGGACAGAAGCATGGTCCTCTCACCAAACGTTTTAATCGTGGAGCCGTTCGCTGCTGACACTGACACCCAGGGGGCTTTAGAAGGCGACAGCCGTTCCGCGTAGGTGGGTGTGACGAAGCTCAGCTGAGAGCCCGTGTCCACGAGGAACTGTTTCCCCGAGCGTGCATCCGTCAGGTAAAGCAGCCTGTTCTCGTTGCTGAGGGTCGCAGCTGCTACCGGCCCTCGGCCTTGGCGTTTCCCTGGCGCTTAAAATTGCACGGTGGGACGCACCTGTGCGCTCTCTCTGCAAAACGGCGGTGGTAGAAGCACGAGCCGTTCTCCGCTCCGCGTCGTCTGGCTCCTGTCGCCGCCGTTGTTGGTGCGTCAGGCGCCGCGGCCGCTGGACCTGCGCTGTCTCCGGATGCCGTTCCCAGACTGGCCGCCGCGGCCGAAACCGCGTTCCGCTTGTGGGTGTCGACCAACTTCTGCGCCTCCTTTCTCAACCCATGGTAGTCTCGCTTGGGCAATCGGGGTGACTCTGCCAGGGCCACTCTCACTGCTGGTGGTAGGGTTCGGAGGAAAAGGTGGGCGAAAATGAATTCGCCATCCTCAGAGGCTTTGAGCTGCAGCATCTTCACCATCAGGTCCGCAGGTCTATCGTTTTCTGCCTCCGACAGTGCCAGGAGCCCCTCTGCTCGTTGTTGGACTGAAGGGGTGAAATGGCTGATCAGCGCGTCCTTCAATGCGCTGTACTTGTCGCTGTCTGGTGGATGATTAACCAGATCTTCCACTCTCTGGACCGTGTCGCTGTCCAGCTTCACTACCACGTGGTAGAATCTTGTGTCGTCGTTGAAGATTCTCCGGAGGTTGAACTGCGCCTCGATTGCGCTAAACCATGAGCGCGGGCTGTGCTGCCAGAAATCGGGCAGCCGGATCGTGGAGGTGGCCATCAGGCTGGCTTCCACTGAGCCCCGCTCGGGAGAATTCTGTCTGCTCATTTTCCGTCGTAGGTCACCAGTGTAGAAGCATGCTCAAATAACGAGGCTGAGTTTCAGTCATAAAACCAGCTTTATTTGACAGAACACAGCTTCTAGCATTCTCAAAGAAGGAAAGAGAAAGAATCATACTTCAACACCCTTTTATACATTTCCAGCATCAGAATTCAAGTCACATGGTGTCTTCAGTCAACATACAGTTACAAAGCATCCCTTTGAAGCTTCACCATTGTCTCTCATTTCCTGATGAACCGGAAAACCCTCCGGGGCGTCTTCTGTGGGACAAAGAGACAAATCTCACACTTCCTTGTTACCTCCTGTAGATTCGAGTCCTCAGTCCTTGCAGACGTGACACCCCACAATACACATTCAGTCCTGTCTCTGTGGCAGCGTGAGCCCACAATGTGTGTCGGCCACACAATGCTATTAACCAGCTTAGGAAGTAGATTATCAGGTGCTATAATAAGGACTTCAGTTTTATCAGCATTAAGTTGCAAAAAGTTACTAGACATCCAGTCCTTGATTGCAGACAGACAATCATGAATAATTTTTAAATTGTCAACATGGTCAGGCTTAAAAGAGAAAAGTAGCTGTAAATCATCAGCGTAGCAGTGATAAGACACACCTTTAAATTTGCTGATAATAGAACCAAGTGGCAGCATATATAGGGCAAATAAAAGTGGACCCAGAATAGAACCCTGAGGCACCCCACAGGTTAAAGGAGCAGAGTCAGAGGAATAAGAGCCAACAGCCACGGAAAAGCTCCTACCAGAAAGGTAGGAGAAAAACCAATCCAGAGCTTTTCCAGAAATACCTACCCAATCTCTAAGCCTTTGTAACAAAATAAAATGATCAATAGCATCAAATGCTGCAGTAAGATCTAATAACACTAAAACAGAGCATTTGCCAGAGTCTGATGACATTAAAATATCATTTGACACCCTCAGAAGAGCGGTCTCTGTTGAGTGTTTCTGACGAAAGCCTGACTGAAATTAGTCAAAAATATTATGTTCAATCAGAAAGTCAGTGAGCTGCTTGGCAACAACTTTTATAGCAAGCATAAAGATCAAATCAAGCATAAAGATCAAGCATAAAGCTTGATCTTTATGCATAAAGCATAAAGATCAAGCATAAAGATCAAATATTCTTAGTCAGTGAAAGTCTTGCACTATGGGGGACCCATGCTGTGGTATTCACCTCAGACTGAAAGGCATGGAGATGCAGTAGTTTCCTCTGACGGGATGGGATAACGATCGTGCGCCGTAGCGTTGTTTAGCCTGCGGTAATCCCCGCACGGTCTCCAGGAGCCATCGGCTTTCGGTACCATGTGCAGCGGCGAAGCCCACGGGCTCTTCGACCTACGAACGATGCCCAGCCTCTCCAGGCTGGCGAACTCCTCGTGCGCAATGGTGAGCTTAACTGCATCCAAGCGCCGAGCTTTTGCAAACACGGGAGGACCAGACGTGGGGATAAAGTGTTTCACCCCGTGCTTCGCGACCGTCGCTGAAAAAGTGGGCACAGTGAGCGCTGGAAATTGGGTGAGGAGTGTGTGAAACTTACCACCTGCTGTAGCGACGTGGGTCTGTACTGGTGGCGGGGACACTCGAGCTGAACAGGGGAGAGAGTAAAAAGAGAGTGCATTTACCAGCCGTCTATTAGCAAGATCAACTAACAGATTGTGCGAACACAAAAAATCCGCGCCCAACATGTTGAAACTCACCGCTGCTATTACAAAAGTCCATTCATATGTGCGGCCATGTAAGCACAAAGGCAAGGTCCTTCTCCCGTAGGTGTTGATGTTCGAGCCATTTGCCGCTGTAGCTCCGCTACCGTGGGGTCCAGCCACCCGGTCCGCGTATGTTGGGGTGATGAAGCTCACTTGTGCTCCGGTGTCGATGAGGAACTCTCGTCCGGAGCGCGCATCCGTGATGTAGAGCAGCTTGCTGCGTTCTCCGAGGGTCGAAGCTGCTAGCGACCCCCGGTCTTGCCGTTTCCCGAACTCCTGAAAATGCAGGGCGGCACACACCTGCGTGCCTTCTCTGCGAACCTCCGATGGTAGAAGCAGAGATCTTCTCCTCCGCTGTGTCGTGTCCGCGCCTCTGCCGCCGGGCTATTGGCTCCACCTCGTCGCGGCCGTGTTGCCGCCGTCGTCGGCCAGTCTGGTTCTGCCGCCTCTGGCTCCCCGCTGTCTCGGGTCGCCGCTGTGGTTGCTTGCCCGCCGCAGGCGTCCAGGATCCCATCTGCCTCCTGGGCCAGCTCCCGGAACTCCTCCAGGGTGTGACACTTTTTGCCGGCCAGCGTGCTTCTCGCATGCGCCGGGAGGTTGGAGAGGAAGATGAACTGAAAAATGAAATCATCGTTGTCCAACCCTCTCAGCTGTATCATCTCCTCCATCAGGGCGCTCGGCCTGTGTCCACCTTGGTCTAGCAAAGACAGGATCCTCCTTGCCCTCACTTCAGCCGAGGGGGTGAAAAACTTGATGAGGGTGGATTTCAGCTTGCCGTACCTGTCGGTCGCGGGTGGCTGCTCCACCAAGCTTTGCACGCACCGAGCTGTGCTGTTGTTCAGTTTAGCGATGACATGGTGGAACTTAGTGTCATCCACCGTTACTCCTGCGAGCGCGAACTGCGACTCTGCTTGCAGAAACCACGACCGTGGGTTATCCTGCCAGAAATCAGGCAGCTTAACGGCCACTGCGCTCGCCAGCTCTGAGCGCTGTGAGTCCGGGACCCTGAGAATTTCTTCGTTCATTCTCAACGTCGTCAGTCACCAATGTGGGGAGACTTGAATAACGAAACCGAATTGCCTTTAATTTCAGTTTATTTCAAGTAACCATTCCACTGTCTGCTCTCATTTCTGAGCAGCGAACAAAGAGAGTGAACACACCAAAGTTCTCTCATTTAAACATTCTCACATCAAACCATTTCCCTCGCGGGGGAAATCACACATCTATATCAAAGTCTCTTTATTCACATTCATTAGCCTTTTATTTACATAACTCCCCCTTCTCTCCTCTCGAGCCTCAGTGGTCAGGAAGTCTTCTGTCCCCTGTCCTCCGCAGGGGGTCCAGGCTCTGTGGCTCCGCACCGCAGGGGGCTGGCTCTCCTTCATCGTGAGGTTAAATCACATATGCAGTGTCCAACATATACATGTCTCACAACACAGCCATAATCTGCTCGGAAAGCTCGGTCTGGTTATTCCTTTCTCCACACTGGTGATCCTTGACGAATAATGGAACACGAGTCGAACACCCCGGAGATGACCCGGACGGGAAGCCCCAGCAATGCGTGCGCCGTTTTGGTCAAACTACCAGACTTTTGGCTGCATGACCCGAAGTCTTGGTTCCTCCACACTGAGGCCCAGTTCGCGCTCCGGGGAATAACAGCAGATGACACCAGATATTACTACGTGGTCGCAGCGCTGGACGCTCGCACAACTTAGCAGGTAGCGAGCCTGCCCCAACAGCCCCCAGCCTGCGACAAATACGGGGCTCTCAAAACTGCGCTGACCCAGAGCTACACGCTCTCAGACTGTGAGAGAGCGGAGAGGCTCCTGACGCGCTTCGAGTTAGGAGACGAGTCGGCGGTCAAACTGATGGAGAAGATGTTGGTGTTGATGGGCACGGACGACGGGCATTTTCTATTTGCCCACCTTTTCCTCCGGAACTTCTCAACGGTGGCCAGAGTGGTCCTTGCCAACTCGCCACTGCTGGTCGCGCGTGACTACCGTGCACTAGCCCAGGAGGCAGAGCAGATCATCCTCACCACCAGAGCCCTCACAGTGAACGCAGCGGCGTCGGAACCCAGTGAGACAGCCAGCGGAAGCGAGGAGCCAGCGATGGTAGCAGCAGCGGGGGCCAGGAAGCACCAGAGAGACACGCTCTGCTCCTACCACTGCCGTTTTGGAGAGGACGCACGCCGATGCGTGCCACAGTGCCAATTCAAGCATTCAGGAAATGCCAGGACCGGCAGTCGAAGTGGCTGAGACCGCCGGTGAAGAAAGCAAGCTGCTCTACATGACAGACTCACGCTCGGGGAGACGGTTCCTCGTGGACTCCGGCTCCCAAAAGAACCTCATCCTGCCGTTCTGCACCGACCGGCTAGCGGGAACTAGCGGCCCCGAGCTGACGGCCGCAAATGGCTCAGACATTAGGACTTTTGGTGAGAGGACACTGACTGTATCCCTACACGGCTGTACGTACCAATGGACATTCATCATAGCGGCATGCAGTTTCCCAATCTTAGGCACTGATTTTTTGTGTGCACACGGACTACTAGTCGATGTTGCTAACAGACGCCTGATTAATGCACTGTCTTTTGATTCTCTCCCCTGTACAGCTCGAGGAACCGGGCCAACAACACTAGCCAACGTCACAGCTCCAGGTGGTAAGTTCCACACACTGCTCACCCAGTTTCCAGCACTCACGGTCCCGACGTTTTCGGCGGCCATCACTAAACACGGGGTGGAGCACTTTATTACCACCACCGGGCCACCCATTTTCGCACACCCTCAGCGTCTGGACACAGCTAAACTGGCCATAGCGCGCGAGGAGTTTGCCAACTTGAAAAGGCTGGGCATCATCAGACGATCAAACAGCCCATGGGCATCCCCACTACATATGGTTCCTAAGGCTGAGGGATCGTGGCGACCTTGCAGGGATTTCCGCAGATTAAACAACGCCACAGTGCACGACCGCTACCCGATCCCCCATATTCAGGATTTTTCCGTTCACCTCGCCAGGGCACGTATTTTTTCTAAGATAAACCTGGTCCAGGGTTACCACCAGGTCCCGGTGCACACAGAGGACATACCTAAAATGGCAGTAATAACCCCGTTTGGTCTGTTTGAGTTTTTAAGCATGCCTTTCGGGTTAAAAGGCGCGGCACAGACATTCCAACGCATGATGGATGCGGTGTTGTGTGATCTGCCGTTTGTGTTCGTCTATCTGGATGACATCATGGTGGCCAGCGCATCTGAGGACGAACACATAACCCACCTCAGGACAGTTTTCTGGAGGTTAGAGGAACACGGGCTAATAATCAACCCGGCGAAATGCCAGTTTGGGGTGACAGGGATCGATTTTTTGTGACACCGCATCTCACCGGAGGGAGCGATACCCTTGCCGGACAAGGTGTGCGCAGTGGCGAATTTTCCCCTGCCTCAGACGGTCAGGGCGCTGCAGGAGTTTTTGGGGATGGTTAACTTTTATAACCGTTTCCTCCCCCGCACAGCCCAGCTCATGCAGCCATTGTACACCGAGCTCAAGAAACGGAAACCGGCAGACAGAGTCGACTGGACTCCTGAGCAGGAGCAGGCGTTCTCTGAGGTTAAAACAGCCCTGGCGAATGCCGCACTACTGGCGCACCCGGACCCGGCGGCTCGGATAGCGTTCACTACTGATGCCTCGGACGTGGCCATAGGGGCCATCGTGGAGCAATGCGTTGCTGGTTCTTGGCAGCCGTTCGCCTTTTTTAGCAGGTCTTTGCGCGACATTGAGTGTAAATACAGCGTGTTCGACAGAGAGTTACTGGCTCTCCACCTGGCCATACACCACTTCCAGTTCTGGCTGGAAGGGCACACCTTCACTGCGTTCGTGAACCACAAGCCACTAAAGTACGGTACGTGATGGCCAAGGTTTTGGAACCATGGTCGGGCCGGCAGCAGAGACAGCTGGCCGCAATCTTGGAGTTTAAGACCGATATTCAGCATGTGGCCGGTAAACTCAACGTGTTGGCGGACTGCCTCTCGCGCGCATTAGTGGCCCCAGTCTACGTAGGGATAGATTACATAGCCATGGCCGCGGAGCAGATTGGACGTGTGCGCACTCCAGTCTGGACCAACAGGGTTAAGGCTGGAGAGCAGAGTACTGCAAGATGGGCCCCCCCCCCTAATCTGTGATGTCTCCACAGGACGCCCACTCCCGGTGGTCCCAGTTCACTCCCTGGCGCACCCAGGAGTGCGTGCGTCAGTCAAAATGGTGGGAGCGAAGTTTGTCTGGCCGAGCCTGCACAAACAGGTGAAAGAGTGGGCTGTAGCCTGCGTAGCGTGCCAACGAGCCAAAGTGCACAGGCACACAAAGGCCCCCTTGGAGCCGTTCCATATCCCGGCTAAGATGTTTGACCACTTTCATGTGGACCTCGTGGGCCCCCTTCTGCCATCGCAGGGGTTCACGCACCTCCTGACAGTGGTGGACCGCACCACACGATGGCCAGAAGCAGTCCCGCTAGCTTCCACCGTGTCTGCAGACATGTCATGCGCTATTTTGACAACATGGGTGGCACGTTTTGGCACCCCTTCAGATATCACGTCCGATTGGGGCCCCCAGTTTGTTTCTGACCTCTGGTCCACGATGATCCGGAGCCTGGGAGTCTCAATTCATCGCATGACCGCGTACAACCCACAGGCCAATGGGTTATGCGAGTGTTTCCATAGGTCACTGAAAGCAGCGCTCAGGGCTTCACTTACGGATGCAAATTGGGTAGACCGGTTGCCGCGGGTTCTATTAAGGTTGCGTTCCGCACCAAAAGAGGATTTGGCAGCTTCCCCAGCAGAGCTGGTTTTTTCTCAGCCGTTGCGGCTCCCCAGGGAATTTTTGCCAGATAACCTCACGCCAGACACCCATCCTTCCCCACGTTCACAGCATAGCGCAGATGCAGGGACGCTACCTGGCCCGGCCCACCACTGTTTTCCCCGCGCTTTTGTGCCAAAAACCTTGAAGGACGTGGCATTCATGTTTGTCAGGCACGATGCCCACCAGCCCCCATTGCACCCACCCTACGATGGCCTGTTTAGGGTGCTGGAACCTGGGGACAAACATTTTGTGTTAGACTTGGGGGGGGGGGTCGCCGGGAGAGAATCTGTATAGACAGGCTTAAGCCCACCTTTGTTGTGGCAGACGAGCCGGTGGTGTTGGCCCGAGCTCCTCGACACGGAAGACCCCCCTGAGAACTCCCAGGTAAATGATTCATCAGAGAGAAAGTGGGGGTTAACACTCAGTCTGAGACTCTGTGTGTGTGTGTGTGGGGGGGGGTATGAGGGACCCATGCTGTGGTATTCATCTCAGACTGAAAGGCATGGAGATGCAGTAGTTTCCTCTGATGGAAGAGCATGGAGATCAAAGGGCTGGGGGACAAAAGGAATTGTCATGGGGGAGTGAACTGTAATGCAAGACCTCAGGTAGCAGGGACGGGTGAGTGTTGTGATATAAAAGAGAGTCCCTACTACATGAGGTTAATGTTTCTGATTCTGGAAGATGTGAGAGAGTGAATAAAGTTCATCTGCTCGGAAAGCTCGGTCTGGTTATTCCTTTCTCCACAGCACCCCTGAAAATGCACCACTTTTGCATTTTTGATGAGGTAAACATATGTGCAAGGCACACTTCATGTGCCCCTAAAAAGATGTTTTTCTCATAAATTTACAACTTTGTAAGTTTTAAACTTTTTTGTAATTTTGTTACTTTTTTCTGGTAAGATTTTTATTGTAAATTTGAAACTTCTTATAAATTTGTAACTTTTTTCCCCATAAATTTGTACATTTCCTTGTCAATGTGCTACTCTTTTCTTGTGAATTGTAATAAGGTCCACAAAAAGATAGAAACGGCCCTGACTACAATAATGCTTACAGTATCAACCCTGTTCATATTGAACTGACAGGAGGAATTTGCTTCAGCTCAAATACAAAAACAGCGTGTTTTTTTTGGCTATCGGGTGAGTCATCACCGGGTGAAATATAGACGATCCTCTCCAACAGCCATTTCGCTTTATATTTCCCATGATGCACTGCTCATGTCACAACAACACCTCGCCATTTCAGATTTAGTGGAAGCTCCCGCGAAGGAATTAGGTCAATCGTGTGGAGACAGCGGGTATTGGTAGTTACTCTGTTTAAACCTTTCTCGCTTTTTCTCCGTAGTCGCTGGACTCGTCTCCGGTGCTCAGATGCTCGGTCTTCTGTCGGTGCTGATGAATTTTAGCAGTCCGGGTTGAAGAGTCAAGTCACCGACGGATTTTCCTGCTGAGCAGCTAATATGTAAATTTTTCTGTATTTTGTGTGGGCCAAAATAAATTGTATATATCTCTCGGACACAACAACGTAGGGGGTGTTTTATATACGGTCTATGGGCCTGTACAGGTGAGGTATAGCTAATAAATTCTGTTTAGGTACTGTCGTGTTGCATGCAGGCATATGGCTAACAGGCTAATGTAGCTCAACACTAAATAACCCTACGATAACCTGGTTAATTGTCACTTTTATTGATGCTGTGAATACAGTAGAGGAGAGAGCTAGTTATATTAGTTGCTTAATCTGTGTAGATTTGGAAGTGTATGTTTTGGCGTGTAACGTCACTCCATTGGTACAAATGTGTGTGACTCATTTAGAATGATGGAGGTAAATAAGTTGGCTTTTTTACCCATTACATTGATATTCACAATTATATAAAATATCGCCAAGACAAACGGTGCTGAAGTGAAAACGTCTAAAACGTTTGGTGGCGTACCCTCTTACAACAGTGTTTTAAAGCCAGTAAAGAAATAAATGCTTTTAGATTAAAATCAATATTTTGAGTAAATCTTTAAATTTTGACAACCAAGTCTAGGTAATATTAAGGGAACAGGGAAGGGAATTAGTCTGGAGTTGGACAAGACAGATTGGGATGGAAAATCACTATGTATCATGATTATCACAAGAGGAGATAATATCGCGCCATGGCCCAATTATCGCGATTATATCGCGTTATGGGGCTACTGGTGAATCCCACGCCTTGTTATTGATATCCTTGATATCATTCAGCCACCTCTTCCGACCTGGAGCTTCCTTCTGAAAATATGAAGTTTTCAGGAGTGGCTGTACTTATTAACAAACCAAAACATTCAGTTTTACACTGCTGTGCAAGTTGGGTCATTTTCTGCAATGCTGTAACCAAACTGACACTTCAGATATAAAGACAAGGTCAAATTGATCATAAATGTGCACAATATATTTATATACCTGTGCATGACCTTGAAATCATTTTTGAATTTTTTCCACAGACATGTTAATTAATGCAGTGTCACATTATTGCAAATAGTATGAGCGTATCAGAGCCATATGTAAAAGTTAAAATATATACAGATTTGGTATTAGTCAAAATGTTATTAGAGAAGATTCAAAAATTTTGTTTTGATGAAAAGAAGTCAAAATTTGAGAATAATTTTGGCAAATGATGTTAGGCCGTTACATTCAGTAGACTTCCTCTACAAGTGGCCTTCTGTACATGAATTATTTTACGCTTTCACAACTGTTTTAGTAACATGCAGTTTTTTTAAGCAGACCAGCAACATTTTAATTAGCTTTCCAGACAATGTGAAATAGTCCATGGGTGGAAAACTGGAATTTTAAGAGGTTAAAACAGCTATTTCACTCAGTGATCAGAGTAAGCACTCAAATCCAAAAATTAAATTCAAAGTGGATGTTTTTAAACCTGTTTATTATAATTACTGAGTAAGGTTAGCATCTGTCAAGCTTATACATATTATCGAAATGACAAAATACAGAACTGTGCATAAAATGGAAACACTCTGAAGCCGCAGTAAAATGTTCCACCTGTGCCAGGATAAAAAGACAGTAAATTTAAAAATTTGATGCTGTGGAAACCTGATGTATAGTAGAAGTACATACTCAAATTGCAAAATACATCTCTGCAGGAGGGTTTAATGCGTGGTCAGTAGTCCATCAGTCCAGTGAGCTGATTAGCTAGTAGTTAATGATCATAAAGTTTGGAATGTGGAGTCCGTCAGTCCTCTCGAGGTTACGATGAATAATCTTTTTGACCAACATAATACATGCTTGTTTTATCTTATTTTTTTCCAGAATGAAACGGATAAAAGGGGGAGAAAATGGCAGTGACGGCTCCTCTAATGAGAGCTCACCTGAGGCTTGCAAGAAGGTGCGGATACAGACAAATGAGGAGCCGGAGGCAGTGGTTTCCAGCGAGTCCTCATCAGACTCTCTCTGGGCTCTGCTGCCTCAGGAGCTCCTGCTGCACATCTTCCAGTACCTTCCACTGTTGGATCGGGCTTTCGCCTCCCAGGTGTGCCGCACGTGGAACCAGGCTTTCCACATGCCCGACCTGTGGAGATGCTTTGAGTTTGAGCTTAATCAGCCCGCCACCTCCTACCTGAAAGCCACACATCCAGATCTCATCAAGCAGATCATCAAGAGGCATTCCAACCACTTGCAGTATGTCAGCTTCAAGGTAAGGGTGAAAAAGTTGTGGCGTGTGCTGAATTTTGCATCCGGATTCTTGGTTTGAGCGTCAAGAAGGATATGCTGCTTTTAAAATGATTTTTTTTAAATGGTTTTTGAAGTCGTATTCAATCTTATTTGTTCTCATCAGGTGGACAGCAGCATGGAGTCTGCAGAGACGGCCTGTGATATTCTGTCACAGTTGGTGAACTGCTCACTCAAGACGTTGGGTCTGATCTCTACAGCCAGGCCCAGTTTCATGGAAGTTCCAAAGGTATGATTAACTTTAACACAAGCAGTCAGTTTCCATCTAGGTAAGGGCTTGGGTTGAGAACACGTGACTTAAAAGCTGTCAGATTTGATCTACAGTTAGACATCTCTCTGACTTCTGAGCGGGAGTTGTGAGTCATAAAGGGTTTGTACTACATGACTGAACAGCAACAGTAGGTCACACAGTCTTTCTCCTCGACCAGTCTGCCAGGTCTCTATAACAACATTCTGACATGAAAAGATTTGCGACAAGGAAAATGACAAATACAAAAAATGAGTACTATGAATTGTTGGTGCTATGATAATTTTTGAAAAGAAAAAATGTGGGTGGTCCTGCAAAAGCTCTGATAGTTTGCTTAGTTTTCTAGAGTCCACAGAGACACCGCCATCCTCTTTTTGTTCTCCCTCACTCTCTGAAAATGTCATAGGCTTTGTGAGGTCCCCACCTCTTCAGCTGTTTTTGTTAGAATTTCAACTTCTACACTGCAAGTAAGTTTCTAGAAGGTTTAGTAAAGGTATAGAAAATCAACAGACCCAACAGGCATGATGTGCATGCTGCTGATTCTGTGAAACTGAATCATTAACTGAAAGGGGCATGTTCAGAAAAATAGCAGTGGTGACTTCACTTAGTGAGGTCATTGATTCTGTGAAAAAATAGGTGTTAAACGGGTGGCCCTTATTTAAGGATCAAGGCAACTGACGCTGCATATGCTGGCTGTGCATTTGTCCTTGAAAAACAGAGTAAAATGGGTCGTTCAAGACACTGTTTAGAAGAAGAGCGTTCTTTGATTAAGAAATTAATAAGAGGGGAAACCTATAAAGAAGTGCAGAAAATGATAGGCTGTTAAGCTAAAATGATATCATACGCTTTAAAATGGCAGCCAAAACCAGACAGGCGAGGAAGAAAAAGAAAAACGACTATTCGAATGGATCGGAGAATAACCAAACTGGCAAAGGCTCAGCCTATGATCAGCTCCAGGAGGATCAAAGAAGATCTAAGGTTGCCTGTGAGTACTGTAACAATAAGACAACGTCTATGTGAAGCCAAGCTACCAGCAAGAAGCCCCCGCAAAGTCCCATTGTTAATAAAAAGACATGTGCTGAAGTGGTTACAATTTGCCAAAGAACACATTGACTGGCTTAAATAGAAATGGCATAATATTTTGTGGACTGATGAGAGTAAGATTGTACTTTTTGGGTCTAAGGGCCACAGACGGTTTGTCAGACGTCCTGCAAACACTGAATTCAAGCCACAGTACACAGTGAAGACGGTGAAGCATGGTGGTGCAAGCATCATGATATAGGGATGTTTCTCGTACTATGGTGTTGGTCCTATTTATCACATACCAGGGATCATGTATCAGTTTGAGTACATCAGAATATTGGAAGAAGTCATGTTGCCGTATGCTGAAGAGGAAATGCCTTTGAAATGGGTGTTTCAACAAGACAATGACCCCAAACACACCAGCAAGCAAGCAAAATCATGGTTCCAGACAAACAGCATTCAAGTAATGGAGTGGCCAGCACAATCCCCGGACCTTAATCCCATAGAAAACTTGTGGGCTGGCATAAAAAAAATGCTGTTCATGAGGCAAAACCAAGAAATGCAGAGGAATTCGGAACATAGTACAATTGTCCTGGGCTGCAGTACCTGTTGACCGGTGCCAGAAGTTGGTCGACTCCATGCACCACAGATGTGAAGCAGTTATCAGAAACCGTGGTTATGCAACTAAATATTAGTTTATGATTCTCAGGAAAGTTGAATCTTCCAGCATTTCTTAGTTTATACAGTACATTTTTGAGTTTGTAAAGATGGATGTCAACACTGCTATTTTTTTTAACATTATATTTCTTGACTTTCTGTAAAATATTATCATATTCAATTACTTTTCCAATTTTCTTGCTTTGAAATAGAATGTGCAGTGTCCCCAATGCATTTGTGTTCATTAAAATACAATTTATTTGAAGAATTTTGACGTTTACTCACATTTTTCAACACACTATTA
This sequence comes from Pholidichthys leucotaenia, assembly GCA_020510985.1. Classification (NCBI taxonomy): domain Eukaryota; kingdom Metazoa; phylum Chordata; class Actinopteri; order Cichliformes; family Pholidichthyidae; genus Pholidichthys; species Pholidichthys leucotaenia. The sequence continues at coordinate 91,877,307 of CM035843.1, forward strand.
TTTTGAACACACTATTTAGTCATCATGCAAACATTTCCCTTGAAAAAGTGCAGTTTATTGATTTTTATTTATTTATTTATTTTATTTATTTTTTTAAATCCCCTGCCTGTTGAAGCCCAAAGGGGGGATTAAATTATGGGTCAGTCTGTCTGTCCCACTTCTGTGAAATCAACTTCTCCTACAGTTTTGGTCTGATTGTTTTGAAACTTGGTGCCATGGTTTGATATACTCTGATGTGCATAATACAATTTCACTCTCATCAGAGGATCTTGAGGTCAGAGGCCAGATTTTTCCCTAAATCTTCTAAACACTAACTACTGAAAGAAATGATGTAGACTTTTCAAATTGATACAGTAGTTGTATCTAATGCACATCTTAGACGATTTGCACCCAGACCCAACTATGAATTTGGAGTAAAGAGGTCAAAGTTCAAAATTAACATTGCAGGCTACCATTTACTATAAAATGAGTAAAGCTAGAGCCACCAAACCTGGTGTACAGGTTCACCTTGGGGTCAAAAGGTCAAGGTTAACATTCCCTATGGGCCTTATTACTGTACAACGAGTAAAGCTAGGGTCACCAAACTTGTTACACAAGTTCACCCTGTGACCCTGAAGTGTGACTATGGTTTTGGGATTGCAAGGTCAAAGGTCATCATCAAATTGGCTTGTAACCTATATCTTTTTTTTTTTAATTTAAGTTTTTGTAAAGGGTATACACGTCATTACAGCATTGCATTGTTTACATTTTCATCACGTTCCCTTATTTTTTGTTATTTGACAACATTGCAAGAATAATTATTACAACACCCCCTTTTTTTAAGTGAAAGAAAAAGTGAAATTAAAGAGAACAGGAAAAAAAAACAAAACAAACAAAAGAGCAAAAAATGAATAAACAAACAAAAAAATAAATAAAAATAAAAGAGCATCTGAGAACAAAGAGCGGTGCCATTATTGAAATGGTATTTATCAAAGATTAGATCTAATGGAAGACACATATGTGATCCAGGGTTGCCAAAAGTTCAAGAACCCATCCATGTCCTGTCTCAATGCGAATGTCAACTTTTCCATCGAGTAAATGTCCTGAATCACGTTAATCCAATCTTCAGGTGTAGGACAGTCCTTCAACATCCATTTTTTTAGTTAGGGCTTTTTTACTTGCCAATATTAAAACGGTGAATAAATATTTTTCTCCTCGTCTTTCCAGTGAATCGGGTAGTAAACCCAAATACAAAGTTACAAAAGAAAAGGGAACTGTTATTTTGAATATTTTCCCCAATGTTGTCTGTACATTGGTCCAATATTGGTGGATAACTGGGCATGACCAAAACACATGAAAATGATTTGCAGTCTCTTCACCACACAAGCGCCAACAATTCAACCCCTTATGAGTAAATTTGTTTTGTGCAGGTGTTCTGAAAAATCTTACCAAATTTTTCCATCCAAATTCTCTCCACTGCAGGGATGAGGTACTTTTCCATTGCCGTTTATTTAGCTTTTCCCATATTTCCAGTTGTAAAGTGAAATTCCCCTCTTTTTCCCATCTCTCTTTTATATATGATGTGTTGTCTCTTTTTAAGTCTCGAAGACCTTGGTATATTTTAGAGATGTATCTGAACCCTGGGATCCCTTTATATGCCATTAAGAAGACCTTCAGAATCAGATTTATTGCCATTGTTCATGTAGTACACAAACTAGGAATTTGTCTCGGTGCAATGTTGCAACATTAAACATAAGATAAAAGAAATAAAAAACTATACATGCAATAAGTGTAGAACAAGAATGAGTAATACTAGTCAAAGCAGTTTTTAAAGAACAGAACACCTGACTGGGCCCTTTCCAAATCCTCCTTTTTAAGTATATTGTTTATGTGGTGTCTAAGCTGAAAGAACCTGTAAAGGTCTTGGTTTATTAGATCTTGTTTTTTCAAATCTTCAAAACTTCTTAAAATTTGCCCCTTAAAAAAATCGTAATATTTTATCAGCCCGTTCTCTTTCCACTTTTTAAATCTAGTGTCTGTTTTATTAGGAGTAAAGTCTTGATCATAGGCAATCCATTGCAGAAGTCGATAGGGCTCTTTAGTTTGATTCTCTCCGACTATCTTAAACCAAATTTTTAGCGGGGTCTCTATCCACGGGTTAGTGTTATTCAAAAGTTTAGGTAAGGCATTGTTCCCTATTATCGCCTGTAGGGGGATGTCACTTGTTATTTGGCATTCCATCTCCTTCCATTGTGCAGTGTAGACTGGGTTACATATCTCTACTAAAGTCTTAATTTGTGCGGCTTTAAAATAGTCCTTGATAGGGATGGGCATTCGGTGAAATTTTCTTCACCGATCGTCGGGAGAATTAATGATTAATAATCAGTTAATCATTAACATTTTTAGGTACGTAACAAGGCAGGTAGACTACATTAGAACATCAGGTGCACGGAGAGCCGCACAACTCAAATCCACCTCTCTCTCTCAAATCTCTCTCTCTCTGTTCGCTGTTCTCGTGTTGGCTCGCTCGGGAATCTCGCAAGCTGATTGGCCGAGACGTTTCACCCCGCAAGCTGATTGGCCGAGACGTTTTACCCAGCTTCTGTCCCTGCCGAGCGGCCACCCAACAAACGAAGACCGCATTCATTGCTCTATTGCTCGTGTTACTTAGTCTAGCCGCGCGGAACTTTTTGCTGTTCTCTTGTGCGATTTTGTGCGAAATAGTCTTCCCGTCGAGCCACTACACCGCCTCCTGCAGCTTCTCTCGACGATTCTGCGCCTCTAGCACCTGAGGAGCAGTAAAGCTCTCATTAACCTGTGCAGTAAATCATATTCATCTTGAGTTACGTATCTTGTTATAAGAATAAGAGTTCTAAAAACATATTTATGTACACTTTATTTACATCTACGTATGTATGTACACTTACACACACACACACACACAAACACGTGTGTGTGTGTGTCTTCTACCGAATCTTCATGACCTTCTCAATAAAGTTTCTGAAAAAAAAAAAAAAAAATCTTCACAACCGCCATTACTCAGCGCGCAACCACTGTTGGCGGTTTCTTCGCGTAATAAGGGTGTTCCATGGACCCTGTCGATGAGGTATATTTGTATGCTGCATTGCAGTGATTGCAGTACACCTGGTCATTTTTTAAACTGAAATGGTCCCACGCAACACTTCGCCGTAACCGCTTCATGATTTGGCGATTGCCCTACGGAAGCTCGTATGTATCAACTGAGGCACGCCGGGGTACGGCGATGGTGTAATGTTGCCCCCTGGTGCCCAAATTTTGCCATTGCATTGTTTGAGGACGGCCGTGCACTAGGCCTAATAACCTCGGATTGTTTAAAAAAAAAAAACGGTTTGTCGACGAAAATGAACTTCCTCGGTGAAATTCTTAATGATCAATTATCGGTTAATCGGTAAATTATGCCCATCCCTAGTCCCTGATATTTGGCAGCGCAAGCCCACCTTTGTCTTTGTTTAGCTGTAAGGTTCTATATCTGATTCTAGGTCTCTTGCCCTGCCATATGAATCTGGAGATCCTCCTGTCCAGCTCCTGCCATGTTTTTTTGGGAGGTTCTACTGGTATTGTTTGGAAAAGGTATAGAAGACATGGAAGTATATTCATTTTGACTGCTTCAATTCTTTGTGCAGTACCCAAGAATGGTATCATATTCCATCTTGCTAGATCAGATGTTATTTTTGCCACCAGTGGCTCATAGTTTAGTGTTATAATTTTGTTGAGTTGTTTTGGGATATTGACCCCCAGATATTTCATAGATTCCATCTCCCAGTTAGTTTTGAGTTTGCTTAGTAAATATTGATTTGGGTCATAGTTGAATGTTAAAACTTGGGTTTTATGCATGTTTAGTTCGTACCCCGATAAATCTCTGTACTCTGAAAAAACTGAGATTAGTTCTGGAAAAGAGGTGTCCGGCTGCCCCAGGTATATTAAAATGTCATCAGCAAAGAGTGCTATTTTATGTTCCTTCTGACCAAGTGTAATACCTTGAATTTTTTGATTCTGTCTTATCCATTGGCTCAGAGGTTCTGTGAAGATTGCAAAGAGCAGTGGAGACAAGGGGCAGCCCTGATGACATCCTCTTTCCAGCTCAAAAGATGATGATAATTTACCGTTAATCCTTATTTTAGCTGTTGGTTTTTTATATAATGCCTGGATAGTTCTAATGAAGTTGTTATGAAAATTGAAACTGGATAAGATTCTATATAAGAAAGACCAGTCAACTGAATCGAATGCTTTTTCAGCATCTAATCCCAATATGACTGCATTTAACCCCTTGCACTCCGGGCAATTTTCCTAAAAATGCCAAAAAAAAAAACGTGCCCAAAGTAAATCGAAAGCTGTTATTCAACCCTTTGCAGCATCTTCATGGGGTTGGTCTCATTTAAAAGAAAACACTTTGAATTTTTTGGCAAAAAAAACATGATCTCTCTACGTGCTCCGGCCACTGAGTTACAGTCATCTAAACATAGTGAACTTGAAGAAAATAAATTTGGACATGGTGTTTTTTTGGATGCAAATGCTTGCAAATAACACACAGCTGTCCGATCCGGCTGGAAAATGCAACAGAAATGTAGAACAAAGTGTTATCAAGCTGAGATCCAAATTTGGTAACAATACCACAAAAAATGAATATTTTATACAGCTTTGTTCTCAGGTAGTTCCCAGGCGTTTTGGAACTGTGCCAAATTGTGCCAAATGGCACAGTTTGGAAAAATGTCTCTAACTTTTGAATAATTCAATGTAGAATCTTCATTTTGGGCTCTAATGAAAGGTCACATTCAGCGCAACAAAGGACGGAGTTCGGCCCTCGCTACATGACGGATTACACTCCTTGCATGTTTCCACAGCAACGCTGTCACAGCGGCTTTTGGGTACTTAAGTCCATATAGATCGGACTGTGGTCGGAGAGATCCATCAGTCCTATTTTACATGTTTTTACTCTTCCAATGTCTCTATTAAACATAAAAAAATAGTCAATCCTTGAGTATGATGAATGTGGCGCTGAGTAAAATGTATAATCTTTTACACTGGGGTTGAATTCCCTCCACACATCACAGATTCCCATTTCTTTTAGTAGCATCCGAGTTTTTCTACTTTGAGTGTTATTTTGATGTGGAGAATTACCTGATGCATCCCAGTATGGATTCAGTCTTAGATTGAAGTCTCCACCACATATCACTAAACCTTGGGCTTTAGTTATCATTAGGTCAAATACATTTTTATAAAATTTCCAGTTAGCCCCTGGAGGTGCATATACATTCAGCAGGGTGATATCGTCTCCCTCTAGCCGCCCAATTACCAAACTGTATCTCCCTTCTTTATCTTTGTGTTCTGACTTTTTTTCAAATGTAATTTTGGTTGAGATAAATGTCGCTACTCTCCTCCTCCTCCCTGACTTATATGAAGATGAAGAGATCATATTAAACCCTTGTCTATTGAGTTTAGTGTGCTCCACGTCTGTAGGTGGGTTTCTTGTAAAAATATTATTCCTGCTTTCTTTTTTCATTTTGCCTAGAATCTTGGATCTTTTAACTGGATTCAGGATCCCTTTTACATTATGAGATTATCTTGGTTACACCCTGTTTCTCCATTGTGTTGTCTTATTTAGTATAACAGTGTGGTGGCCCTTTTTTATGCTACTCAGAAACTGAAAGAACATTAAGAACATAAAAAACATTAAGAACATAGTGTAAAAAACTTTAAAACAAAAAACTGACAAAAGAACTTCCTGAGCTGAGGTCTTTTTAGTGACCTTAGAAGAGCCTTGATGGAGTGTAGGCTCTGAGGGAAATTCCTCAAACTCTGTTACGTGCTGAGGGCCCTCTCTTACCCCTGTAAGTTGTCCCATGTTTTTAACGTGAATTTCAGATCCCAATCCGAACTTGTAATGATTTTTTTTTTTTTTTTTATGCCTATACCTTATGAAATTGTGTGCACCCTCCCACCACCATCACAGCAAACATTCACGTTAATACAGTATTTGTTAGTGTGGGGAGAACATGTGGATCATTGTCACATTTCTATTTTACCAATTTTTTTTTTTTTTTTTTTTTTTTTTTTTTTAAGACTTGTTTCTAATATTATGACTGTCCCATGAAATGTTTTACCACATGCTGATTCTGCATCTCCTTTAATGTTTGTTACCTTGTAGGAGGGGGGTTGGATGCGCAGACTGACTAAAAAAAAAAAAACGTTATTCCCTCCTGTAAACGGCCAGTTTTTCCTTGTAGCTCTGATGCTGGGTTTCCCGCTGCTGGCCCGTGGGTTTTGAGGGTCTCTGTGTGGACCACGTTTGAGCCTTGATTCTTTCCATCCGGTCTGCTGCGGGTTTAAACACCGTTACCGGGAGTCCTCTTCTCGCCATATAAGGACCTCCGGGGCGTAATCGTGTTCCACGAAAACTTTTCTCTCTTGGTGCATAAATCCTTTTTTCTGCCAAGCCAGTCTTACAACCTCTTCTTTTATTTTGAAGTTGGAAAACTTCACCACCACCAAACGTGGAGGCGCTTCCGCCACCGGCCTAGGGGCTAATGTACGGTGCGCCCTTTCTATCTTCAAGTCGGTGGATTGGGGAATATCCAACTTCTCTCTCAGTAAGGATTCCACGCATGCCGCCATTGTGGAGAAACCATCCTCGACTCCTTCTTTCAGACCGTGAATTCTTATGTTGTCTCTTCTCAGTCTTCCTTCTTGGTCGGTTAGCTTAGCCTCTAGTCTTGACTGCCTTTTGTGTAGATCCAGCACGGAATCTTCCAGCGCTTTTATTCTTTCCTCTGCTTCCAAGACTCGGTTCTCGGCCTGGTCCACTCTGCTGTTTGTCCTTTTTAATTCTTCTTTGAATTCACGAAATTCGGCCCAACACTCTCGGCGAAATCGTCTTAATTCATTAAATACCATTTTCAAGCTAACCTTTTTGTTAGCTTCATTCAGCTCCTCGTCTTCTGAATGGAAATCCTCTGGATCAGATTCTTCGGCCGATGCGTGTCCTGGCCTGGTAAATGTCGGTTTCTTCTGTTTTCCTTTAGGCATGATGACTTTGTCCTTTGATTTTCACTCTTCCAAAAATCCGTTAAATCTGATTTTCAAGGTATTTTACTGGATTGGGTCTGGGAGCTTCAGCGTTAAGCTGCAATCACCATGGTGTCCAGACCGGAAGTCCCCGGCTTATAACCTATATCTTAACAACAAAGAAAGTTGGGGTCACCAAACTTGATCCACAGGTTGACCCTGGGGTCCCGATCTATGACAATGGTTTTGGGGTCAAAAGATCAAGGTTAACATTCTTTATGCCTTATTATTGTATGAGTAAAGTTAGGGCCACCAAACTTGGTACACAGGTTCACCCTGTGACCCTGAAGTGTGCCTATGCTTTTGGGATCACAAGGTCAAAGGTCAACCTCAAAATTCCTTATAAAGTATATCTCAACAACAAAGAAAGCTAGGGTCACCAAACCTGGTACACAGGTTCACTCTGAGACCATGACCTCTGAGTACAAGTCTGGGGTCAAAAGGTCAAGGTTGGCAATCCCTATGATCTCTTACTATAGAACATGTACAGCTCTCTAGGGTCACCATACTTGCTACACGGGTTCACCTTGGGATCCTGACCTACAACATACATGGGTTGTATACTTTGTTGTATATTCATGGATGATGGTCTTATCATAATTTGGTTCTGCCACAGTAATTATCTCAAAGTTGAAAACTGCTCTCCGTCAGAAGGTATTGGGATCTTCAAAGAAAATAGAGGTGAGGGATATTGCACTCGCCTCAGAGTGCTCTTGTATAATTTGGTGTGATGAAGTAATTAGGAATGTGGGATGCCCCAACTTCTTCGTCGGCCTCCGTCGGTCTATGATGACCATGGAAGAGAATCCTAAACATCTACTCTGCTGGAACAGCACCGCCTGTGGCTGAACAGGCTGATGCGCACCGGTGTTCTACCTTCCAGCGTTGGGCGTTGGTAGGATTCAAGCCTGGGCAGGACGATATGCAGGACAAGATGTTACCCATGCAGCATGTCCCCCCTCTCCACGTCACTGATGAATCCAAAGGAACAGCAGGGCTGCTATAGTTTGGCACCAGCGCCGTCGCAGGAGCTGCCAGAACGATGTTGAGCACAACAGAGAACTGCCTTAGGGGCTTCGACTCCGGATTTTTCCTCAGGGTTGACTCCCGAAGCCTTTCCCGTGACCGGGTGTGCCGCAAGGCAGCGGAGGTTTGAAATCAGGGTTTACCTTCCCCTAGATGGGCTACCTTCCCAGGTTGACGAGCCACCATCTACCCGAAGCATCTGGTTTTAAGGCGCCAGTGATCCGCCCTCACCCCTTCTCCTATTAGTAAAAGCAGTTCCGCCGGGCTTAGAGACTAAACCACACCGGCAGGCTAGGAGTTGGACTTAGTTGTCAGAGGCTTTTCGAGACGCACGCCGTAAGGAGCACTTCATGAGCACTGGGAGCTTAACCCCAGTGCCGCTCCTGGCTATGACAACCTTGGAACCATCAGCTTCCCAACTTCTGCACTTTTACAATTGTATATTTATGTATTTAGTAAGTTAGTCTAATCATAGGTTTTTATTTGGAGGGTATAATGTTTTTGACCCATCTGTCCATCCATTCTTTTGACATTTTACATTGTCGCCAATCTAGCTTCTACATTTCTGATTAGATGAACTTCAGATTTATACAGAAGTCAGTTAACGCATCAATACCTTGGATGAGTTTGATTTAGAGATAAATCCAATGAGGGGTTCCATTTTTTTTTTTTTGTGCAAGGGTGGACTTTATTCCAGTCCATTTTATATTCAGAGTTCTCATAACGGGTCCCTGATATGGGGATGTGTGGGCTATGTGACCTTGCTCACTAAGGTTCTTTCATTTTGTTCAATTTATAAAATAAAAAGTAACTATGCATTGTTCATTGGTAGTATTGTAATTTTTAGCTCAGTCAGGTAAAACCGAAAAGAGGTAATGTGATAACATGGCGTCTGTCTGTCCATCCACATTTCACGGGAATCACTCCTCCTCCTAGGCGTTTACCCTGATGCTCACCAAACTCACTCATAATGATGCTCAGGTGGGTTTACATCCAAGTTTTGCTATTCAGTCCCTCCAGGATTTTGCGACATTGCGATCGCACTAATTCACGCGATATCAGAGATTCACCACATCTTTTGCACAACCTTGCAACTTTGTCCAATCACCGCAAATTTTGGCCAGTCCTTGTCAACTTTCACCAATTTCCCCAATCAAATTTGTCCCTAGATAGCGCTCAAACACTCAGTCTAACCAATCAAATGCATTGCTGCACTGCACTCACTTCCGTGTTTACGGTGAGTATTAACAGAACACATCAGCAAAAAAAAAAAAAAAAAAAAAAAAACACTCTGGGATTTAAAAAAACACTCACCTACGAGTTTTCCCAAGTCATCCCTTCCTCCGTCTCCCCCAGCCAGCCAGTGGACGTCTCTTAGATTTTCGTACTGACCATGTGTACGAAGTGCTGGGTTTGTATTTGGGGTGGGGGTGGGGTCTGCCTACCTGAAAATGACCCCGTCGCAGGAGCGCGCATGAAGAGAGATGCTGCAAAATCACAAACGAGCAAATATAACATTACAGCCAGTACTTGAACATTTTCTACATCTTCAGAGGTAAAATCATTACTACATCTTGTCAATGAGCTTTAAAGCTGTGAATCACCGGTCTGGACACGGACCAACGTGCGGCCCCGGCAAACCCCCAAGGGGAGCCCCTCCTCTCGGGTCAGGAAAGCTGAGTATCTGATGAGACAGGTGTGTGCCAAGACGCACAGTCAGACAAGTAGGAGTCGGGCACAGAAAAAGACAATATTTAGTAATTTTTTTAAAAAAAATTAAAAAAAAAATTTTTTTTTTCAGAAAAACGCAGACTTCAATAGATAGTACAGAGTAACAGAATAAATTTAATTTTTCTCTGCGCTCGGTATGAGTCGTTGGGGACCGCTTGGGAGTTTTCAAATGAAGGTGCTGTCATAATTTCCAAATCTGTACTCTTCAACATGCATTCAATGCAATTTAGCTGTTGTAATGAATAATTATTTTATTCATCCTTTTTATTCAAGTTCTCAGCAAGAGTAGCCTACAGTGTTGGTCATTTTTATGACAAATTTATGAGTAGCTACTTCATTCTCACTTAATTGTGTTAAGCCTGTATTTGCTGTTGTACAAGAGTTTTTCTGTATAGCAGATTGATAAATCACTGTTTAGTCGGAAATTTTTGACAAGTCTTTGCTTTTCTTGTGGTGGCATATAGAATATCATTGCAGGAGAAAAGCATCTGCTTTAAAATTCGTAATTCTTCCCACAACTTTTACTGCAAGAAAACCTCTCAAAACTTTGCAACTTTTATTGCAGCTTTTTAAAACAACTCCCACAAATTCAGGCTTTTTGGACTGCAACAATCATAACATCCTGCAAAAACCTGGAGGGACTGGCTATTGGTAATTTTTGCAAACAGGATTGTGTGTATTCTTGTCTGAGATCAGGGCTCAATAGTGATGTTTGTCCTCACCTGTGGACAAGTTGTTCAAGTTTCATATTTCATACCCTCTGAAGGATGTTGTATGTTTAATCATTTTCTCACTGATTTCTATGGCACTTCACTTGTTGGAACAGTCAAGATACATTATCACCTAAACCCAGGTTCAGACTCCAGCATGAAAGTTATAACCTATGTGTAGTTCACATTGCACAATTTTAACTTGTGATCAGCACTCTTGAGGTCATACTACATGACTGAGTGGTGACAGGGATTCACACACTACACAGCATTTTCATCCCTATTGGTCTGCTGGGTCTCCAAAACAATGTTGTGGCATGAAAAGATACGAGAATCGACACTGGAAATGATGCTGTCAAACAGGAAATGGACATCCAACAAAAATGTCAGTAGTTGGTTTAAAAAAAAAAAACAACCTAAATATGAAAAGGTGGGAAAAAAAAAAAGGAATATATATGGGTCTCTTGCCCCAAAACTTTGTTAAATTTTACTCAGTTTTGTCAGTCCTGCACAGCAGAGCCATTGCTGTGTTGTTGTTGTTAGGTCCCCACTACTTATGGTATCTTGTCTTGTACTCTCATTGGCTGTAGCCTGTCATCGATTGGCCCGAATATTTAGTATGTTAGATATCTGATCTGAGTCAGTGACAACTCAGTATATATTCCAACTTATCAGTCTTCTGTGAAGCACTTCGAATTACATTAGGAAGACCTTGGCGCGGTGGCAACATATTTTCCCGGGGGTGGGGGGAAGAAAACACATGACACAATTGTAACTGGAATATGTTAATTTTATACTTTTTTTTTTCTTTTTTTTTTTTTTAATTTTGCACAGTAACTTTGCATATGGAACTAACCATTTGAAGTATTGTACAACCGAGGCTTGAATGTTGGAATATTGGGCCATGGGCCAGTTGGGGTCCCACCCCAACTGGCCCAGTGTCTTGTCATGTCAGGCATTGGCTTGCTTGCTACCGGATAACCATGAAAACCGGTACTACCTGTCTCATGGGTTGGGCTGTCGGCTACTCAACCGGCATCCCCACCCTTCCGAGGGCGTGGAGGGTGAAACAGGGCATCCTGGCAGAACTAAAAACATTATCTGCCACAGGTCTGTGGTGGACCACTTCGTTACACGGGGCGAGACTGGACATCCTGGCAGATAAACACATCTGTCGCAAGGTCTGTGGTGGACTGTGCCAGTCGGTGCATTGCAACATGCACTACACAAAGAGCAGAGATAAACAAACCTATCATCTAGTCAGTCACTGCAACAGATACTGGAGTCAGTTTGTCTTGGCTTGTCCTTGCCACTGATAATACCTTTATCTGCCAAGAATGTGCTGCTAGTCCAGCAAAAGCTAGCAGTACGCAAATACTTTGCAAGCAGTTTCATGATCTGATCAGACCTACAGTGGGGCAAAAAGTATTTAGTCAGCCACCAATTGTGCAAGTTCTCCCACTTAAAAGATGAGAGAGGTCTCCAATTTTCATCATAGGTATACCTCAACTATGAGAGACAAAATGAGGGGAAAAAAAATCCAGAAAATCACATTGAAGGATTTTTAATGAATTAATTGGTAAATTCCTTGGTAAAATAAGTATTTGGTCATCTACAAACAAGCAAGATTTCTGGCTCTCACAGACCTGTAACTTCTTCTTTAAGAGGCTCCTCTGTCCTCCACTCGTTACTTGTATTAATGGCACCTGTTTGAACTCGTTATCAGTATAAAAGACACCTGTCCACAACCTCAAACAGTCAGACTCCAAACTCCACTATGGGCAAGACCAAAGAGCTGTCAAAGGACACCAGAAACAAAATTGTAGACCTGCACCAGGCTGGGAAGATTGAATCTGCAATAGGTAAGCAGCTTGGTGTGAAGAAATCAACTGTGGAAGCAATTATTAGAAAATGGAAGACATACAAGACCACTGATAATCTCCCTCGATCTGGGGCTCCACGCAAGATCTCACCCCGTGGGGTCAAAATTATCACGAGAACGGTGAGCAAAAATCCCAGAATCACATGGGGGGACCGAGTGAATGACCTGCAGAGAGCTGGGACCAAAGTAACAAAGGCTACATCAGAAACACACTACGCCGCCAGGGACTCAAATCCTGTAGTGCCAGACATGTCCCCCTGCTTAAGCCAGTACATGTCCAGGCCCGTCTGAAGTTTGTTAGAGAGCATTTGGATGATCCAGAAGAGGATTGGGAGAATGTCATATGGTCAGATGAAACCAAAATAGAACTTTATTGTAAAAACTCAACTTGTCGTGTTTGGAGGAGAAAGAACACCATACCTACTGTGAAGCATAGGGGTGGAAACATCATACTTTGGGGCTGTTTTTCTGCAAAGGGACCAGGACGACTGATCCGTGCAAAGGAAAGAATGAATGGGGCCATGTATCGTGAGATTTTGAGTGAAAACCTCCTTCCACCAGCAAGGGCATTGAAGATGAAACGTGTCTGGGTCTTTCAGCATGACAGTGATCCCAAACACACCGCCCGGGCAACGAAGGAGTGGCTTCGTAAGAAGCATTTCAAGGTCCTGGAGTGGCCTAGCCAGTTTCCAGATCTCAACCCCATAGAAAATCTTTGGAGGGAGTTGAAAGTCTGTGTTGCCCAGCGACAGCCCCAAAACATCACTGCTCTAGAGGAGATCTGCATGGAGGAATGGGCCAAAATACCAGCAACAGTGTGTGAAAACCTTGTGAAAACTTACAGAAAACGTTTGACCTCTGTCATTGCCAGCAAAGGGTATATAAAAGTATTGAGATGAACTTTTGTTATTGACCAAATACTTATTTTACCGAGGAATTTACCAATTAATTCATTAAAAATCCTTCAATGTGATTTTCTGGATTTTTTTTCTTCTTATTTTGTCTCTCATAGTTGAGGTATACCTATGATGAAAATTGGAGACCTCTCATCTTTTAAGTGGGAGAACTTGCACAATTGGTGGCTGACTAAATACTTTTTTACCCCACTGTACCTCTTCTGATTTTTTTTTTTTCCCCCCGTGTTTAAAGTACTTTAATAAGCTCGTGTTTCTCTTGAACAGCGACGCTTGTAGTGAGACAGTTTGCTGACTGGAACACGCGGGCGGGGCACTTCTGAACTCCGCGCGGATGACGGTCATGCACGTTGTTCGTGTGTGCACTTGCGGACCGGCATTGCTTCATATATTTTTCTTAAATTTTATATTTCCTTAGAGTGGTGGAAAATTTTTGGGTGTGGTGGGCCACCACCCAGAAATGTTACCAGAGGAAACCCTGGGAAAGGTGCTTTACAAATTTTGACTTACTGATGGTATATTGATTATATAATAATAGTTCTGTAATTGCGTATCTTTAGTTGTATTACCTTACCTCCATGTGACATTCATAGGCAGTGTTTTCAAGACTGTTTGGATGTTTGAGGAATAATCTCCACAATTTTCAGAAATATTGGCATTTTTTTATGCAGAAACATTTTTACTCTTAGTCCACCACTGATTTCACCCATCACATCCAAGTGATGGGGGAAATGTTTTTATCACCCACTCCCACTGGTGGGTATGTGTTGAATATGCTTCAACTGGCATTACTGGAATAAATAGACCAACTCTGCTTCATTCAGACTGGAAGCGGTTTGAGGTGAATTTCTGACAGTTGTCCTTAAAAAGAAGTCCTTAAGGGGTTAAATATAAAGCATATTTTACTTTATTAACCTTGATTTATACAGGTAGTCCCATTGAAACACAGGGTCTTATTTTCAAGAGAGACCTGGCTAGACAACACACAGTACAACACAGTTAGACAACACTAAACAACCTCAACAACACCACGCTAAAAAAAACCAGCTAATCAGTACAAGATGATAAAGAAAATGTGCAAAAAGTCCCAATTGATAAAATTAAAATACTAAGAACAAGAGCAGTCTTCCAATGATGCCTTCTCCAGTAACCACATAAGAAGCCTAAAATCCCCTAAGGGAATCAAGGTAGACAACTTCAGACTCTGCTATAGCAAGTTCTGTGTTGAGGGAGCAGAGTAGGAAGATGCCTTTTTGCCAAGCTCTGTACAGCTGCATACACAAAACAAGAAACCATACCGTTGATTGCAATATATAACAAGAGTAAATGTTTGCACCAAGTGCTGTGGATATTTAATGCATAGCGAAGGGACCTGCCAATTCCGTTTATAATGGAATGTACTGGTATCTTAAGTTTTAATGCATGTTTTATACAAATGTTTATTTTCCAACTTGCTATACAAAATGAAATTTGTTTCTGGGGAAAAAAAATTGGTTACAAAGTTGTTCCCATTATTCATACTAAGCCTTGTTTAATTAATGTTTGGTTAACTGTAACCTAAAGGCATGGGCAGGCATAAAATGTTTGAGGTCTGACTTCATGATGAGGGAAAACGGTTAACTTTAAGAGGTTTCTTTGAAAACATTCAGGAAATTTGCATCAAAAAAATGGCATGTTGGTAACCTGGCAGCATGCAGCACTTTTAATTGATGGCATGAGGGTTAATCATCTTTGCAAAAACATCATCAGCCTACTGGGTTTGAGAAAACCCATGTACATCATCCATCACTTTGGCAGAGAAATGGAAATGAGCATACAGGTGTTTAAAAAAAAAACCAAACAAACATGAATTAAAAAGGCCAGGTTCTGGACAGTGTGAGGGAACATGGCCTATCCACATGTACGTGTGAAGTTCAGGTATCTACTCACTAACTTGAGACATCTTCCTGGGTCACTGGTTTCACACGGTTCATCAAAAGGTCTCAGGGTGCACCACCAACACGTAACGGTTTCCATTCGCCTCTACAGATTTAATGTTAGACTTAGACTTAACTTTATTAATCCCTTTGGGATGACTCCCTCTGGGAAATTTAAAATTTCCAGCAGCACATAAAAGGAGCATGCTGATCAGAAAAGCAAAAAAGCAATAAATAAATAAACACTTAACATAATATACACAATATAAATACAGGGCTAAATATGGCTTTAACATAAAAGCATTTCAACCAAAAATAAATGAGTACAAATGCTGAAAAGATGGTTTCCAGTTACAGGTAATGTACAAATTTTAAGCGAGAAAACCTCAGTGTATTGATCAAAAGGGAAAAAAAGATTGTTCAACACTTAAGCCCATTTCATATTACATGATCTAGAACAGGGCTATTCAGTTACAAAATCAGTTGGGCCACAATTTGAAATCAAGACATGTAGCTGGGCGTGTTCATCGAGCTGTTGAATGACAAATTTCAAACCAATAGAGATCAGTATGATGAAAAATATGCATTTTTTTATGCATTGTCATGGTTTTACATAAATGTGTGGTTGGCACATGACAAAGTGCATAAAAAACACAATGACAATGTAATGCAGTGTAATGATGTTACCTGGGGTGCAACAGCTGACCAACGTGCTGCTAGTCCACTTATTTTACCTGCCATTGATGGAGCCCCATCTGTCACAAGCATACACACACGCTCCATATCCAGATCATTGTCTTTGAAAAATGTTGAAATCTTCTCAAAGGTTACCTCACCCGTTGGGTCCTTCTAACAGCAGCAAGCCAAGCAGTTCCTCTCTGAAGCATTTGCCGTCAAAAAAACTGATGTATAAGCGCAATTGTGCAGTGTCGGTTCTGTCCGTGGACTGATCCACTGCAGGACATCACATCAGCTTTTTTCAGATCATTCAACAGTGTTTCATATACGTCTGTTGCTAGAATTTCAACCCTGCAAATGTTTGACATGTCTGACAAGGGCACGTTTTTAATAGCAGCTGTCACAGTTGTTTTCATTTTGTCCTCACTTAGAACTTCATCGACACTGGCCAGCATACAGTCTTTCATGGTTTCAGAGTCTGTAAACACCCTCTTTTTTTGCCAAGATCCACGAAACACGGCGGGAAGCAGCTGTAACCTTCTCCTGAGCTGTGCATGTCCGCACCATGGTGATACAGCCACGGCTGTAAGATGCAATCAAAGTCTGTACTTTCACCACTCTCTCTCCCGAGATCCTTCGAGGAAATTTGTCTGGAAAGCTGGGTGTTTCTCAGTGTGGTACTCTTAATACCCTGATACACTCAAGGCAGATTAAACACAGTGGTTTGGCATTTGAAGCTGACAGTAAAATAAACAAATACTTGTGAGTCCAGGCAGGGTTAAACTGATGATTTTCATCGCCATTTTTATGCTTCAGCGTTGATAACATGTTTTAGACTTGGTATGTTGCCACTAGCACTGTTGGCCACAATCACAGAGCCCACACTTCAAAACAGATATGCTGCATTGTGGTTTGACAGCTGATAGGCTACTGTAGAGTGTTGCATTTATGGTCTGTAGTAATTAATGGATTTCTGAGATTCTGTGAAACATGTTGGCCTTTGCTTCTTTGGCTGGACCACAGACTGCGCCGGGCCACTCAGAGGTTGGTTCTGGCCCGCTAATTGAATAGGCCTGAGCTATAAGGAGTTTTATAAAACTCTGGTTGATCAGCGATCACCAATCACTAGGTGTAATCAAATACACTTACAGTATATATTAAAATTAAATTAAATAATTAGCTAATAAAAACACAATTAAAATTTTCAAAATAACAGTAAGCTGCCACAACAGTATAACTACAAATACTCATTCACCACATAACTTGTCTTTCTTGACCCCCCCCCCCCCCCCATGCTGTGAGATGAAAGAGGGGTTTTGCCTTTTTGACATACTAAATTATTTAGTAGTGTTATTTCAGTGGGTCAGAACATATCTGACAATCTAAATCAAAACAAAGGGAGTTGGGTCATTTAACCTCTTAAAATTCCGGTGTTCCACCTGTGGAACGTTTCGTATTGGCTGGAATGCTAAGGAATTAAAAGCTTCTTCTGAACGGTCTGTAATAATTTTGTCTTACCTAATGTTTGCTGCCAGTTCACTCACACAAACCACTTCTGCAAGTAATTTCTGTTAGTACGAGGGGTGAGCTGAAACGTTCATAGTGGTCAAATTTGACCAAATGAGGTTTATTTTTCAACATGGTCTCCCCTTCGGTCCACACACTTCTTCCATCGGTGTTGCAGCGCTTGGATCCCTGTGGTTGGAAATATAAACCACATTTGGGCAAATCTGACCACTATGAACTTTTCAGCTCACCCCTCGTGTGTGTGTGTGGGCGGCTGAAAAGCATTGTCATCAGAAGCAGCATGATCAGCATCTGGATGATGCTGCATAGAGAGAGAAACAAGAGTAAATAACAGACCTCAGTCAGATGAGCATTACTCATGTTTGTGTCTGCTTGTTCATTCAGGCCACTTTACTGCTTATGGCAGGCCAGGCCACTGGGCAATGGCCAGTCTGCCATTGGGTGAAAGCGTCTAAGGACCTCCACAGACCAGAGCAAAACACACAAATGTAAATCAAAAGGCTTATTCACTGGACATCCAGCTTGCCGGTTCTGTTTAGCATACATATTCTGAGAAACCTTGCAATCTTAGGCCTGTTGGTGGATGATTAAATCTGGACCATCGGGTCCCAGCTCCTTTATCCTCTATTATTTTGCTGCATCTGACGATTAAATAGTGTTTGCTTTAATGAAACAACTGAGTTTTCCTTCAATTCTGCTGCCATCTTCACTCAAGCTGAATCTGCTAGCTGCTCTAAGTTTCCTGGCAAGCGGGAGGGGTCTGAGGATTGACGGCTTCGACTCCCAATCGCATTAAGATAAAAATACAAAAAAATCTCACGATTGGCTGCAGAGCGTCCAAGTATGCATCCCAGAATTGAGTTTTGGATACCCAATGAAACGCTGCTCCTGCTCAAATGGCGCAAAAACGTTTGCTGGCTTCAAAGATTCTAATTAGACTGGCGAGCTTAACCTGGAAGTGGTCTGGTGACCAGCAGCATGCCTACCGTATTTTTGGGACTATAAGGCGCACTATCAATGAATGGTCTATTTGATGGTCTAATTTCATACATAAGGCGCACCGGATTATAAGGCGCATTAAAGCGAGGTAGTCAGAGTAGAATGTAGAATCAGAGTAGCGCGATTGTCTGCAAGTGTGAATGACCTGTTCCATGAGCAGGCAGAACGTTTTTAGTCCGTGGCTGTTTACATCGCCATATTGGCCAGAATACTCGTTCAGTACTCGCTCGGTAATCAATACGGCTCGCTCTCTGCCGGAGAGCGAGCCGTATTTACAGCCGTGAATACGTATTTACAGCCGTATTTACTGCTCCCGTTCACAGCTAAACGGGAGCAGTTTCGATGCCGAAATTTCACATACAAATCCTAATATACGTGTTCTATACACCATCGGCTTTTGGGTATCGACTACCTCGGATCTGGGAATTTTATTTATTTATTTTTTTTTTTGCATGCATGGAAAGAAAATTCTATCTATAGTCATTATAGACACATATAGCGCGATTGTCTGCGAGTGTGAATGACCTGTTCCATGAGCAAATGTACGTTTTTGGTCCGTGGCTGTTTACATCGCCAGGATACTCGCTCGGTACTCGATACGGCTCGCTCTCCGGCGGCAGCCCCGAGAAGTAAACAATGCAAACAAATGCCGGGACGCTTGAATTCTTTCGTCCCGAAAATATCATTTTTGAATATTAATTACAGCTAAACAGGAGCAGTTTCGATCCACGATCCATTGGCAGATAGTGGCGTAACTCGCTAGCAATTTAACTTTGAACGACCTGTTGACACCAATATAGCGGTTGGAGTTCTTTGGTTAATCCACCCGGAATGATGGCAAGCTCCGAATTAGTTTGCTTCACTTGGGTTTTGACCGTATCGGTGAGATGGGCGCACATGGAGTGGCAGATCAATAGGGATGGAGACTTGTGGAAAAAGCCATCCGGCCATTATGTTGAAGCACATATTACTCTGCGAGGCTCCTGACTACCGTAATGCTCCGACAATCCCAGCGGTTTGGCTTCGTAACTTACCAAAGTCGTACTAAAACATTTTTGACAGATTTTTGAGCGCCGTGTACCACATAAAATCGGTTCGAGGTCAGTAAGCACAACCAGAATTAATACATAAGGCGCACCGGATTTATAAAGCGCACTGTCGATTTTTGAGAAAATTAAAGGATTTTAAGTGCGCCTTATAGTCCAAAAAATACGGTACATATTGAAATGTTATTTAAAATGGCTGCTGCTACAGAAGCATAGATATCAACTACAGAAGGACATGTTATGTCTCATTTATTTTACATACAGTATCATGATTGATTTATTTAGGAAATATCTTCATCTCTTAATATTTTAAGGGGGCGGCACACTTGCGCTTTCTATTGACGCACTGCCTCTGATACCCAATAGTAATAGTTTCTCAAGTGACTTTTTTTGTGACTGATGATGGAACAGCAATGATTATTCATAAACATGTTACTGAATTTCAAAGCCCTGTTTCAGCAATGGCAGATTCAAGAAAATAATCTACATCCTGAGACTTGGAAAAAAATATTATTATGCTTAATGTTGTGATTTTGCATCATAGCTAAATTTATATCTACTGGGGGGCCAAGGCCCTGCGGGCTTTACCTCCAACAGCAGATTTCACAGAATTTCTTTTCACCTATAAGCAATCGGTGGGAACACCTGCTGAAGAGACTGGGTAGAAGAGAGAATCTGCAGGTCTTGGCCCTCCATGACACATGATTGGACACCCCTGTCCTATATTGAAATTAACAATCTCCATTTTATTCGGCATCTGCTTGCCAACAAAAACACACATTTTTTTTTATAGAATTGTAAATATATTTAGACTTGAAGGGGTTAATGGGCTACTGTAGTGTGTATCATGGTTCATTTCAGGCAGAGGTGCGCCCCTACAGTGGTCACAAATGGACACACCCTTATAGCAGTCCAGTCTGAACTTGTTAAACTTGTGTGTCATGTCTGCAGATTAAAATGGTGTCTTATTTAATACCCGTTTTCATTTCCAGCATAGACACTGTGATTAAAGCAAGTTTATTTATTGTTATTTGTTGCACTTTTCCAAGTTAATCTGAATACTGTATTAAGAATTTATTTTCGATTATTGCATACCATATTCTTACTAAAACAACCCAGCTGATGTCTCTCCTTACCCCTGGCTCTTGTCATGTTGGTTGAGGGAAAATAAACTGGGGAAAACATCATTCCAAATATATAGGTGACCAGAAAAAAAACTTTTCACCTTGTTGGTCTCCAAGTGTTATAATTCACCGTGTTGCATTTGTCCTTCCACAGTCTCATTTCATCTCAGCTTTGACTGTGGTGTTTGTCAACTCCAAATCATTGTCTTCACTGAAGATTGATGACACGCCAGTTGACGATCCGTCTCTTAAGGTGCTGGTGGCAAACAACAGCGACACGCTAAAACTGTTGAAGATGAGCAGCTGCCCTCATGTCTCTCCTGCAGGTGCAATAAGTTTCAGCTGTTATACCTAAAACTGAAGTATTTAGTGTTTGGGGTGGGGCGGTTATTACATTAATGGTGTTTATGTAATGTAGTCATAATCAAGTGATTTTGTGAGAAATTAGTGTGCTTTTGGTTGCTTGATAAGTTTTTGATTGGTTGCATTAAAATGAGTGCTCTTTCTTGTTTTTAGGGATTCTGTGTGTGGCAGACCAGTGTCATGGGCTGAGAGAGCTCGCACTCAACTACCACCTCCTGAGCGATGAACTGCTGCTGGCCCTGTCATCAGAAAAGCATGTCCACCTGGAGCACTTGCGCATCGATGTGGTGAGCGAGAACCCCGGTCAGCACTTCCACACCATCAAAAAGAGCAGTTGGGACGCCATGATGAAGCATTCACCCAAATTCAACCTGGTCATGTACTTCTTCCTCTATGAGGAAGAATTTGGCCCATTCTTTAACGAGGAGATTCCGGTCACTCACCTCTACTTTGGCCGCTCAGTCAGCAAAGAGGTGCTGGGCCGAGTTGGCCTCCACTGTCCCCGTCTTGTGGAGCTGGTCGTATGTGCCAACGGCCTGCGCCCGCTGGATGAGGAGTTGATCCGCATTGCGAAGCACTGCACCCAGCTGTCAGCCATCGGCCTGGGAGAGTGCGAGGTTTCCTGCAGCGCTTTCGTGGAGTTTGTTAAAATGTGCGGCCGGAGGTTGTCCCAGCTGTCCATCATGGAAGAGGTTCTAATTCCAGATCATAAATACTCCTTGGATGAGATTCACTGGGAGGTGTCCAAACACCTGGGCCGGGTGTGGTTCCCGGACATGATGCCGACCTGGTAGAGTACAGGCAGCGTGCAAAGTTCAGCGGGTCAAGTTTGTGGTGTGGATACATTGCTTCCATGTTTGCATTGAAACGCCTTTAAATGCTCAGCTGTAGTGAAATGTTTGGGTGCCAATATGGAGAGCAAATTGAATCCCTTTAGGAGGGCAGCAATGTAGGTACCAAGGCACGGGGCTTCAGGTCATTATTCTGTGGCAAACGCCACAGAAATCTCAGTTGGCGTCAGCGTGGACTGTGGAAAGAGAGGAAGTCGGCAAGCCGGCTTTTTCTTTTTTTGTTCATTAAAGCAGGTGGGAACATTTGATAATGTTTTTATATCTGTTAACCTGTGGCATACAGACATTACACCTATGATAATCCTGTACGGGTGCACGTGTTCTCATGTTTTTCAACATTGTGGAGTTAATTAGGACAGTTGGGTTCACACTTGCATGATGTTACACTACCACTCGGCCTACTTAAATCAGATCTGAGATAACCGCCGTGTACTCTGCAACACAACAGCATTGGCAGGGTATCCAGTCACGTGCACATGTGTATGTGCGGAAGTGACTTAATTTTGCTGATGAGTAGCTGGGTGCTCTGCATTATTTTATTATCTAAATTAAAAATGAGTGCAGCAATAATGTTAGTATTACTTTTCCTCACCCAAGGCGCATGTGAGCAGTTGGACAGAAACAGAAATGTGTATATAGGTCTTTGTGATATGTAGGTGTACAGTGTTGATTGATTCAGTGGATTAAAAAAAAAATATATATTCAGTGAATAACCCCCCCCCCCAAAAAAAACAAACAAAAAAAAAAAACTTGTGTATTACAATTCCAATCAAAATGAGATGCAGGAATGCTTCTGTACAGTTATACATTTACTAAGCACCTTACATGAATACCAAACGATAGGACGGAATCGTTTGCCCAAATTATAGATTCTCATGCGTTTTTTTTTTCCCCACTGTACAGGGGCTATACTGTTAAAGGGCCCCAAGTACATTGTATAGCCTATTACAGTGACTATATAAATTATACAGTATATCACTTAATATAGCGCATTTTACTCATCTCTGGATGACCAAAGCGCTTTACAGATCCTGCTATCCAGCCATTCACACACTGATGACAGTGGAGCTGCCATACACAGGTGCTGGCCTGGCCCACCAGGATCAACTTGGGGGTTCAGTGTCTTGCTCAAGGACATGTCGACATGCAAGACTGCAGACAGAGTGGGAATTGAACCACTGACCCTCGTTCAGTAGTCGGGCACACTACACCTGTGCCACAGCCACCCCCTAAAAGAATCAGATAATTTTATGTAAATGTTGCTCAAATGTCTGAAATTGAGGTAGACATTGGTGAGTCGCTGCTTCCTGTGATTGCTTTGTAATCATCTAATCAAATAGTCTTTGCAGCTGTTAGCTTGTGATGCACACCAGGAATGCAAAACTTCAACTTTGTGTTCAGTGGCTGCATTAAAAATAAAATATATTTCTTTTATAGGTTTCATTTTTATCTTCTGCTATTTGCCTGTTTATGCTCCCATCCCTGTCTCCCGTGAATATCTGCCCTCTTACTGGCCCGTGTTCACTCTGTCATGTGATCACATCTGTACAGGTGAGGGAGCGATATTCATCACACCATTAGAAACGCTGTCTGCAGACGTAAACCAGTAATGCATTCACAAACATCCATTCATTACAGTACAAACGAGATCTGGCAAGTCAGATGAGTGAAACGGTTGTTTTTCCTTTAAGAAGGAAGTCACATGTGTCTGTATATAAAATGCTGTGTGTTTATTATAAATAGAAATGTATTTCTATAAATAGAAATGTATTTCTGTAAGGGTTTGAAGTTCCCTTAATCGATGGCTTTTTTTTTTTTTTTAAAGTAAAACCAGAGTGCAAGTTCTCCTGTACTAGATGGATCTTTTTTCATACTGTATTCATGACTTAAACTGTATAATTTATTGATACTTGTACGACTTTTGTAATTCAATTGTTTGTAAGTTGCGCAAAATAAGCAAGGAGTTTCTTTTAAAATTCCACCTATAGTGGCTACGGTTTTGCTGCATACAGTTGGAGTCCACTATCACGAGCTTTCAGTCTTGAATTTTTTTTAGTAATTTTGTTGTAATTGTGTAAACTAAAGACAACATGAAATGTTTCTACATCTGTGTAAATTTGAGGAAAATATTCTGAAGGGGAAAGAACTTTTCTAAGATGAGCAATTGGATGTAAAATTACAATCAGATCTTTTGACACACGTCTGTTAAGATGAAGGACTACTTGTGTTTAAAGGGTTGTTGGTAGTGGATGAATGACCCTTTAACTGATTTTTTTCCCCTTTTCTCATTACAAGATTTCATTGCTCTTTACCCAAGTTGTTTCATGTAGACTAAAACTGAGACACTTTTCAGATGTTTCTTGGTATAATTGGAGTGGATATGATCTCTGTAGTATTGGTGTCCTGCCACTGAGCTAGATCCTTGTACTCATTGTGTGATCATGTAAATTAGAACCTCAAAGGTACAGGAATGCATTTTTTTTTTTTTTAGTTGTTACATAAATTTTGCACAGTGCATTTAACAGTGGCTCTAAAGTAAATCCTCTTCATTTCACCAATTGTGTATCAGTTTTTAGATTGACTTTTCAGTAAATTCATTTGGATCAGTAAAATCTTTGACGCATTGCGGTGACTGGAGCATCATCTTTTTATTTGTAACCTACTTGTGTTGTGAGTACTCCAGTTGGCTATTTAGGAGTAAACTGATGTTGACAGTGCTTTCCTTTCTTGAGTTTTTTTTTTTTTTTTTTTTGGCTTCTGTATGGGGGTAAAATTCTCCATCTACTTGGCTCTGTTGGTCACCTGTCTTGAAATGAAAATTGCTTTGGACATGTGATCTTATACTGTCATTAAAAAAAAAAAAAAATTTGAATGTACTCATGATTGTTGTCTTCATTTTCCCTAATTAAGAGTGGGATAGAAAATGTAAGACACTGTAGAAAGTGATGGATTTATTAGGTAAAAAAACTAGGGATGCAGCCATATATTGGCTTAACATCTGGATCAACTTATACTGGCCTACCTGCAAATAAGATTAACCATTGTCAGTGGCTGATATTTATCTAGCATGTTCCCTTTGCATTGATTTTTGCCCTGAAACAGACTCCATCCATCTTCTACCGCTTTTCCTGTGGTCCGGGTCGCGGAGGCAGCAGTTCAAGCAGAGAAGCCAAGACTTCCCTCTCCCCAGCCACCTGCTCCAGCTCTTCAGAGAGGATACCAAGGCGTTCCCAGACCAGCTGGGAGACATAGTCTGTCCACCAAGTCCTGGGTCTGCCCCGGGGTCTCCTCCCAGTGGGACGTGCCCGAAACACCTTAAGTGGGAGGTGTCCAGGAGGCATCCTGATCAGATGCCCATACCACCTCAACTGACTCCTTTCAATGTGGAGGAGCAGCGGTTCTACTCTGAGCCTCTCCCGGATGACTGAGCTTCTCACCCTGTCTCTGAGGGTGAGTCCAGCAATCCTACGGAGAAAGCTCATTTCAGCCGCTTGTATCCGCGATCTTGTTCTTTCGGTCATTACTCAAAGCTCGTGACCATAGGTGAGAGTAGGAACGTAGATTGACTGGTAAATCGACAGCTTTGCCTTAGAACTAAGCTCCCTCTTCACCACAACAGACTGGTACAACATCTGCAGCACTGCAGATGCTGCTCCAATCCGTCTGTCAATCTCTCGTTCCATTTTCCCCTCACTCGTGAATAAGACCCCAAGATACTTAAACTCCTCCACTTGGGGCAGGAGCCTGTCCCCAACCCAGAGAGGACAATCCACCTTTTTCTGGCTGACGACCATGGACTCGGACTTGGAGGTGCTGATTCTCATCCCAGCCGCTTCACACTCAGCGGCAAACCGTCCCAGCAAGAGCTGTAGGTCATTGCTGGATGAAGCCAACAGGACAACATCCATCTGCAAACAACAGAGATAAGATCCTGTGGTCACCAAGCATGACACCCTCCGTTCCCTGGCTGCGCCTAGAAATCCTGTCCATAAAAATTATGAACAGGATTGGTGACAAAGGGCAGCCCTGGCGGAGTCCCAACTCTCACTGGGAATGAGTCCGACCGAGTGTTGGCAATACGAACCAAACTCTCAGAACGGTCGTACAGAAACTGAATAGCTTGTAACAACAAGCCCGATACCCCATACTCCTGAAGCACCCCCCACAAAAAACCACGAGGGATGCGGTCAAATGCCTTCTCCAAGTCCACAAAACACATGTAAACTGGTTGGGCAAACTCCCATGAACCCTCGAGAATTCTCGAGAGGGTAAAGAGCTGGTCCGATGTGCCACGGCCAGGATGAAAACCACATTGCTCCTCCTGAATCCGAGGTTCGACCAACGGCTGGACTCTCCAGTACCTTGGCATAGACCTTCCCAGGGAGGCTGAGGAGTGTGATCCCTCTCAAGTTGGAGCACACCCTCCACCCTCTACCCCCACGGTAGAGCGTGTGGGGGTAAACAGATGAGGACAATAGGTATTGAGATGGGAGAAATTATGATGATGTAGCAGGAGGGAGTAGCTGGGGGAGAATGGTTGAATGTATTGTGATGCAAGATTTCATGCAGCAGGGAGATGGAGTGATGATAGAAAAGGAGAGACCCTGGTGTATTGAAGGAATGCTTTTCTGTGTATTACTGAAGTGAGAGTGAATAAAGTCGTCTGCTGTGCAAATCTGGTTCCTTTATCTGCACTCTCCACACTGGAGAAACAGACTACAGCTGAAAATTCCGAAAATGTCTGGAACCAACTCTTAAGTGTCTCAGTTCAGTTAAATTTTATAATGCATATTTGTTTCACTGGCACTGAAGATGGAACAGATGACAAAAGGAAACTAAACAATCCGTATCGGCCACTGGTTGACTTTATTTTAAACATTTGTACTGATATTACAATTGATGCATGTCTATTTAAAGCACTTTAAAACCAAAGTGAAAACACAAAATGTAAATTTAATAAACAGTGGTACTGAAAAATTTGGCCACCTCTTGGAAAAATATATTTTGGTGACTTTTTTTTTTTTTCTTTATCCCCGCCGGTCAAAGATCAGTGGTCTTTGTTATATATTATGTTATGGGGCAGTCCGTTCATCAGTCTGTCCCACTTTTGTGAAATCAACTCCTACAGTTTTGTTTCAGATGTTTTGAAAGTTAACAGGGTTTGATATACACTGAAAATGCGCATATTGCAGTTTGGCTCTGATGGAGTGATTTTTGCAGGAATTATAGATCTTGTGATCAAGCCCAGGTCAGTTTTTCTTTAAATCTTTCCTACTGAAAGGAAAGGAGGCTTTTCAAATTGATACCATAGTTAAAGACAAATCTTGGATGCTTACACCCTGACCTGACTATGGGTTTGGGGTCAAAAGGTCAATTCCCTCTGCCTATTACTAGAGAACAAGTAAAGCTAGAGTCACTCATTGCAGATGGAAATTAGCCAGTGGCTAAATCTGGTACAATGCATCTCTTCTGAGATTAGTTTTTTTTTTTTTTTTTTGTACATGGTCCCTGACAAATAAAAACCAAACCAACTTAGTACACAGATTCATTTTGAGATCAACTATTTTTGTTGTATATTCATGCATGATAGACTTATGATTTGGTTCTGCATGGATAGTTGTATGTAGAAGATGAAAACTGCTCTACTTCGGTAATATATTGGGATTTTCAAAGAAATCAGAGGTGGGGGATATTACACTTACCTCAGTGCTTTTTATCAGTTGGTGTGTTTAAGTGTAGAGTGCCCAGACTTTTGCACATGCCAAAATTGTGTATTTTGTTTACATATTTTGTCAGATTATAAAATAAAAAGTATGCATTAATTTTAACTGGTAATAATGTAATTTTTCCATGTCCTACAGAGACTGTGTTTATATATTTAGTATTAATATACTATTTATCAAATTTGGCCAAATTTTTGCAAACCTCTGTAAACCAGAGATTCTGCTGGGAAATGTTCAAGTTCCATTAAAACTAGATGTACAGTTATAATTGTCATGAAAAAAATCACCAGTGCAGCATTATGAAGAAAATATTTTTAAACCAGTAATGTGAATTATTTTGTCAAAATGTCCGACAATACAAACTTCACACATTTCAGTATACGGCTGAGTGTCCACAGAGTGTTTTTTCTTCTGTTGGGAGCATCTACAGTGCATCTGGAAAGTATTCACAGCGCTTCACTTTTTCCACATTTTGTTATGTTACAGCCTTATTCCAAAAGGGATTAAATTAATTTTTTTCCCTCAAAATTCTACACACAATACCCCATAATGACAATGTGGAAAAAGTTTTGTTTTTTTTAATTTTTGCAAATTTATTAAAAATAAAACACCAAGAAATCACATGTACATAAGTATTCACAGCCTTTGCTCAATTGTTGCACCTTTGGCAGCAATTACAGCCTCGAGTTTTTTTGAATATGATGCCACAAGCTTGGCACACCTATCTTTGGGCAGTTTTGCCCATTCCTCTTTGCAGCACCTCTCAAGCTCCATCAGGTTGGATGGGAAGCGTCGGTGCACAGCCATTTTCAGATCTCTCCAGAGATGTTCAATTGCATTCAAGTCTAGGCTCTGGATGGGCCCACTCAAGGACATTCACAGAGTTGTCCTGAAGCCACTCCTTTGATAGCTTGGCTGTGTGCTTAGGGTCGCTGTCCTGCTGAAAGATGAACCATCGCTCCAGTCTGAGGTCAAGAGCGCTCTGGAGCAGGTTTTCATCCAGGATGTCTCTGTACATTGCTGCATTCATCTTTCCCTCTATCCTGACTAGTCTCCCAGTTCCTGCTGCTGAAAAACATCCCCACAGCATCAGAATCAGAATCAGATTTATTGCCATTGTTCATGTAGTACACAAACTAGGAATTTGTCTCGGTGCCATGCTGCAACATTAAAAACATGATGAGATAAAGAGATAAACTAAAAAACTAAAGGACTAAAAACGTGCAATAAGTGTAGAAAAATAAGTAATAATAACAATAATAAAAGTAATAATGAGTAGTACTAGTCAAGGCAGTTTTTAAAAAAATTAGCAAGTAAGATAATATGGGGTACCACAGTGCAGTTGATAATGCAACAGAAAAAACAGTGATGAATGACATGAGTCTGGTTGAGCTGCTGTACATAGTGCACGAGAGTCAATAAGTCACTTAATGTTCAGCAGTCTGATGGCAGAGGGGAAAAAGCTGTTCATGTGCCGGGAGGTTTTAGTCCGAATGGACCGAAGTCTTCTACCTGAGGGGAGGGGGGCAAACAGTACGTGACCAGGGTGTGAAGGATCGGCTATGATCCTGCATGATCGAGCATGCAGGGTCCTGCATGATCCAGCATGATGCTGCTACCAACATTGGCGTGGTTATGAACAGTGCCTGGTTTCCTCCAAACATGGCGCCTGGCATTCACGCCAAAGAGTTCAATCTTTGTCTCATCAGACCACAGAATTCTGTTTCTCATAGTCTGAGAGTCCTTCAGGTGCCTTTTGGCAAACTCCAGGTGGGCTGCCATGTTCCTTTTACTAAGGACTGCCTTCCTTCTGGCCACTCTGTCATACAGGCCTGATTGGTGGATTGCTGCAGAGACGGTTGTCCTTCCTGAAGGTTCTCCTCTCTCCACAGAGGAACGCTGGAGCTCTGACAGAGTGACCATTGGGTTCTTGGTCACCTCCCTAACGAAGTTCTTTCTCCCCCGATCGCTCAGTTTAGACAGCCAGCCAGCTCCAGGAAGAGTCCTGGTGGTTCTGAACTTCTTCCATTTATGGATGATGGAGGCCACTGTGCTCACTGGGACCTTGAAAGCAGCAGAAATTTTTCTGTACCCTTCCCCAGATTTGTGCCTCGAGACAATCCTGTCTTGGAGGTCTACAGACAATTCCTTTGACTTCATGCTTGGTTTGTGCTCTGACATGCACTGTCAACTGTAGGACCTTTTATAAACAGGTGTGTGGATTTCCACATCATGTCCAAGCAACTGAATTTACCACAGGTGGACTCCAATTAAGCTGTAGAAACATCTCAAGGATGATCAGTGGAAACAGGATGCATCTGAGCTCAATTTTGAGCTTCATGGCAAAGGCTGTGAATACTTATGTACATGTGATTTCTTAGTTTCTTTATTTTTAATAAATTTGTGAAAATCGTAAAAAAACCTTTTTTCACGCCGTCACTATGGGGTATTGCATGTCAAATTTTTTGGGAAAAAATGAATTTAATCCCTTTTGGAATAAGGCTGTAACATAACAAAATGTGGAGAAAAGTGAAGTGCTGTAAATATTTTCCGTATGCACTGTATTTTCTCTTAATTTTCTACCTAGTTGAGCATTTTTTTTCACTCAACACTCTTGGGGCAAAACCACTCCCGGCAGTCAGTGTTTTGTCATTGTGCCTAGAGTGCTGAGAGTTGAAAACGGTTTTGGAAGGCAGAATTGCTCTTCAACAACACACCTCTCTAACCAGCCAATCATAATTAGGCTAAAAGGAACCCATTATCAATATTTAAAGCAAACGCTTGGAGGGATGTGTGTTTCAATGTGAAATGCTGATGTGCCGAGCTGTGAATGACAGGTCACGTGGTTACTAGGGTACAGGGTGGACCTTTTTTTTTTTTTTAATAAAGCACCTGTTAAGCCCCCGTGAAAAATAGGTCCAGAGCACTTTCTGTGAGAAAAGGCTTTCTGCAGACACACAGCCCAATAGACTCATGGTCCTAACTGTTAATCCATGAAAAGCTGAGCTGGCAAAAGTCTTTTCCTTGGCCAAGACCACATCCCATCCATCATGCATCGATTATATAAAATATTTACCTTGCAGCCCAATTAAAGATAAACAGCAGAGTAAAGTGTGGTGTTAAGGCAAAGGCACCTCTTCATATGTAATATGCACATATGGGGGTTTCATTGGAAGATGCCAGTACTCAAAGTTGTAGTACAGGTAGAAGTTCTTGTCCAAAACAACCTCCTTAAAAGCCTCCAGCAGACTGATGACCATGTCTATAAATGACTGGTGCGGCCTGAAGGTGTAGTAAAATTTGCGGATGTTCGTTGCCAGATTTTTCAGAGCAGGCTGTTCGAATATGGTGCTGTCGTTGCCTAGATACGTGGGCTCTCCGCTGTACAGGTAGATCTTGGTGTAGTTGGTCTGCGATCGGCTAGAGAGTTTGGCTCCGAGCTCTGCCAGCTTTCGGTACGTGCGGTGGATGAACTGGGAGCAGTCGTACGACTCGAACCACACGGTGGCGTTGGGGCCGGGGTCAGAGCAAACAGTCCACGTCTCATAGTAGATCCCCGTCTGGTTATCCTCCTGCACCCAGCGAGCCATGTCATTGAACTGTCTCCCTGAAGGAGTGAAGAAGGTACAGCAGAGGAAGAGTGTAAAAAAAAAAAAACTAAAATAAAACACAGATTAATAGATTTAGCAGTCATCAGTAACCAAGGCTTTGAAGGCAAACTAGAATGTGGTGTGGACACTCAAACCCATGACACAATATTTGTAAACAAAAAATACCCTAGAAAGAAAAAGACAAGTGGCTTGACTGAAAAGCAAAAAAGGGAGTGAAAAAGGGGAGGACTGTGAGGACCTGATGATGGGGAAAAGGGTGAATGACAAAGAACTAATCTCCCAAACTAGAGCACACTCTGAATGTTAAACCTAAGGGCAAATCCACAGACAAGATACAAAAACAGCACTCAAAACCCATGACCAACTTTGAGTGACGACTGAATCTATTTACAGGAGGGGCAGGTGTCTGATTTGAGGAAGAAGTTAACCACCAAAGCAGGTGGTTGGATGAGACAGAGGAGGAGATATAGGAGAGCAGAGGGAGACCGCAAACACACAAAGACCAATCGAGATACAAATCTCCCTACATACAACCAAAGTCATACAGATCTACACATGTGTACCTGAAACACACAATGATGAAAAATGCACTCTTTACCTAATTTATGTTATGATAACGCTAACATATGTGCATGCAGTGAACAAGCAGGTGAATTTTAAAACTTTAAAAATTTTGCACATGTATCCCTCTTTTGTCTGTGCGTTACACATCCATACATATGCATCTACGCTATCACCGCGCCATCCATCTGGCCATCCATGCTTTAACTCAACAACAAATTAAGCTAGGGTCACCAAACTGGGCTGACAGGTTGACTTTGGAACTGTGACCTGCATTAAGATTATACATTCTGAGTTAAGGATGGGACAGCTGAGTGAAGTCAGGAGATGAGGAGAATTTATCTGAAACAAACAATGGGATCTCAAGCCTAGGGTTGAACTACTGCATTCTAGTAGACCTTTACAATTATTTTAACAGTTAAATCACAGTAAAAAGCTGCATCAGAGATGAATTACACACAAAATACTTGCTTGAACAAACCCCAAGTCCAATGAAGTTGTGGCATTGTTTAACCCCTTGCACTCTGGTCAATTTCCCTAAAAACGCTTAAAAATAACGTACCCAAAGTAAATCAAAAGCTGTTCTTCAACCCTTTGCAGCATCTTCATGGGGTTGGTCTCATTTAAAAGAAAACACTTTGAATTTTTTGGCAAAACAGTCATAATCTCTCTAAGTGCTCCTGCCACTGAGTAACAGTCATCTAAACATACTGAACTTGAAGAAAATAAAGTTCGCCTGGGTGTTTTTTTGGATACAAATGCTTGCAAATAACACACAGCTGTCAGATCCGGGCTGGAAAATGCAACAGAAATGTAGAACCAAGTGTTATCCAGCTGAGGTCAAAATTTTGTAACAATACCACAAAAAATGAATATATTACACAGCTTTTTTGTCAGGTTGTTCCCAGGCGTTTTTGAACTGTGCCAAATTGTGCCAAATGGCACAGTTTGGAAAAACGTCTAACTTTTGAATGATTCAATATAGAAGCTTGATCTTGGGCTCTAATGAAAGGTGACACTCAGGGCTGTGTGTGTGTGTGGGGGGGGGGGTTGTTTATTCATTCATGAATGAATGAATGAACAAACAAGCCCCCACACACAAAGAAGCATGCCACGTAAAAAATGTGTGGCTTTTTTTTTTACAAGAAAAAATAACCTACAGTGCACTAAAAATTATACTAAAATATCTGTAATGTAGAGGATAACAACTCCCCCCCCCCCCGCTACAGAGGACGGACATCGTCCATCGGCACATGCCGCGGTCTACTACGCATAGTTGTACTAAAATATCTGCAATATATCTGCAATCCGCTACAGAGGAGTAGCGGGGGGGGGGGGGGGACCATTCACGGTCCGGACGCGGTGCACGCGTCTGTGCACCACGGTCCGTCATGTGGCGATGACGCACAGTTGTAATTTACTGATCGGTCAAAAGTCATTTTCATTACAATTTTCAGGGATAAAGAATAATTTAGCTTATAACACTTACCTGTCCACAACAGCAGTGTCGCTGGCGAACTTCTCTTCCTCGTTGTCAGACGAACATAACGCTAGTCCGCTTGTTACAACTCGTGGTTCTGGTCACACGACCCGGTCAAACCACGATTCCATTATTGCGGTTTTGCGCTTCCATGATTGCGGTTTTGGCGAACGATTTTTCAAAACAAATAAGAACAGTAGTAAGAAAAAAAGACTGGTGAACGCGTGTGTGTCACCCAGCGGCTTACACAAAACAGATTTTACGCACGGGACGCACGCTTTCAATCGTCGAACTTCTCTGCTTCAATTGGCTCGCTGTATTCACAGCCTTTGGTAGGCGAGTCCTTCTTGCTAGGTTTTCAGTCATTGGTTCTTCAAGGTTTCTAGAAACCCAATTCAAGGCTCTTATTAGTCGAATGAGAGGTCAATCAAATCTAAACCAATCAAAGCACTCCTTTGGCTTTCTGTTCGCGGCTGTGTCTGTAGTGGAAGAACGGAAATGCAGCTTTTTTTTTTTCAGTGCGCTCTGAGACGCACAGTGTGCATCCTAGAGGGCGCACTAGGACGCAGAGACGTGACTGCCCGTGGTATCCCGGAGTGCAAGAGGTTAAAATGAATATAAAAACATTACAGTGATTTGCAAATCCTTTTCAACCTATATTCATGTGAATACACTACAAAGACAAGATATTTAATGTCCAAACTGATGAAGATTATTGTTTCTTTTTTGGCAAGTATTCACTCAGTTTGAATTTGATGCCTGCAACACCTTCCAAAAAAAGCTGGGACAGGGGCTTGTTTACTGCTGTGTTACATCACCTTTCCCTTAAACAACACTCAGTAAGTGTTTAGGCACTGAAGACACTATTTTTTTAACCTTTATTGGCGGCGCAGTGGCGGAGTGGTTAGCACTGCGGCAGCACAGCAACTCACCTTTGGCAGGGGGGATCCTGGGCTCAATCCCAGCCCCCGACCAACAGTGATCTGTGTGGAGTTTGCGTGTTCTCCCCGTGTCTGTGTGGGTTTACTCCAGGATTTCTCCGGTTTCCTCCCACATGCCAAAAACATGCAAGTTAGGTTAATTGGCATCAAACTGGGGATTCTAAATTGTCCTTAGGTATGACTGTGAGAGTGAATGGTTGTCTGTCTCTCTGGGTTGGCCCTGCGATGGACTGGCAATCTGTCCAGGGTGTACCCTGCCTCTTGCCCAAAGATGCTGGGATAGGCTCCAGCCCCCCCACGACCCGAAAAGGATTAAGCGGAAGAAGATGAATGAATGAATGAATGAAGTCCCTTGAGATTGCTATCTCTTTTTCAAGGGAGACTATTTTGTTGAAGCGTTGAAGGTGAAATTCTTTCCATTCTTCCCTGGTGTACGACTTCATTTGCTCAACAGTTCGGGGTCTTCATTGGTATATTTTGCATCTCATAATGCACCACACATTTTCAAACATACAAACCTGTATGTACTGTTCAGCATTAATGGTGCCTTCACAGATATGCAAGTTACTCATGCCATGGGTACTAACACACTCCTATACAATCACAAATGCTGGCTTTCCAACTTTGGGCTGATAACAATCCGTATGGTCCTTTTCCTCTTTAGCCCGGAGGACACGATGTCCATGATTTCCAAAAACAATTTGAAATGAGGACTCGTCAGACTACAGCGTCAGTCCATTTCAAATGACCTCGGGCCCAGAGCAACCGGCAGCGTTTCTGGGTGTTGTTGATATGTGGCTTTCGCTTTGCATGGTAGAATTTTATTTATTTAAGTTTTTGTAAATGGTATACATGTCATTACAGCATTGCATTGTTTACATTTTCATCACATATTCCCCCTTTTTTTGTTTTATTGGCATTGGAAAAAAATTATTACAACACCCTTTTTTTTTCAAGTGAAAGAAAAAGAGAAAATAAAAGAAGAACAAAAGACAAAACAAAACAAACAAAAACAAAAACAAAAAACAAAAGAGCAGAAAAATAAAAGAGCATCTGAGTAGCTTTGGAGCAAAGAGAGGTGCCATTATTGAAATGGTATTTGTCAAAGATTAGATCTGATGGAGGACACATATGTGTTCCAGGGTTGCCAAAAGTTCAAGAACCCACCCATGTCCTGTCTCAGTGCAAATGTCAACTTTTCCATCGAATAAATGTCCTGAATCACGTTAATCCAATCTTCAGGTGTTGGACAGTCTTTCAACATCCATTTTTTTGTTAGAGCTTTTTTACTTGCCAACATTAAAACAGTGAATAAGTATTTTTCTCCTCGTCTTTCCAGTGATTCCAGTAATAATCCCAAAGTTACAAAAGAAAAGGGAACTGTTACTTTGAATATTTTCCCCAATATTGTCTGTACATTGGTCCAATATTGGTGGATAACTGGGCATGACCAAAATACATGAAAATGATTTGCAGTCTTTTCACCACACAAGTGCCAACAATTCAACCCCTTACGAGTAAATTTGTTTTGTGCAGGTGTTCTGAAAAAATCTTACCAAATTTTTCCATCCAAATTCTCTCCACAGCAGGGATGAAGTACTTTTCCATTGTTGTTTATTTAGCTTTTCCCATATTTCCAGTTGTAAAGTGAAATTCCCCTCTTTTTCCCATCTCTCTTTTATATATGATGTGTTGTCTCGTTTTAAATCTTGAAGACCATGGTATATTTTAGAAATGTATCTGATCCCAGGGATCCCTTTATATGCCATTAAGAAAACCTTCAGAACACCTGACTGGGCCCTTTCCAAATCCTCCTTTTTAAGTATTTTGTTTATGTGGTGTCTAAGCTGAAAGAACCTGTAAAGGTCTTGATTTACTAGACCTTGTTTTTTCAAATCTTCAAAACTTCTTAAAGTTTGCCCTTGAAAAAAAATCGTAATATTTTATCAGTCCGTTCTCTTTCCACTTTTTAAATCTAGTGTCTGTTTTATTAGGAGTAAAGTCCTGACATAGGAAATCCATCGCAATAATCAATAGGGTTCTTTAGTTTGATTCTCTCTGACTATCTTAAACCAAATTTTTAGCGGGGTCTCTATCCACGGGTTAGTGTTATTCAAAAGTTTAGGTAAGGCATTGTTCCCTATTATCACCTGTAGGGGAATGTCACTTGTTATTTGGCATTCCATCTCCTTCCATTGTGCAGTGTAGACTGGGTTACATATCTCTGCTAAAGTTTTAATTTGTGCGGCTTTAAAATAGTCCCTGATATTTGGCAGCGCGAGCCCACCTTTGTCTTTGTTTAGCTGTAGGGTTCTATATCTGATTCTAGGTCTCTTGCCCTGCCATATGAATCTTGAGATCCCTCTGTCCAGTTCTTGCCATGTTTTTTGGGGAGGTTCTACTGGTATTGTTTGGAAAAGGTATAGAAGACGTGGAAGTATATTCATTTTGACTGCTTCAATTCTTTCTGCAGTACCCAAGAATGGTATCATATTCCATCTTGCTAGATCCAATTTTATTTTTGCCATCAGTGGATCATAGTTTAATGTTATAATTTTGTTGAGTTGTTTCGGGATATTGACCCCCAGATATTTCATAGGTTCCATCTCCCAGTTGGTTTTGAGTTTGCTTAGTAAATATTGATTTGGGTCATAGTTGAACGTTAAAATTTGGGTTTTATGCATGTTTAATTCGTACCCTCGTATAACTCTCCATACTCTGAAAAAACTGAGATTAGTTCTGGAAAAGAGGTGTCCGGATGCCCCAGGTATATTAAAATGTCATCAGCAAAGAGTGCTATTTTATGTTCCTTCTGACCAAGTGTAATACCTTGAATTTTTTGATTCTGTCTTATCCATTGGCTCAGAGGTTCTATGAAGATTGCAAAGAGCAGTGGAGACAAGGGGCAGCCCTGACGATATCCTCTTTCCAGTTCAAAAGATGATGATAATTTACCGTTAATCCTTATTTTAGCTGTTGGTTTTTTATATAATGCCTGTGTGGTCTATATTAATCATATATTCCATAACCTACATATGTTGAAGCATGTGGAAATGTTTGGTAATTACATATGTAAAGCAACTTCACACCTCTGAAAGGACAAAGGCTCTCAACCGCCAAGTGAAGAACAAAGACGTTCCCAGACACTGCGGTGGAGACCGGAGGAGCTACCCTCGCCCCCTGGGGCGAGGAGAGGAAATACCAAGACAATGGGGGGATTAAGATAATGAGGGATGTCAGCCTTTGTTATGCATGTCTTTTGTTATGTGCAAGTATAAAGTCAGTGAGCCGGAGATATTCGGTCTCTTTTCCTTCTACCACCTCTGCACTGAATGAGACTTGTTAGGAGAGCTGATAAATAAACTTTGGTTTATATATCAAATCGCCTCGTCATTTCAAGCTCTTCTACACTGGTGACCCTGACGCAAGTATGGACCTGAGGCGTTCCCCCGCAATCGACTCATCCGTGGCGACCCAGGCAGATGCCAGCGCCCACGCAGACAGGGGAACAGATGGACGTCTTTCCCCCCCGGCAGAAGGGATTGAGAGGGCTCAACCGAGCACCAGCACCGCTGTGAGAGCAGAAGCAAGGCATTCTCACCCTGCGGACACAGCAGTGATGGTATACACGAATGCCGTCGCTGTCAAGCTGCCAGACTTCTGGCAAGAAGACCCCGCCTCGTGGTTTCAGCAAGCTGAAGCTCAGTTTGCACTGGCGGGCATCACGGCTGACGATACGAAATTCTATCATATCGTCTCCAAACTCGACGCCGCCACTTCGAGGTGTGCGCGCCTCGGTTAAAATGGTCGCCGAAAAGTTTGTGTGGCCAGGCCTGCGCAAAAACGTAAAAGAATGGGCAAAAACTTGCATTTCTTGTCAGCGCGCCAAAATACACAGACACACAAAAGCCCCTCTGGAGCCTTTTCCAATCCCTGCTAGAAGGTTCGACCACGTTCATGTCGACCTCGTAGGACCACTACCTTCCTCCCAGGGTTTCACACACCTGTTAACAATGATAGACCGCACCACACGCTGGCCAGAGGCAGTCCCTCTAGCGGCAACCACAGCGGAGGAAGTCGCTCGAGTCTTTTTGACAAACTGGGTGGCACGGTTCGGCGTCCCATCGGACATCACGTCAGATAGGGGGCCTCAATTTGTCTCAGAGCTTTGGTCAGCCATGTCCAGCAGCTTAGGGGCAACAATTCATCGCACCACCACTTATCACCCTCAGGCTAATGGGTTATGCGAGCGTTTTCACAGATCTTTAAAAGCCGCCCTCAGAGTCTCACTAACGGATACAAATTGGGTAAATAAACTTCCCTGGGTTTTATTGGGGTTACGTGCTGCACCTAAAGAGGATCTAGACGCCTCTCCTGCAAAACTAGTTTTTGCACAACCTCTCAGGCTCCCAGGTGAATTTTTACCAGAGAACCCAGAGCCAGGGCACCTTCCAGTCCCAAGGTTTTTAGGCAGCAACGGACCGGACTCTCTCCCCGGTCCAGCTCATCACTCCTTCCCACGGGTTTTTGTCCCTCAAGCTTTAAAAAACGCTGAGTTTGTTTTTGTTAGGCATGAAGCTTTAAAACCAACTTTCCGCCCAGCATACGATGGGCCATTCAGAGTGCTGGAACATGGTGATAAACACTTTGTGCTTGATTTTGGGGATAGAAAAGAAACAGTCAGCATTGACAGACTTAAGCCTGCCTTCTTGTTGAAAGACGAGCCTGCACAGTTGGCGAGAGCACCTCGGCGGGGTAGACCCCCCAAGAGAAAAGACTCAGCCCCCCTGCAGGGAACAACTAACCACTCTCCTTCCCACGCTGCAGATTCCTCACAAGAAGGTCCCAGCAGGACGCCTAAACCAACCTACAGCAGTTTTGGGAGAAGATTAAAACCCAGACAGCACAGGGACTGATGCAAACCACTCCACAATTGTTCACTAACTGTGCTGCAACAGTTTAGGACTGACTTATGATTTTACTATGTTGTTATAATTACCACTGAACTCTCTTAGGAGCATGGCTGCTGGAAAGTTTCTTCTGTGGCAAGAGATGTAACACTTAGTATGTCATAGTAATTATCTTAGACTGTGAACCTTTCTATTGTCCTTTCTTAGTTGTTTGGGGGGCCTGTGGTCTATATTAATCATATATTCCATAACCTACATATGTTGAAGCATGTGGAAATGTTTGGTAATTACATATGTAAAGCAACTTCACACCTCTGAAAGGACAAAGGCTCTCAACCGCCAAGTGAAGAACAAAGACGTTCCCAGACACTGCGGTGGAGACCAGAGGAGCTACCCTCACCCCCTGGGGCGAGGAGAGGAAATACCAAGACAATGGGGGGATTAAGATAATGAGGGATGTCAGCCTTTGTTATGCATGTCTTTTGTTATGTGCAAGTATAAAGTCAGTGAGCCGGAGATATTCGGTCTCTTTTCCTTCTACCACCTCTGCACTGAATGAGACTTGTTAGGAGAGCTGATAAATAAACTTTGGTTTATATATCAAATCGCCTCGTCATTTCAAGCTCTTCTACAGCCTGGATAGTTCTAATGAAGTTATTATGGAAATTGAAACTGGATAAGATTCTATATAGGAAAGACCAGTCAACCGAATCAAATGCTTTTTCAGCATCTCATCCCAATATGGCTGCATTAAAATTATATTTTTTTATATGATGAATTATGTGTAAAGTGCGTCTAATGTTATCTTGTGTCTGTCTTTGTCTTATAAAACCTGTTTGGTCTAAATGAATTAAGTCTGTCAGTATATTTTCTAACCTTTTGGCAAGGATAGCGGTAAAAAGTTTATAGTCCTGATTTAACACACTGATTGGTCTGTAGTTGGAGCAGTCTAGTTTATCCTTTTCAGGTTTAGGTATGACTGCAATGACCCCTTCTCTCCAGGAGGGGGGGGATTTCCCCTGTGTGGAGGACATACAGTGGGGCAAAAAAGTATTTAGTCTGCCACCAATTGTGCAAGTTCTCCCACTTAAAAGATGAGAGAGGTCTCCAATTTTCATCATAGGTATATCTCAACTATGAGAGACAAAATGAGAAAAAATAAATCCAGAAAATCACATTGAAGGATTTTTAATGAATTAATTGGTAAATTCCTCAGTAAAATAAGTATTTGGTCAATAACAAAAGTTCATCTCAGTACTTTGTTATATACCCTTTGCTGGCAATGACAGAGGTCAAACATTTTCTGTAAGTCTTCACAAGGTTTTCACACACTGTTGCTGGTATTTTGGCCCATTCCTCCATGCAGATCTCCTCTAGAGCAGTGATGTGTTGGGGCTGTTGCCGGGCAACACAGACTTTCAACTCCCTCCAAAGATTTTCTATGGGGTTGAGATCTGGAGAATGGCTAGGCCACTCCAGGACCTTGAAATGCTTCTTATGAAGCCACTCCTTCGTTGCCCGGGCGGTGTGTTTGGGATCACTGTCATGCTGAAAGACCCAGCCACGTTTCATCTTCAATGCCCTTGCTGATGGAAGGAGGTTTTCACTCAAAATCTCACGATACATGGCCCCATTCATTCTTTCCTTTACACGGATCAGTCGTCCTGGTCCCTTTGCAGAAAAACAGCCCCAAAGTATGATGTTTCCACCCCTATGCTTCACAGTAGGTATGGTGTTCTTTTTCCTCCAAACATGACAAGTTGAGTTTTTACCAAAAAGTTCTATTTTGGTTTCATCTGACCATATGACATTCTCCCAATCCTCTTCTGGATCATCCAAATGCTCTCTAGCAAACTTCAGACAGGCCTGGACATGTACTGGCTTAAGCAGGGGGACACGTTTGGCACTGCAGGATTTGAGTCCCTGGCGGTGTAGTGTGTTACTGATGTAGCCTTTGTTACTTTGGTCCCAGCTCTCTGCAGGTCATTCACTAGGTCTCCCCGTGTGGTTCTGGGATTTTTGCTCACTGTTCTCGTGATCATTTTGACCCCACGGGGTGAGATCTTGCGTGGAGCTCCAGATCGAGGGAGATTATCAGTGGTCTTGTATGTCTTCCATTTTCTAATAATTGCTCCCACAGTTGATTTCTTCACACCAAGCTGCTTACCTATTGCAGATTCAGTCTTTCCAGCCTGGTGCAGGTCTACAATTCTGTTTATGGTGTCCTTTGACAGCTCTTTGGTCTTGGCCATAGTGGAGTTTGGAGTCTGACTGTTTCAGGTTGTGGACAGGTGTCTTTTATACTGATAACGAGTTCAAACAGGTGCCATTAATACAGGTAACGAGTGGAGGACAGAGGAGCCTCTTAAAGAAGAAGTTACAGATCTGTGAGAGCCAGAAATCTTGCTTGTTTGTAGGTGACCAAATACTTATTTTACTGAGGAATTTACCAATTAATTAATTAAAAATCCTTCAATGTGATTTTCTGGATTTTTTTTCCCTCATTTTGTCTCTCATAGTTGAGGTATACCTATGATGAAAATTGGAGACCTCTCTCATCTTTTAAGTGGGAGAACTTGCACAATTGGTGGCTGACTAAATACTTTTTTGCCCCACTGTAGTTAAATGTTTTCAGGAGGAGAGGAGATAGTTGCTGTTTAAAGGTTTTGTACCACTCTGCTGAATAGCCATCTGCTCCTGGGGATTTGTTAGCTTTAAGTTTCATAATTGCTTTGTCTAATTCTTTAGGTTGTATTTCTGACAGTAGTGTTTTATTTTGTGATTCAGTAAGTTGGGGAAGATTTAATGTATTTAGGAAGGCTTTGGATGCGATTTTGTGTTTTTTGAGGGAGTATAAGTTGTTGTAGTAATTCTCGAAGCTTTTAAGAATTTCCTGAATTCTAAATTTTATTTCCTTTGATACTAGGTCTCTGATTTTGTAGACTGCTCTCTCCATTTCCCCGTTGTGGGACTAATAAAGGCTTGTCTTATCTTATCTTATTTGTTGTTTCCTTAATTTGTAGGCTAGTAATTTTGCCGATTTGCTACCTGTTTCATAGTATTTTTGTTTCAGAAATGTAAGTTTCTTCTGGATTTCTATTGTGTAGATCTCCTTTGTTTTTTAATTTCCTTAATTTTGAGTGAGTCATTAGAATGAGTGTTGTCTTTGTGCTCTTTTTCTAGGTTCTTAAGTTCTGACTCTAATGTGGTTAGTTTTTCTTGTCTCAGTTTCTTTTGGGTTGCCAGTTTTGCGATAATCTTTCCCCTTATTACAGCTTTGCATGCGTCCCACAGTATTAAAGGGGATACTTCTCCATTATCATTTTCTTCCAAATATCTGAGAATATCTGATTCCAATTCATCTTTCAGTGGTCCTTTCAGCACATTTGAATTTAACCTCCAAGAAAATGTATTATTTGTGTATTTTTGGATATTTAAGTCCATATAGATCGGACTGTGGTCAGAGAGATCCATCAGTCCTATTTTACATGTTTTTACTCTTCCAATGTCTCTATTAAACATAAAAAAAATAGTCAGTCCTTGAGTATGACGAATGTGGTGCTGAGTAAAATGTATAATCTTTTACACTGGGGTTGAGTTCCCTCCACACGTCACAGATTCCCATTTCTTTTAGTAGCATCCGAGTTTTTCTACTTTGAGTGTTATTTTGATGTGGAGAATTACCTGATGCATCCCAGTATGGATTCAGTCTTAGATTGAAGTCTCCCCCACATATCACTAAACCTTTGGCTTTAGTTATCATTCGGTCAAATACATTTTTATAAAATTTCCAGTTAGCCCCTGGAGGTGCATATACATTCAGCAGGGTGATATCTTCTCCCTCTAGCTGACCAAGTACCATGCTAAATCTCCCTTCTTTATTTTTGTGTTCTGAATTTTTTTCAAACATAATTTTGGTTGAGATCAATGTCGCTACCCCCCTCCTCCTCCCTGACTTACATGAAGATGAAGAGATCAGTTTAAACCCTTGTCTATTAAGTTTGGTGTGCTCCAAGTCTGTTAGGTAGGTTTCCTGTAAAAATATTATTCCTGCTTTGTCTTTTTTCATTTTGCCAAGAATCTTGGATCTTTTAACTGGATTCAGGATCCCTTTTACATTATATGAGATTATTTTGGTTACACCCTGTTTCTCCATTGTGTTGTCTTATTTAGTATAACAGTGTAGTGGCCCTCTTTTATGCTACTCAGAAACTGAAAAAACATTAAGAACATAAAAAACATTAAGAACATAGTATATAAAACTTTAAAACAAAAAACTGTCAAAAGATCTTCCTGAGCTGAGGTCTTTTTAGCGACCTTAGAAGAGCCTTGATGGTGCGTTGGCTCTGAGGAAAATTCCTCAAACTCTGTTACGTGTTGAGGGCCCTCTCTTACCCCGTAAGTTGTCCCATGTTTTTAACGTGAATTTCAGATCCCAATCCGAACTTGTAATGATTTTTTTTTTTTTTATGCCTATACCCTATGAAATTGTGCGCAACCTCCCACCACCGTCACAGCAAACAATCACGTTAATACAGTATTTGTTAGTGTGGAGAGTTCATGTGGTTCATTGTCACATTTCTATTTTAACAAGTTTTTTTTTTTTAAAGACTTACTTGTTTCTAATATTATGAC
The DNA here is from genome assembly GCA_020510985.1 of Pholidichthys leucotaenia. Classification (NCBI taxonomy): domain Eukaryota; kingdom Metazoa; phylum Chordata; class Actinopteri; order Cichliformes; family Pholidichthyidae; genus Pholidichthys; species Pholidichthys leucotaenia. The sequence goes on from CM035843.1 coordinate 91,921,015, forward strand.
TGTTCCATGAAATGTTTTACCACTTGCTGGTTCCGCATCTCCTTTAATGTTTGTTACCTTGTAGGAGGAGGTTTGGATGCACAGATTGACTAAAAATATCGTTATTCCCTCCTGAAAGCGCTCAGTTTTTCCTTATAGCCCTGGCGCTGGGTTTCCCGCTGCTGGCCCGTGGATTTTGAGGGTCTCTGTGTGGACCACGTTTGAGCCTTGATTCTTTCGATCAGGTCTGCTGCGGGTTTATACACCGTTACCGGGAGCCCTCTTCTCGCCATATCCGTGGTTTCTTCTTTCGCCGAGTTGTAGAGACACGTCTCATCCCCGTAAAAAACTCGCAGCTTCGCCGGAAATGGAGTTTGAAAGCGCAGTTTCTTCTCTCTTAGTACCTTTTTAGCGTCGTTCTATTCCCAACGCTTTTTAAGGACCTCCGGGGCATAGTCGTGCTCCACAAAAACTTTTCTTTCTTGGTGCATAAATCCTTTTTTCTGCCAAGCCAGTCTCAAAACCTCTTCTTTTGTTCTGAAGTTGGAGAACTTCACCACCACCGATCGTGGTGGCGCTTCCGCTGACGGCCTTGGGGCTAATGAACGGTGCGCCCTTTCTATCTTCAGGTCGGTGGATTGGGGAATTTCCAACTTCTCTCTCAGTATGGATTCCACGCATGCAGCCATTGTGGTGAAACCATCCTCGACTCCTTCTTTCAGACCATGAATTCTTATGTTGGCCCTTCTTAGTCTTCCTTCTTGGTTGGTTAGCTTAGCCTCCAGTCTTGTCTGTCGTTTGAGTAATTCCAGCACGGTTTCTTCCAGCCCTTTTATTCTTTCCTCTGCTTCCATGATTCGGGCTTCAGCCTGGTCCACTCTGTTGTTTGTCCTTTTTATTTCGTCTTTAATTTCACGAAATTCGGCCCAACACTCTCGGCGAAATTCTCTTAATTCTAGAATTATCGTTTTTAAGCTAACCGTGTTGCTAGTCTCATTCAGCTCCTCTGCTTCCGAGTGGATGTCCTCCAGGTCAGATTCTCCGGCTGATGCACGTCTTGGCCTGGGAAATGTCGATCTCTTCTGTTTTCCTTTAGGCATAATGACTTTGTCTTTTGATTTTCACTCTTCCAAAAATCCGTTAAATCTGATTTTCAAGGTATTTTCACGGATGGGGTCTTGGAGCTTCAGCGTTAAGCTGCTATCACCATGGTGTCCAGACCGGAAGTCCCTGCATGGTAGAATTTTAACTTGTACTTGTAGATGTAGTAACAAACTGTGTTAACTGACAATGGTTTTCTGAAGTGTTCTTGAGCCCATGTGGTAATATCCTTGCAATACTTGCAAAAAAAGTTTATCAGTTTGAACATTAAATATCTTGTCTTTATAGTGTATTCAAATGAATATAGGTTGAAAAGGATTTTTAAATCATTGTATACTGTTTTTATTTACATTTTCACAATGCCCAAACTTCAGTGGAATACAGTCATGTGAAAAAATTAGGACACCCCATTAATTATTCAGTTCTTTATTAAGAAATGGTCACATATTGATGTCTAATCTTGTTTTTATCTCTGGGAAAGAAGGTGATTTAATTGCAGGTAAATAACAAAAATTAACATTGTTTTACTCATTAAACTAAAGATAAACAAAAATGCATATTCTGAGGAAAAAGTTAGGACACCCTACTGCCTAATACCTAGTGTTACCCCCTTTGGCTGAAATAACTTCAGTGAGACGCTTCTTGTAGCCGTCTATCAGTCTCTGACATCGGTCTGAGGAAAGTTTGTCCCACTCCTCAATGCAGAATTCTTTCAGCTGTGAGATGTTTGAGGGGTTTCTTGCATGTACAGCCCTTTTCAAGTCACCCCACAGCATTTCAATAGGATTAAAATCTGGGCTTTCACTCGGCCATTCCAGGACTCTCCATTTCTTAGTTTTTAGCCAGTCCTTGGTGGATTTACTGGTATGTTTTTGGTCATTGTCATGTTGCATGATCTAGTTTCGCTTCAGCTTTAATATTTTTTTACAGATAATCTCACGTCCTCAAGCACCCTCTGATACACGGTAGAATTCATAGTGGATTCTATGATGGTGAGCTGGCCAGGTCCTGCTGCAGCAAAGCATCCCCAAACCATGACTCTTCCACCTCCATGCTTCACAGTTGGTATGAGGTTCTTTTCCTGAAATGCTGTATTTGGTCTACGCCAAACATTTCTTCTGTTCTGGTGTCCAAATAATTCAATTTTAGACTCATCTGTCCAAAGAGTATTATTCCAGAAGTCCTGGTCTTTGTCTACATTCTCTCAAACTGCAGTCTGGCCTTCATGTTTCTCTAAGAGAGAAACCTTTGCTCTAGAGTGCAAAGGTTTCCTCCTTGCACGCCTCCCATGCAAGTTAAACTTGTGCAGTCTCTTTCTAATTGTAGAGGCATGCACTTTCTCATCAACAGTAGCAAGAGCCTGCTGTAGGTCCAGAGATGACATTTGAGGGTTTTTGGAGACTTCTTTTAGCATCTTGTGGTCTGCTCTTGGGGTGAACTTGCTTGGACAGCCAGACCTGGGCATGTTGGCAATTGCTCTGAATGTCCTCCACTTGGAGACTATTTTCTGGACAGTGGAATAGCTGATTTCATATTCTTCTGAGATCTTTTTAAATCCCTTACCAGACTCATAAGCTGCTACAATCTTCTTTCTGAAGGCCTCAGACAGCTTTTCTATCTCACCATGTTGTTCACTCTCACTTCGACAGTCAGGAACACACCAAACTAAATGTCTGAGGTTTAAATAGGACAAGCCTCCTTTAAAATGCTGAGTAACAATGTTCTAATCATATGCACCTGATGTGATACACCTGTGTGTGACTTTAGCCATTTTAAGTGGGAATAAATGTGAGGGTGTCCTAATTTATTCCTCACCAGAAATTGCATGTTTTTAGAATTACATTTTACAGGAAATTTTGAAAATTCTTTTCTTCAGTTTTAATTGTTCAGTTATATTACTCAAATCTTCCAGTATTGTTAACATTGATATTACATATCCATATGTCCAAATATGTTAAAAGCACACAGGCTTTGATAGGGTGTCCCAATTTTTTCACATGACTGTACACCATTCTTCAAATGTCATTTACTTCCATCACGGAGGTTATGCTTTCACTACTGGTGGTTTGACTGTTAGCATGATTGCTCTACGAGTACTGACTCATTTTAATGAAATTGGAGGGGTATAGCACAAGGACAATCCATTATATTTTAGTGGTGATGTGGATTGCGATCTGGCTTTCGGAAACTTTTTTAAAGGATCACAAAAGGGAGAGATGCACTGCTTTTTCAGAGGTGTTTTGATTATCACCAGCAGAGGATCATGGACCAGATGGTTCATGGTTCCATGTTTCTGCATCACTTTCATACATGTGGAGGAGGTATTCATTTTTTTTTTTTTTATTACTTATTTTGTATCCGTAGGTAGATTTTTTTTGCAGTCTGGTGACAAGCCACCAGCTTGATGAAAGATTCATGATGAAACAGGCTGTTATATATTATGCTCTTGTATCATGACACCCATTATATTATGTCTCTACCTTCACTGTAAAAATTTTGTGACAAATGGTGTTAAATCTTCTGCATTGATTCCATACAAATGGAGGAAGTAAAGAATGAAAAAAAAAAAAAAAGATCCCAGTCATGAGAAACAACAACAGGAGAAATGAAAGAAAAAAAAAAAAAAAAAAAGGGAATGAGCTGCCTTGGCTGAGGTTTGCAGTTGTCTGGGTGCTTCTAATTTATGTAAACTTCTGTGAACAAACACATCAGGGCTCACCATTTATTTCTCCTATTTTTTCCAAAGTGCCGTTCTGTAACCAGTGCAAGTCGTCGATGCCGTCAAAGAAGCAGGCAGCTCCCTGGTTGCACCAGAAAGGCGCGTACTCATCAGGCCTGAGGTGAGGGAAGGTGCAGTTGCCCAGCTGAAACAGCTCATACCACTCCATGGTGTAGTTGGCCCCCGTCTCCAAACTGCTGAATCCGATGGCATCGTGCATTATGTGCTGTGAATGGAACAGAAACAATGTACCAGCATTCTGCGTCTGTGTGAGCAGCTGTGTTTCTATATTAAGCAGCTTAACTAAAATTACATTATAATGCGTCAATGCTTTATTTTCAGCTTTAGAGGATGGCAATTATCTACTTAAAGAATCCTAATCCTGGCTAATTTATCAATGAGAATTTCAACTTTAAACTAGTCAATAGAATGTTTATCCATCTAAATCGGTGTTATCAGGTTATATTTGGTGTATCTCTGCACACTCTGGGAACCCCAACCTTCCCCAACCTCACTGTGGTGTTGTCAAAAAGATATCAGACAAATTCCCTTACAACTTTTCCCAGCAAGTCTCCGTACTTGAACTCCCACACCGGTGTCTGCAGCCGGTAAATCGAGATGACGTCGCTGTCTCTCATGTAGGGAATCCGTCCATCTGGGTCTCCGGTGGGACAGAATGGGTAGAGAGCCTGACAGTAAGAGTCCACATCAGGACGGCGATCAAAACGCCTGGTGACGACAAGAGGAACAAGGGCTAGTTAGTCAGGATGTTAATGCTGGTCACTCTGGGGACTAATCTGGTTTACACTGGATATAAAAAATGTACACACCCCTGTTTAAATCCCAGGTTGTTGTGATGTAAAAAAATGAGACTATGCTAAATCATTTCCACACTTTTCCCACCTTTTATGTGAGTTCTAATCTATACAGTTCAATTAAAAAAAAACAAAAAACGGTCTATCTACACTTGATCTTAAACACTGGACTTTTTAGAGCTCATACATGTTACACTTGCTTTTTACGGTGTGTGGAAGTTGAAATTTGAGTCACCTTACTTGCTAAATATGCTGATACAGGACGAGAAACACACATGACAACTTAAGACCAGACGGAGTAGCTCATTCCGGCATAACCTTGAGTAGAACCTAGATGAAGACCCACCTGAGGATCACTGTGAGTGAGTTTAGTGACTGTCCTGCCTGGGAGGAGTAGTGATTCGCGTGAAATTTGGACAGACTTTCAGCTTCACCAGAATGAGCTAAAAATATAAAATGATGTAGGTTCTTCTTGTTCCAAATTGACCATTGTGGGATCTGGTGTTTGTCACACATTTAAAAGTGCCCCGTGTCAGTCGATATCAACAATATCCCTTTTTTATATTAACAACGGCGTATAACATTTTTGTCATGATGCTGCATGATCTGTACAATGAGACATCTATTGCTCAAAACATCCCTGACTCCAGGCACACATACCTCAAATATCTGAGTTAACACAGCGAGTTTCCTGTGACTTCCATTATCATTTCTTTGTGATAATGACACACAGGCTGAGGGTCATAAATATTCAGTTAACAGCTTTGCTATGTCACTTTGGCTCAACACTGGTGAGATTTTTTTCCCCCAAAAAAATAACAAGATGACATTTCTGAACAACAAACTTATTGTTCACAGGCGTTTAGGATTTTTAAAAAAAATTAATCTAATCAAGTTCCAGATGTTTATCATGTGAAAATGTGCAAGAAAATTCTGCAAAACAGCCACACATGCATATATAATCTTGCAGATCAGAGCTAAAGAGTTGATTTTCAGTGAAATCATCATGCCAGCATAACTTCGAAGTATGCTTTTATGATGTGAGCTGAAATAAACCATTTGATCCATTTAGTTATCACACCCGTAAAAGCCTGGGAACCTTTGGTTCCAAGGTTGTCATAGCCAGGAGTGGCACTGGGGTTAAGCTCCCAGTGCTCATAAAATGCTCCTTATGGCGTGCGTCTCGAAAAGCCTCTGACAACTAAGTCCAGCTCCTAGCCTGCCCGTGTGGTTTAGTCTCTAAGCCCGGCGGAACTGCTTTTACTAATAGGAGAAGGGGCGAGGGCGGATCTCTGGCGCCTTAAAACCAGATGCTTCGGGTAGATGGTGGCTCGTCAACCTGGGAAGGTAGCCCATCTAGGGGAAGGTAAACCCTGATTTCAAACCTCCGCTGCCTTGCAGCACACCCGGTCACGGGAAAGGCTTCGGGAGTCAACCCTGAGGAAAAATCCGGAGTCGGAGCCCCTAAGGCAGTTCTCTGTTGTGCTCAACATCGTTCTGGCAGCTCCTGCGACGGCGCTGGTGCCAAACTATAGCAGCCCTGCTGTTCCTTTGGATTCATCAGTGACGTGGAGAGGGGGGACATGCTGCATGGGTAACATCTTGTCCTCCATATCTTCCTGCCCAGGCTTGAATCCTACCAACGCCCAACGCTGGAAGGTAGAACACCAGTGCGCATCGGCTTGTTCAGCCACAGGCGGTGCTGTTCCAGCAGAGTTGACATTTAGGATTCTCTTCCATGGTCATGGGCTTCCATGGGCTGCACGGTGGCGCAGTGGTTAGCACTGCGGCAGCACAGTTTACCCTTGGCCGGGGGATTGTGGGGATCGTGGGATCATGGGATCGTGGTTTCGATCCCAGCCCCCGACCAACAGTGATCTGTGTGGAGTTTGCATGTTCTCCCCGTGTTGCGTGGGTTTACTCCGGGATTTCTCCGGTTTCCTCCCACATGCCAAAAACATGCATGTTAGGTTAATTGGCTGTTCTAAATTGTCCCTAGATATCTGTTTCCTATAGGCCCTTAGAAAAGAGGGTTAGTATTAATGAAAGTGCTTTGAGTGGTCTTTGTGACTAGAAAAGCGCTATATAAGTGCAGGTTAGTTAGTTAGTCATCATAGACCGACGGAGGCCAACGAAAAGCCTGGGATGGGCAACATGTGTCATGGAGGGGGCAAGACACAGCAGGGTTTCCCCCACCCCACTGACTAGTCTATCCAAGGAGCAATTTCACTGAATTTCTTCCCACTGTTTGTGATCAGTGACAACATCTGCTTTAGTTACTGGGGTTACTAGGTCTTGGTGCTTCCCGCAGGTTTGCTGGTAAAGAATAGGTTGCTCTAATCTTGTATTCACCTGAAGAATTCTTCCCAGCATAGAGGAAGAAAATGTTATGGCCCGAGCGCCGATTCCATCCGCGCTTGGGTTGTCCAGTATTTTCCCCGTTTCATCCCGTTTTGAGCCTTGTTATTGTGGCCTTCGTCTGGGCTCTTATTTTGACAACGTCACGATGAGACTTCCAGTTGTCAAGCCGAGTCGCGTTGTGACAGCTTTCATTTACAGTGATCCCTCACTTATCGCGGTTAATGGGTTCCAGAACCGACCGCGAAAAGTGAAAAACCGCGAAGTAGCGTCACCCCTAATGACGTCATCCATAAATAATACGTACGTTCATTCTCTTACTCTCTCTCTCTCATATGATACGTGTGTGTGTGTGTGTACGTGTATATACATACGTAGATGTAAATAAAGTGTACATAAATATGTTTTTAGAACTCTTTTATTCTTATAACAAGATACGTAACTCAAGATGAAGATGATTTACTTTACAGGTTAATGAGAGCTTTACTGCTCTTCAGGTGACGCCTCATCGTCAGGTGCTAGAGGCGCAGGATCGTCGAGGGCAGCTGGAGAAGCTGCAGGAGGCGGCGTAGTGGCTCGACGGGAAGACTATTTCGCACAAAATGGCACAAGAGAACAGCAAAAAGTTCCACGCGGCGAGACTACGTAACACGAGCGATAAAGAGCAATGAATGCGGTCTTCCTTCCCTTCGTGGGTGCTCGGCAGGGAGAGGAGGTGGGTGAAACGTCTCGGCCAATCAGCTTGCGAGATTTCCGAGCCGAGCCAACACGACAACAGCGAACAGAGAGGTGGATTTTTTGAGCTGTGCGGCTCTCCGTGTTGACACCTGATGGTCTAATGTAGTCTCCCTGCCTTCTGCTAGCGCCCGCCCATTATTTCTCAATTTTGAATTTTTGATGAATATTTTTGAAAAATCCGCGATGCACTGAGGGCGCGAAAGGTGAAGCGCGAAGTAGCGAGGGATCACTGTAATTACATTCCTCTTTTCTGATTGGTTCTGAGTTATCATTTAAGGGAGCAGCTGAGGCTTACTCCTCACTGCGACCTACACAACAGTACAGGTTCCTCTGCGTACGTGACTGGAGCCCCTATCCCCGACTCCAGTCTCCTTTTTGATTCTTCGTTCTCTATAAGTGTTATTCCTCCTCAGAGTCTTCGATCTTGTGTCTTAGCCTTTGTTCGTGTTTTTTCCCCATGTGGCTGTTTATTTTGTCATTGTGTCTTTCGTTAATAAAACATGCAAACTCACTGGTTGGCCTATAGCGTCTCAATGATGCCCCGCAAGGGATACCCATGACAGTAGGCCGCAGCCAAAACGAGACGCCGGTCACCGTGAGTTTGGTTTTTTGGGGGGCTTGTAGTTTTTCCCCTTTTTTTCCGTGTGTCAGTGTGGTTGGGAAATGGTGTTGCCAGGGAAGGGTTATTCCTTGAACTTGGGCTACGAGCTGATCGTGTTCCTAATAGAGGTAGATGGCCTCCTCTCCAACGCTCGTCGCAACGTCACTCCCGACGGCCCACGCTGGTACTTGGACCTCGCTGAAGCGGCAATTAAGCGCAATCCTCGCCATACCAACCACGCCAAGGTCAGGAAGAGGATGGCGGAGATTACGGCACTTTGGGAGAAGATGCGTGGACCGGAGAGGAATCCCAGCAGGAAGCCAAAGGTGAGGCATCCCTGCTCCTCGCCTCGGGATCAGGTTCCTGTCACCCATCCAGCCCAGAAGTCCACGTCACCAAAGTGCCGTTCCCATCCACAGCGGAGGAAGAGGACAGCCGGGACCCCCCTTGAAGAGACGCAGTGGGCAGCTGAGCTCATCAGGGGTCGTGTGGCTGAAGCTCGCTCTTTCTCCCATCCCAGTAAAATTCTGAAGAGTGTAGTGGCGGCGGTTAGACTGGTGGAGGTCAATCCTGAACTCTATGATTTTCCTGAGTACGCCGAGCTGCTGGACTCCATTTCTGCGCAGCAGCGGCGCTTTCCAGATTTAAACCTAGCCTCGCCCTCTGCCGGAAGATGTCGCCACCTCATTGACAATCAGCCTCTGCGAGATCACCATCCGGATCCTGTTCTGGGCCACCGAGAGAACTCCCAGCCAGCTGTTGCCCCTGCCTCACGACGGAAGGGAAAGACAGCAGCCTCAGCCTCTGGGTCATCGGTCCCCACTGTTCCATCAGCTCCTCGTCCCCGGACTGCCTCAGCTGCCCCTCCCTCCTCCTCGACGCTCTCTCCAGCTGCTGCAAGCTCAGAGAGCCCTGCTCTGGCTCTGCCCGTCTCTGGTCCAGTGAGAGCAGCTCCTCTTCGTCTTCCCAGGGAGCCCTCCGTCACCATCCATAGGGGAAAGGAGAGAACCAAGTCCGCTACAGCAGTCACCAATGGTCCTCAGGAGAACAGGCAAGTGCTGTTTCATTCTCTCACTCCATATAATGAATTGCCTTGTCTGACTCCTGGGGGTGGAGTTTGAGATTTACAGTCCCCTGAGCTCCCTCCACCTGCTGTAGCCATAAATATTGAACCTGCACCCTCTGTGTCTCCTTCCCCTCTCTGTGAGCGTCCCCCGGAGCCAGGAATAGACCGCCGGACGAAGAAGGAGCCTGTGGCCCTGAAGAGCCTGGTGCCAGTCCCGCAGCCGCGTCATGGGCAGAGGAGGAGGGCGGACTGCCGTTTGGAGCCTGCGCCGACGATCAAGCGTCCCCGGGTCTCCGTGGAGGAGCAGTCAGACCTAGCAGGTCACGGACCCCCTGCCACCACGCCGTGTGGGCCTTTGGCGTGGGTTTCAGCACCGGGGAGTTCCCAGACTGTGACGACCATCATGCTGGCTGCGGAGCCAGCCACAGTCGAGTCAGAACCAGGAATGGACCTCCAGATCTTCGAGCCTGGATCGTCGGAGTCCTGAACGGCGGTAGAGCCCGAGATCAGGCAAGTGCTCTATTTTGTCTTTCTCTTTTCCGTTCTGGAGCATTCTTGCCTGTCTCTCGGGGAAATGAGCCGGGCGCAGCCGATCGCTGCATCTGAGCTTGTCTCGCCGGGCTCTGCCGCTGCCGGTGATCCTGATCCCGGTTCTCTCTGTTCCTCTGAGCCTTTTCCCAGGGTCACCGGAGACGAGTCAGCTCCGGTCGTCGTGGAGATTCCAGGTTCATGCTCAGAGGTCATCCCTGGTGCTGCGCCGACCCAATCGGGGTCCGACGTGGGTGCTGCTCCGGCCCAATCGGGGTCCGATGTGGGTGCTGTTCCGGCCCAATCGGGGTCCGTCGTGGGTGCAGCGCTGACCCGATCGGGGCTCACCAAGGGCGCAGCGCTGGTTCTGTTTGAGGTCGGTAAAGGAGGTGCATATCCTCAGCTGTCTGACGCCGGACTGATGCCTCATCTTCCCCCCAATCTTTCTCCACTGGGTGCCGCTGGGGTTCCCCGTATTCGGCTCGGCTTCCCCTTGCTATCCCTCTCAGTAGGAAGGTCGCCTCTGAGCTTTCCCCTCCGGTGCTGGTGGCCTAAAGACGTGGGTCGGCCGCCCGGGAGACGGCTTCGCCGGTTCGGTGTTCTGGGTCGGCTGCCCGAAGGACTGTCTTGTTGGTTCAGCGACCTGGTCCGGCCGCCTGAGGTACTGTTTCTCTGGGCCTGGGACTGGGATAGGCCGCCCGAACTGCTTTCTTTTCTCTCGGTCATTTGGAATCGGGATGCGGGTAGACCACCTGAACTGCGTTTTTTTTCTCCCTCTCCGTGCTCTACTGGCCGGCATCCCTGTAAGTTGTGTTTTTTTTTTTCCCCTGTGGGTTTGAAGGGATACTCTTTTGGACTCAAAGACTTTTACTGGCTGACAGTCAAAGGTGTATATTGTGCGTATGCATCAGTCATTTGAAAAGAGAAAAAGAAGAAAATAGTGCAGTTGAAGAGCCAATGGTTTAATTTGATGTGATAGGAATTTGCTTTTGCAATTTTCGTTAATCACAACCAATGTATACCCTTATATTTTTGACTGAAGTACCAGCTAGAGATATTTTGCACCTGAGCTTGCACCGTGTCAGCTATTTTCTCACTGTATATGTGAGTTTGACACATAGCCACAGCATATTTATAGGTGGGAATGCTCTTATTTAACAGATCCTAAATGTAGTTATCCCTTCCTGCTTAGTCTTCAGTTTATCATCTTTTCAGTGCATTATGGTTTTTGCACAGGACATTGTAGCCTGTCACTAACGACCGAAGTTGCTACTGTCGCTACTGTCCTATGTCGGCTAAAACCAGAAAGACAAACTAAACCAGCATGTTAAGAAGTCACTGCACTATTGATTCTGCTTCATGCAGTGTGTCTACCCACGATTTTTGTTTCACATGGGTTAGCGTTACACTAACATTCTATCCTATGTAGTGTGTATACAGATATAGTTTTTTGAATTAGAGTGAATATACAAAGCACTTTTTTTTCCACCTGGTAACCGGACATTTTCCTGTGAAGATCAGTTTCAGTTAGAGTGAACTCATTTGCTGTGAAGAGGAAAGGTAAAGGGGAGAAGAATCCCATTTAAATGGCAATATTTGTAGACATGGATTTGCATCCTAAGATATTTTGTTTAATGTTTCCCCAAAACTGCATTTTCCTTAATGTGGATATGTGCAAGTTGAAGAATTAGCTGCTTGTTTTTTTTTTGTTTTTTTTTAATAGTTTCAGCAGTCTTATCCAGGGCTGGGTTTACTCAGAAATATTTCCCATCTAAAGGAGAGAAATGACTAAATTAAGTTGATGTAAAACATAATCTTTGGACTTGAAACATAAAGAATTATTTTGGGAGCTGTCTTGGTTAGATTTTGAAATGACTGGAGTAAGTGGACTGGTGATCGTCCTGCCACTCAGAAATTCTGTTTTGGGGATGACCGTCTACACCCCCTGTCCTGCCATGCTGATCAGCTTTGTTATGCACACTTTCTTTGCCTGGTTTATACTGTAGTATTGGACTGTATTTATAGTTTGCTGACCTACTCTGTAGCGATTTGAGTTTTTTTTCCTCCCTCAGTGGTTATATGGTACTTGTATTTATTTTTGAAATGTACCTGTATTTTGGTTTTCGTGTTTTGGAGTTTTTTTTTTTTCTTTCTTCTTAGTATTTGTATGGTACCTGTATATTTTCTGAAGTGTACCTGTATTTTGGTTACCTTGCTTTCTTACGGGGCAGGATGTTATATATATACACAGTATATACAGTATATATATATATATATATATATATATATATATATATATATATATATTTTATTATTATTATTTTTTTTTTGTCTATTCAATTCTACGGTGCCTGAGGACTTCCTTGTTGTATGTTCTACTTTTGGTTTCTGTATTTAGCCTCTCCATTTTATTAGTTTGTTGCCCGTCCCTTGTGTTTTTTTTGTTCTGGTGTAGTCATTTCTTTCTTTTTTTGGGGGGGGGTTTCTCTCCCTCCTAGCCTGTTTCCCCCTCCACCCTCCCTGGGTCGGCCCTGGTAGCTTTCTGGTTGGGGGGGGGACTTGGATGTCGCGTTCGCGCCTGGAATGCGCCATGTGAACGGGGGGTACTGTTATGGCCTGAACGCCAATTCCATCCGCGCTCGGGTTGTCCAGTATTTTCCCTGTTTCATCCCGTTTCGAGCCTTGTTATTGTGGCCTTCGTCTGGGCTCTTATTTTGACAGCGTCATGACGGGACTTCCGGCTATCAAGCTGAGTCACGTTGTGACAGCTGTTTGTCATTTCATTTAATTACATTCCCCTTTTCTGATTGGTTCTGAGTTATCATTTAAGGGAGCAGCTGAGGCTTACACCTCGCTGCGACCTACATAACAGTATGGGCTCCTCCGCGTATGTGACTGGAGCCCCTATCCCCGACTCCAGTCTCCTTATTGATTCTTCGTTCTCCGTAAGTGTTATTCCTCCTCAGAGTCTTCAATCTTGTGTCTCAGCCTTTGTTCGTGTTTTTGCCCCACGTGGCTGTTTATTTTGTCATTGTGTCTTTCGTTAATAAAACAAGCAAACTCACTGGTTGGCCTATAGCATCTCAATGATGCCCCACAAGGGACATCCATGACAGAAAATCTGTATCAGGCCCAAGATTAGACCCTTGAGTGATCCCATGAATCCTGTTTTAGAGAATATCGAAAGCAAATTCTAATTATTAAAAGACAAACGTCACAAATTTAGAAGAAAAGAGTTGTAAATTTAGAAGGAAAAAAGGTTGTTTTAATTATGAGAAAAATTAGAAAATTTGCGAGGACAAAAAAATAGTAAATTTATGAGAAAAAACGTTACAAGTTTAAGAGAAAAAATGTTTTAGTAGAACTTGTAGCCTGGGGTCCACCTAGTGGCTGAGGGGACCCATTACATTTGCATACTCTGCTTTATAGCCAGAAACGGCTATGGTGATAAATGTGTCACACCCAAATATGTGGCTGATTTGGAGAAAAGGGGCAATAACTTTTTGACTTTTGTCTATGATTATCCAAACCACTGGATGTTTTAAAACCGTCATCCTGACATGAAGATAAAGCCTGTCATGACAGATAAAGTAGATAACACAGGGTTACAAAAATAATTCTTTTGTAAGCTGTCTGTGTTTTTTTCAACTGATTTAAGGCAATTTTGCACCGCTGAATCCGAAAATGACATCCGTTTCTCTCGATCAGGTGCTAAGTAAAAACCTGTACCTACTTAGTACTTACTTAGTACTGTGCATGTACTTACCTTACCTTTATATAAAGGTAAGTACATGTAAATTGAATGTTACGTCATCATTGTTCAAAATTCAGAGAATTTCAAGACATAAAAAAGAACTTTTCATCATATAAAGCGAAAATACCCGTACATGTAAACAAAAACATAAAACAACACGTGGCCATAATTCAAAAAGTTGACCTGATTGAGCAAAACCAATGTGATTTTTTGATTCAGCACATCAAAACTGTCCTAAATCAGCTAAAAAAAAACTTAGACAATAAATTTGGTGTTGACCAGTGTAATTTACGGCATAGCTCAACATTACTGTCTCTTACCTGTAGGGTACAGGCCACTGCTGCTCTCCATCAACGCTGATTTGAACAAGAAAAAGAAGAAACAGCAGCAGGTTTAAAGCTTTTCTAACCGGGCTGTAGTTTAAACACAGGCCTGCCTCAGTATGCGACATGATGGAGAGAAAAGAGAAGTTAGGATGATTGCCGTCGCATGACTCTCTCGCTCAGAAATTACTTCCTCATTACGGGTCACGTGGTTTTGTTGTTGGCAGCAGCTCACGTGATCACACCACAGACTAGGGAAGGTACATTTTAAAGTTAAAAAAAAAAAAAATTGTCAGACGTTTGTTGATTATTTATGGGTTTATGTATTGAATTGTAATAACATTTTTATTTTATTTTGGTCCGGGATAATAATTCATTTCTGACTTTGGCAAACATTTTAACTTGTATATCTCCTGTTAGTGTTTCTTTTGCATCATTTGTAGCTGCTCATTAAACATTATTAATTATTTACATTTAGTCAAATACATGTACTCAATTATTATTTTTTTACAAAATTGTACTTTGATGAGTAGTTTTATTTCAGGATATTTTCTACTTTGAGCAAAACAAGGTACTGTGGAGATGTGTGGAAGGACGAGGCTGAGTTTATTTCTCAAGACCAGTTTTATTCACATTCACATTCTCCAACATCCAAAAACAGAAAGAGAACAGAATCCCCCAACATCTGTCCCTTTAATACCCCAGGACATCAAAGCACTCAGTCACATTGTCTTTTCATCCCAAATCACAATGCATCCCCCTCCAGGTCTTCTCGTCTCCACCTAAAGTCCTGGTGGTCAGGAAATCCCTCAAGGCCATCTCTTTGCATACAAAAGGCCAGACTTCACATCCTCCTGTTACCCCTAGGAGGTTCAGACCTTTTGTTCCTCTGAGACGTGAAGCATATAATAAGCATACAGTAATACACATGTGAAGAATATGAAACCACATATGTGCACCACATGACACCCCCCAAACGTCTAAGATGGAACAACATAACCACAGATTGCATGTCATAATAAAATCACTATACAGTGGGGTAAAAAAAGTATTTAGTCAGCCACCAAGTGTGCAAGATCTCCCACTTAAAAGATGAGAGAGGTCTCCAATTTTCATCATAGGTATACCTTAACTATGAGAGACAAAATGAGAAAAAAAAAATCCAGAAAATCACATTGAAGGATTTTTAAAGATTTTTTTGCAAATTATGGTGGAAAATAAGTATTTGGTCACCTACAAACAAGCAAGATTTCTGGCTCTCACAGACCTGTAACTTCTTCTTTAGGAGGCTCCTCTGTCCTCCACTCGTTACCTGTATTAATGGCACCTGTTTGAACTCGTTATCAGTATAAAAGACACCTTTCCACAACCTCAAACAGTCAGACTCCAAACTCCACTATGGCCAAGACCAAAGAGCTGTCAAAGGACACCAGAAACAAAATTGTAGACCTGCACCAGGCTGGGAAGACTGAATCTGCAATAGGTAAGCAGCTTGGTGTGAAGAAATCAACTGTGGGAGCAATTATTAGAAAATGGAAGACATACAAGACCACTGATAATCTCCCTCGATCTGGGGCTTCACGCAAGATCTCACCCCGTGGGGTCAAAATGATCACGAGAACGGTGAGCAAAAATCCCAGAACCTCACGGGGGGACCTAGTGAATGACCTGCAGAGAGCTGGGACCAAAGTAACAAAGGCTACCATCAGTAACACACTACGCCGCCAGGGACTCAAATCCTGCAGTACCAGACGTGTCCCCCTGCTTAAGCCAGTACATGTCCAGGCCTGTCTGAAGTTTGCTAGAGAGCATTTGGATGATCCAGAAGAGGATTGGGAGAATGTCATATGGTCAGATGAAACCAAAATAGAACTTTTTGGTAAAAACTCAACTTGTCGTGTTTGGAGGAGAAAGAATGCTGAGTTGCATCCAAAGAACACCATACCTACTGTGAAGCATGGGGGTGGAAACATCATGCTTTGGGGCTGTTTTTCTGCAAAAGGACCAGGACGACTGATCAGTGTCAAGGAAAGAATGAATGGGGACATGTATCGTGAGATTTTCAGTGAAAACCTCCTTCCATCAGCAAGGGCATTGAAGATGAAATGTGGCTGGGTCTTTCAGCACAACAATGATCCCAAACACACCGCCCGAGCAACGAAGGAGTGGCTTCATAAGAAGCATTTCAAGGTCCTGGAGTGACCTAGCCAGTCTCCAGATCTCAACCCCATAGAAAATCTTTGGAGAGAGTTGAAAGTCCGTGTTGCCCAGTGACAGCCCCAAAACATCACTGCTCTAGAGGAGATCTGCATGGAGGAATGGGCCAAAATACCAGCAACAGTGTGTGAAAACCTTGTGAATACATACAGAAAACGTTTGACCTCTGTCATTGCCAACAAAGGGTATACTATAACAAAGTATTGAGATGAACTTTTGTTTTTGATCAAATACTTATTTTCCTCCATAATTTGCAAATAAATTCTTTAAAAATCAGACAATGCGATTTTCTGGATTTTTTTTTCTCATTTTGTCTCTCATAATTGAGGTATACCTATGATGAAAATTGGAGACCTCTCTCATCTTTTAAGTGGGAGAACTTGCACAATTGGTGGCTGACTAAATACTTTTTTACCCCACTGTATATCAGTCCACGTGCCACTTGGGTCTAAGCCTTCTCCCGTATTTGCTGTAAGCAGGCTGTACCACTTCCGCGGCGTCTTCCTGCTGTGGAGCTGCTGCATGGGGATGAGAACTGTTAGTCAACCTCTGTGGGTGTTCTGGGGAATGCTCTCTAGGGGGTCTGCCGCGCCGAGGAGCCTTAGCCAACTGCACAACTTCGTCAGCTACCACAAAAGCGGGTTTGAGCCTGTTAATGCCAATCATTTCTTTTCTGCCCCCAAATCTAGCAAAAAATGTTTATCCCCTGTTTCCAGCACTCTATATGGTCCGTCATAAGGTGGGCGTAAAGGTGGACGATGGGCGTCATATCTGACAAAAACAAACTCCACATTTTTTAAAGCTTTAGGCACAAAAACACGCGGAAAACTGTGGTGAATGGGGCCAGGTAGCGTGCTTGGGCCCGTGCTATTCTGTAACCGCTGAGCCGGGGAGCACTCTGGCGCTGGATTATCTGGGAGAAATTCCCCGGGCAGCCGAAGTGGCTGTGCGAAAACTAGCTCAGCTGGGGAGGCTTCTAAATCCTCTTTAGGTGCAGAACGCAACCCCAATAAAACCCATGGTAGCTTGTCCACCCAATTTGCATCTGTAAGCGACGCTCTGAGAGCCGCCTTCAATGACCTATGGAAACGTTCGCATAACCCGTTAGCCTGCGGGTTGTACGCGGTCGTGCGGTGGATCGTTGCCCCCAGGCTGCGGGCCATCGCTGACCAAAGTTCGGAAACAAATTGAGGGCCTCTGTCGGACGTAATGTCCGACGGAACTCCAAAACGCGCTACCCATGCCGTTAAAAACGCGCGTGCCACCTCCTCGGCTGTGGTTGACAACAGCGGAACCACTTCCAGAAGATGTGTGCACCCTTGTGAGGGCGGGAGGGGGCCTACGAGGTCCACGTGGACATGATCAAACCTTTTAGCTGGGATGTGAAACGGCTCCAAGGGAGCTCTCGTGTGTCTATGAACCTTGGCCCGCTGACAAGCCATGCAGGCTGCCGCCCACTCTCTAACTTGTTTGCGCAGGCTCGGCCATACAAATTTCTCTCCTACCATTTTGACCGACGCGCGCACTCCTGGGTGCGCCAGAGAATGGATCGAGTCAAAAACGCGGTGGCGCCACACGGCTGGAACCACAGGACGCGGCTGCCCAGTGGAGACATCGCAGATTAGGGGCGGCATACCGTCTTGCAGCACCCTGTTCTCCAGCCTTAACCCTGTTGGTCCAGACTGGAGCGCGCGCACATCCGCGTCGCTAACCTGCTCCGCGGCCATGGCTGCATAATCTATCCCCACGCGGACCGGGGCCGCGCGCACTTCCACGTCGCTAACCTGCTCCGCGGCCATGGCTGCAGAATCTACCTCCACGCGGGCTGGAGCCGCCATAGCGCGCGAGAGGCAGTCCGCCACTACATTAAGTTTACCCGCCACATGCTGGATATCGGTAGTAAACTCGGATATCGCGGCCAGCTGTCTCTGCTGCCGGCCCGACCAAGGTTCTGAAATCTTGGCCATCGCGAAAGTCAGCGGCTTGTGGTCAACGAACGCGGTGAAACGGCGTCCTTCCAGCCAGAACTGGAAGTGGCGAATGGCCAAGTGGAGAGCTAACAACTCCCTGTCGAATGCGCTGTATTTTCGTTCGCTGTCGCGCAGGGTCTTACTGAAAAAGGCGAGCGGTTGCCAGGCTCCGGCTACATACTGTTCCACGACCGCCCCTATGGCCACATCTGACGCGTCAGTAGTGAGCGCCATGCGGGCCGCTGGGACTGGATGTGCCAACAACGCAGCATTTGCCAGGGCTGTTTTGACTTCAGAGAATGCGCGCTCTCGCTCCGGAGACCATTCGACTTTGTTTGTGGGTTTTTGTTTTTTTAGTGCAGCATACAATGGTTGCATGAGCTGTGCTGCAAGGGGAAGAAACGGTTATAAAAATTTACCATTCCCAAAAATTCCTGTAACGCTTTGACCGTTTGTGGCTGGGGAAAATTTGTTACTGTGTGCACTTTGTCAGGCAGAGGGACCGCTCCTTCTGGGGAGACGCGATGCCCCAAAAAATCAATCTGCGTCACCCCAAACTGACACTTCGCTGGGTTAATTATTAACCCGTGCTCTGCCAACCTCCAGAAAACTGCTGTGAGGTGGTTTTCGTGTTCGTCTTCGGACGCGCTGGCTACCAGGTCGTCCAGGTAGACGAACACGAAAGGGAGATCGCGCAAAACCGCGTCCATCATGCGTTGGAAAGTCTGTGCCGCTCCTTTAAGCCCAAACGGCATACGCAAAAACTCAAAAAGCCCGAAAGGAGTTATTACCGCTGTTTTGGGTATGTCCTCAGCGTGCACTGGGACCTGGTGGTAACCGCGTACCAAGTCTATTTTAGAAAAAACGCGCGCCCCCAGACCATGTGAAGCGGTGAAGCCCATGGGCTCTTCGAACGCCTGATGATGCCCAACCTTTCCAGGTTGGCGAACTCCTCGCGCGCTATGGTCAGTTTAGCTGAATCCAAGTGCCGAGCTTTAGCGAAAACGGGCGGACCAGTGGCAGTAATAAAATGTTCCACCCCGTGTTGAGGCTGAGTTTATTTCTCAAGACCAGTTTTATTCACATTCACATTCTCCAACATCCAAAAACAGAAAGAGAACGGAATCCCCCAACATCTGTCCCTTTAATACCCCAGGACATCAAAGCACTCAGTCACATTGTCTTTTCATCCCAAATCACAATGCATCCCCCTCCAGGTCTTCTCGTCTCCACCTGAAGTCCCGGTGGTCAGGAAATCCCTCAAGGCCATCTCTTTGCATACAAAAGGCCAGACTTCACATCCTCCTTTTACCCCTAGGAGGTTCAGACCTTTTGTTCCTCTGAGACGTGAAGCATATAATAAGCATACAGTAATACACATGTGAAGCATATGAAACCACATACAGTATGTGCACCACAGTACTTTTATTATACATTTGGCGATGCTCTCACTGATTTGAAAACTGATTAGAAATGTGCTTGTCTATAATGTAATAGCTTATTCTCACCAGAAATGACTGTGTCTTCAGTTATTTTTATTAAAGTTATAATCATATTTAATTACTATATCAGTGTCAATGGAATTGCTTTTCTATTTGAGCTCAGTTGCAAAGCAACAAGAAAAAAAATAGACGAAAAATCACAAATATATGTGGGAGAATACCTTTCAAATTAATGAGGCAAATGATGCAAAAAAATGTACAAAAATGTATGAAAAAAAAAAATGGAAAGTTATGGAAAGAGAGTGATAACGTGTAGAATGTAGAGTGTATAAATGATGAGGCAGATTTGTCTCAGGCAGTTTATTATACATCTCTCACATGAGCATAGTAGAAAGAGAACATCTCAGAAAAAACTCGTCCCTTATTTACCCAGGACTCTCACAGCTCACAAGTCACATTGCATTCAAATCAAAAGTAACAATGCATTTCCTCTTTAATCCCTTAGCATCCCCCCTCACAGTCTTTGGCCCACAAAGGATCCTCAAAGCAGTCTCTAGGCACACAAAGGATCCCCCCAAGGCCGTCTCTTGCATACCAAGGATTACACTTTCACAGCTTCCTGTTATCTCCAAGGAAACTCTGCACTTTGTTCTTATCTAAGATGTGAGGCATAAAGTAAGTCACATGTGTGGCTACAAGAAGAATTTTGCAAATTGGTGATTGTTGTTATTCATTACTCTAGTAACTTCTTTGGTAGCTACTCTTACGTATACTTGCGTTATGAATATGAATATCATGAAGTAACACTATTTATTGAGTGAAATTTATGGCTACGCTACTCACTTCTGTATAATATGCAAAATATGATTAGGTCTAGTAAATCTATCCAGCAAATCTAAATGCTCTAAATCAGGGGTGTCAAACTCATTCCATGGAGGGCCAAGACCCTGCAGGTTTTACTTCCACCCAGTCTCTTCAGCAGGTGTTTTCACTGATCAGCAATCAGTAGGAAGAAATTCAGAGAAATCACCTGTTGAAGACACTGGATGGAGGTAAAACCTGCAGGGTCTTGGCCCTCCATGGAATGAGTTTGACACCTGTGCTCTAAATGGTAATTTATTATTTTATATATTTTTTTCTTTTTCTTTTTTTTTGGGGGGGGGGCTGCTTTTCTCATACTTGCACCACACGGTGGCGGTGTGGCACCGTCAACCCGGGAGTGCACACAAACCGCCTTTAAAACGCAGAAGAAGAATCCTGAAAGAAACGGTTGGGGGGCGTTTGTGCGCTGACAGTCCGCCATGCTCACCCTGCTTCACCGCTGTGGCAGCACCCTACTGACCCTCGGCTCCCTTCAGGCTGTAAACAGAAGTTATTACTGCACCCAGATGGGTAAAAAGGTGGCTGTGGTGTTGGCGGGCTGCGGTGTTTATGACGGCAGTGAGATCCATGAGGCCTCCGCCGTGCTGGTCCACCTGCACAGAGGAGGAGCAAGTGTAAGACAAGATTGGAAAGTTACACTCGGGGTCTGCAGGATTAATTAGAGCTGCACGGGGGAGGAAAATATGAGTGTGTTTTATAGTTCTGTGTGGTGGCAGAATACTTTACATGTTTTCTTCTAGTTTTTTTTGTGTCTTGATATGACCTGTAACCAGTGCGACATTTGAAGAACACACGAGCAGAGTTGTGCATAGTTGCAGTAAGAAGTTTGTCCAAAATTAGTTTAAAGATCTGTAAACGTATTGCTTTTTATTTTACTGAAATCTGAATCTCCCTGTTTGCTTTTTTCAGGTACTTAACCCACATGTAGTGGTTATGCTGATTATTTTGGTAACGCATGCTTGCATATTCAGAGTTGCAGCACCCACTGTAGGACAAATGGAGTTGGAACATTCGTGAATGATTCGTTCAGTGTACTAGTTCTTTTGGGTGAACAAGCTGTACTGAATCACTTACCGTAACTGAACAAATCACTTCCACTTCCGAATCAGGTGCATGTCATTGACTGGTAGCTCACCTAGTCTTGTACAGCCTATTATGGGGTGGCAGTGGCGCAGGTGTAGTGTGACCGACTACTGATTGGAGGGTCATGGGTTCGATTCCTGCTCTGTCTGCTGTCCGCTTGTCAAAGTGTCCTTGAGCAAGACATTGAACCCCCAGTTGCTCCTGGTGGCCTGGTTAGTGCCTGTGTGTATGGCAGCTCTGCCGCCATCAGTGTGTGAATGGGTGGATTGCAGGATCTGTAAAGCGCTTTGGTCATCCTAGATGAGAAGAAAAGCGCTATATAAGTGAACGCCATTTCCCTTTACAGCCTCGCAAACCTGGAGCTCCAGAAGGAGACAAGTCGTTCACGAAAGGCTCCTCCTGCCTAGTGATGTTAAAACCGAGGCCTCATGAAACAATGAGCAGATTTGAGACAATTGCATCATGAGTGACACAGTGTTGTAAAACGTCTAATAAAGACTGCAGTCTGGTGACTGACTGTCAGAACTGCATCGGAGTTAAAAAATCTCAATACTTTTTTTTTTTTTTTTTTTTTTGAGCATTTGGCCATCTGAGTGTTATGTCAGAATTACCTTTGTAATGACGAGGTCAGGTACACAGTTGAACTTCACTTTATTAAAGGGGTGGTCACACACAGCACAGCCACCAGGCAGGGGCATCGGCGAAGCGAGCGTAACGTGGATGCCCCCTGGTATTTATAGTGTGGTGCAGTGGCGGAAGAAGAGGTGGCCGCCACAACACCATACTTCACAATAAAAAATAAAATACAACCCCCCCCCCCCGCCCCATAGAAAGTCCAAAAACACACACACAATCAAGACCCTCCCCAATTTAGGACCCGAAACACGCACTAATAAAACAAAAAACTGAAATCACTAAATGGCCTATCACATTCGCACAACAAAACCTAAAACTAGGGAGGACGGGTGGACTACCGTCCTACCCCACACGGCAAGGTGGATTTTTCTGCCACCTGTAAAATAAATAAAGTCCATTAATAACTTAAAACATTGCCATGTTCCTAAAATATAAATACACCCAGAACAATATTTGTTTTTTTTTTTTTTAACACACACAAACATATGAACATTAGAACTTATATTTTTTCAAAACTACTTCTGGCAGAAAGGGGTAGAACTGGCTTGTGGGGGGGCCCAGGGCAGCGCCTTAGTGGACCCGCCCCTGGAAGCGGCATGCCACCAGGATCGCAGCTGACCTCATAGACGAGAGCGCCTCTTCTCTTCACTATCGACCACCTCTCTCGTCCAGAGCCGCCATCTGAAGCTTCCTCCCGGGCACACCGCAGCTCATTGTCATGCCTCCATGAGTCATCTGACAGCCGGAAGTAGGCTGCACCCTGCGCAGCCGCTCTTGGTATTCCTCTGGCTGTCGTTTGGCCCACATCCGCTGTGGACGTCCCTCCCCTTGAGCCCAGACAAGGTCCGCAACTCTCAGAGGAGCTCTGCTCGGCCTGCAGTGTTGCTGATCGGCACGCGGTCCCTCTGTGCCTGTCGGTCTGGCCCCGACTCCTTGTAAAGCTGCTGCAGGAGTCACCGTTGTAGCTCCAGCTCCTCCAGCCCACTGTGGCCGAGCTCCAGAGGAAACTGGGGCTAGCATGTCGGTGTCACTCGCCGACGCAGGCGCCTTGCCGTCATGCTCGGTACCCTCTTCCATGGTACCCTGAGTGCCAGCACTGAGACTTTCCTACATCAAACCTGAGTGAGGCTGGTCCTGCTTGACCGCTGTGGTGCCCGGTAAATCTTCGTCCCACACAGCATCGTCCTCCACCACCGGAACCGGACGGTTCCGCTGGCTGCAACCCGTCCACTCTTCCCCAGCGTCGTCTTTAATGGCGAACCCCAGTCCATAAAACAAGTCACAGCCCATGATGATGTTGCCTCGTGCTGTCACGTGGAACGTGAAGTCAGCCATCACTGCCGACTTGTACTGAGCTGTTAACTCCAGTGTTCCAACCTTGCGCAGCCTTCCATCTCCATAATCGTAGAGTGGCGCTGGGTTACCTTTTATTTTGTAGTGGGGAAAAAATTTCCTCACCATGGCCCAATTCAATAATGATCCCTCCGCCCCCGTGTCGACCAGTAGCGGTACCTCCTCACCATCCAGCGTCACCTTGCAGAACGTGAACCCGTTGGTACTCAGGGACACCGCATGGACAGTTGTCGGGGCGGGTGAAGTTGTTTTTCTCCGTGGGCTCTCCAGCTTGGACATATGACACACCCTGGCATAATTATTCAAGCATCCACACTTGTTACAGCGCTTCCCTCTAGCCAGGCATTCCCTAGCCTTGTATTGGTGCTTCGCGGACCCACAACCCATACACAAGGGTTTTCTCAGGGCAGACCTTCGGCTGATAGTGTTGGTTTCAGCGTTGTCGGTCGCGCTGTCCTCGCTGTTTGGGTCCGCTGGGGCCTGCGGCGGCAGGCCTCAGCTGCAGTTGTGTTGGTGCCACTTTAGCTCTGAAGCTAGCTTGTCTGTGGTCTCCACTTGGAGAGCTAGCTCAACAGCCTTGGATAACTTCAGGTCATGAGTCAGAAGCCCCTAGTGTACACAGGATACGCTGGCCCTCAAACCCCAAATTATGCTGCAGAAGCGCACGTGCCCTCAGTTTATCTAGCTTACCCAGGTCGAGCGCCACAATGTAGTTTTGAAAGGCGGCAAACCATCTTGGCCAGGGCACAGGTGGCTCGCTCGGGAGTTCCAGGAAGGGCCGAAGCAGTGAAACACACGCCTCCATGTTTATTCTCGTCACCAAAATGTTATGTCGGAATTACCTTTGTAAAGACGAGGCCAGGTGCACAGTTGAAGTTCACTTTATTAAAGGGGTGGTCACACACAACACAGCCGCCAGGTAGGGGCATCGACAAAGAGAACGTAACATGGATGCCCCCTGGCATTTATGGGGCAGTGCAGGGGCGGAAGAAGAGGTGGCCGCCACTGCACCGCACTTCACAATAAAACATAAAATACAACATCACACTGAGGTCTATTCAAAATTGGATGGCAGGAACAAATAATACAAAACAAACAAAGAAAACCTAATTCCCTCTCAAACTTTTCGCGGACCCTCAAGTCACGTGATGTGACCGACATAACGAGGCCTCGCTTGCTACGCTCACATGACTGTGAGCATGTTGACACAGTGCTTGACACTCTGCTCATGACACTTCCGCTTTATATTGCTTGAGTCAGTGTCGAGTGGGCGGTGCTGAGCATAACATCACTATGTGCAGCACGAAAAAAAGACTAACGCAGTACAAGCGCAGCTTCCAGCAGCATTTAGACAGCCTTTCCAGGGCTTTTCAGATCGAGCCAAAGCAATAACAAATGCCACTGGTGTTTTTATAGCAACGGATCTAAGGCCATATTCAGTTGTTGAGAACACCGGGTTTAAACACATGCTGAAGGTGACTGGCCCCGGTATGAAGTTCTCTGTTGTGCCCACTTCAGCCAGAAATATTACCATCCTTTTAAGAAAAAGCTAAATCTGTTCATGCTGCACTTCAGGCCTGCTTTTTTTTCCAAGGGTGCTCTGGTATGTTCAGGTTTCTGTGGGAAATTAATTATCCAGTTTTGCTTGTTAATTGTCAAAAATTGGAAATAATTTGCTGTTGTTGTGCATGGGTGCCTTCAGAGCCTATACACAACAGTGACAGATTATTTGCAATTTTTTTGACCAATTAACAAGTGGCATTAGATTATTAATTTCCCACAGAAATCTGAACATACCACAGCACCCTGGTTAAAAACACTGCTTGAGGCAATAAGGAACTTTAATTTCCTAAAAATACAAGAATAATTCAGACTATTTAAACTTCTATTGTTGTGCTTGTCTGCATCGTTCATTGTGTTCCAAAAGAGAATTTATTTGTTTTATTGTATACATTTTATTTATTCGAGAATTGACTGATGGCAGTTTGCAGTTTTTTTTTTGTCAAAGCTGTTCCCGCTTATACAAAAGATAAACAGTTTTATGTTTTGCGTTTTGTTTCCTAACTGTACCAAAAATGAACCGAACCGTGGCCTTAAAACCAAGGTATGTACCGAACCGTGATTTTAGCGTACCGTTACACCCCTAGCTGATGCCCATTGTTTTTGTTTTCATTTTGTCAGGGAAACAAATAAATGACATTTACAGAGGAAAAAATAAATTGGCAAAGCTCCGTAGTAAATGTTTTTCTCAGGATGAGATTTACCATGCCTCAACTGAACTGATTTTCTCAGGTTCGTTCCATGGTTTTGGTACTCTCATTGTCATGTTTTGCTTTAAGCCACACCTAAGAAACACATCAAAGGTCTTTGCTTGGTGATCCTGGGTTTTGTACCTGCTTGTAAACAATTAAAAGGCCAACTTTAAGATAAAGAGAAACTATAAGGAGCAATAAATGACCAAGGTAATGAAAGAGGTGCTGTGCCTCAATGCCTGTGGCATGGTAGCATGGGGGGCTGTAAATAATGGCACTCTGACTACGGATGTTAATGATTAATTGACTTTCGATTAATTGTCAATAAGAATTTAGTCGACTAAATTAAATTAGTTTTCAATTAATTGAAAGTGGCGCCATGCCATTCTTTTCAACAGTTTATTTTCATTGAATGTAGTAGCGTCACCAGTCCTGGCGAGGGCGCTGTAGCTTAATCTCTACCACACCTGACATTCTTAACTGGAGAAAATGAAGTGGTCTTAACAGAGTGCTGTATGGGATCATGTTAAACTGGTAAACACTAACAATGACGCTAAATGTACACTATGTGGTGCTACATTGAAATACTAGAAAGATCAAAGAAGATCAACACACCGAAAAGCTCCCATTAATTATTTATTTATTAGTGTAATGTTTCGGGCCACCTGCCCTTCCTCAGACTTCTATCAATATACCAAAGGATAGTCACCATCTTAAATACCCACAATTCAATTAATCACATGATTAAATGACATGCAAATTCACAAGATAAAGAAATGACATCAAAAAATTCACAGACTGACAAAATCATCAAACATTCACTAATGGAAAAAATCACAAATAGAATAATTAAAAGGGGATATAAAGAAACCTTCAAAACAATAGACATAATCATAATATCCCCTGCAGACAACGTCTCATCACATGGAAATATCGAAGATACCAGATCACTAATAAATAGGCATCAAACAGTAGTACACACTGTAAAAATAGGTATATTTAAAGTATCACAGATCTTTAAATCTATCAGGCAAAAATGTTCAAATGATTTTCAAACCCCAAAGCTGTTAAAATATCAAAAGTGAGATCTCCTTAATATGAGTACCCCTTATAATAACTAAAAATGCATATGGATCACTCTACAACTGAAACAAGACAGTATATCACATTGATTTGCAAAAACGTGTATATATAGTAACTGAGATGAGGAACTTCATAAAAAAGACCTAATATCAAACTCTTCATTTAAGCCCTTTGAAGCCAGTGTACACAGGGCATGAATCCAAAAGGATTCCCATTTAAGGAGTAAAGAGTTCAGATTGACTGATTGAAGTCTGAGGAAGGGCAGGTGGCCTGAAACGTTCCACTAATAAATAACTAATTAATGGGAGCCTTTTGATGTGCGGATCTTCTTTGATCTTTCTAATAAGCATTTTTGGGGATCCAGCACCCGACCAGGTGGATCATGTAATGTGCGTATCATCTCTGTTATGTTTATTAGGACTACAATGAAATACAACAGCTCAACCAGTTCGCTAAGTTCCCACCTAAAGAACTCACATTCAGCCGTGCTCCAAGGAGCGGCTAGTTTGGCTTCATCACAACCGACAGTTACCGCAGTCTTGGGGAGGCAGGTATGTGATGCGAGGAAGACTGAGGATTGGCAAGATGATTGAAAAAGACACGATGCCAATAAGTACTGTTGAAGGAGAGGGCTTTCGGGATCTGATAAATTTTATGGAGCCAGGGTATAATATTCCGTCTAGAGGAGCAATAACTGCCCACTTGAAAGCACATTACAAGAAGAAAAAAGCTGACCTGAAAACACAGCTAGCCACTGAAAATGTGGCGCTGACAATGGATTGTTGGACTGCGCTAATTGCAGAAAGCTACATTAGTCACTTGCCACTACATTGATAATGAATAGCATGTAAAATCAGCAGTTCTTCTCACAGAGAGCATGTCCGATTTTATGTAGTTTTTAATATTATGTGGACTAAGTCTACATTTTTTAATTCAGAATTTATGTTGCTGAAGTTTAATATCAGCCAGTGCACACATCTTTGTTATAGTAGCCTTAATATTTATTTTTCTGAGTTTATTTTGATAATGTTTAACATGCAACAGATTATATTGCATAAGTAAATCAAATCCTCGAGGAATATGACTTGCATTTTTTTATTTAGTATATCAAACAATAATTGGCTTTATGTTATAGACCATAATGTACCAAGAGAAATTCAAATTCTCGGGAAAAATGCTGCTTATCAATTAATCGTTAATCAGTTGATAATGTGAATCAATTCATGAATTAATTGATAGCTTGCATCCCTAACTCCGACCTCTACTGGCCCTGGATAGTTATTACCAGACCTTTTTTTGTGGCTGCATTGACAGAAATGGTGAGTTAAATTTGTTTATTTTGAAAAGAAAGCCTTATCTTGAAATCCTGGCAAATTAAAAGTCGAGAAAATATGGCGATACAATGTTACAAGCCTTTAATTCGACTTAATTTTGACCGGGTGAGCTGCAAAACTGGTAGCAGACAGATACACACACACAACCACACACAGACACATTGAGTGATTATCGTATGCCTCTGTTGCACCGAGGCATAAAAATCTTGAAATCCCTTCTAAATTTTTTTTTTTTTTTTTTTGTCTTTCGGCCGCTCTTTTTCGGGGTCGCCACAGCGTATGATTTGCATGTTGATTTGGCAAGGATTTTTACACCAGATGCCCTTCCTGACGCAACTCTGCCCATTTATCCGGGCTTGAGATCGGCACAGGGAGTACACTGGCTTGTACTGGCTTTTTTTTTTTTTTTTTTTGCTGAGGACCAAGCTAGAAGGCAGGAAGTACCATTTTTATATGGTCTTTGATATGACCCAGCCGGGACTTGAACCCACGACCTCCCAGTTGTGGGTCAGATGTTCTACCTCTAGTCCACCACTCCCTTCTAAAATGTGCTAGTTGCTAATGCATTGAGGCTGAAAAAATTCCTGAGCAGCCTGGAACAGATTAATAAATTTTGGGGTAAGGCAGGAGACAATAAATTTCCTTTTTTATACTCTGATTATACATGAAACCAAGCTTTTTTGTGTGTTGTGTTAACATAGTAATTAATATCAGGTTGAAGTTAAAGATGTGCTTTTATGTGATGACAACCACCGTTTCTTTTGTAGTTTTATAAATACTTTTATCACTTACAGGTGAACATGTTTGCCCCCAACATTGACCAGATGCATGTGATAAACCACCTGACAGGCGAACCTACTAATGAGACGAGAAACGTGTTGGTGGAGAGCGCCAGGCTGGCCCGTGGAAAAATCGAGGCTCTTTCTAAACTGAGCGTCAAAGACCATGATGCTGTGATTTTCCCAGGTTTGTTCCTGGCAACACAGTGACTGCGTTCCACTTATTCAGTCGAAGAAATAGATCTTAAACCTTAATAGCTTTAGGGTTGAAACTAGTACCTGCATTCTTGTCTGATGAACAAACGTGAGTTATTCAGAAAGTGAAAGTGTGTCCCTTGTTTCCACTATCTGTTTGACAGGTGGTTTTGGGGCAGCCAAGAATCTTTGCACCTGGGCTGTGCAGGGGAAGGACTGCTCGGTAAACGAGGAGGTGAAGGCCACCCTGAAGGCGTTCCACAGTGAGGGCAAACCCATCGGCCTCTGCTGCATCTCCCCTGTCCTGGCTGCAAAGGTGCTTCCCGGGTGTGAGGTTACAGTCGGCATTGAGAATGATAATAACAAGTGAGTCCAGCATCTTTGTGACATTTCCGAATATTAAAGGTAATGTTTAGGAATTTCCTTGCAACCATTATTAAAAAAAAACCAAAAACATTTTCAGTTAGGGCTATGCCATATGACAAAAATTTCATGTCATCTTCTATCACAATAATGATACATATCACGATATACATTTACTATAAATTCTACAGTTTAGATAATCACATAAAAAGGACCATCTTTTTTTTTTTACATGCACCTGTTTCCCTCATAGTTTTGCAGTGGTGTTATAAAATAGTTTTTTTTAATGTGCATTTGAGACTTGATTCTCATAAATTTCAGGTTTTTCTTCTATATCATATGAATAAAAAGTAAACATCAGTAAGTTAAATATTTCCTGAGCCAGATGAGAATAGCAAACAAAAAACACATGGCATAAAAAATTGTCTTAAAATGAGAAAAATACCGATCGCTGCCATCTACAGATATAAATTAACTGTTAGTTTAAATCAATGGAAATTTGAGTGTGGAGCTAGAGCCTGCAGCCTGCCATTCTGGCCCGATTTAACCTGTTTGTTTCTTAGTAAAAATATTTCAGATTGGTCATGATCTGAAAATCAGAGACACAAAAGGTACTGTCATAAAATACATCTGATGATGACTTTAACTTTATTCATTATTGCTACTTGACTAAAATGATTAGAAATCAAATAAATGACATTAAGAGCCAACTTGCTCCTCTGACCCATTTTAATTATGCCTCAGTGAAATGGAGAGGCATATCGTAATCAGTTAATGCGTCTGTGTGTGGATGTGTGCATGTCTGTATGTCTCAATCTGTCTGTTCGCCTCTTGTTTCAGCTCGCCTGGTCAAAATTAAGTGGAACAAAAGGCTTGCATCATTATATCACCGTATTTTAACAGTTATTATAATAACTTTTAATTTGCCAGAATTCCAAGATAAGGCTTTGTTTTCGAAATAAACACAAATTTAACTCACCTTTAATGTCAATGAAGCCGGGGGAAAAGGTATTAAGATAAGATAAGCCTTTATTAGTCCCACAATGAGGAAATTCCAGGATTGCAACAGCACAGGGATAGCAACACTCAGAGCAACAATCAGAAGGCAAGAAAAAAACAAGAACAGCTAGTAAACATATGTACATATTACTATAAATATATATATATATATATATATATATATATATATATATATACAGTATATATACTGTATATATATATAGACACACAGTGCGGAGCATTATGGTTGGTGAATGTGCAGCAGAAAGTCCAAGCTCTCTCTCCGCGGATGCGGCGGGCCAGCTGGAAGTCTTTGGGCATGATGGTGACCCTCTTAGCGAAGAAGAGACCCACCAGGTAGGCCTCGCTGGCCTCCTGCCGAGCCATGACGGCGAAGCTCAGGAAGCGCAGGTCGGTCTTGAAGTCCTGAGCGATCTCCCTCACCAGGCGCTGGATGGGCAGCTTACGGATGAGCAGCTCCGTGGATTTCTGGTAGCGACGGATCTCTCTCAGAGCCACGGGCCTGTAACGGTGAGGCTTCTTCACTCCGCCGGTGGCCGGAGCGCTTTTCTGAGCAGCCTTGGTGGCTAGCTGCTTCCTGGGGGGCTTTTTCCTCCAGTAGATTTTACGGGCGGTCTGCTTGGTTCTTGCCATCGCTCTTTATTATTCTGTCTTATATTTCTTGCATGCCGCCTAAACTCCAGCCCGGCACCCGTGTCGTTTTCGCTACAGTTCCCGGTATGTCGAGTTTCACCATTAGCACCGGGTGGCGGTTGAGTGCTAGCTAGCACTAGCTCTTCCTCTTCCTATTCCTATTGTAATAACTATGCCGGGCCACTAGAGGTGGCAGTGTGACATATTTTTTTTTACAGCACATGGATGACTTCCTGTCACAGCTGATCTCTAGCTGAAGTGTTATAAAATAGCAGTTACTGAAAAAAAAAACATTCAGCAAGTACACCATTTATTTATTCATCACATCAATTGTTTTCACACTGGTTTTGCTGTTTAGTTTTGCAGAGGAAGGACGAGGTAAAACTCATTAAAAACTCACTAAAAACTCCAAGTCCCAACATTCCTCACCCGCAAATTGTCGCAGTGAACTGCGCATGTGCCCGAAGCTCCTGCCACAAGGAAGTACTGAGCAATCTGCCAATACTGGGTGAACAAATGTCCGTTTTTTTGCCTGTTTATCTTCCTCTGCCACTAAACAGCAAAAGCTCCTGTTCGTCTTGATTGTCATTGTATTCACGTACCTCCATTGCTTCTGCCATTTAAAACGTCTACCACCATGTTCTTCTTTTGTTTGGATTGCAGCTGGTCAAATCAGTTTGGTGGCTTTTGGCTGCTGCCGACAGTATGGGCATGTGAACTGCAGATTATTTTCATTGCACATGCGTGTACTCCAAAACTGCTGGATGGTTTTGAATGAAATTTTTACCAGAGGTGGTCCTTGGGCTAGGGAGGGACCCATAACATTTTGGTGATGATCCCAGAACGCATACCTCCACCAAGGCTCTGGCAACGAGGCATCAGCACCTTGGTGCTTTCATTTATTTATTTATTTTGCATGTATGTGCCACCATCATGCACTTTTGCAGCTTTAATAAATTTCTTTCAGACAAAACTAAGAAACTCAGCAGTTTCTTAGCTCTTGCTGGGACGGTTTGCCACTGAGTGTGAAGTGGCTGGGATGAGAATCAGCACCTCCAAGTCCAAGTCCATGGTCCTCAGCCGGAAAAAGGTGGCTTGTCCTCTCTGGGTTGGCGACAGGCTCCTGCCCCAAGTGGAGGAGTTTAAGTATCTTGGGGTCTTATTCACGAGTGAAGGGAAAATGGAGCGAGAGATCGACAGACGGATTGGAGCAGCATCTGCAGTGATGCGGACGTTGTACCGGTCTGTTGTGGTGAAGAGGGAGCTTAGTTCTAAGGCAAAGCTGTCGATTTACCAGTCAATCTACGTTCCTACTCTCACCTATGGTCACGAGCTTTGGGTAATGACCGAAAGAACGAGATTGCGGATACAAGAGGCTGAAATGAGCTTTCTCCATAGGATTGCTGGACTCACCCTCAGAGATAGGGTGAGGAGCTCAGTCATCCGGGAGAGGCTCAGAGTAGAACCGCTGCTCCTCCACATTGAAAGGAGTCAGTTGAGGTGGTATGGGCATCTGATTAGGATGCCTCCTGGACGCCTCCCACTTGAGGTGTTTCAGGCACGTCCCACTGGGAGGAGACCCCGGGGCAGACCCAGGACTCGGTGGAGAGACTATGTCTCCCAGCTGGTCTGGGAACGCCTTGGTATCCTCTCTGAAGAGCTGGAGCAGGTGGCTGGGGAGAGGGAAGTCTGGGCTTCTCTGCTTGAACTGCTGCCTCCGCGACCCGGACCTCCGGAAAAGCGGTAGAAGATGGATGGATGGACAAAACTAAGAAACTCAGCAGTAATTTAAACCAAAGAAACAGTGGTCTGATACACTATAATGTTTCCAGTTGGCACAACTTAGCATCATTTAGCATTTTGCCGTTTTGTAATTAGACATGGTGTTAACGTCACTTACCTCCTATTAAAACAAGATTAGCAGACTATCCTCTCTGATGCAGCACAATGGAAAGAAAACAGTTGCACATCCCTGACAAGCAGGAGTAGCAGCTATCTGACCAAACCGGTAGTTTGGAGTTAGCAACCACCAGAGAGCCTAGTCACCCACTACGCACCTGTTCTGCTGCACGCAGTGTAGGCGAGAGGCGGGGCACTGACAAGTAGTGGGTGAGGAGCTTTGTTCAACTTTTAAATAAAAAGGGGCCTGATTGTTAAGAGCTTTGTAAGTGAGAAGAAGGATTTTAAACTTAATTCTAAACTCTGAGAAGCCAGTGAAGGGAGGGCAAAACCTGAGAGATCTTTCTGTTTGTTAGCAGGATTACGCCAACACTATTCAATTCAATTCAACTTTATTTATATAGCGTCATTTCACAACAACAGTCATCTCATAGCACTTTCAACTGTAGGGGAAAACCCCCACAATTGCAGAAAGACCCCAGCAGTCAGGCGATCCCCTATGAGCAAGTGCTTGGCGACGGTGGAGAGGAAAAACTCCCTTTTAACAGGAAGAAACCTCCAGCAGAACCAGGCTCAGGGAGGGGCCTTCATCTGCTGCGACTGGCTGGGGGGTGAGGGGATAGAGAAGATGAAAAGAACAGACATGTAGAGAGCAAACAGCACGATGTGGACTCAATCTATGGGAGAGAACAAACAGATGTTAATGACCAGCAAAAAAAAAATATTTCATTGAGAGTGAAGAAAGGAGTGAAGCCCAGTGCAATTATTGGAGGTCCCCCGGCTGTCTAAACCTAATAGCAGCATAACTAAGGGAAGTTCAGAAACGCATGATCCCTCCCTAATTGTAGGCTATATCAAAAAGGAAGGTTTTAACCCTATTCTTAAAAACAGATTGAGTCTGACTCCCAAATCCAGATTGGCAGCTGGTTCCACAAGAGAGGAGCTTGATAACTGAAGGCTTTGCCTCCCCTTGTACTTTTGGAGATTCTAGGTATTACAAGTAATCCAGCATTTTGGGAGCGTAGTGCTCTGTTAGGATAATAGGATAATATCAGATCTTTTTTTTTTTTTTTTTTTCCCCCAATATTTTTTATTGAACCTTTTTTTTTTTTTTTTTACAAACATAGCACACACAGTCAGACACTAACAAAAAAGTAATTTAAAAATTAAAAAGAACAATAACAAAATAACAAAAAAAAAGTGTAATAAAAACAACAACAGCCATTAACAAATACAAGTCAACAACAATGCTCCTCTGTTTAGTCTAGGTAATCTATTACATAAGAATACATAATATACATTCACCAGCTTGGAATTTGCAAGGTCCACACATATCATTCACCTTCTTCTTCAGAAGTTATGTTTAATTTCTTTACATAATCAATGAAAGGTCTCCATATATTCTCAAACACATATTCTTTCTAGTGGAAGGTTTGTTAACATCTGTCTTAACCACTGAGTCACATCTGGTCTATGAATCTTTTTCCACAGTAATGCAATACATTTTTTGGCATTAAGCAAACTGAGGTCTATGAATGCTCTTTCACGCTTATTAAAGGCGTCGGCCGGACGAAATTTCAATATCGCTAAATCATATCTTAAATTTTTGTGTGAGACGAGCTAATTTGAACCGCACATGTTTTGGTGTCAACAAATGTCGCATAAGGTGACAATGCGCTATTGAAGTATGATTTCCTTGAGAGCTGTCTGTCTGCCAAGCGATCAGCGGCTAAAATGGCCACTGACTGTGTGACGTCAGGTCAGGGAGCGACCAGCAAACACTCGACGGACATTGCGTGTTGTTTACGTTCGGCGATAACGGATATTTCTAGGAGTACTTGTGGATTACAAATAGAGTATTTATTACGATTAGGATTTCAGTGATCGAATTAATTATGGTTTGGCGTTGTGTTGTCTACGGGTGCGACGGTATACCGGAGGAGCACGCGGTGAGTGTTTATGAATTTCCCCTGCCTGGGGAAATCAGAACCGCATGGGTGAATTTCGTTCAGAAAACGCAAAAAAATTGGAATTATGTCACAAAATCACCCAACATGTGCAGTAGACATTTCGTTGACAGCGATTTTGAGAATAAGATGCAATTTGAAATGAAATTAGCAAAAAGATTGCTGATAAAAAAATCGGCTGTTCCAAATATATATCCGTTCATTTCAAAGTCCCACTCTCAGACAAGTGTCAGTGACAGTGGCGTGAAAAGCAAGGGTGATCTACCGATGCGATCTGCTGTCAGAAAGAGAAGTAAACAGGGTAAGTTTTCTTTTTTTAATATTCACTGCCAATATTTACTAAAATTATTTACAAGCAATGAATTTCATTGCCTTAACAACTTATCAAATATTAGAATTTTAGGGTATTCATACTAATCAAATATGAAATATTCAGTGCTGTATAGGGAGGTGATTGTGCCTGTTTGCTCAAGTTATATTTCTATATATGTAATCCAATTTGACACCTCTGGAATGAAATTATGTTGATCTACTGTTTTTGCAGATGTTATCCACTGTCACTCAACCTTCAAATACTGTGGATTTTTTTTTTGAATTTGATTATTCAGCAATTGTCCTCATTGCAGTCATCCATGTGAGGTAACAAGTCACACTAAAGGCTCTCTGTTGGTGATCAAACAACATTGTCCACATTGTGTTGAGGATCTATCCTGGCACAGCCAGCCGATGATCAGGGACATCCCAGCTGGTAACATACAGCTTTCATCCGCCATTCTCTTCACTGGGGCGTCATATGTCAAGGTCCTCAGAGTTCTAAATGCAGCCGGTATCGTTGGAATTTCCACGACCACTTACAAGGAGCTTTCGATTTCTAATTTTTATTAAATTAATTTTATTTCAGAATATGTGGATGATCTGATGAATACTCTTTTCGACAAAACCTTGGTTGATCCAACCCACTTATTGGAGCAGTGGCACTCTGTACAAGCCAGAGTTCCCGCAACATTGAGTGCCAAATTTCAGCGTCCCATCAAAGCTGATGCTGTTGAGCAACATGTATCTAGATTTTCAAAATCAAACATGTAAAAGTAGAATAAATTTCCAATTGGCAATGAAAGTTCAGCTTTCAGTTGTTAGGGAAGCAACATATTTTGCTAAGACAAAAAAATATAAGCCTAAGATTTTTAGAGAAATGTGCTTTTAAAAATTGAACACGAATTTTACACCATAAAATGGTAGAAAAATTACTCTAATGTATATGAGATCCGACTTTGATGAATGCTGAAATATTAGAATTATAAAATTGACATGCACATTAATAAACTCAATATATGATTTTAAAAAACTTTATTTAAATAACATTGATCACAAATCTAATCCTGGTAGGCAAAATCCCTTGTAGTGATCAGATGGGAATGTTTCTCTGATGAGGCTCACAGCACAGGCAATATCACCCTCACTTCTTTCCCAAGATATCCCCAACACCACAGGACCAGGTGCCTGTAGGCTATGAATCTGTATCGCCTGAAAAATATGGGGTTGGCATTGATTATTCCGTTTGCATTGATTATTGAATGTATTGAATGATTTCTTCATAATTGATCTGGAAAATTAAAACACATGAATAAATATTGTTTAAAAACTCACTCGTGTTGACTTGCGTCATGATCACTATATTGCTGTCTGTAGGCCAGATAAGCTGTCTGTAAAACCCAGATGTCAAGACAGACAGAACGGAAACCGGGGTGATCAGTGATACACCTTGGTAGGTTATCATCTGTGTATCCACAGCCCTTCAGTTCTTCTAGTTTCTCCTTCACCTTCAATACCTCCTGGCAGCACCGAGATTCAGTTGATGTTGGCATAATGTTGCATTTCTCACAAGTGCACCTGTGAAAAAAAATGGTATAATCAGATGCTTATAATAAACTAATGGCTTGTGGGAGTGCTATATAAATTGGTCTATGAAGTTTGATTAGAAAATATTAAAAACATGTAAAAAATTTTGAGCAGAAAGAGAAGTTATAGGAAAACAATAATCATGATCCATCATGATCCATGATGGATCATGTTGATCCATCAATCTCTTAAGAGAATTATGTAGCTTTTGAGACTAGGATTAACATGATGATGATTAACAACATCTCCTAACAAACTCGTAAAGTACACATATTATCCCTCACATACATTATCCTTTTATTTCCAATGATAATGTTTCTAAATGTTTCTAATGTTTATAAGTCGCCAAGTAAGGCAGCGAGGGAACAATTGGCAGTTTTATTTTGATAATTAAGTGTGTGACCATGCATATCGCCTAAAAAAAAAAAAAAAAATTTCAAAGCATATTTTACCAATATAAATCAGCGAGCCTCTCGTTCTCAACGTGGTCTGCTCCGGTCGCTGTTTCGTCCGCGTCTTCCGCCGCACCCTCGGGCTCGAACAAATACGGCTGAATAACCCCATCAGTACCACCCAAAACTACTTCATCATCAGATTCTTCAGTTTCAATATCATCACTTATATTGCGGTCGTCATACTCGATAAAATAATTGCTGTCCGAATCACTCTGCTGTCGTTCAGCCATTTCCTGTTTCTCCCTGACCTGACGTCACTGCTGACCGCCCCTATCGAGAGATGGCGGTACTGCAGCATCACTAAGTGAAATATGGGCTATTAACAAATAAAGTCATTTATGGAGGCTGGTGACACATTTTAAATCACGGGAATGGCCAGAATGGAATATTTTCATACAATCAGTTTATTGGTTCAATAAAAAAATGTCACCGTCCGAGGCCTTTATAGTTATGTTTTTCTGGATACAGACCCAACAAAAACAGTTTAGGGTTCAATGTGATTTGTTTTGAAATTATTTTTTCAATTGTTATCCTCACCTCTTCCCAAAACATTCTGATTTTTCTACATTCCCATAAACAGTGAAATAGGGTTCCTTTACTTTCCATACATTTTGTGCATGTATCTGGTATGTTTTTGTTATATCTATTTAATTCCACTGGTGTAACATACATCTGCATTAACCATTTAAAATGCATCAGTTTAAGACGTACATTTATTGATTTGGTTTGAGCTAATATCAGATCTTTTAAATAAAAAGGGGCCTGATTGTTTAGAGCTTTAAAAGTGAGAAGAAGGATTTTAAACTTAATTCTAAACTCTATGGGAAGCCAATGAAGAGAGGCCAGAACCGGAGAGATATGATCTCTCTTTCTAGTACCTGTTAAAACTCTTGCAGCAGCATTTTGGATCAACTGAAGACTTTTTAAAGATGTTTTAGGACAACCTGATAATGAAGAGTTACAGTAATCTAATCTAGAGCTAACAAAAGCGTGGATCAGTTTCTCAGCATCACTCTGTCAAGATGCTCCTAATCTTGGCAATATTATGCAAATGATAGAAGGCAGTCTTTGAAACAAATTTAATATGTGAATTGAAAAACAGATCTTGATCAAAAATAACTCCAAGGTTCCTCACAGAGCTATTAAGAGAAAGAGTAACTGCATCCAAACTAAAAATTTGATTTGGAAAGGTATTTCTAAGGTTTTTTGGACCAACAAGAATGACTTCAGCCTTATCTGAATTTAATAGCAGGAAATTACAAGTCATCCAAGCTTTGATTTCCTTAAGACAGGCTTCTAACTTGGCTAATTGATTACTATCATCTGGCTTCATTGACAGGTATAATTGTGTGTCATCTGCATAACAATGAAAATGTATACAGTGCTTCCTAATAATGTTGCCTAACGGAAGCATATATAAACTAAAAAAAGTAGGGCCTAGCACAGATCCCTGTGGAACTCCATGACTGAACTTTGAGTTGAAAGAAAACTCATTATTGACATGAACAAACTGGAACCTATCAGATAAATAAGATCTAAACCACTGCAACGAAGTTCCATTAAGTCCAACATAGTGTTCTAATCTATCAAGTAGAATATGATCGATAGTATCAAAAGCTGCACTAAGGTCTAAAAGGGCAAGTACAGAAACAAGTCCATAATCAGATGCGATCAGGAGGTCATTAGTGACCTTCACTAAGGCTGTTTCAGTACTATGATGGATTGTAAACCCAGATTGAAACTCTTCAAATAAACCATTTCCCTGCAAGTGGTCAAATAATTGTATAGCAACAACTCTTAAGATTTTTGAAATGAAAGGAAGATTAGAGATTGGTCTATAGTTAGCTAAAACTCCTGGATCCAGTGTTGGCTTTTTGAGTAAGGGTTTAATTACAGCAGTTTTAAAAGCCTGCAGTACATGGCCTAAAGTTAATGAAGAATTGATTATTTGAAGAATAAAGCTACCAATAAATGGGAAGAGTTCTTTAAATAACCTGGTAGGAATAGGGTCTAAAAGACAAGTTGAAGGCTTGGATGAGGAAACTGTTTTGTCTAACTCTAAAAGGTCAATTGGAGTAAACTGATCCAAACAGATGTCAATTGAAGGAGTTGCAGTAGTTACTGTATTTA
Source organism: Pholidichthys leucotaenia (assembly GCA_020510985.1). Classification (NCBI taxonomy): domain Eukaryota; kingdom Metazoa; phylum Chordata; class Actinopteri; order Cichliformes; family Pholidichthyidae; genus Pholidichthys; species Pholidichthys leucotaenia. The sequence goes on from CM035843.1 coordinate 91,960,589, forward strand.
AGTTAATGGTGGGAAGAATCTGACTGATTTAGTCTCTGATAGATAAAATTTTATTGTTGAAAAAGTTCATAAAGTCCTGACTAGTAAGCTCTAAGGGAATGCTAGGATTGACAGAGTCCTGACTCTTTGTCAGCCTGGCTACAGTGCTGAAAAGAAATGAAAGGATTATTCTTGTTCTCTTCTATTAATGCAGAATAATAACTCGTTCTAGCTTTTCTAAGAGATTTTCTATAAATTAAAAGATGATTTCTCCAAGCTAAAGAGATTTCATCTAAATTAGTGAAGCGCCATTTTCTTTCTAATTGACGAGTCTTCTGTTTTAAGCTACGAGTTTCTGTGTTGAACCAAGAAGTTAGAAATCTCTGATTAGACTTCTTCTTTTTTAAAGGGGCTACCATGTCTAGTCTGATGCAGAGAAGTTGTAATACTGTCTACCATGCTATCAATTACAGAAGGAGTAAGCTGTCTATAGCTCATTTCCGTTGTGTTGACACACGGCATAGAGAAAACAATCTGCATAAATTTGGTAACATATCTGAGAGGCATCTACTATAGTAATATTTTTCCTTAGGAGCCAAATAGTCAGAAATAGTAAAATCAAAGGTTAACAGACAATGGTCTGACAGTACAGGGTTATGAGGAGACACTACCGGATTTACTATTTCTATGCCATATGTCAGAACAAGGTCCAACGTATGGTGGAGATAATGGGTAGAATTTCTTACTTTCTGAGAAAACCCCATTAAGTCTAATATTGAATTAAATGCCATATTAAGGCAATCGCTATCTACATCTACATGTATATTAAAGTCCCCTGCTATAATTATTCTATCTGATTTCAGCACTAAATCAGCTAAGAATTTGGCAAATTCCGATAAAAACTCTGAGTAGGTTGGTGGAGGACGATAAACTATGGCAAATAAAATTGGGTTTAGCCTAAAATTGCTAAAGTGCCCAATACTGAGTGGTCTGCTGGGGCAGTGGCATTACTGCAGCCGATAGGAAGAGACTGAACAAACTGATTAAGAAAGCTAGCTCTGTCCTGGGGCAGCGCCTTGATCCGATGGAGGAGATAGGAGAGAGAAGGACGGTGGCTAAACTGTCATCTCTGCTGGAGTCCGAGTTCCACCCTATGCAGGACATACTGGATGCACTGAGGAGCTCATTTAGCAGCAGACTACATCATCCCAGGTGCACAACCGAGAGGTTTCGTAGGTCCTTCCTACCAACGGCTGTCAGACTGTACAACCTAAGCAGGGCTGCTCGCAGAGATAGCAAAAAGACGTAACAAACTAATAGTTTTTTTTTTTGAATGCAAAAGATGCAATAGACTTACACAATGGTCCTCTCCGGCATACAACTAGGAACATACTGGTCGCTATGGAGGGTGAGAATATGTATGGGCACATAATCATACCATGTAGGATAACTAAGTAGACGGTTATGCTGTTTCATCCCACCTAGCAACAATGCTCTGCACTGTGTGTGTTTATATATTTACATATTTATTCCATCTAGCTACAATGCTCAGCACTGGGTGTGTTTATATTTATATATCTATATATTTATTCCATCTAGCTACAATGCTCCGCACTGTGTTTTTATATATCTACATATTATTCCATCTAGCTACATTGCTCCGCACTGTGTGTGTTTATATACTTGCATATTTATTCCACCTAGCTGCAATGCTCCGTACTGTGGGTGTTTATATATTTACATATTTATTCCATCCAGCTACAATGCTCTGCACTGTGTGTCTGTGTGTGTGTGTGTGTGTATATATATATATCTTATAGTAATATGTACATATGTATATTAGCTGCTCTTGCTTGCTTGTTTTTTTTTTCTTGCCTTCTGATTGTTGCTCTGAGTGTTGCTATCCCTGTGCTGTTGCAATCCTGGAATTTCCCCGTTGTGGGACTAATAAAGGCTTATCTTATCTTATCTTATCTTATCTTATCTTACTGAGGACCAGGCCCTCAAAGGAATTATAACGTGTTTTTTGCTTTACATTAACAAGTAATTTGGAATGGTAAATTGTTGCTATTCCTCCTCCACGATCAGAACTTCTGGGATTTTGACAGTTTAAATAACCAGAGATTGTTGATTCATTTAAACCAACATAATCCTCTTGTCCTAACCAAGTCTCTGTAAGGGATATTAAATCAATCTGATGATCAATTAACAGATCATGGACTAGCAGAGACTTGGGAGTTAGAGACCTAGTATTTAACAAACCACATTTAATTTTTAAATTATGAGGAGGAACAGAGGCCAAATCATTCAATTTAGAGGCTTCATGTTTAATTTGAGTTTTACCAACTTTTTGTTTAATCACTTTGGGATGTTTATACATTATATTTTTATTTACTTTGGAGGGAGCAGACAATGATTCTCTGATGGGGAAGACAGGGGCTAAGTTGAGGGGTGGCGAATGAAGAGGAGCTGCAGAGAGGCGTGTAAGACTGCGACTCTGCTTCCTGGTCCCAACTCTGAGTTGTCAAGGTTTTGGAAATTTGGATAAAAATGATGCCAGATTGTTAGATAAATGAGACGCACCATCCAAAGTGGGATGGATGCTGTCTCGTCTCATAAGACTAGGTTTTCCCCAAAACGAGCTCCAATTGTCTATGTAGCCCACGTTGTTTGCAGGACACCACCACATCCACTACTGGATGGATTTTGATTAAACTTTCACCAGAGGTGGCCCTTGGGCTATGGATGAACCCATTTGATTTTGGTGGGGCTCCAGGTCAGGATATGGATTCTGGATTGCTTTTTAACTTTCTTTAACTTTGTGAGATAAGGCCTTGGTGGACGTATGCACGCTCTGAGTGCTCTATTTCTTTGCATTCCATGAGCGCATACCTCTGCCAAGGTCCTAACTCGCAATGCTAAAGAAAGTGATCCAGAATCCACATCCTGACCTGGATCACCTCCAAAATCTAATCGGTTCCCCTGTGGCTCAAACACCTCTCTTCCAAGTTGAAATTGTTTCAGTAGTTGTATTCTGGAATTTCCCCATTGTGGGACTAATAAAGGCTTATCTTATCTTATAATTCTGCTTACAGACAGACAAAAATCACTGAAAACTAACCTCTTGGGTGGAAATAATTAAGAGCAACATGACAACTGCTACTGTAAATACACATGGAAAACACATTCATGATATGAAGGTATTTTCCATATTGGAAATGTATATTCTGTGTACGTGTAATGTTGTGTATGCCACTGTTGTATAGCTGAGCCTTTATCATCCTTAAACAGGAATGTGCATATCTGGTTTTATGCAGCAGTGCCTCTCATATATGCACCACAGAACTGGTATGGGCTGGTTTACTAAAGACTTTCTAGCACAGATGGGCAGTCTTTTATCTTCTCACGTACAAGCACATACCAAAGGTTTATATATAAGCACCCAGTTCATATTTGAGTCTCTCTTCTCTCTGTGGAAAACCCTCTTCAGAGCAATAATAATTGTCTTAAATTGGGTTTTATTAAAGGATTCTTTCATCTCATTTTCAGTCTCGGTAATTTGCTTCACACAAAACCCTTTAAATGTCCCATATTGTGCATTTTCCAGGGATTAATTTATTAAAAGTTTTGACATCAACATGCATATGCAGTTTTAAATGCTAAAAACAATTTCTGTGTTGTACCACTCCTCAAAAAAGTCCATTTGCAATGCTCTGTTTGAAACAGCTGGTTTTCAGCCTGCTCATTTTCTTAGTGGGCCAATCGCAAATAAGGAGGCAGTTGTAGGTCATTCGTTTTGCTAACTTATGGGGCTTGTTGGTTTGTGACGTCATAAAACCCAAGAAATGCAAACTGCTTATTTGTTTAAGAATTGTTAACATCTTAGCAGTACTTCCCCTACCATTATATTGTTGTGGGGGGGGAGGGGTTAATTTATATTTCTATATAGCGCCAGATCACAACAGAAGTCATTTTAAGATCCATTCACTATAGAACAAGTCGTTACCTTGTCCCTTTATTAAACAAGCTAAATATCCTTGTTATTTATCTTGTTTACATGACAGCAGCTCATTTCTGTCTCTTCTCTGCACTCTCATGCAGTGGGGCGGAACTCCACCAGCGCGTAAGCAGTTTCTTTTTTTTGTGTCTGTGCGTAAAGACAGACATATGTGCTTTTTTTTTTTTCTCCCTCGGGTTAGCCAGAAGTGGAACAAAGTAGGAAACGGTTCAGAGTAAGTTTTGTTCTTGAGTTATGCAGCGGTATGAACATGAAAAGACCAATAATCAAGAAAATGGCAACATCTGATTATTCAAGCTCATGTTTACGTGACATTATTTTTTTCTGATGTGCCGTATGCTTCGATTTATTGATTACTTTAACATGTTGAACTGTTTTTTCTGAAGCCAAACCATTTATTCATTAATATCAGTTTATTAACTGTCAGTAATATAAAAATACCACGAAGTGAGGTGGTTGAAATAACTTCAACTTTTAAACTTCTGTAAAAACATAGGTAAGTTGATATTTACTTATTTATTTATTTGCTTATAAAAAGCTGATGTGGTGCTGTAAAAAAACACTCTTAAGGTTATTATTATTTTTTTTTTTAGAGAAAACTGAGCACTTTATGAAGCTGAGGAGGGACGGGACATCTGTAATAATTTTACGCTGATCTTAAAAATGTTCCGTCACATCTGAAGTGATGGTCACATTTTTCTGATTTTTTTTCTTTTATCTCATTTATTTCTGAGGTTCACAGTGGTGAACCTGCGGGAACCAAGGGTCAGCTATGGAGAGATCGGGTTAGACTCAAGATTTATAAAATAAAACTGATATTTGACTGAAATAACCACAATAAAAGTGATTTGATTAATTGTTTTGATTGTGATTTTTTTTAGCAGTTTACTTTGCAAACTGAAACAAGCTAAATAAAAATATTGCATGTTTACTCTTAATAGTTAGAAAAACTGCATTTCAATGAAGTACTTTTTTGAAAAAGTTGATTTTTTTTTTTTTTTTTTTTGGCAAGATAATTCCAAAAGAGACTTTCATATATTTATTACATGCAGAGTGAAACATGTTATACCTGATTTAATATTGATAATGCAGTGTTTCCCCTAGGTTTACAGCCGGGGGCAGCGTCAAGGTCGACAATGACAAACTCTTAAAGGAATCATGGTGTTCTGGCGCTATATAAAAAAAATAAATATAGATTAAAAAAATTATAGAATGCCTAATTATTGAAAACGAATGGGACATCCAGTATTGGTGACTGTTTCGGAACCCTGTTTTTTTTTGTTTTGTTTGTCAGATCACTTATTTGTGTGATCTTTTATGACTTATATTCATAATGGTATATCTTGCACTTTGAGGAATGGATCCTAGCATTTTGGTTATTTTTCAACAGTCTCCCCTTCGGTCCACATACTTCTTCCATCGGTGTTGCAGCCCTTGGCTCCCTGCGCTTGAAAAATAAACATTTGGTCAATTTTGACCACTATGAACTTTTCAGCCCTGTCGCCAGCGGAGCGACCCGAAATGAAAAATTATGCCAGGAGGTCTCAGAGCTGATGGCTGCTCACGGGGAAGATAGTGAGCAACTCCGTGCTTTGCTTGTATTTTGTGCTTGCTATAATAAGTATTCGCTTCTGACAGCAAAACGTCAGCATGTCAACAACATAATGGGATAACGGGCCGCCTTCCTGTAATGAACCCACCCACCTTGAGGTGGTATTCAGTTGTAATGGAAAACGACCTAAACCATGTCAGGCCGAGTAGAGTCAGGGTGCGTTGAGCTGAGTAGGTGCCAGTGGAAAAGTGGCTAAAGAAAGCTAGGGTCACCAAACCTGGTACACAGGTTCCCTCTGAGACCATAACCTCTGACTACAGGTTTGAGGTCAAAAGGTCAAAGGTCAAGGTTGGCACTCCCTATGATCTCTTACTATAGAACGTGTAATGCTTTCTAGGGTCACCATACTTGCTGCACAGGTTCACCTTGGGATCCTGACCTGCAACTATGGGTTGTATACTTTGTTGTATATTCATGGATGATAGGCTTATCATAATTTGGTTCTGCCACAGTAATTATAATGAAAAGTTGAAAATTGCTGTGTGTCAAAAAGTATTGGGATCTTCAAAGAAAATGGAAGCGGGGTATATTGCATTCCCCTCAGTGTTCTTGTTCTGTAGTTTTGATTGAAAGGTAGCAGTGGGTGACTGTGTGCGCCCCCGCCTGGACGGCGACACCACTACATTTCATAGAATAAGCTCCCAGTGAACTGAACTGATGAGTTATCAATTAATTGAAAATTAATTTAGTCAACTAAATTCTTATTGACAATTAATCGAAAGTCAATTAATCATGAACATCCCTAACTTTAACCCACAAACTTAAGTTAATCCCTTTCACAGCATGTGGGACACCACGTGGTGCATGGGGCGGTGCCTATCTCCATTTCAAATGTTTAAACCCACAAACTTAAGGCCTTAAATGTACAAGAAGAATTAAAGATACTGGATGAAAGTTTTTGGAAACTTGGGTTTTAGTAACACCTTGGTAATGAAGTGAACCGCAGCCCAGTTGCAGCCATTCGATTTGGAATACTCTTTGACCTGCAGACTGCTTAGTGACCACCAGGTGTCACTAAAACCTTTCCAAAATTTCCACACAATATCTTTAAACTAGCATTTCTCGGGTGTCTATAGCACGGTGGCGGAGTGGTTAGCACTGCGGCAGCACAGCAACCCACCCTTGGCAGGGGGATCCTGGGTTTGATCCCAGCCCCCGACCAACAGTGATCTGTGTGGAGTTTGCATGTTCTCCCCGTGTCTACGTGGGTTTACTCTGGGATTTCTCTGGTTTCCTCCCACATGCCAAAAACATGCAAGTTAGGTTAATTGGCATCAAACTGGGGATTCTAAATTGTCCTTAGGTATGACTGTGAGAGTGAATGGTTGTCTGTCCCTCTGTGTTGGCCCTGCGATGGACTGGCGATCTGTCCAGGGTGTACCCTGCCTCTCGCCCAAAGATGCTGGGATAGGCTCCAGCCCCCCCGCGACCCGAAAAGGATTAAGTGGAAGAAGATGGATGGATGGATGGGTGTCTATAGAAACTACTTCATCAAGAGCATATATCGGTTTTATTAATAATGCTGTGTTTCAGGCCTCCGCAGTGTTATTCACGAGCCCCTAATCTGATTGGGTGAAAGCTTTGTGATTGGCATGTGTAGCAAAGCCAGTCTGTTCACTGAGTGCTATAAATGTGGAAATGAGAAGTGCCAAATGTGACTAGATAAAGAGCATAATGAAGATCTAATGCCTGTAAATAAAAAAAACTCTAATGCTGCCGTGATTGTAGAGAGTCTGAGGTATAATTTTTTGGTATATGTAGCCAGGCAGCTCAAGCCTTGGGAGGACACACAAGCACAGCAAAATTGGGAACCTGGAGACCCCTGGCTGACTGTATTAGCTGCCAGTCCTGTACCTTGGCCATTTCATTGTGATCCAGCTCACCTGATGAATGCACCTCGTGGCCAGGTATGCCCAATTAGTGTTTGGACCCTCCACAGTCGTGGCAGTATTAGATTTTAAATGTTTAGGCATTTTACAGCATTGGTGTGCACAATACAGTGGTATTCTTAATAATAAGCTTTTTTGCAAAGACTAAAGACCTTGTCAGACCTTGGTAATTTAGGCAGCGTTTGCCAAACATAAAAATTGGTTTAAAATGCTGGCATATGCCGAAATTTTCGCTTTTTGGCCTTATGCATCATGTATCCATGTATCCGTTTCATCCCCCGCTTCCGAATCACGTACACGTCATTGACTGGTAGCTCTCCTAGCTTTCTACAGCCTATTACAGCCTTGCAAACCTGGAGCTCCAGAAGGAGCTGCTTTTATTGGACAAGTCATTCAAGAAAGGCTTCTACCTGGCCGCAGGAACCAGGAAGTAAACAATGGATGGATTCAACACGACGAAATGAAACAGCAAAAGAGATTTTGAAGCGAGAAATGTATCATTTAGTTGCCGAATCTGTTTTTATATGACACACACATCTGCTTCTTTTAAAAGTTTTTAGTTGACTCAGTTCCAACAGCTGAAAAAAATTGTGCACGACTTGTGCAAAATGCACCACAATGCTTTCCACATAGACAATGAATGGGGAGCACCAGAGTGGAAAAACACCTCAAGAGTTGTTTTCTTTTAGCCATTATTTAAACTTAAAAAGTATGCACTTTCGGACTTCCGGTCTGGACGCCATGGCGACTGCAGCTTAACACTGAAGCTCTCAGACCCAATCCAGGATAACACCTTGAAAATCAAACTTAACGGATTTTTGGAGGAGTGAAAATCAAAAGACAAAATCATCATGTCTAAAGGAAAACAGAAGAAACTGAAATTCTCCAGGCCAGGACACGTATCGGCCGGAGAATCTGAACTGGAAGATCTCCGTTCAGAAGACGAGGAACTGGTGATAGCTAACAAAAAGGTTAGCCTGAAATCACTATTTGAGGAGCTACGACGATTTCGCCGAGAAGTTACGGCCGAATTTCGGGAATTCAGAGAAGAATTGAAAAGGACAAACAGCAGAGTGGACCAGGCCGAGAACCGAATCTTGGAAACAGAGGAACGAATAAAAGTGCTCGAAGATTCTGTGCTGGACCTACGCAAAAGACAAGCATCTATAGAGGCTAAGCTAGCCAACCAAGAAGGAAGAGCGAGAAGAGACAATATAAGAATTCATGGTCTGATAGAAGGAGCCGAAAACGGTTTTAACTCAATGGCAGAATGCGTGGAATCCTTACTAAGAGAGAAATTGGATATTCCACAAACCACCGACTTGAAGATAGAAAAGGCACATCGTTCATTAGCCGCTAGGCCGGCGGCGGAAGCGCCCCCACGTTCGGTGTTGGTAAGATTTTCCAATTTCAAAATAAAACAAGAGGTTGTAAGACTGGCCTGGCAGAAAAAAGGATTTATGCACCAGGAGAGAAAAGTCTACGTGGAACACGATTACGTTCCGGAGGTCCTTAAAAAGCGCAGGGAATACAATGACGCGAAAAAGGTGTTAAGAGAGAAGAAATTGCGCTTTCAGACTTCATTTCCTGCGAAGTTAAGGGTCTTCTACGGCGATGAAACGTGTCTCTATAATTCGGCGGAAGAAGCAACAGCTGACATGGCGAAAAGAGGGCTCCCGGTAACGGTATTTAAACCCGCAGCAGACCCGAGTGAGAAGATCAAAGCGCAAACATGGACAACACAAAGACCTTCAAAATCCACGGACCAGCAGCGGGAAACCCAGCGCCAGAGCGTCGCGGATAAACTATCCGTTTTCAGGTTGGAATAGCGACCTTTTTTTTTTTTTTTTTTTCTCTTGAATCAATCCGCACATCCAACCCCCCTCATACAAGGTAACAAACATTAAAGGAGATGCGTATTCAGCATGTGGTAAAACATTTCATGGAACAGTCATAATATTTGAAACAAATAAGTCTTTGTAATAAAAAAAAAAAAAAAATTTGTTAAAATAGAAATGTGACAATAATCCACATGTTCTCCTCATACTAACAAATACTGTTTTTGCGTGAATGTTTGATGTGATGGGGGTGGGAGGGTGCACACAATTTCACAGGGTTTAGGCATAACAGGAAAAAAAAAAAATCATTACAAGTTTGGATTGGGTTCTGAAACTCACGTTAAAAGCATGGGGCAGCTTACAGGGGTAAGAGAGGGCCCTCAACACGTAACAGAGTTTGAGGAATTTCCCTCAGGGCCTTCACTCCATCAAGGCTCTTCCAGGGTCTTTAAAAAGACCTCAGCTCAGGAAGTTCTTCTGACAGCTTTTTGTTTTAAAGTTTTATACACTATGTTCTTAATGTTTTTCTTGTTTTTAATGTTCTTTCAGTTTCTGAGTAGCACAAATGAGGGCCACCACACAGTTATACTAAACAAAACAACGCAATGGAGAAACAGGGTATAACCAAAATAATTTCATATAATGTAAAAGGAATCCTGAATCCAGTTAAAAGATCCAAGATTCTAGGCAAAATGAAAAAAGACAAAGCAGGAATAATATTTTTACAAGAAACCCACCTAACAGACGTGGAACACAATAAACTCAGTAGACAAGGGTTTAAAATGATCTCTTCATCTTCATATAAGTCAGGGAGGAGGAGGGGAGTAGCGACATTGATATCAACCAAAATTACATTTGAAAAAAAATCAGAACACAAAGATAAAGAAGGGAGATACAGTTTGGTAACTGGGCGGCTAGAGGGAGAAGATATCACCCTGCTGAATGTGTATGCTCCCCCAGGGGCTAACTGGAAATTTTATAAAAATGTATTCGACCTAATGATAACTAAAGCTCAAGGTTTAGTGATATGTGGTGGGGACTTCAATCTTAGACTGAATCCATACTGGGATGCTTCTGGTAATTCTCCACATCAAAATAACACCCAAAACAGGAAGACTCGGATGCTACTAAAAGAAATGGGAATCTGTGACGTGTGGAGGGAACTCAACCCCAGTGTAAAAGACTATACATTTTACTCAACTCCACATTCATCCTACTCAAGGATTGACTATTTTTTTTATGTTTAATAGAGACATTGGAAGAGTAAAAACATGTAAAATAGGACTGATGGATCTCTCTGACCACAGTCCGATCTACATGGACTTAAATATCCAAAAATACACAAATAATACATTTTCTTGGAGGTTAAATTCAAATGTCCTGAAAGGACCATTGAAAGATGAATTGGAATCAGATATTCTCAGATATTTGGAAGATAACGATAATGGAGAAGTATCCCCTTTAATACTGTGGGATGCATGCAAAGCTGTAATAAGAGGAAAGATTATTGCAAAACTGGCAACCCAAAAGAAACTAAGACAAGAAAAACTATCCACATTAGAGTCAGAACTTAGGAACCTAGAAAAAGAACACAAAGGCAACACTCATTCTACTGACTCGCTCAAGATTAAGGAAATTAAAAACCAAATAAATGAGATCTACACAATAGAAATCCATAAGAAACTTACATTTTTGAAACAAAAATACTATGAAGCAGGCAGTAAATCGGCAAAATTGCTAGCCTATAAATTGAGGAAACATCAAACAGAAAGAGCAATCTACAAAATCAGAGACCCAGTATCAAAGGAAATAAAATTCAGAATTCAGGATATTCTTAAAAGCTTCGAGAATTACTATAAGAACTTATACTCCCACAAAAAACATAAAAACGCATCCGAGGCATTCCTAAACACATTAAACCTTCCCCAACTTACGGAGTCACAAAATAAAACACTACTGTCAGAAATACATCCTAAAGAATTGGAAAAAGCAATTATGAAACTTAAAGCTAACAAATCCCCAGGAGCTGATGGCTATACAGCAGAGTGGTACAAAACCTTTAAACAGCAACTATCTCCTCTCCTCCTGAAAACATTTAATTATGTCCTCCACACAGGGGAAATCCCCCCCTCCTGGAGAGAAGGGGTCATTGCAGTTATACCTAAACCTGAAAAGGATAAACTAGAGTGCTCCAACTACAGACCAATCAGTGTACTAAATCAGGACTATAAGCTTTTTACCATTATCCTTGCCAAAAGGTTAGAAAATATACTGACAGACCTAATTCATTTAGACCAAACAGGTTTTATAAGACAAAGACAGACACAAGACAACATTCGACGCACTTTACACATAATTCATCATATAAAAAAATATAACTTAAATGCAGTCATATTGGGATTAGATGCTGAAAAAGCATTCGATTCGGTTGACTGGTCTTTTCTATATAGAATCTTATCCAGTTTCAATTTTCATAACAACTTCATTAGAACTATACAGGCATTATATAAAAAACCAACAGCTAAAATAAGGATTAACGGTAATTTATCATCATCTTTTGAACTGGAAAGAGGATGTCGTCAGGGCTGCCCCCTGTCTCCACTGCTCTTTGCAATCTTCATAGAACCTCTGAGCCAATGGATAAGACAAAATCAAAAAATTCAAGGTATTACACTTGGTCAGAAGGAACATAAAATAGCACTCTTTGCTGATGACATTTTAATATACCTAGGGCAGCCGGACACTTCTTTACCAGAACTAACCTCCAGTTTTTTCAGAGTATGGAGATTTATCGGGGTACAAATTAAACATGCATAAAACCCAAGTTTTAACATTCAACTATGACCCAAATCATTATTCACTAAGCAAACTCAAAACTAACTGGGAGTCGGAATCTATGAAATATCTGGGGGTCAATATCCCGAAACAACTCAACAAAATTATATCACTAAACTATGATCCACTGGTGACAAAAATAAAATCTGACCTAGCAAGATGGAATATGATACCATTCTTGGGTACTGCACAAAGAATTGAAGCAGTCAAAATGAATATACTTCTACGTCTTCTATACCTTTTCCAAACAATACCGGTAGAACCTCCCAAAAAAACATGGCAGGAGCTGGACAGAAGGATCTCAAGATTCATATGGCAGGGCAAGAGACCTAGAATCAGATATAGAACCCTACAGCTAAACAAAGACAAAGGTGGGCTCGCGCTGCCAAATATCAGGGACTACTTTAAAGCCGCACAAATTAAAACTTTAGTAGAGATATGTAACCCAGTCTACACTGCACAATGGAAGGAGATCGAATGCCAAATAACAAGTGACATCCCCCTACAGGCGATAATAGGGAACAATGCCTTACCTAAGCTTTTGAATAACACTAACCCGTGGATAGAGACCCCGCTAAAAATTTGGTTTAAGATAGTCAGAGAGAATCAAACTAAAGAGCCCTATCGACTTCTGCAATGGATTGCCTATGATCAGGACTTTACTCCTAATAAAACAGACACCAGATTTAAAAAGTGGAAGGAGAAAGGGCTGATAAAATATTACGATTTTTTTAAAGGGCAAATCTTAAGAAGTTTTGAAGATTTGAAAAAACAAGGCCTAATAAATCAAGACCTTTACAGGTTCTTCCAGCTTAGACACCACATAAACAATATACTTAAAAAGGTGGTTTTGGAAAGGGCCCAGTCAGGTGTTCTGAAGGTCTTCTTAATGGCATATAAAGGGATCCCAGGGATCAGATACATTTCTAAAATATACCAAGGTCTTCAAGACTTAAAAGGAGACAACACATCTTATATAAAAGAGAGATGGGAAAAAGAGGGGAATTTCACTTTACAACTGGAAATATGGGAAAAGCTAAATAAACAGCAATGGAAAAGTACCTCATCCCTGCAGTGGAGAGAATTTGGATGGAAAAACTTGGTAAGATTTTTCAGAACACCTGCACAAAACAAATTTACCCATAAGGGATTGAACTGTTGGCGCTTGTGTGGTGAAAAGACTGCAAATCATTTTCATGTGTTTTGGTCATGCCCAGTTATCCACCAATATTGGACCAATGTACAGACAATATTGGGGAAAATATTCAAAATTACAGTTCCCTTTTCTTTTGTAACTTTGTATTTGGGTTTACTACCGGACTCACTGGAAAGACGAGGAGAAAAATACTTATTCAATGTTTTAATATTGGCAAGCAAAAAAGCTCTAACTAAAAAATGGATGTTGAAGGACTGTCCTACACCTGAAGATTGGATTAACGTGATCCAAGACATTTACTCGATGGAAAAGTTGACATTCGCACTGAGACAGGACATGGATGGGTTCATGAACTTTTGGCAACCCTGGATCGCATATGTGTCTTCCATTAGATCTAATCTTTGACAAATACCATTTCAATAATGGTCCCGCTCTTTGTTCCAACGCTACTCAGATGCTCTTTTACCTTTATTTACTTACTTTTTCTTTTTGTTTGTTTTTTTGCTGGTTTGTTTGTTTTTTTTGTTTTTTTTTTTTCTCTTTAATTTCACTTTTTCTTTCACTTTAAAAAAAAAAAAAAAAAGTATGCACTTTCTGATATCACCTCGTTCCCTGTTTACACTCCATGGTAAAATCTGTAATGTGACAACAATAAGAGGGTCAATGAGGAAACTTAAATGCGAGGTAATGGCATACTGTATGTGAGCTGATTGAAACAGCTGCTGCTGGAGTTGGATTTAGCAAGTCTAAGAACATGATCCAGATCAGTTAAAAAGACTGAAAAAAATCATAATAAAACCTGCGGTCATATCGAACAATTGTCAAGCAAACCTCTAAAATGCCAGACTCATAAAATGTGTCTGTGTAACTGTGGCAAAAGCTCCCTAAACAACAGAACTCCTCATTTGGGTGATGCATCTCAGTAAGGAACAGTAGGCAGTAGTGTTTAAACAAGGTTTATTACGTCGCTGTCAGGCTACAGGAGTGGAGTTAAATTTACATTCGCTGAGTTTTTTTTAAGCTATCCTTTAAAAAAAACCACACACCACAACAAAACATGCAGTAATAATAATATGCAACAAATCAATCAGTAAAAAAGAAACAAAACGGAAAATGGCAAACTCAATTAAAACCAATAAAATGCATAAAACCCCCAAGTACTAAAATGAAAGGGTTAAATATACTCTTAAAATAATCCAGCATAATAATAATCTGTTACATCTGTTTACCATGTTTAAACGCACAGCACGAATCCAAGCCACCTTGCCTGGCTGCTGCTTCATTCAGCAGCTTCCCGCACGTTGTCAGTACACGAACAAACGAACGTGCACTGTGGAGCAGAGACCGACACACCGGCTGATTCGTACAGCAGCTGCCTCTCGACGTTCTCATCAGTACAATCAGTGAACATACTGAAGAGCAGTGAAGGAGCAAGCCTCGCCTGCTCAGTTCAGCCACGTTTTTCAGTTCAGTGAATGGCAGGCAGTTAAAGCTCCAGTACAGCACTGAGTGATTCAGTGTATGAATCTTTAGAACGGATTTTTTTAGTGAATGAACCGAAGTGATTCCATACATTTTATTGAACTATGGATCCCATCACTACAATGTATCCCTTTATAATATTAGAAAGACACACAGTCCAGTGTGTTATCTCCACTTGATATGTTGGTCAAAACTGGGTCTGCTGTGTGTCAATGGCTTCTAGCACATAGCTGAACGCTACATTAGCGTTAGCGTCTGGACCGTTGTTCGGGAACAGAAAACAAAAAAAGAACAGAAATTGCCTGCAGCTCCAGGTCTGGTGAAGAGTAGTTATTGATGACCACAGAGTTTGTAAAGAAGCCCTTATTCACATATACAGTCATGTGAAAAAATTAGGATGCCCTGTATAAGCCTGTGTTGTTTTTTTTTTTACATATTTGGACATATGGATATTTAATATCAATGTTAAAAATACTAGAAGATTCATGTAATACAACTAAACAAAAATGAATGAGCCTTTTTTCAAATTTTCTGTAAAATGTAATTCTAAACAAATAGTGAGGAATAAATTAGGACACCCCCATCATTTTTAGGACACCCCCACATTTCATTCCCACTTAAAATGGCTTAAACGAATGTTAAAAAATGCAAATAAAAACAAAAACAAGGTTAGACATAGATATGTGAACATTTTTGAATAAAGAACTGAATATTTAATGGGGTGTCCTAATTTTTTCACATAACTGTATACAAGTTCTGCTTCCACATCTCCTACCGTCTGTGTAGTTGGCAGAATGCTAGCTCAACTGTGGCATCTGTGATCTTGGGGTATAGCCAGCTTGATGATCATCATCGCAGAGCTGTCTCATATGGTTGGTTGGATTATATATCCAGCTTTAATTTGTCAGTATTGTTTCCAAGGGACTGAGCATTTGTGACAAAAAAGAATAGGCAACGTTTGTCTCTTCAAAGCCCTCTTAGCTGAGCCAAGTAGCCAGAATGGCTTACCTGCTTCTGTTAATTATCACCGCCATCACTGGTCACCCTTACCGTTATGGGAACTTGGCATAGTCTTCCGATTGTGCGGTAATTTCTCTCTGGTGTAGAAGATGTTTGATATACTTCAACAGCGCTTAACCACAGAAAGTAATACAAATATCAACGACATGCAGCAGTATATAGCTGTGGCATGAGTGTGAGGGGGCAGCCATGCAAGTTAAGATACGCTTGCCTGACATAATGTCAATCATGCAGAGGGAAAAGCAGCAGAGTGTCACTTGAGGCTGTCTGCTGTAATATTCTGTCTGTAAATATTCATTTTTGCCGATAGATGATTTTAAATGCTTTATCGGCCAGTACCGATGGCGTCTGTCTGTAAAAATGGCTCCTCACAGACAGAATCGATATATAAAGGCTGTGTGTGCCTTTAAAGACAAGTGAGCATTTTGAGGTTTTTCAATAATGACATGACCAATAGACACTTTTCAGAAGGTTAAAATCTACAAAAACATTATTTTTCAGTGGATAGGACCTTTAAACAGTGTTTGTCTCTTGTTTTTTTTTCTCTGTCTCTCAGGTATCCAGACATTGAGGGCACTGGCACAGCCATCAACCAGCTGGGCTGCAAACACGTGAGCAAGAGTGTCAGTGAGTGCCATGTGGATGAGAAAAACAAACTGGTCACCACATGTGCGTTCATGAGCAATGCTCCAATCCACGAGATATTTGATGGGATCGGATCGATGGTGCAGGGTGTGCTAAAAATGACCTAAATAAATGGCAGGGAAAAGACAGACTAATGGGCTGTCAGGTTGGTAAAATTAGTGGTAACTGCTTAATAGGCTGACATCTGGAGATTATAGTGTTAGTAGCATCGATTGAAAGCACTTATAGATGCTCTTGAAATATCCCTGTTGTGTATTTGAGCAAAGTACGGTCTTTTTTTTTCCCCAAGAATGTTATGACATAAATCAATTGTACTGACTCATGTTGAGAGTTTATTTTCTGATGAAATGGCTAACTTTAATATTACTGTTAATCAAAGTTGAGACTCAACAGCAGGTGATATGTGTGGGTAAAAAAAAAATGAATACATTGAAAAGAGATACATTTTTCAGTTTTATTTTATTCCACTCTACAATAAAAATGTATAAAATATTTAGTTGGATATTTGCTTCTTATTTTTGTATCATAAAGCTTTACATAGATAATTTTGGCATTTTCACACAATCATCATGCCGTGCAGTAGCTCATGCTGATTACTGGTCATTTTCAGATATGAACCCAAGACTGAGCACTCTGTTACCTTCTCAATGTTTTTCACAACATCTATCACACCCTCCACTCCCACTGTGCACAGCA
The DNA here is from genome assembly GCA_020510985.1 of Pholidichthys leucotaenia. Lineage (NCBI taxonomy): Eukaryota > Metazoa > Chordata > Actinopteri > Cichliformes > Pholidichthyidae > Pholidichthys > Pholidichthys leucotaenia. The sequence goes on from CM035843.1 coordinate 91,977,759, forward strand.
CTGAAGAAGCATTCACTCTGAACTTGTCCACCAGGTCCTCCTTGCTCAGTGGCTTCCTCCAGTGCCCGTAGAAGGTGTCACATCTGGCCGTGTAGCTCAGCCCCTGATCCGTTTTGATCTCCACCTCACAGTACATCTTGTCAAAGCTGGGCTCGTTGTCTTCAGGCATCTCCACCTTCACTTTGGACAAGAGTTCCTTTAGAGCGGGCCGGCTCAGTCGATCTTTGCTGAAGGAAGCCACAGTCACTTTGTTATCCAGCAGTGCAGAGCAGGCATTGAATTGAAACGAGTGCCTGGCCTGGTGCTCTGTGGTAGGTAAGGGGCAATTAATGTACTTGGATGGCGGCACTCGAAGTAGGATATGCCGGATCTGATAGAGATCAAAGTCCCCACCTTCACTGAGTTTTGCACGAGCTGCCAGAGCTGCATCGACCACCCAGTGCATCGCCAGGTGAGCAGGGATGCGCTTGAATGCCACATCCTGATCTTCCAGGGCCCACCTAAAGTCACCAGAAGAAGAATCTGGCATTGCTGAAGGACTGTAGTCTTTGAAGAAAACCCCAAACCCACTGTCCATTTCTAGTACAGCTGGATTTCCCTCCAGTCCGATCCAGGCCAGCTGAGCGGCCTCTAGGCCTCTCTGAACAGCGTTTCCAATGTGGAGAGGTTTGGTTTGTGTAGCAGCATTGCCCAAAGGAGCCCCGGCAGAGCAGGCCGCGATTGCCAGAGCGTGACTGCATTGTGTGGGGGACAAGCCGAGGAGCTTGGCTGAGGCTGCAGCGCTCCCCATTACCCCTACAACACTAGGAGGATGGAACCTGTGAGGGAGAAAGAGCCAGAATAATGAGGCCAGTTTAAGCTGAATGAGTGTTTAAGCATCCTTGGATTTCAGTTCTGGATTTTATGCATACATCACCCTTTTAATTCAGTTCAACTTTATTTATCTCTCGGCAGTTGTATGCCCTTTTACACAAATCAGTAAAGGATTAATCAATAAACTAATGCTCCTTATAACATGAATGATACTTTTGTGAACATTAACTGGATACCCTGACCCTTTTGTTATAACTTTGAAAATTAAACAAAGTAAGAACTGAGGACAAGAATTGCTACTGATTTGAGGGTTATTTTAACGTGAGGGATGGGCAGATTTTTGGTTCTAACTGGTTATAGGAGCCAATATAAAATAAGCTTTGCCACATGGAAAATTACATATAGCACAACACACAGTGAAATCTTTTTTTTTTTTTTTTTTTAATTTGCAACCACTTACAAAAATATTACTCTATACAAACTCAAGTAGTAACAGAATATATGCACTGTGAAGGAGCAGCTAGGCATAGTGCAAAAATTGTGCAAATCAGCAAGTCATCTGCTCTGTTGGCCTGAAGGAAGAAACTCCTCATCCTCTCCATGTTGGTTCTCATGCAGCAGTACTGCTGATCTGATGACATTAGGTAGCAGACTGAATTTCTGGGGTAACTGATCTGCCTGAGGACTTTAAATCCAATCCCCCTATATTTATAAAGCACATTAAAAACAACCACAGCTGACACAAAGTGCTGCACATCAACAAATAAAATATAAAAACATAAGACAAAGACAATAAAATACAACTAAAAACTAAAATACAACACAAATAAACAATAGTCATACAATAAAAGCAATAAAAACAAGTAAAATCAATGTCTCAAACTGGGCCAAAAGCCAGAGGATAAAAATAGGTTTTAATTAAGATGAGTTTTAAAACTGGATAGTGAAGAGGCCTGTCTGATGGACAAAGAGAGATTGTTCCATAATTTAGGAGCAGCAACAGAAAAAGCTCGGTCCCCTCTGAGCTTTCTTTTCGATTTCGGTATCTCCAGGAGCAGCTGACCTGACAGACCGAGCAAGAGCGTAAGGATGGCGAAGCTCAGATAGGCAAGGTGGGGCAAGGACATTTAATAAATAACAAACAAAAGGATTTTAAAATGAACCCTGAAGTGCACAGGCAGCCAGTGGAGGGAGGCTAAAATGGAAGTAATGTGGTCCCTCTTATGTGTTCCAGTTAAAAGATGTGCAGTGGCATTTTGAGCCAACTGGAGACGTAAGAGGGAAGACTGGCTACTCATCATCATAGCAGTCTGTCAGGGGTGACAATGACTTTCATTTAGGTCTGATCAGATTCCTCCACACAGCTCTGTAATTTGCCTTCTGCTGCCAGGAACTCCTGACCTTGTTAACCCAGGCAACGTCCAAGCCGGTATGAGTTGCTTTCTGTTGACCATTTCATGAAACTGCTTGCAAAGTATTTGAGTACTACTAGCTTTTACTGGACTAGCGACACATTCTTGGCAGACAGAGGTATTATCAGTGGCAAAGACAGGCCAAGACAAACTGACTTCAGTATCTGTTGCAGTGACTGAGCAGATGATAGGTTTGTGTATCTCTGCTCTTTGTGTAGTGCATGTCACGATGCACCGACTGGCAACTCCAAAATAAAGTGTTACAGTAATCCAGCCAAGATGTAATGAAGGCATGGATTACTGTTTCAAAGTGCTGCCTTAAAAGAATGGGTTTAACTTTTGCCAGCTGCCTCAAATGGAAAAAAAAAACTGGACTTGACTGCTGCACCAATTTAACAATTTAATTTCTCAGCCACTGACCTGCATCATTTTATGTTAATGTCCTGCAGCCACACAGCAGCTGTATAGTCAGCAGACTTTACAATATTGTTGTCTGATGTGTATACACAGCCATGTGTACAGCAGAGGACTCAAGACGCAGCCTTGACGGGTTCCGGTGTAGAGTGTGAGGTGGAATGATCTGTAGTTGTCTATGTACCACCTGTTGTCTACCAGTTATGAAGTTGTGGACCCACCTATGTCATAGGGAGAAGGTCAGTCCAGGGTGGCACAGCTTAGTGAGCAGCCTGGAGGGACGATGGTGTTGGATCTTGTTGGCCTCTTTTTTGGATCTGTCTGGGTGTTATGTAAATTACTGAGTGTCCAGCATGATAGGTGGGGAGTAGCTGATGAAAGTTTTATCAAAGTTTTTATCAATCCCTCATCACCACGGATGCAGCTGATATTGGGCTCTATTCGTTGGGACTGACATGTTGGGCTTTCTTTAGATCAGGAACGATAACAGATTTCTAAAAGTAGGTGGGAATTACACACTGTGTGAAGGAGATCTTAAATATTACTGTACACACAGGCACCAGCTGTTCAGCCCAGGCTTTAAGGCCATCTGGACCTGCTGCCTTCCTGGTGTTTACACATGGAAGAAAGTCGCCTTATAGTATTCAAACAGAGCAAAGTAGTGAATATAAGACGATCCCTATACCTATTCTGTTTTCACTGTTCAGCACCTGAATAGTGGAACAGTTTGCCTTTCCACAATAGACCAGCTGCTTTACTGTCTCTACATATCTTCTTAAAACCACCTTTTCTCCTTAGCCCTTGACAACTTATAAAGTGTTAATTTTTTAAACATTTGTTTTTAATTGAATGGCTTTTTTTTTTTCTATTTCTTCTGACAATTTCATAGGAGTAGCCTCATTGAACATACTTTATACAGTGAGGAAAATAAGTATTTGATCCCCTGCTGAATTTGTATGTTTACCCACTTACAAAGAAATGAACAGTCCATAATTTTTTTATGATAGGTTTATTTTAACAGAGAGAAACAGAATATCAACAAAAAGTCCAGAAAAAAAATTAAATGAGGGTTTTAAATTAATTTGCATTTGATCGAGGGAAATAAGTATTTGATACTTTACCACTCAGTAAGAATTCTGACCCACACAGACCGGTTATGTATCCATGAGGCACATGAATTAGTCCTGTCCCTTTAGGAAAGTACAGTGATCCCTCGCTACTTTGCGTTTCACCTTTCGCGCCCTCAGTGCATCGCGGATTTTTCAAAAATATTCATCAAAAATTCAAAATTGAGAAAAAATGGCACGAAAGTTGCCCGGGCGCTAGCAGAAGGCAGGGAGACTACATTAGAACATCAGGTATCAACACGGAGAGCCCGCACAACTCAAAATCCACCTCTCTGACCACCGCTCCACTCCTCTCCGCCCACCTCTTCACCGCTCGGGAATCTCGCAAGCTGATTGGCCGAGACGTTTTACCCAGCTTCTCTCCCTGCCGAGCGCCCATACCCAGCGAAGGAAGACCGCATTCATTGTTTATCGCTCGTGTTGCTTAGTGGCACTTTTCGCTGTTCTCTTGTGCCTTTTTGTGCAAAATAGTGCTTGTGACGCCCTTGGGGGGGGGTGACGCTACTTCGCGGTTTTTCACTTTTCGTGGTCGGTTCTGGTCCCCATTAAACGCGATAAGTGAGGGATCACTGTACTCCCAACCTCAATTCATTATGTGTATAAAAGATTCCTGTCAAAGAATCAGTCTCTTCAATTCAAACTTCTTCACCACCATGGTCAAGACCAAAGAGCTGTCAAAGGACGTCAGAGACAAGATTGTAGACCTGCACAAGGCTGGAATGGGCTACAAGACCATTAGCAAGAAGCTTGGTGAGAAAGAGACCACTGTTGGTGTGATAATTTGAAAGTGGAAGAAATATAAGAACAGTCAATCGCCCTCGCTCTGGAGTGCCATGCAAGATCACACCTTGTGGGGTAAGGATGATTCTGAGAAAGGTAAGGGGTCAGCCCAGAATTACACAGAAGGAGCTTGTTCATGATCTCAAGGGAGCTGGGACCACAATCACCAAGAAAACCACTGGTAACACACTTCACCATAATGGATTGAGATCCTGCAGTGCTTGCAAGGTCCCTCTATTCAAGAAGGCACATCTGAAGTTTGCCAGTGAACACCTGAATGATTCAGAGAAGGCTTGGGATAATGTGGTGTGGTCAGATGAGACCAAAACTGAGCTCTTTGGCATCAGCTCAACTTGCCGTGTGTGGAGGTAGAGAAATGCTGAATGTGACCCCAAAAACACCATCGCCACTGTCAAACATGGAGGTGGAAACATTCTGTTTTGGGGCTGTTTCTTGGCTAAGGGTACAGGAAGACTTCACATTGAGGGGCCAATGAATGGGGCCATGTACTGTAGAATCTTGGATGAGAACCTCCTGGCCTTAGCCAGAACACTGATGATGGGTCGTCCAGTATAACAATGACCCAAAACATACGGTCAAGGCAACAAATGAGTGGCTTAAGAAGCACATTAAGGTCCTGGAGTGGCCTAACCAGTCTCCGGACCTTAATCCCACAGAAAATCTATGGAGGGCGCTGAAACTTTGAGTTGCCAAGCGACAGCCTGGAAACCTTCAGGATTTGGAGAGTATCTGTAAAGAGGAGTGGACCACAATCCCTCCTGAGGTGTGCGCAAACCTGGTGACCAACTACACAAAACATCTGACCTCTGTGCTTGCCAACAAGGGTTTCTCCATCAAGTACTAAGTACCAAGTACTAAGTCATGAAATGCTTATTTCCCTCAATCAAATGCAAATTAATTTATAACCCTTATTTCATATTTTTTTCTGGATTTTTTTTGTTGATCTTCTGTCTCTCTCTGTTAAAATAAACCATCCATCCATCTTCTTCCGCTTAATCCTTTTTGGGTTGCGGGGGGGGGGGGGGCTGGAGCCTATCCCAGCATCTTTGGGCGAGAGGCAGGGTACACCCTGGACAGATTGCCAGTCCATCGCAGGGCCAACACAGAGAGACAGACAACCATTCATTCTTACAGTCATACCTAAGGACAATTTAGAATCCCCAGTTTGATGCCAGTTAACCTAACGTGCATGTTTTTGGGATGTGGGAGGAAACCGGAGAAATCCCGGAGTAAACCCACGCAGACACGGGGAGAACATGCAAACTCCACAATTATGGACTGTTCATTTCTGTCATGAGATAAACTTACAAATTCAGCAGGGGATCAAATACTTATTTTCCCCACTGTTTATACTGAAAAAAATGTTGACATATTTCTACTCTACTTCCTGTTTCTTATCTCCAAATGATGTTCATAATTATAGTTCATAATGGTGTGTTAACTGTAAATGTCACGCCACCTTTCAGGGATGTTGTAGGCTTCTGTGGAGAACCTCATCAGTCTGGCCTGGACCTCGATGCCAACATTGAAGGCCAGAAGCACGTCTAAACCCGAGGGCTGGCTGGGCAGCGTCTCTGCCAGAGCCAGCAGGGCTGGCAACACAGCTCCAGAGGGATGAGTAGCAGGGTGCCAAGTGTCGTCAAAGTCCATGGAGTGAACCTGACAATTAGATGACATGACGGGTGGTAACCAATGTTCAAGGCACAGCTGAGTTGTGATTTATCTATTAGGGTTTTATTTTATGAACAAACTTACTGCAACGCCGTTGACAAATGCAGCATAATTTGGAGGGAGGTTTATGTGTGGTTTTCCCCAAACACTGCACTTTTCATCTGATTTGAATGACTGCAACAAGACAAATGAGAGTGAGTATGCTCTGTGGTGAATTACACATCTGACAAAATACAGCACAAACTACAAATGCATTGTCAAATTCACAAAGGTTTCTTAATTCAAAAAAGTTTCAAAATATTAAAAAAAAAAATCAAATATATACAAGAAATACTGCAAGTTTAAAGGGAAAAGGTCACAAATTTACCAAAAAAAAAATCAGAAAAAAGTGAAAATATAGAGTAAAGGCTAAAATTTAAGAAAAGTGGGTAAAGTTCATAAAAAAATCACAAATTTACAAGGAAAAGCCACAAATTAAATAGAAAAACTTCACAAAATAAAACACCTGCAAATTTAGGAGAAGAAAGTAGTAAATGTATAGAACAGTTGCAAATTTGTGAAACTCCCCTGCTGCTGTTGTTGGCAGGTCAGTTTATACTTGTATAACTTGGCAGTGTTTCCTTATTTTAAGCTTAAGTTTTGCAGCTCCATGCAAAGTTTTTGGACAAAAAATCTCAAAAAGGACTCCCATGTTGAGCTCTGCTGTAAAAGACTGGCTCTTCTATAAGTGCTGTTCATCAGATATTTCCCTCGACTCACATGGACTGAGAGGAATCAAACTTGGCACGGTTATTAGTCTCTTTCTACATAGGTACCACCAAGGGTTACCCACTTCTCCCCTCACTTTATGCAGGTGTGAAGACCTCACCCACAGAAATTTGCAAGTTGCGTCAGAAGCCACGACTTGACCTCAAAAATCAGTGTTTCACCATTTTAGAAGTGTTTGGCCTTCAAAAATAACTTCATGGTTGGAAAGAGGTAGAAGTCAAATTATGTGAGGTCAGGAGAGTAACAGGGGTGAGGCAGTGATGCATAGTAACTCCGGTAATTGTGGTACCCTTTGCCAGGAAATCCATCATCAGTACTCCATGCTGCTCCCAAAAGGTCTTATGTTGTTGGACATGTGCCTTCTTTGAAGGTGATGAGTCTTGATGCTTCCATTGCTTCGACTGGGCTTTAGTCTCCGGATCATAGTAATGGACCTGCATTTTGTTCTGCATGATTGGTCTGTCGAAGAAGTCCCCATTTTTTTTTTTTGTGGCATGTGGCCAAAAGAGCCTGGAAACGTGGTTTGTCCTGCTTCTGGAAAGGTGTGAACAACCAGGAAATCCATCGTCCAGACAACATCCACATGTGCAACTGGTCATGGAGGATTTTTTCTACTGACCCCACACTGATCTTGACATCTTGGGCTAGTTGGCAAATGGTTATGCCGTGATACTCCAGAATGGTGGCCTGACTTGCCGGATGGTGTCATGGGTGGGTTCCGTTTCCACCGATGTCCAACCAAAATGAAATTGTCAATGCCAGTGTTTGACTAAGTCATAAGATGGGACAATTCCATGAGTTTCTTTCATCTCATCGAACGTCTCCTGTGATGTGATGTAAACTTTTAGGAGTTCAGAGCTGCAAATTACCATGTGACTGTGGGGTAAGATCAGTAATTGTATGTGCGAAATGTATAATCATGTTTAATCTCATTTAAGATAAGATAAGCCTTTATTAGTCCCACAGTGGGGAAATTCCAGGATTGCAACAGCACAGGGATAGCAACACTCAGAGCAATAATTTAGAAGATAAGAAAATAAGAGCAGTGAATATACATATGTACACATACATAAATATATAAATATATATACACAGTGCGGAGCGCTGTAGCTAGATGGACTAAACAACATAACCGTCTATTTAGTTGCCCTACATGGTGTGAATGTGTACCCATACATATTGTCACTCTCCATAGCGACTGATATTGTCCTAGTTGTATACTGGAGGGGACCATTTGTGTAAGTCTGTTGCGTCTTTTGCATTCAATACTATTAGGTCGTCACATTTTTTTTGCTATCTCTGCGAGCAGCCCTGCTTAGATTATACAGTATGACAGCTGTAGGTAGGAAGGACCTGCGAAACCTCTCGGTCACGCACCTAGGATGATGTAGTCTACTGCTAAATGAGCTCCTCAGTGCATTCAGTATGTCCTGCATAGGGTGGGACTCGGACTCCAGCAGAGATGACAGTTTAGCCACCATCCTTCTCTCTCCTATCTCCTCCACTGGGTCAAGGCGTTTCCCCAGGACAGAGCTAGCTTTCTTGATTAGTTTGTTCAGTCTCTTCCTATTGGCTGCTGTAATGCCGTTGCCCCAGCAGACCACTCCAAAAGTGATGGCTGATGCCACCACCGTGTCGTAGAATGTCTTCAGCAGCGCCCCTTGTACACCAAAAGACCTGAGCCTCCTCAGTAGGAACAGCCTGCGCTGTCCCTTCTTGTAGAGTGCGTCGGTATTGTGTGACTAGTCTAGTTTATTGTTCAGATGAACACCCAGGTACTTGTAGGATGTCACCATCTCAATGTCTGTTCCCTGGATGTTTACTGGTGCTATGAGGGGTTGTCCTTGCCTGCGGCAGTCCACCACCAGCTCCTTAGTTTTCCTTGCGTTGATCTGGAGGCAGTTCTGATGGCACCAGTCCACAAAGTCCTGGATAAGTCCTCTGTACTCAGCTTCATCTCCATTGGAGATGAGGCTGACGATCGCAGAGTCGTCAGAGAACTTCTGTAGATGGCAGTGTGTTGTGTTGTGTGAGAAGTCCGTAGTATAAAGGGTGAACAGGAAGGGAGCCAAAACTGTTCCCTGGGGGGCCCCCATGCTGCCGATGATCGTGTCGGACACACAATCCCGGGTTCTCACAAACTGTGGCCGGTTAGTGAGGTAGTTCAGGATCCATGATGACAGGTGCTGGTCCACCCCGCGCACAGCAGCTTGTCCTTCAGGATCATCGGTTGGATGGTGTTGAAAGCACTGGAGAAGTCAAAGAACATGATCCTCACCGTGTTCCCGGGCATCTCCAGGTGGGACAGGGAACGGTGAAGGAGCAAGATCACTGCATCCTCCACCCCAATGCCATGCTGGTAGGCGAACTGGAGTGGGTCCATTGCTGGTCCCACCAGGGGGCGGAGGTGAGCAAGGAGCAGTCTCTCCAGGGTCTTCATCATGTGAGACGTCAGGGCCACTGGTCTGTAGCTGTTCAGGTCTTTGGGGTGGCAAGTCTTTGGTACAGGTACCACACAAGATGTTTTCCACAACTGTGGTACCCTCCCCAGCTTCAGGCTCAGGTTGAAGATGTTCTCCACAATCCCACACAGCTGGTCTGCGCAGGACTTGAGGAGCTTTGTGCTGATGCCGTCTGGTCCCGAGGCCTTTCTCGCCTTGATCTTCCTCAGCTCCGTCCTCACCTGGGTCTTAGTGAGGGTCAGGTTGGGGGGCTGTGTGCTGGGAGTGAGGGGGTGTTGGTGGAGTGGGGTGTGGACAGCAGGTCTCAGTGACTTTAGAGGCAGCAGTAGTTGGTGTGCAGTCGGGGGGGGGGGCGTTGGTCAAACCTATTAAAAAACAGGTTCAGATTGTTCGCCCACTCCCTGCCCCCCGTGGCCTGGGAGGAGGTATTCTGGAGCCCAGAGATGGTTTTAAGGTTTCTCCAGACCCCGCCAATGTCGCTCTGTTGCAGCTTGTCCTCCATCTTCTTCTTGAAGCTGTCTTTGCCTTCTCTGATCTTCCTCCTCAGCTCCCTCTGTACGGACTTCAGCATCTCCCTGTTCCCCGACCTGAAGATCCTCTTTTTCTCTCTCAGAAGTGTTTTTATCTCAGGGTTGATCCAGGGTTTGTTCGAGCAACACCGTATGGTCTTGGAGGGTACGGTGTTGTCCACACAGAAGTTGATGTAGTCCGTGATGGTGTGAGTGAGGCCATCGATGTCCCCACCATGTGGATTGCAGAGCTGCTCCCAGGCAGTGGTTTCAAGACAGTCCTTTAGAGCATCCATTGCCTCCTCAGACCATATCTTCACGGTGCGCATGACTGGAGGTTGTCTCTGTACTAAGGGTTTGTACACCGGCAGGAGATGAACCAAGTTGTGATCCGATCTCCCGAGTGGGGGGAGTGGTGATGAGGTGTACGCCTCCTTAGTGTTTGCATAGAATAAGTTCATAATTGGTGCCGAGATCCTGTTGTGTATTAGAGAGTTACAGGTTCCTGCATACAACTGCCAGGTTGTGTGTAAAATTACTCAGGATTGCACAAGAAAGAAGTTGTTTTAGCATGTTTGTGTCCGATCTGTATGTAGGTCATGAACAAGAGACTGGCTGTTGATCATTCAGAGAACTGAAGCTGCTTGGGCGGGGGGGTTCCTGGAGAGTGTGATATGTTAATCTGTCTAAAGGGAACATAATGTAATTAGCTAAGATAATGACCGATAAGGTGTGGGTGTGAGTGAGGGTGTGTTCACACTGCCACTGTTTGGTCCGGACCAAAGGAACTCTAGTCTGCTTCCGTGGTTAGTTTGGTTTGTTTGGTGCAGTCTGAATGCGCAATCAAACTCTAGTGTGCACCAAACAAGCAAACTCTGGTCCGTTTGAAAACCGGGGGTCTCGGTTCACTTGCAAGTGAACCCTGGTGCGCTTCGCTTGCAGTGTGAATGCAAATGGCTATCCAGTGGACCAAAGGGCGGAAGTGTCCCTCAGCATTTGTGTAACCATAGCAACACGTAGTCTCAGAAGAGGAAGTGGCATTTACCGTAGTGCATTTTGGGTAGAAAATGACAAAGACAACCGCGTGAATCCAAGAAATCCTTTTACCGGAGAAAGCCGAGGAGAAAAGTTAAAAATGTGTCGTGGACAGTTTGTTTGTGGTGGACAAACAACCTGGCTGAAGGGAACGGATTTCGGTTTTTGGTCCTGGCCAATCGATGAGCTGGATTTTTCTTCTTCGCCAAGAATTTTTTTTTTTTCCTAGTCAGTGATGGTTTTGGCTACAGCGCCCCAAATGAGCAGTTGTTTTAACTGCATGACGTTGTCTGGGTAGTTTGGTCCACTTGAGTAAAGTGCCGTGTGAATGCGAACCACACGAAGATGCGAAAATTCTCTGCATTTCCTGCCCAATTGAACAAAGACCCCCGGACCATCCTGGTGTGAATGCAGCCTGAGAGAGAGAGCATGCATGAGGGCGCTGACATGTTGGCTGCCGAGAATTGAATGAATGAATGAATCTTTATTTCGGATAGATTAAAAGTAAGGATTAAAAAAGGAACAGAATAATATAACAAAGGGGAGAGAAAAAAAATCTAACAAGGTCAAATTAAACAATAACTCCTCTGATTATACAGTTCAACATAAATTATCCGAAATGGGTGATGGCTGAAGCCGCAGCTTATATTGCCCACCCATATTCCATCCAAGAATTCAAAAGCAAAACAGAAGAAGAGCGATAACAATTTAGAACAAAGCTAAGACAAAACATGACAAAAAACTAAGCAACAGCACAACACAGACTGAATATGTCTGTGTTGATCACTTAAGATCACTTAAAATCACTTAAGAATCACATAATTCTTAAGTGATTTTACATGTCATCTTGTATATATGTTTGGAGTATTTCTTCCTTTAGTTTTTGTTTAAATTGTCCAAGCGTTGTATATGATTTTAATTCAGGTCCAAAAGCGTTCCACAATCTGACTCCTTGCACTGAGCCACAGTGTTGCTTGGTGGTAGTTCTCACTAAAGGTTTTTGAAATATACATGTTCCTCTGAAATGATATTGTTTCTCCCTTATTTGGAACAACTTTTGGATATTTGCGGGCAGTGATAAATTACTGCAGTTTTAAAGCCAACCAGATCCCAGCCCCCGACCAACAGTGAGCTGTGTGGAGTTTGCATGTTCTCCCCGTGTTGCGTGGGTTTACTCCGGGATTTCTCCGGTTTCCTCCCACATACCAAAAACATGTAGGTTTGGGGCGCTCGCGCACGCAGCGACCAGCAGCCGGTGGCTTGTCACCAGACTGCAAACCAAATCTACCTACGGGTACAAATAAGTAACAAAAAAAAAAAAAAAAAAAAAAAAAAAATCTTTCAACTTGAGAGCTTTTAATTTAAGAAAAAGTGGGTTTCTTGATTCCCTGTAAGCAGCTTTGTTTATTATTCTAATAGCTCTCTTTTGAAGCATAAAGACTGGATATATGTTTGTTTTATATGTATTTCCCCATACTTCAGTACAATATGTCATGTATGGGAGTATTAATGAATGATACAAAGTATATAGTGTGGGTTGATTCAACAAATATTTCACTCTGTGTAGTATTGCAATTGATTTGGATATTTTACCTTTAATATAATTAATATGTGACTTCCAACACAGTTTATTATCAATTATTACTCCAAGAAATTTAATTTTGGATACCCTTTCAATCTCTACACCATTTACACTGAGTTTAGATACTGAGTTGTTGTGATGGTTGTTAAAAATTATAACTTTTGTCTTACTTAAATTGCGCGTTAATTTGTTTGAATCAAACCACAGTATAAGCTTTCCTAATTCCTTTCCGAGTGTATCCAAAAGTTGTTCCAAATTGCTTCCACTGCATAATAAATTAGTGTCATTGTCAAACAATATTAAATCCATTTTTTCAGAAACTTTACATGTATCATTTATATACATATTGAATAACAATGGCCCCAAAACTGAACCCTGTGGGACTCCACAAGTAACCTTCAGTAACTGCGAGTTTTTGCTACCAACACATACGTACTGATATCTGTTCTTTAAGTAACTATATAACCAGGACAGTGCTACCCCCCTAATACCATAATTTTGTAGTTTCATTAACAATAATTTATGAGCCACTGTATCAAATGCTTTTTTAAGATCCAGGAATACTCCAACTGAATACTCTTTATTTTCAACAGCATTTGATATTTTTTCTATAAATTCCATTAGAGCAAATGCAGTTGTCCTCTTGTGTCTGAACCTATATTGCTGCTCACACAATAAATTATTCTTCATTATGAAGTTGTCAGTTCTCTCACAGAATATTTTTTCAAGTATCTTGGAAAATAGTGGCAATAGTGAAATAGGTCTATAGTTTGAAAAACCTCTGTCACCCGTCTTGTATATCAGAATTACTTTAGCTGTTGTCATTGCACTGGGAAATATACCTGTTTGGAGAGACAGGTTACAGATATACGTCAGTGGCTTCAATAAGCATTCAATGATAGTTTTGACTAAAAGCATGTCAATACCATCACAATCCGTGGATGTTTTACTTTTAAACGATTTAACAATTTCAATGACCTCTCTCTCGTCTGTGTTCTTTATGAAAATGGAGTCTTTTATAGCAGTGTTTTTGCTTATTGCATCACCTGTAGATGCCGTAATGGGTATTTCTCGAGCCAAATTAGGACCAATGTTCACAAAAAATTTATTAAATTCATCTGCAGGTGAGTGCATTCACACTCTGAGTCATTTTTTTTTTTTTGAAAGATTGGTTGGGTAGCTTGTATTTCTGTTTTTATTTCCAAGAATATTGTTATGTATTTTTAATGTTATCTCTGTTTTTCTCCAGTTCTTTGCTATAATAGTCTCTTTTACTACATCTCATTATATATATTAACTTATTTTTGTGTGTTTTATACTGCTGCTCTGCTTCTTTTGTCCTTTTCTTTAGAAAGGCTTTATATAATGAATTTTTCTTTTTACACGCTTTTTGTAATCCTTTGGTTAACCATGGCTTGTCGGCAAATTTCTGTTTAAGCTTTTTCTTTACTAATGGACATTTTTTTCATAAAGAGTGGTTACAATGTTCATGAATGTGTCATAGGCTTCATTTACATCTGATACATAGACTTTTGTCCAGTTTTGCTTCAGCAGGTCTTTAAAAGAACTGATTGCATTTTGTGATTTGTATCTGAAAGATTTTAAAGTTTTTTCTGTATTGGCCCGCATGTGGCCATAGATAAGTGCAAAGACTGGCAAATGGTCACTTATGTCATTTATCAACAATCCACTTTCTATTTTCTTATCAATAATATTAACAAACAGGTTGTCAATAAGTGTAGCAGTGTGAACTGTGATCCTACTGGGATGTGTTATTGTGGAATATAGACTCATACTGTACACAGAATTAATGAACTCTGTAATTACATTTTGTTGAAATGGATTTAGTAAATCAATATTGAAGTCTCCATAGATTACAACCATTTTCTTATTTGTTATATTATTGTACAGCTCGACTAACTTATCTCTAAATGTCTCAACGCAAGTTCCCGGCATTCTATATATACAACTTATAATTAGATTTTTTGTTTTATCTTGGTCAATCTCAACAGTACCACATTCCAGAATCCCTTGTAGTGCAAAAGACATTCCATTTACAAGTTTACACCTATACAGGTCATCAATATACAGTGCAACACCACCCTTTTTTTGAGATCTATTAATATAAAACATCTGATATCCCTCTATTGCCATTAGAGAAGCCTGCTCTTCATTGAGCCAAGTTTCAGAGACTGCAATAGCTGTAAATTTTCTATTTAGCTGTTTTAAATAGTCCTGAATCTGTGGAAAGTTTTTGTTAAGACTTCTGCTGTTGAAGTGTATGATAGTTTACCATCTAATTGTACTTGACTTTTGAATTGCTTTTCAGTATAATATTCACATGTGGGACACGTATGTGAGTTTCATATGCTTCATATGTATATCACTGTATGCTTACTGTATGCTTCACGTCTCAGATGAACGAAAGGACTGAGCCTCCTAGGAGATAACAGGAGGATGTGAAATGTGGTCTTTGGTATGCAGAGAGATGGCCTGGGGGGATTTCCTGGCCGCCAGTGACTTTAGGTGGAGGTGATAAGACCTGGAAGAAGACGCATTGTGACTTGGGATTAAATACAATGTGACTGTGTGCTTTGATGTTCCGGGGTATAAAAGAACGAATGTCTGGGGGTTTCTTTCTCTTTCTGTTTTTGGATGATGTTGGAGAATGTGAATAAACCTGACTCGTGAGATAAACTCAGCCTCGTCATTCCCACATTCTCCACACTGGTGACCCTAAGACGTATCATGAGCGAAAGAAATTCCCCCGAGCCGGACTCGTCAGGAGCCAGCCAGGCGAACGCAGCCACAGTCAAGCTACCAGACTTCTGGCAAGACAACCCGTGCTCCTGGTTCCACTTGGCCGAAGCACAGTTCGCCCTCCGGGGGATAACGATAGATGACACGAAATTCTACCATGTTATTGCCAAGCTCGACAACCGCACGGCTCGACATGTGCAGAGCCTTTTGGAGCGCCCACCGGCCGACGACAAATACGGCGGGTTGAAGGCTGCGCTCATCCAGCATTTCACCCCCTCAGTCCAGGAGAGAGCGGAGAGGCTCCTGGCTCTGAACGACTTGGGAGATAGCACGCCCGTCGACTTGATGGAGGACATGCTGAGGTTGAGGGGCTCAGACGGCGACGACTTCCTCTTCACCCACATTTTCCTGAGAACCCTACCGTTGGCCACGAGAGCGACCCTGGCCAGTTCACCGTTGTTGGCCCAGCGGGACTTCCGCGCGCTGGCCCAGGAGGCACAACGGATTCTCAACGCCAGCAAACAGCGCGTGGCCACCGCGGCAGCGATGGAGCTCGGCGCGACGGCCGGAGATGGCAGGGGGCCAGAGGCGGCGGTAGCAGACCCACCGACAATGGCGGCGGCGAGGGCCAAGGATCGCGGAGGAGACGACCTCTGTTTCTACCATTGCCGCTTTGCAGAGAGGGCACGCAAATATATACCACCGTGCCAGTTCAAGCGCTCGGGAAACGCCAAGGCCGGGGGTCGGTAGCAGCCGCGGCCCTCGGGGAAGAGAACAAGCTGCTCTACTTGACGGATGCGCGTTCGGGGAAGCAATTCCTCGTGGACACAGGCTCCCAAGTGAGTTTCATCACGCCTACCTATGCTGACCGGCTGGCGGGTCCCGGAAGTCACGGAGCGTCAGCAGCGAACGGCTCGAGGATTAAGACCTTTGGTGAGAGGACTCTGCTTCTGTCCCTACACGGCCGTACATTTGAGTGGACTTTTGTTATAGCTGCAGTGAGCTTCAATATGTTGGGAGCTGATTTTCTGTGCTCACATGGTTTGTTGGTTGATCTTGCTAATAGGCGCCTGGTTAATGCACTTTCTTTTTATTCTATTCCCTGTGCAGCCCGAGTGACCCCGCCCACAGCACAAGCCAACGTCGCAACGGCAAGCGGTAAGTTCCACACACTACTCACTCAGTTCCCAGCACTCATGGTTCCCACATTTTCAGCAGCTGTCGCTAAACACGGAGTGGAACATTTTATTACTACCACCGGACCACCCGTTTTTGCAAAAGCTCGGCACTTGGATGCAGCTAAACTGACCATAGCGCGCGAGGAGTTTGCCAACCTGGAAAAGCTGGGCATCATCAGGCGTTCGAAAAGCCCATGGGCTTCCCCGCTTCACATGGTCCCTAAAGCTGACGGCTCGTGGCGACCTTGCGGAGATTTCCGCAGGTTGAACAACGCTACAGCGCACGACCGCTACCCAATCTCGCATATCCAAAATTTTTCCGTTCATTTGGCGGGGGCGCGCGTTTTTTCTAAGATAGACTTGGTCCGCGGGTACCACCAAGTCCCAGTGCGCGCTGAGGACATACCCAAAACAGCGGTAATAACTCCGTTTGGCCTATTCGAGTTTTTGCGCATGCCGTTTGGGCTTAAAGGCGCTGCGCAGACGTTCCAACGCATGATGGACGCGGTGTTGCGCGATCTCCCCTTCGTGTTCGTCTACCTGGACCACATCTTGGTAGCCAGTGCGTCTGAAGACGAACACGAAAATCACCTCACGGCAGTTTTCCAGAGGTTGGGAGAGCACGGGTTAATAATCAGCCCAGCGAAGTGTCAGTTCGGGGCGACGCAGATTGATTTTTTGGGGCATTGCGTCTCTCCAGAAGGAGCGGTTCCTCTGCCTGACAAAGTGCGCGCAGTAACAAATTTTCCCCAGCCACAAACGGTCAAAGCGTTACAAGAGTTTTTGGGAATGGTGAATTTTTATAACCGTTTCCTCCCCCGCACAGCGCAGCTCATGCAACCGTTGTATGCCGCGCTAAAAAAACAAAAACCCACAAATAAAATCGAATGGTCTCCAGAGCGAGAGCGCGCATTCTCGGAAGTCAAAACAGCCCTGGCAAACGCTGCGTTGTTAGCACATCCAGACCCAAAGGCCCGCATAACGCTCACTACTGACGCGTCAGATGTGGCCATGGGGCGGTCGTGGAGCAGTATGTAGCCAGGGCTTGGCAACCGCTTGCCTTTTTCAGCAGGACCTTGCGCGATAGTGAACAAAAATACAGCGCATTCGACAGGGAGTTGTTGGCTCTCCACTTGGCCATTCGCCACTTCCAGTTCTGGCTGGAAGGACGCCGTTTCACCGCGTTCGTCGATCACAAGCTGCTGACTTTCGCGATGGCCAAGGTTTCAGAACCGTGGTCGGGCCGGCAGCAGAGACAGCTGGCCGCGATCTCAGAGTTTACTACCGATATCCAGCATGTGGCGGGTAAACTTAATGTAGTGGCAGACTGCCTCTCGCGCGCCGTGGCGGCTCCAGCCCGCGTAGGGGTAGATTTTGCAGCCATGGCCGCGGATCGGGTTAGCGACGCGGAAGTGCGCGCGGCCCCAGTCCGCGTAGGGATAGATTATGCAGCCATGGCCGCGGATCAGGTTAGTGACGCGGACGTGCACGCGCTCCAGTCTGGACCAACAGGGTTAAGACTGGAGAACAGGGTGCTGCAAGACGGTATGCCCCCCCTAATCTGCAATGTCTCCACTGGGCGACCGCGTCCTGTGGTACCGGCCGCATGGCGCCGCCGCGTTTTTGACTCGATCCATTCTCTAGCGCACCCGGGAGTGCGTGCGTCGGTCAAAATGGTGGGAGAGAAATTTGTATGGCCGAGCCTGCGCAAACAAGTTAGGGAGTGGGCAGCAGCCTGCATGGCTTGTCAACGAGCCAAGGTACACAGACATACGAGAGCTCCCTTGGAGCCGTTGTCACATCCCGGCTAAGAGGTTTGATCATGTTCACGTGGACCTCGTAGGCCCCCTCCCACCCTCACAGGGGTGCACACCTCTTCTAACAATGGTTGACCGCACCACGCACTGGCCGGAAGTGGTCCCACTGTCGTCAACCACAGCCGAGGAGGTGGCGCGCGCGTTTTTAACGGCATGGGTAGTGCGTTTTGGAGTTCCGTCGGACATTACGTCCGACAGAGGCCCTCAATTTGTTTCCGAACTTTGGTCAGCGATGGCCCGCAGCCTGGGGGCAACGATTCACCGCACGACCGCGTACAACCCGCAGGCTAACGGGTTATGCGAACATTTTCACAGGTCATTGAAGGCGGCCCTCAGAGCGTTGCTTACGGATGCAAATTGGGTGGACAGGCTACCATGGGTTTTATTGGGGTTGCGTTCTTCACCTAAAGAGGATTTAGAAGCCTCCCCGGCTGAGCTAGTTTTTGCACAGCCACTTTGGCTGCCCGGGGAATTTCTCCCAGATAATCCTGCACCAGAGTGCTTCCCAGCTCAGCGGTTGCAGAGTAGCACGGAATCGAGCACGCTGCCTGGCCCCGTTCACCACAGTTTTCCGCGAGTTTTTGTGCCTAAGGCTTTAAAAAATGCGGAGTTTGTTTTTGTCAGACACGATGCCCATCGCCCATCGTTGTGACCACCTTATGATGGACCATTTAGAGTGCTGGAAAGAGGGGATAAGCATTTTTTGCTAGATTTGGGGGGCAGAAAAGAAATGATTGGCATAAACAGGCTCAAACCCGCTTTTGTGGTGGCTGACGAAGGCTTGCAGTTGGCCAGGGCTCCTCGGCGCGGCAGACCCCCCTAGGGAGCATTTCCCAGAGCACCCACAGGGTTTGATTAACAGTTCTCATCCTCAGACAGCAGCTCCCCAGCAGGAGGGCGCCGCAGAGGTGGTAAAGCCCGCTTACAGCAGATACGGGAGAAGACTGAGGCCCAAGCAGCATGTGGACTGATGTGTGTGATTTTATCATGACATGCAGACTGTTATTACATTGTTCCATCTTAGACGTTTGGGGGGGGGGTCATGTGGGACACATATGTGAGTTTCATATGCTTCATATGTATATCACTGTATGCTTAATGTATGCTTCACATCTCAGATGAACAAAAGGACTGAGCCTCCTAGGAGATAACAGGAGGATGTGAAATGTGGTCTTTGGTATGCAGAGAGATGGCCTGGGGGGATTTCCTGGCCGCCAGTGACTTTAGGTGGAGGTGATAAGACCTGGAAGAAGACGCATTGTGACTTGGGATTAAATACAATGTGACTCTATCCACAGGTCAGTAAAATGCCACCAAAAAAAGAGGAAATGGAAGAGATCAAAAAATCTCTGAACTTTATGTCAGAAGAATTGGCCAAATTGGCTAGCCAGCAGGCCAAAATAATAGGCCTAATAGAAGATGTACAAGCCCTACAATCAATAATTCAAGAAAAAGACAAAAAAATTATGGCCCTGGAGCAACGCGGGCGTCTTTTGGTGCAACGCGTCGAGGATCTTGAACAAGGTTCTCGTATTGATGACCTAGTTATAAGTGGACTAGACATCAGATATCAGTCATACGCCCATGCCGCAACAGGACTGAATGGTGATGATGCTCCCACGAGTGAATCAGTCTCCTTAGAAAATCAAGTGCTTCAGTTCCTTAATAATAGAGACATTAAGGTAGAAGCCAATGCAATTTCAGCCTGTTATGCTTTACCGAAGAAAGATCCCAAAACAAAGAAATCAATTGTGATGCGCTTTGTGAACAGAAGGGTAAAGAATGACATACTGAGGCAGGCCAGAAAGCTACAGGGAACTCAAGTTTACCTAAATGAACACCTGACAAAACCCCCCCGCTGAATTAGCATGGCAGGCACGGATGCTGAAAAAACAAAATAAGATACAGGCAACCTGGACAAGAAATTGTAGAATTTGGATTAAACTAAATGGAACACCAGAGCAAGCAAGGAGTATAATGATCAGAGATGCTACTGACTTAAATAAATACAGATGAACACTGATTAAGAAAATTATGAGTCAATGATAATCCATATTCATACACACGATAAGAATAGTTCTTTTGATACACCATGCCAAAGTACTTTAAAAAAAAATAAGCAAAATAAACAAAAACTTATGACCGACTCGAGTAGACATCAATTATCCCCAGCTGGAGGAAGTCATCTGACACAGAGTGAGGAAACTCAAACTCTGAAAATATGCCACTATGCTGAACATAAACCACAAGAGATGGAGAATGATATTGATCCTGATAACCGCTTTTTCAATAATATTCATAACCACTGTGAATATTACACTGAAAAGCAATTCAAAAGTCAAGTGCAACTAGATGGTAAACTGTCAATAATACACTTCAATAGCAGAAGTCTTAACAAAAACTTTCCACAGATTCAGGACTATTTAAAACGGCTAGACAGAAAATTCACAGCTATTGCAGTCTCTGAAACCTGGCTTAATGAAGAACAGGCTCCCCTGATGGCAATAGAGGGATATCAGATGTTTTATATTAACAGAACTCAAAAAAAGGGTGGTGGTGTTGCACTGTATATTGATGACCTGTATAGGTGTAAGCTTGTAAATGAAATGTCCTTTGCACTACCAGGGATCTTGGAATGTGTTACTGTCGAGATTGACCTAGACAAAACAAAAAATCTAATCATAAGTTGTACATATAGAACGCCGGGAACTTGCATTGAGACATTCAGAGATAAATTAGTCGAGCTCTACAATAATATTACTAGTAAGAAAATGGTAGCAATTTGTGGAGATTTCAATATTGATTTACTAAATCCACATCAACAAAATGTAGTCACAGAGTTCATGAACTCTATGTACAGCATGAGTCTATATCCCACAATAACACATCCCAGTAGAATCACAGTTCACTCTGCTACACTTATTGACAACCTGTTTGTCAATGTTATCGATAAGAAAATAGAAAGTGGATTATTGATAAATGATGTAAGTGACCACTTGCCAACCTTTGCACTTATCCATGGCCACACGGGGCCCAACGCAGAAAAAATTTCAAAATCGTTCAGATACAAATCACCAAATGCAATCAATTCTTTTAAAGAGGACTTGCTGACGCAAGACTGGACAGAAGTCTATGTATCAGATGTAAATGAAGCCTATGACACATTTATAAACATTATAACCACTCTTTATGAAAAAAACTGCCCATTAGTAAAAAAAAAGCTTAAACACAAATTTGCTGATAAGCCATGGTTAACCAAAGGACTACAAAAGGCGTGTAAAAAGAAAAATTTATTATATAAAGCTTTCCTAAAGAAAAGGACAAAAGAAGCAGAGCAGCGGTATAAAACATACAAAAATAAGTTAACATATATAATAAGATGTAGTAAAAGAGACTATTACAGTAAAGAACTGGAGAAAAACAAAGACAATATTAAAAATACATGGACAATACTCAACAGTATCCTTGGAAATAAAAGCAGAAATACAAGCAACCCAACTAATATTCCAAAAAATAATAAAATGACTCAGAGTGTGAATATAGCTTCACCTGCAGATGAATTTAATAATTTTTTTGTTAACATTGGACCTAATCTGGCCCGAGAAATACCCACTACGGTGCCTACAGGCGATACAATATGCAGTAACACTGCTATAAAAGACTCCATCTTCATAAAGAACACAGACGAAAGAGAGGTCATTGAAATTGTTAAATCGTTCAAAAGTAAAACATCTAGGGACTGTGATGGTATTGACATGCTATTAGTCAAAACTGTTATCGAATGCATAGTAAAACCACTGACGTATATCTGTAATCTGTCTCTCCAATCAGGTATATTTCCCAATGCAATGAAAATAGCTAAAGTAATTCCGATATACAAGACGGGCGACAGAGGGGAACTCTCAAACTATAGACCAATTTCACTATTACCGCAATTTTCCAAGATACTTGAAAAAATATTCTATGAGAGAATTGACAACTTCATACTGAAGAATGATTTATTGTGTGAGCAGCAATATGGGTTCAGACACAAGAGGACAACTGCATATGCCCTAATGGAATTTACAGAAAAAATATCAACAGCCATTGAAAATAAAGAGTATTCAGTTGGAGTATTCCTGGATCTTAAAAAAGCATTTGATACAGTAGATCACAATTTATTATTAAAGAAACTACAAAATTGTGGTATTAGAGAGGTAGCACTGTCCTGGTTAAGTAGTTACTTAAAGAATAGATATCAGTATGTATGTGTTAGCAACAAAAACTCACAGTTACTGAAGGTCACCTGTGGTGTCCCACAGGGTTCAATTCAATTCAATTCAATTCAACTTTATTTATATAGCGCCATTTCACAACAACAGTCATCTCATAGCACTATCAACTGTAGGGAGGACCCCCACAGTTGCAGAAAGACCCCAGCAATCAGGCGATCCCCTGTGAGCAAGCACTTGGCGACGGTGGAGAGGAAAAACTCCCTTTTAACAGGAAGAAACCTCCAGCAGAACCAGGCTCAGGGAGGGGCAGTCATCTGCTGCGACTGGCTGGGGGGTGAGGGGATAGAGAAGAAGAAAAGAACAGACATGTAGAGAGCAAACAGCACGATGGGGACTCAATCTATGGGAGAGAACAAACAAATGTTAATGACCAGCAAAAAAAAAATATTTCATAGAGAGTGAGGAAAGGAGTGAGGCCCAGTGCATTACTGGAGGTCCCCCGGCTGACTAAACCTATTAGCAGCATAACTAAGGGAGGGTTCAGAAAACACATGATCCCTCCCTAATTGTAGGCTATATCAAAAAGGTAGGTTTTAGCCCTATTCTTAAAAACAGAGATCGAGTCTGACTCCCGAATCCAGATTGGCAGCTGATTCCACAGGAGAGGAGCTTGATAACTGAAGGCTCTGCCTCCCATTGTACTTTTGGAGATTCTAGGTATTACAAGTAAACCTGCATTTTGGGAGCGTAGTGCTCTGTTAGGATGATACGGTAGTATCAGATCTTTTAAATAAAAAGGAGCCTGATTGTTTAGAGCTTTGTAAGTAAGAAGAAGGATTTTAAACTTAATTCTAAACTCTATGGGAAGCCAATGAAGGGAGGCCAGAACCGGAGAGATATGATCTCTCTTTCTAGTACCTGTTAAAACTCTTGCTGCAGCATTTTGGATCAGCTGAAGACTTTTTAAAGATGTTTTAGGACAGCCTGATAATAAAGAATTACAATAATCTAATCTCGAGCTAACAAAAGCGTGGATCAGCTTCTCAGCATCACTCTGAGACAAGATGCTCCTAATCTTGGCAATATTACGCAAATGATAGAAGGCAGTCTTAGAAACAAATTTAATATGTGAATTGAAGGACAAATCCTGATCAAAAATAACTCCAAGGTTCCTCACAGAGCTATTAAGAGAAAGAGTAACTGCATCCAAACTGAAAGTTTGATTTGGAAAGGAATTTCTAAGGTTTTTTGGACCAACAAGAATGACTTCAGTCTTATCTGAATTTAATAGCAGGAAATTACAAGTCATCCAAACTTTGATTTCCTTAAGACAGGCTTCTAACTTGGCTAATTGATTAGTATCATCTGGCTTCATTGACAGGTATAATTGTGTGTCATCTGCATAACAGTGAAAATGTATACAGTGCTTTCTAATAATGTTGCCTAACGGAAGCATATATAAACTAAAAAGAGTAGGGCCAAGCACAGATCCCTGTGGAACTCCATGACTAAGCTTTGAGCTGAGAGAAAACTCATCATTTACATGAACAAACTGGAACCTATCAGATAAATAAGATCTAAACCACTGCAACGAAGTTCCATTAAGTCCATCATAGTGTTCTAATCTATCAAGTAGAATATTATGATCAATAGTATCAAAAGCTGCACTAAGATCTAAAAGGACAAGTACAGAAACTAGTCCATTATCAGATGCAATGAGGAGGTCGTTAGTGACCTTCGCTAAGGCTGTTTCAGTGCTATGATGGATTCTAAACCCAGATTGAAACTCCTCAAATAAACCATTTCCCTGCAGGTGGTCAAATAATTGCGTAGCAACAACTCTTTCTAAGATTTTTGAAATGAAAGGGAGATTAGAGATTGGTCTATAGTTAGCTAAAGCTCCTGGATCTAGCGTTGGCTTTTTGAGTAAGGGTTTAATTACAGCCGTTTTAAAAGCCTGCGGTACATGGCCTAAAGTTAATGAAGAATTGATTATATGAAGAATAAAGCTACCAATAAGTGGGAAGACTTCTTTAAATAACCTGGTAGGAATAGGGTCTAAAAGACAAGTTGAAGGTTTGGATGAGGAAACTATTTTGTCTAACTCACAAAGGTCGATTGGAGTAAACTCATCAAGACAGACATCAATAGAAGGAGTTGTAGTAGTTACAGTATTTAAGTTAACTGTGGGAAGAATCTGATTGATTTTATCTCTGATGGATGAAATTTTATTATTGAAAAAGTTCATAAAGTCCTGACTAGTAAGCTCTAAGGGGATGCTAGGATTGACAGAGTCCTGACTCTTTGTCAACCTGGCTACAGTACTGAAAAGAAACCTGGGATTATTCTTGTTCTCTTCTATTAATGCAGAGTAATAACTCGTTCTAGCTTTTCTAAGAGATTTTTTATAAATTAAAAGATGATTTCTCCAAGCTAAATAGATTTCATCTAAATTAGTAGAGCGCCATTTTCTTTCTAATTGACGAGTCTTCTGTTTTAAGCTACGAGTTTCTGTGTTGAACCAAGGAGTTAAAAATCTCTGATTAGACTTTTTCTTTTTTAAGGGGGCCACCAAGTCTAGAGCCTGATGCAGAGAAGCTGAAACACTATCCACCATGTTATCAATTACAGAAGGAGCAAGCTGTCTATAGCTTATTTCCGTTGTGTTGACACATGGCATAGAGGAAACAATCTGCATAAATTTGGAAACAGCATCATCTGAGAGGCATCTACTGTGATAATATTTTTCTTTAGGAGCCAAATAGTCAGAAATAGTAAAATCAAAGGTTAACAGACAATGGTCTGACAGTACAGGGTTATGAGGAGACACTACCAGATTTTCTATTTCTATGCCATATGTCAGAACAAGGTCCAATGTATGGTGGAGGTAATGAGTAGAATTTCCTACTTTCTGAGAAAACCCAATCGAGTCTAATATTGAATTAAAAGCCACATTAAGGCAGTCACTATCTACATCCACATGTATATTAAAGTCCCCTACTATAATTATTCTATCAGATTTCAGCACTAAATCAGCTAAGAAATCAGGAAATTCGGATAAAAATTCTGAATAGGAATTCCTGATAGGAATACGGGTTCAGTTTTGGGACCATTATTATTCAATATGTAATGTTCTCCTGGAACATGTAATGACGAGGCGCACACACCGGGTGTCAGTTAGGACTTTTTACTTGTCACTTCAAGTGCAACTAACAACTAACCACACAGTGGCACATGTACATCTCCTTTTATAGTCAGGTCATGGCCGGGGTCATACTGCCCTCTAGTGGTGACTCCATATGAACTTCACATATCAATACACAATATGTATATAAACGATATATGTAAAGTTTCAGAAAAAATGGACTTAATATTGTTTGCCGATGACACTAATCTGTTATGCAGTGGAAACAATTTGGAACAACTTCTGGATACACTCGGAAAGGAATTAGGAAAGCTTAAACTGTGGTTTGATTCAAACAAATTAACGCTCAATTTAAGTAAGACAAAATTTATAGTCTTTAACAACCATCACAACAACCCAGTACCCAAACTCGGTGTAAATGGTGTAGAGATTGAAAGGGTATCTGAAACTAAATTTCTTGGAGTAATAATTGATAACAAACTGTGTTGGAAGTCACATATTAATTATATTAAAGGTAAAGTATCTAAATCAATTGCAATATTACACAGAGTGAAATATTTGCTGAATCAACCCACACTATACACCTTGTATCATTCATTAATACTCCCATACATGACATATTGTAATGAAGTATGGGGAAATACATATAAAACAAACATATATCCACTCTTTATGCTTCAAAAGAGAGCTATTAGAATAATAAACAAAGCAGCTTACAGGGAACCAACAAACCCACTTTTTCTTAAACAAAAAACTCTCAAGTTGAAAGATCTGGTTGACTTTAAAACTGCAATAATAATGTTCAAAGTGAAGAATTTATCACTGCCCGCAAATATCCAAAAGTTGTTCCAAACAAGGGAGAAACAATATCACTTCAGAGGAACATGTATATTTCAAAAGCCTACAGTGAGAACAACCACCAAGCAACACTGTATTTCAGTGCAAGGAGTCAGATTATGGAACGATTTTGGACCTGAATTAAAATCATGCACAACGCTTGGACAATTTAAACAAAAACTAAAGGAAGAAATACTCCAAACATATTTACAAGACGATATGTAAACTCACATAAGGACTGACATATCCAGCCTGTATTGTGTTGTAGCTTAGTTTTTTTTTTTGTTACATTTTGTCTTAGATTTGTTTTTGAATAGTAACCGCTTAACTTAGCCTAGCTTAGTTTTCTTTTTTACTCTGTCACATTTTGTCTTAGCTTTGTTTTGAATTGCAATCGCTCTTGACGGTTTTCTCGTTTTTCTATTTTTTCTATTTTGAATTCCTGGATGGAATATGGGTGGGCAATATAAGCTGCGGCTTCAGCCATCACCCATTTCGGATAACTTACGTGGAATTGTATAATCAGAGGAGTCTTTGTCTAATTTGACCTTGTTGTTATATTATTCAGTTTCTTTTAACCTGTACTGTACTATCCGAAATAAATAAATTCATTCATTCAATTCATTCATTCACTGTGTGCTTTGATGTTCCGGGGTATAAAAGAACGAATGTCTGGGGGTTTCTTTCTCTTTCTGTTTTTGGATGATGTTGGAGAATGTGAATAAACCTGACTCGTGAGATAAACTCAGCCTCGTCATTCCCACATTCTCCACACACAGTGATTATGAATATTCTTGAAGAAGTGGTTATCAGGATCAATATCATTCTCCATCTCTTGTAGTTTATGTTCAGCATAATGGCATATTTTCAGAGTCTGAATTTCCTCATTCTGTGTCAAATGACTTCCTCCAACTGGGGATGATTGATGTCTACTAAAGTCACTTATAGAAAAATTCCATTTTTTTTTATTACTTATTTTGTACCCGTAGGTAGATTTGTTTTGCAGTCTGGTGACAAACCACCAGCTGCTGGTCGCTGCGTGCGCAAGCGCCCCTTAACTCCCTAACCTGCATGTTTTTGGCATGTGGGAGGAAACTGGAGAAATCCCGGCATAAACCCACGCAAACACGGGGAGAACATGCAAACTCCACACAGATCACTGTTGGCCGGGGGCAGGAATCGAACCCACGATCTCACGGTCCCTGCGATCCCCCGGCCGAGGGTAAAACTGTGCTGCCACAGTGCTAACCACTGCGCCACCGTGCAGCCTATTATATAGCAGCCTATATTATCTATACTATTATTGATATTAATAATGTATTATTATATTTGAGAAGTATCATACCTTTCATATGCCATGTTTAATGTGCATTCCACATAGGATAAGTTTATATATTCTTGGCCTGTTTCTGTGAGCAATTTCAGCGAGTTCAGACTGAGGATCAGTACATGCGTAAGGAATGATCTAAGCCATTTATTATAATCTCTTTGACATAACCTGTTTTGGGTCACAGGAATGCACAGGGACTTCTCAGCCTGTACAGATCAGGGGTAGATGGACATTCTGTCAGTTTTATGGATCTCATGTCTTCATGACCCATGTCTCCAGAGTGTCTGATGTCCGCCTGGATAAGCTTAGTTATCAGGACTGTCCCGTTCTGTCCCTTCCCTTATCCTCATCCTCCCTCTCCTTTCTCCTACCTATATATATCAGACTTAGAAGAATGGATCCTTTAGAGATTCTAGGTGTGTCTGAATGTCATGCCTTGTAACCTCTCCCCCATAGTGGCCAGTTGGGTGATTTTGTAATAAATGTACATAAATTCAACTTTCCGCCTGATTATTTGACTTTGAATAATTTAAGCTCAAAATTATTCTAACACTTGGCGTCTGAGCAGCGGATCCACATATCTCCGTCTTTCCGGCGCCTCTGCTTGATCTCAGCAAGTGCACAGCTGATAAAAAGACCTTCCCAGGCTGAGTGGAAAAAAAAAAAAAGGGCTCAGTGTTTCTGCAGTGAAGGCATTTCAGAACGGGGCGCTGGAACTGACTGGGTGACGGATCTGAGAATCCTGTAGGTGGCTTGAATGTAAGTACATTTGTTGTTTATGGATAAAAGATAGTGAGATATTCCAGACCGATAGCACACTGCGTATACTGAAAGTGAAACTAGCTGCCAGAGTGCAAAGTTATTTCTACCCACGGTGAGCGATCTCGTAATAATCCCTTGGGAGGAACGAGGTCTTCCTCTGCAAACGGTGACCGTCATCGCAAGACCTGGGGTGATTCTTAGAAATCTGCAGCTCTCTACGCTCTAAGTAAGTGCAGGGGAGTTCCAAAGTTGCATGCAAAGAAAAAAGGGAAAGATTCGTGGTCTCGTTCCTGTATGAAAGTCATGTGATCCCAGAAAAGTTCTGGGGAGAGATACGTGCCTCTTGTGACCACTTCTGCTTATGGTCCAGGGTTTGGACCTTCAACATTCGTGAGAGGCTACGTGAACCCCGAAGGGAAAAGGATTTTTCACAGAAGATTCGTATTATTATTATTATTATTATTATTATTATTAGTAGTACCAAACATTTACCTAGGAAACCATTTAGCTTACCATCAACAATTTACAAGATTAGTATAATATTCAAATAAGAAAATGGGGAGATTGTGAATGAAAAACCCTATTATTGAAGCCATTTAACTTGGGTGATGAGGAAGGGTTTCTGGGTGATTATATGCAAAGTATGACAACTGACAGCGATGTCATCTATACTGCCCTTCCCAGGAGGGACCATGTGACGAAGGAACCCCTAGGAGGTGCACCCATCTCTTGAGCAAACCAGGGGATCTGGTCATCAAAGGAAACTGGACCAAAACTCCCTGGCAAGGACAGCACAAAGGTTATCCTGCTGACCTAAACAGCCGTGGAAAGCGAAGGACGTGGCACTTGGGTGCATCTAACATTTTACCCCATCTGAAACCCTCAGCAAGAGACTGCTTAATATATATATATATATATATACAGTGGGGCAAAAAAGTATTTAGTCAGCCACCAATTGTGCAAGTTCTCCCACTTAAAAGATGAGAGAGGTCTCCAATTTTCATCATAGGTATACCTCAACTATGAGAGACAAAATGAGAAAAAAAAAATCCAGAAAATCACATTGAAGGATTTTTAATTAATTGGTAAATTCCTTGGTAAAATAAGTATTTGGTCACCTACAAACAAGCAAGATTTCTGGCTCTCACAGACCTGTAACTTCTTCTTTAAGAGGCTCCTCTGTCCTCCACTTGTTACCTGTATTAATGGCACCTGTTTGAACTCATTATCAGTATAAAAGACACCTGTCCACAACCTCAAACAGTCAGACTCCAAACTCCACTATGGCCAAGACCAAAGAGCTGTCAAAGGACACCAGAAACAAAATTGTAGACCTGCACCAGGCTGGGAAGACTGAATCTGCAATAGGTAAGCAGCTTGGTG
Source organism: Pholidichthys leucotaenia (assembly GCA_020510985.1). NCBI lineage: Eukaryota > Metazoa > Chordata > Actinopteri > Cichliformes > Pholidichthyidae > Pholidichthys > Pholidichthys leucotaenia. The sequence goes on from CM035843.1 coordinate 92,007,779, forward strand.
TGAAGAAATCAACTGTGGGAGCAATTATTAGAAAATGGAAGACATACAGGACCACTGATAATCTCCCTCGATCTGGGGATCCACGCAAGATCTCACCCCGTGAGGTCAAAATGATAATGAGAACGGTGAGCAAAAATCCCAGAACCACACGGGGGGACCTAGTGAATGACCTGCAGAGAGCTGGGACCAAAGTAACAAAGGCTACATCAGTAACACACTACGCCGCCAGGGACTCAAATCCTGCAGTGCCAGACGTGTCCCCCTGCTTAAGCCAGTACATGTCCAGGCCCGTCTGAAGTTTGCTAGAGAGCATTTGGATGATCCAGAAGCGGACTGGGAGAATGTCATATGGTCAGATGAAACCAAAATAGAACTTTTTGGTAAAAACTCAACTTGTCGTGTTTGGAGGAGAAAGAACACCATACCTACTGTGAAGCATAGGGGTGAAAACATTATACTTTGGGGCTGTTTTTCTGCAAAGGAACCAGGATGACTGATCCATGTAAAGGAAAGAATGAATGGGGCTATGTATCGTGAGATTTTGAGTGAAAACCTCCTTCCGCCAGCAAGGGCACTGAAGATGAAACGAGGCTGGGTCTTTCAGCATGACAACGATCCCAAACACACTGCCCGGGCAACCAAGGAGTGGCTTCGTAAGAAGCATTTCAAGGTCCTGGAGTGGCCTAGCCAGTCTCCAGATCTCAACCCCATAGAAAATCTTTGGAGAGAGTTGAAAGTCTGTGTTGCCCAGCGACAGCCCCAAAACATCACTGCTCTAGAGGAGATCTGCATGGAGGAATGGGCCAAAAATACCAGCAACAGTGTGTGAAAACCTTGTGAAGACTTACAGAAAACGTTTGACCGCTGTCATTGCCAACAAAGGTATAACAAAGTATTGAGATGAACTTTTGTTATGGACCAAATACTTATTTTACCGAGGAATTTATCAATTAATTAATTAAAAATCCTTCAATGTGATTTTCTGGATTTTTTTTTTCTCATTTTGTCTCTCATAGTTGAGGTATACCTATGATGAAAATTGGAGACCTCTCTCATCTTTTAAGTGGGAGAACTTGCACAATTGGTGGCTGACTAAATATTTTTTTCCCCACTGTATATAGTATATTTATTTGGAAAAAAAAAAGAGGAAAACAACAAATGACTGTTTCTCTATGCAAGTGTCAGCTGATGACTTGGTGTCCAGTAACGACCTCTGCTGATAGAGAAGCAGGCTGTTTGTTTATCGTGACAAGGGAAAAAATAATCTGAAGGAAAGGTGTGGTCAGTGTTATCTTATCATCCTCTAGTAACACGTAATATTGATCATTAAGTTGTTCCATTGCTTTTACATTGTAGAGAATGTTTGCTTCTTAATAACACTAACAGGCAAAATATGTTTATTGCTAAAATAATGCAGCTACTACAGGCTGTTTGGTTAAAAAAAAAGAAAAAGAGAAAGGCTATATACAGAAATAACATAGCAATCGTCATTTTGAATCATACCTGACACAACACATCACTCCACTGATTAGAAACATGATGACACTCCTTACTCTGCGAATGCAAAGTTAATTTCATCAGGGAACTCTTGTTGAAGTGGTGATGTCCCGTTTTCAACAGTTTAACACTCTCTGAGTAGGCCACGGCTTACAGTGTGTCTCTCCCCGTACTGCTACCCTGCTTGACCAACGAAGCGAGCAAGTGTTATACCAAGGATCTACATTGTCTAAGGTCATTGAGTCATTGGGCTTATTTGCATCTGGCTGGACACTGGACAGATCTGTGTACCCCGTTTTGGCAACTGACCGTACCCTTATCATGTCGGCAGAGCAGGTGGGCAGGGTGAAGAGAGATGCTTTTCTACCACATGATGCCATTCATGAAGCATGAATGCAATTTCAGGTGGAAAGTACAGGAATGAGGTTTTGGTCATTGTTTCTTTGAGTGAGAGTGGAAACAAAATATCTTAGGGATTAAAACACAATTGTAGACTACAATTATTTAAACAAAGAATAGAATGGTCCTTGATTGACTAGTTACCACCCGTAGGGGTGTAGGCTCTATTATAGGAGATTATTGTATTCATGAAAATGATGCAAATGATCATATTAATACCTCAGATACTCGTAGAAGTTAGTGTTTCTCTTAATGGAGAAGTCTCATCATAAACTTGGTAATGATTTTTATAACCTCAGATTTTTTCTTGTGTGAGTCCTTAATATGATGGTGAGGATGGTGAGAGGGGCAAGGATGTTTTTGGCCTGAGGATGTTTTTGAAGGTTGCAATATAATTTAAGGCTGTTTCATATTATTTTCTATGTTCTTATTTGACACTGTCTGAGATTACTTTTAGTCACATCACACATATTCACTTTTGATATATTCTATACACGTTTTTAACTTGCAAAATAACAGCATGTAAATTCTTACACATATTAATTCATTCACTTTATTATTTTTCTTTTAATCCTGATGTTTTATTAAGCATCAAGGGGGGAACATGATAGAAAAATTCCATATTATCTATACTATTATTGATATTAATAATGTATTATTATATTTGAGAAGTATCATACCTTTCATATGCCATGTTTGATGTGCATTCCACATAGGATAAATTTATATATTCTTGGCCTGTTTCTGTGAGCAATTTCAGCGAGTTCAGACTAAGGATCAGTACATGCATAAGGAATGCATCTCTTTGACATAACCTGTTTTGGGTCACAGGAATGCACAGGAACTTCTCAGACTGTACAGATCAGTGGTAGATGGACATTCTGTCAGTTTTATGGATCTCATGTCTTCATGACCCATGTCTCCAGAGTGTCTGACTTAGTAATCAGGACTGTCCCGTTCTGTCCCTTCCCTTATCCTCATCCTCCCTCTCCTTTCTCCTACCTACAGTGGGGCAAAAAAGTATTTAGTCAGCCACCAATTGTGCAAGTTCTCCCACTTTAAAGATGAGAGAGGTCTCCAATTTTCATCATAGGTATACCTCAACTATGAGAGACAAAATGAGTAAAAAAAATTCCAGAAAATCACAATGAAGGATTTTTAATGAATTAATTGGTAAATTCCTTGGTATAATAAATATTTGGTCAAAAACAAAAGTTCATCTCAATACTTTGTTATATACCCTTTGTTGGCAAGGACAGAGGTCAAACGTTTTCTGTAAGTCTTCACAAGGTTTTCACACACTGCTGCTGGTATTTTGGCCCATTCCTCCATGCAGATCTCCTCTAGAGCAGTGATGTTTTGGGGCTATCGCTGGGCAACACGGACTTTCATCTCCCTCCAAAGATTTTCTATGGGGTTGAGATCTGGAGACTGGCTAGGCCACTCCATGACCTTGACATGCTTCTTACAAAGCCACTCCTTCGCTGCCCGGGCAGTGTGTTTGGGATCATTGTCATGCTGAAAGACCCAGCCACGTTTCATCTTCAATGCCCTTGCTGATGGAAGGAGGTTTTCACTCAAAATCTCACAATACATGGCCCCATTCATTCTTTCCTTTACACCTTTACATGGATCAGTCGTCCTGGTCCCTTTGCAGAAAAACAGCCCCAAAGTATGATGTTTCCACCCCCGTGCTTCACAGTAGGTATGGTGTTCTTTCTCCTCCAAACACGACAAGTTGAGTTTTTACCAAAAAGTTCTATTTTGGTTTCATCTGACCATATGACATTCTCCCAATCCTCGTCTGGATTGTCCAAATGCTCTCTAGCAAACTTCAGACGGGCCTGGACGTGTACTGGCTTAAGCAGGGGGACACGTCTGGCACTGCAGGATTTGAGTCCCTGGTGGCATAGTGTGTTACTGATGGTAGCCTTTGTTACTTTGGTCCTGGCTCTCTGCAGGTCATTCACTAGGTCCCCCCGTGTGGTTCTGGGATTTTTGCTCACCGTTCTTGTGATCATTTTGACCCCACGGGGTGAGATCTTGCGTGGAGCCCCAGATCAAGGGAGATTATCAGTGGTCTTGCATGTCTTCCATTTTCTAATAATTGCTCCCACAGTTGATTTCTTCACACCAAGCTGCTTACCTATTGCAGATTTAGTCTTCCCAGCCTGGTGAAGGTCTACAATTTTGTTTCTGTTGTCATCTGACAGCTCTTTGGTCTTGGCCATAGTGGAGTTTGGAGTCTGACTGTTTGAGGTTGTGGACAGGTGTCTTTTATACTGATAATGAGTTCAAACAGGTGCCATTAATACAGGTAACGAGTGGAGGACAGAGAAGCCTCTTAAAGAAGTTGTTACAGGTCTGTGAGAGCCAGAAATCTTGCTTGTTTGTAGGTGACCAAATACTTATTTTACCGAGGAATTTACCAATTAATTCATTAAAAATCCAATGTGATTTTCTGGATTTTTTTTTTCTCATTTTGTCTCTCATAGTTGAGGTATACCTATGATGAAAATTGGAGATCTCGCTCATCTTTTAAGTGGGAGAACTTGCACAATTGGTGGCTGACTAAATACTTTTTAGCTCCACTGTATATACTGTATATCAGACTTAGAAGAATGGATCCTTTAGAGATTCTAGGTGTGTCTGAATGTCATGCCTTGTAACCTCTCCCCCATAGTGGCCAATGGGGTGATTTTGTAATAAATGTACATAAATTCAACTTTCCGCCTGATTATTTCACTTTGAATAATTTAAGCTCAAAATTATTCTAACATTCAGTCATAGGATTTTTGTTTTGTTTTTTAAAAGTACATTGACACGGTATGTCACAAAAGAACTGTTCTTGCCGTGTGTGTGTGAATATGGATTATCGTAGACTAGTCTTCTTCAATTGGCCAGATGTTGAAGAATAATAACTCCTGAATGAAGCGGGCCAATCAGAGAAGACAGCTCCCAGATACTCCTATAAGACAGAGATGCACTAGATTGATCCAGACTCTCCTAGTAGCTAAGGTTAGTCTGTGTGACCCACTGGCCAGTATCCTGTGAGGCACACCTCTATATTGTTTTCACTCATTCATACCCCACAATAATTCATTATTGTGGGGGTTTCCCCTACAGTTAAAAGTGCTATGAGATGACTGTTTTTGTGAAATGGCGCTATATAAATAAAGTTGAATTGAATATGTCTCAGTAAATCTCTGGTGTTAATTGCAATTATTCTGATTCAGTGTGTTTTCTTCCTTTTAATGGTAAAAAGCTTTCAGTGGAACATTGGACACGACATGACGCATAAAGATGTGTACATGTGCAATTTCAGCCTCCAACGATAGCTGGAAGTGGGTCTGGGGAAATCTTTAATGAACAGCCTTGGTATATTTATTTATGTTTCCACTAAGGTAAATATACAGACCTGGACAAAATTGTTGGTACCCCTCTGTTAATGAAAGAAAAACCCACAATGGTCACAGAAATAACTTGAATCTGACAAAAGTGGTAATAAATAAAAATTCTATGAAAATTAACCAATGAAAATCAGACAATGCTTTTGAATTGTGGTTCAACAGAATTATTTAAAAAAAAAAACAAACTCATGAAACAGGCCTGGACAAAAATAATGGTACCCCTAGAAAAGATTGAAAATAATGTGACCATAGGGACATGTTCAACCAAGATGTGTCCTCTAATTAACATCACAGGCGTCTACAAACTTGTAATCAGTCGGCCTATTTAAAGGGTGACAAGTAGTCACTGTGCTGTTTGTTGACATGGTGTGTACCACACTAAACATGGACCAGAGGAAGCAAAGGAGAGAGTCGCCTCAGGAGATTAGAAAGAAAATTATAGACAAGCATGTTAAAGGTAAAGGCTAAAAGACCATCTCCAAGCAGCTTGATGTTCCTGCCACTACAGTTGCACATATTATTCAGAAATTTAAGATCCACAATACTGTAGCCAACCTCCCTAGACATGGCCGCAGGAGGAGACGGATAATACGAATGGTAACAAAAGAGCCCACAACAACCTCTAAACACATTCATGGTGAACTCCAAGGTCAAGGTACATCAGTGTCGGATCGCACCATCCGTCATTGTTTGAGCCAAAGTGGACTTCATGGGAGACGACCAAGGAGGACACCACTGTTGAAAACAAATAATAAAAAAGCCAGACTGGAATTTGCCAAACTGCATGTTGACAAGCCACAAAGCTTCTGGGAGAATATCCTATGGACAGACGAGACAAAACTGGAACTTTTTGGTAAGGCACATCAGCTCTATGTTCACAGATGCAAAAATGAAGCATACCAAGAAAAGAACACTATCCCTACTGTGAAACATGGAGGAGGTTCTGTTATGTTCTGGGGCTGCTTTGCTGCATCTGGCACAGGGTGTCTTGAATCTGTGCAGGGTACAGTGAAATCTCAAGACTATCAAGGTATTCTAGAGAGAAATGTGCTGCTGCCCAGTGTCAGACAGCTTGGTCTCAGTCGCAGGTCATGGGTCTTGCAACAGGATAATGACCCAAAACACAGCTAAAAACACCCAAGAATGGCTAAGAGCGAAACACTGGACTATTCTAAAGTGACCTTCTATGAAACCTGATCTAAATCCTATTGAACATCTGTGGAAGGAGCTGCAGTTTACTCATGAGGAGTGGGCCAAAATACCTGCTGAGAGGTGCAGAAGTCTCATTGACAGTTACAGAAATTGTTTGATTGCAGCGATTGCCTCAAAAGGTTGTGCAACAAAATGTTGTGAAAGGGTACCATCATTTTTGTCCAGGCCTGTTTCATGAGTTTGTTTTTTAAACTAATTCTGTTGAGCCACAATTCAAAAGCATTGTCTGATTCTCAATGATTAATTTTCATAGAATTTTTTTTATTACCACTTCTGTCAGATTCAAGTTATTTCTGTGACTATTGTGGGTTTTTCTTTCATTAACAGAGGGGTACCAACAATTTTGTCCATGTCTGTAAGATCAGTCTCAGCTGGTGTTTCTGTAGGTGCAGCCAACCATTACTTTACTGTACCCTACTGTGCTGCAGAGCCTTTTTGAAGACCGTTGTTCTTGTTCCCAACAGTCCAACACCCAGGGTGTCCAACATCATCCTTTTACTCCTGTTAATCACACCATCAGTCAGCTGAGCATAGCTGAGGGCATGAATGGCAGCTCCGAAGCTCTCTGTGATACCCTGGAAAAAGAAAACAAAATAAGATGAGGGGGAAAAAAATGCAGCTCTTAGGAATCTGCTTCAACTTGCATGTCCCATAATTTTAATCATCATCAAAAAAAAAAAAAAAAATCCAATAAGCACCTTTAGCCAAGCTTGGTGAGTGAATTGCTGATAAGATGTAAAACTGTGTAAGCCTGAAGGGAAACGGTATTACCTTTCTCAGCATTGTTCAGTCTCCATATGGCAGAATATGACGGTGCGGTGTGCTTTTAAAGGGAGCGATATTATCAGAGGGCTGGACCTCTAAATTTCCAGAGTGGTTGCATGCCACAGGATGAGAAGTTTCACAATAACTGGATGTCTTTCTTTCATTTTACAAATTTTCAATGTTTTGGGAAATCTATTTAACCTATTTGTTTTAATGGTAATAAGTAAAAACAAGTATTAGTTAAAGCACAGGAACAATTTAATAAAACTACAGTAGCCTGTGTATGGGTATGCAAATTGGAAAATCAAAAATGAAAATATGTATTTTTTTCTTGTATGCAACAGAAAATATCACAATGACCACAATAATAGTGACTGTGTTTAACTTTTAAGGATAATAACCTTAGCAAAAATCTTTCTCAATAGGTTTCTTTTTGAGATGACAAGTGGAAAGTGGAAATTCCACTTTTTGCAATGTTTGGAATGTAGAAACACAAACCTAACCCAGCCCAGGCTCAGACCATCACATGACAAGAAGTGGCTGTTATGCAACAAAGCCAAAATAACCAAGCTCATGGTTAACGGTTTCAAACCCACCTCTGTGCTGACAAGGATGGGATCTGCCCCGACTGAAAACTGGTGGAGCATCAAGTTCAGTTCTGATCAAACACAAATCACACAAGTGTCACTGCATTTGTTTTTACATCTAAAAATATCTAATTCTAATTATCAATAGTAACTTTCTCCTTGCATAAAAAATGTATTTCATGTGTGCAAAAAAACAAAAAAACATGGTGCAAATGTGTGCACAAGTTAATCATGTTGCCTTGTGATATATATATATATATACATATATATATATATATATATATATACTGCTCAAAAAAATAAAGGGAACACTTTGAAAACACATCAGATTTTAATGGGAAAAAATAAGCTGGATATCGAAATTGTGGCAGGCTAGTCCAGTTTACTCAGATTAAAAAGTGTTCCTTTAATCTGAGTAAACTGGACTAGCCTGCCACAATTTCGATTAAAAAGTGTTCCTTTAATCTGAGTAAACTGGACTAGCCTGCCACAATTTCGATTAAAAAGTGTTCCTTTAATCTGAGTAAACTGGACTAGCCTGCCACAATTTCGATTAAAAAGTGTTCCTTTAATCTGAGTAAACTGGACTAGCCTGCCACAATTTCGATATCCAGCTTATTTTTTCCCATTAAAATCTGATGTGTTTTCAAAGTGTTCCCTTTATTTTTTTGAGCAGTATATATATAATCTACACATACATTTATACATAAAATTCCTCAGGATTCTAAAAGCATATATATGCCACTGGAAGCTTTTTCATATTTGCTTTACTGTATCTGCACTAGGGATGCACCAATATATCAGCCTAACATTGATATCGGCAGATATTTACCTTACTGACTGATATCGGCTATCGGCAAAAATAAGATATTGGCAGTGCTGATATTTTTCTGGTGTGTCCCAGTTGTGTGGCATTGATTTCTGCCCTGAAACAGACAACAGTAGACTATAGGTGCAAATTCAGAAAACATACAGGACTGAACCACTTTAAAGTTAGATATCTGGGTCACACAATGATTTCTTTGAAAATGATGTGCTGCACCAGCATTAAAAACTGCATCTGCAAGCATTTATCTGACCATGAAAATTCTGTATGGTCAGAGGACTTTAAAAGGGCCTTTATAGAGCCTACTGTACCCCACTCTATACAGCCCAGATATGGTGCAGATTAGGGATGCACAATATTAGATTTTTTTTGCAGATAACTAATATGCCAATATTGTGAAAATAGTTATGCTGATATGTGCACATAATTTTCCCACCTATTTACATCTCCTTTGTTTTACAGGGGTAATTAACTGGCATAGACACATTCCCTAAGAAAAATAAGACAGCTATCTCATCTTATTATGAAAATGTCATCTATCTTTAGTAACATGTTCAACAGAACTGTAAACTTCCTCCTTTTAACAGGCTTGGAGGATACTGTTCCTGTATCGACCAGTGTCAAAAATAAGTTTGTCAATGGCCATCTTATTGTTTTTGATTTTATTGATTGATTGTATTGACTGATTTTTTTTTTAATTATTGTCTAAGAAATATGCATTATTAAAAAAACTGAACTGAAATACTTTAACCATATCCAGCACTGGATCTGCCAGGAAGAATGAGGGGGATTGTATCTCTGTTTTTGACAAATCTGAAAACCCTCTTGGAGAGGAAACATTAGTGAGCGAGCTATAGGGGATTCCAAGGATGTTCATTATGTCATCATCCTGCAAGTCATACAGTGTGACTTGTCTGATTGGGACTTTTCTTTGACATCATACATTTATTCACTGTTACGCACTACTTTGTTAGACAATACAGGCAATAACAGATACAGGAAATGCCATTAAAAAATGTGTAAATAAAATGAAACAAAAACCAAAACGTGATCATTGCCAGTGGAAACTAAACATTTTCCACACCCGAAACCTGCACTGTCCCATTAAAAAACGACACAGACCTTTGCTCTTAGTCATGATATGAACAGTTGAAACTGAATAACTTTTTTTTTCATTTTTAGTATTTTTCTAGTCCTACTGAGGTCCTCAAAGCAATTTTAACTCCCAGGTTGGGACTGAATGAGTGTTTAATGTTGCATTTCATGCTTTTATAGTTCTTTCTCCTGTGGTAGCTTTACTAAAATGGGGATATATTTTCTCGGCATGCAAAAGTGCCCAGACTTCCATGAGTGTGTGATAAAGTGCTCTGTCAGCAGGCCAGCAGAAAGTAAATATGAAGAAGTGGTTAACAGACAACACTACTTGAGACATTATTTGTGGGGCGAAGTTCAGTTGAACGTCCATCTTTGTCCAATCCACTCTGTTAAAAAGACGTAACCAATAAACGTTTTCCACCCCTCTAAAATCGTACATTTGCACATTAAATAAAAAGATAATGTGCCTCAGCATGTATTTACAAACCGAGTCCCTGAGTCCATGCCTTCACTCACTGCCCATGCATGAAACACTCCTAAACAGTCTTCACCGTGCATACGCAGAACAGCGCCTCTTTTACTTTGCTTTCCCAATGCTCATTCAGTTGGTGGGAGGGAGATGGTGGACTGTTATTTGCATGGACTTTCAAGTAATGGCATAAAAACATGCAAGTTCAAGTCCCACCCTCATCTGTGAGTGGCTTTTTTTGTTTGTTTTTTTTCCTTCGTTTGTTTTTCACTCCACTAATGAAAGGTTCGATTTAGGCCTTACCTACTGCGAGGTTAAGGTTAGGGGTTAAGGTGTGGGTTAGTTGCTAGATGGCAAAAGAGAATAAAAGTGACAGGAACACAAACTGGCAAACTAAGCTGCAGTTGGACACTTTTCTTAAAGCTGTAAACCCCACGTATCCACTGCACGTGAAAAATCTTTATTTATGTGTCTATGTATGATTTCTCTGAGTGACAAAACGTGCAGTTTGATGTTTTTTTGGGTTTTTTTTTGGTGAGACTGTGCTGCTTTGTCCAACAAATCCACCAAGATGGTTACGGTCTGTCTGTTATAGGATTATGCAAAAACCCCAGACCCAATTTCAGTTAAATTTGATGGAAGGGTGGAGTTTGGGCCATAGAAGAATCCATTAAATTCTGGAGTGGATCTGAATCAAGTTAAAAACTTTTGATTATTGCACTTAAATATTGGTGGAGGTGTGTGCTCTCTCTAGTTTGTTTCTAGTTTAAAGCTGTGAGTGTGTTTGTGTGTTCAATACTGGCTGCATCTGCAGTCAAGTTGCATTGGGTGTCACTCTTTCCACATATTTACAGCCTAGTCTTTACAGCAGCAACATGAGGCCGTTTACCTGGTCTGTGGATTTGTGTGTCCTGATTTGCTTCCATCAAATAGTAATATTAACAATGATAATCCACTGTGTTAATAAAACAATCAAAATATGTTATGCTGATTTTTTTTTTTTTAATGCCAAACAAGCTAGGAGGAAGCAAGGTCTCTCTCAGGGGTGGGTATTCACTCAAGTAACTTTTTTCACAAAGTTGTTCTTTACTTAAGTTTTTAAAAATTATTATAATTGTTATACGTTACTTGAGTACAGTTGTGATTTAAAAAAAAAAGCTACACTCAAACTGTTACTCGAGTATTTGATTGTACTCTGAGTTACTTGGCACAAAATAAGTGGATACAAAGTTATACTGAAAAGTGACTGTTCAGCAGCACCCTTATAGCTGACGTTGTAGTTTATGAAATTTTTTTTTCTGTTTACTGTTTTGTTAAATATTACATTATTTGAATTAAATGTGAGGGCATATTCAGATAGTTTGTTATAGTTACTTTGGACTAAACATTTAAAGGAAACCCTGTACATGCTGGTGAAACTACAGTCACATACAATGAGTATATGCACAAAAAAGCTGCAAATTTATAAGTTAAAAATTTATAAGAAAAAAGTAGGTCAGAATTTATGAATTTATTTATTTCGGATAGTACATTACAGGTTAAAAGAAACTGTATAATATAACAACAAGGTCAAATTAGACAAAGACTCCTTCTACTATACAATTCCACGTGAGTTATCCGAAATGGGTGATGGCTGAAGCCGCAGCTTATATTGCCCACCCATATTCCATCCAAGAATTCAAAGGAGAAAAAAGAGAAAACAAGACAAGAGCGATTACAATATAAACAAGGCTAAGACAAAATATGACTGAGAGAAAAAGAAAACTGAGCTAGTCTAAGTTAAGCGGTTACTATTCAAAAACAAATCTAAGACATAGTGTCACAGAGAAAAAAGAAAAACTAAGCTATAACACAACACAGGCTGGAAATGTCAATCCTTATGTGAGTTTACATGTCGTCTTGTAAATATGTTTGGAGTATTTCTTCCTTTAGTTTTTGTTTAAATTGTCCAAGCTTTGTACATGATTTTAATTCAGGTCCAAAATCGTTCCATAATCTGACACCTTGCACTGAAATACAGTGTTGCTTGGTAGTTGTTCTCACTGTAGGCTTTTGAAATATACATGTTCCTCTGAAGTGATATCGTTTCTCCCTTGTTTGGAACAACTTTTGGATATTTGCGGGCAGTGATAGATTCTTCACTTTGAACATTATTATTGCGGTTTTAAAGTCGATCAGATCTTTCAACTTGAGAGTTTTTTGTTTAAGAAAAAGTGGGTTTGTTGGTTCCCTGTAAGCTGCTTTGTTGATTATTCTAATAGCTCTCTTTTGAAGCATAAAGAGTGGATATATGTTTGTTTTATATGTATTTCCCCATACTTCATTACAATATGTCATGTATGGGAGTATTAATGAATGATACAAGGTGTATAGTGTGGGTTGATTCAGCAAATTTTTCACTCTGTGTAATATTGCAATTGATTTGGATACTTTACCTTTTATATAATTAATATGTGGCTTCCAACACAGTTTGTTATCAATTATTACTCCAAGGAATTTAGTTTCGGATACCCTTTCAATCTCTACACCATTTACACTGAGTTTGGGTACTGGGTAGTTGTGATGGTTGTTAAAGACTATAAATTTTGTCTTGCTTAAATTGAGCGTTAATTTGTTTGAATCAAACCACAGTTTCAGCTTTCCTAATTCCTTTCCGAGTGTATCCAGAAGTTGTTCCAAGTTGTTTCCACTGCATAGCAGGTTAGTGTCATCAGCAAACAATATTAAGTCCATTTTTTCTGAAACTTTACATATATCATTTATATACATATTGAATAATAATGGTCCCAAAACTGAACCCTGTGGGACTCCACAGGTGACCTTCAGTAGCTCTGAGTTTTTGTTGTTAACACATACAAACTGATATCTATTCTTTAAGTAACTTCTTAACCAGGACAGTGCTACCCCTCTGATACCACAATTTTGTAGTTTCTTTAATAATAGATTGTGATCTACTGTATCAAATGCTTTTTTAAGATCCAGGAATACTCCAACTGAATACTCTTTATTTTCAATGGCTGTTGATATTTTTTCTGTAAATTCCATTAAGGCATATGCTGTTGTCCTTTTGTGTCTGAACCCATATTGCTGCTCACACAATAAATCATTCTTCAGTATGAAGTTGTCAATTCTCTCATAGAATATTTTTTCAAGTATCTTGGAAAATTGCGGTAATAGTGAAATTGGTCTGTAGTTGGAGAGTTCCCCTCTGTCGCCTGTCTTGTAAATCGGAATTACTTTAGCTATTTTCATTGCATTGGGAAATATACCTGATTGGAGAGACAGGTTACAGATATACGTCAGTGGTTTCACTATGCATTCGATAACAGTTTTGACTAGTAGCATATCAATACCATCGCAGTCAGTAGATGTTTTACTTTTGAACGATTTAACAATTTCAATGACCTCTCTTTCGTCTGTGTTCTTTATGAAGATGGAGTCTTTTATAGCAGTGTTACTGCATATTGTATCGCCTGTAGGCACCGTAGTGGGTATTTCTCGGGCCAGTTTAGGTCCAATGTTAACAAAAAAATTATTAAATTCATCTGCAGGTGAAGCTATATTCACATTCGGAGTCGATTTATTATTTTTTGGAGTGTTAGTTGGGTAGCTGGTATTTCTGCTTTTATTTCCAAGGATACTGTTGATTATTGTCCATGTATTTTTAATATTGTCTTTGTTTTTTTCCAGTTCTTTACTGTAATAGTCTCTTTTACTACATCTTATTATATATGTTAACTTATTTTTGTATGTTTTATACCGCTGCTCTGCTTCTTTTGTCCTTTTCTTTATGAAAGCTTTATATAATAAATTTTTCTTTTTACACGCCTTTTGTAGTCCTTTGGTTAGCCATGGTTTGTCAGTAAATTTGTGTTTAAGCTTTTTTTTAACTAATGGGCAGTTTTTTTCATAAAGAGTGGTTACAATGTTTGTAAATGTGTCATAGGCTTCATTTACATCTGATACATAGACTTCTGTCCAGTCTTGCTTCAGCAAGTCCTCTTTAAAAGAACTGATTGCGTTTGGTGATTTGTGTCTGAACGATTTTGAGATTTTTTCTGGGTTGGGCCCCGTGTGGCCATGGATAAGTGCAAAGATTGGCAAGTGGTCGCTTATATCATTTATCAATAATCCACTTTCTATTTTCTTGTCGAGAACATTGACAAACAGGTTGTCAATAAGTGTAGCAGAGTGAGCTGTGATTCTACTGGGATGTGTTATTGTGGGATATAGACTCATGCTGTACATAGAGTTCATGAACTCTGTAACTACATTTTGTTGATGTGGATTAAGTAGATCAATATTGAAATCTCCACAAATTGCTACCATTTTCTTACTAGTAATATTATTGTACAGCTCGACTAATTTATCTCTGAATGTCTCAATGCAAGTTCCCGGCGTTCTGTATATGCAGCTTATGATTAGATTTTTTGTTTTGTCTAGGTCAATCTCAACAGTAACACATTCCAGAATCCCTGGTAGTGCTGAGGACATTTCATTTACAAGCTTACATCTATATAGGTCATCAATATACAGTGCAACACCACCACCCTTTTTTTGAGATCTGTTAATGTTAAACATCTGATATCCCTCTATTGCCATCAGGGGAGCCTGGTCTGCATTAAGCCAGGTTTCAGAGACTGCTATAGCTGTGAATTTTCTGTTTAGCTGTTTTAAATAGTCCTGAATCTGTGAGAAGTTTTTGTTAAGACTTCTGCTATTGAAGTGTATTATTGACAGTTTACCATCTAATTGCACTTGACTTTTGAATTGCTTTTCAGTGTAATATTCACAGTGGTTATGAATATTATTGAAAAAGTGGTTATCATGATCAATATCATTCTCCATCTCTTGTGGTTTATGTTCAGCATAGTGGCATATTTTTAGAGTTTGAGTTTCCTCACTCTGTGTTTCATAGTCAGTGTTCATTTGTATTTATCTAAGTCAGTAGCATCTCTGATCATTATACTTTTTGCTTGCTCAGGTGTTCCATTTAGTTTAATCCAAATTCTACAATTTCTTGTCCAGGTTGACTGTATCTTATTATGTTTCTTTAGCATCCGTGCCTGCCGTGCTAATTCAGCGTTTTTTTTTTTGTCAGGTGTTCATTTAGGTAAACTTGAGTTTCCTTTAGTTTTTTGGCCTGCCTCAGTATGTCATTTTTCACCCTCCTGTTCACAAAGCGCATCACAATTGATTTCTTTGTTTTGTTATCTTTCTTCAGTAAAGCATAACAGGCTGAGATTGCATTGGCTTCTACCTTAATGTCTTTATCATTAAGGAACTGAAGCACTTGGTTTTCTAAGGACATTGATTCACTTATGGAAGCATGTTCACCACTCAGTCCTGTAGCGGCATGGGCGTACGACTGATATCTGATGTCTAGTCCACTTATAACTATGTCATCAATGCGAGAACCTTGTTCAAGATCCTCAACGCGTTGCTCCAAAAGACGCCCGTGTTGCTCCTTTTTGCTTATAACAAAAAGCCAGATTTTTTTTTTTAAGTGTAATTAATATAATAACGTTACTGGAGTACAACTTGTGAATATTCTACCCCAGGAGGCCGTACTTCTCCTGCTCCATCCACCTCTGTCTCTGCGTTGAAGGCGCTGCATTTTCAGGCGTGAGAACAGTCATCAAACAGTTAAACGTCGATGTTGCGGTCATGCCGCAGGTACGCGCGCACAGACTGATGTGAGGCTTCATAAGTGAGCTGCTGCGGCTCCTCATCCTCAGTGATCCCACGGCAGCAGCTGCAGCGGCTTGATACGATGGCGCTGGCGGACACAGAGCGCGCAGCGACCGGCTGCGGAGACCCATCCTGCGCCCCGTTTTCTGAGATCATCGAGCTGAACGTCGGCGGACAGGTCTATGTCACCAGACACAAAACTCTGATTGCCGTCCCAGACTCACTCCTGTGGAACATGTTCAGCAAGAAGTCCCCCAAGGAGTTGGCGAGAGACAGCAAGGGGCGCTTCTTCTTGGACAGGGACGGCTTTCTGTTCCGCTACATCCTCGACTATCTCCGAGACCTCAACTTGGTCCTGCCGGACTACTTCCCGGAGAAGAGCCGACTGCAGAGGGAGGCTGACTTTTTCCAGCTGCGGGACCTGGCCAAGCGCCTCAGCCCGCGGGTGAGTAAGGAGAATTCAATCAGCGAGGAGATCAGCCAGAGCGACACGGAGGACGGCGCGCAGCAGTGCGGCTCCTCCGGCGGCGCGGAGACTTTACGCACGGCCGCGTCCGTGAGCGGAGCCATGCGCTCCCCCTCCCTGGACTCCAGGAAGTCGGGCTACATCACGATAGGATACCGAGGCTCGTACACTATTGGCAGAGACATCCAGACCGACTCCAAGTTCAGGCGAGTGGCGCGCATCACGGTGTGCGGGAAGACGTCTCTGGCTAAGGAGGTGTTTGGAGACACGCTGAACGAGAGCCGGGATCCGGACAGGCCGCCGGAGAGATACACGTCCCGCTACTACCTCAAATATAATTTTCTAGAGCAGGCATTTGACAAGCTGACAGAGGCGGGCTTCCACATGGTGGCCTGCAGCTCCACGGGCACGTGCGCCTACACCAGCAACGACCCAAACGAGGACAAAGTGTGGACAAGCTACACGGAGTATGTCTTCTGTCGGGAATAACCACGCCAGTCCCCCATGATGTATATACAGCTGCATATTTCACAGCCAGAAAGTGTCGTTTGCTCTGGACATTTGTGAAGGGGTGAATGAAATTATTGATCTGCTCTTGCCTGAAAGAGGAGTTTGATCAGGGGTCTGCAAGCTGAGGCTCCAGAGCCAGATGGGGATCTTTTGGTTGAGTGAGGCCTTGATTAAATAAATAAATAAATAAATGGGGGAAGCGCACTATTATGGGGGGGGGGGGGGGGTTCATATTTACATGTTAAAAGTGTCAGATTTTTGCAGAAAAGGTGCAAATCTAAAGAATTTTTTTTTTATAACTCTAGACAATTTATGTGAGGCGTCAAATTGATTGGAAAAGGCACAACTTTGTGAGTAAAAAAGTTCCACAAGTGTGGCAAATTTACAAGAAAGGATAACAAATTTACCTAAAATAGATTGTAAATTTCAGAGAAAAGTTGTAAAATTACAAAAAAAAAAAAAAAAAAAATGAGGAAAAAGTCATGAGAAAATATGCAAGAAGTTGCAAAAGAGAAGTAACAAATTTACCAGAAAAGTCAGCTATTTACTATATGCATGAAGCTATAATATGACAGGAGAGATATGGCATTAACCCCCTGCTGTATGGTAAAAAACAAAACCTTATTGCACAATATTTTTTAAAAAAGTGATGGACAATATGCATACTTATCCAGATCTGCCCCCAAATTTAACGGATTCATTCTTCTACCTCCAATGAAAATTCCATCAAACTCTGTTTAGTAGTTTTTGAGAAATCCTGCAAGCAAACAAACCTTATTGATCACATATCCTCCTTGGTAATGAAGGAAGAATAGCTGAGTTATGTTTTGCTACTCTGTGCAGTTTGCCAAAATGATGTATGGGTTGCAGATCTCTGATTATGACGCAGAAGTCCCCGCAAATTGATTCTCCACACAAGCTTTGGACAGGATGTCTAGAAAGTAATTAGCAATTTGGAGGTTTAAACTAAGCAGAGCATCATCCAACGCCAACAAAATGCCATCATCTGCATCTCGTAGAGCTGCATGTCAGTGTTTCAATCATATCTGACTCAGTGCCGTGTGAATTGAGTGGCATCCAGGAACAGACCAACAGCAATTAGTATTCAGTGTCATTGTGACTTCTAGGCTTGCTCGAGCACTTATTGGGCCAAGTTTTTTTGTTTTTTGTATCTAATAGGCAGTTCAGTCGCTGACATGACTGTAAGTGTAGTGTTGGTAGACTTGTATTTGTTATAATCTTTGTTCACTTTAAATAAAAAATCTTTTACTCTGTCATTCTCAACCCTTTGCCAGTCTTCCTCTTAACATCTGCACAAAGTGTACAGAATGACTAAACTCTGGTATTCATCCCCATCCAACCTTTTTTTTTTTTTTTACTTAGCTGGGAATCAAAGCCTCAGAGTGATGCCCTGCTGCAGAAATCTCACCCCATCATGCTGCCAAAGTTGGCAGGCTGACACAATTTGTCACACGAGAAGCAACACGCCACAGAATGTCTTCACTTATCGTGCTCTCCGTCGACTTATAAAATCCCGACTTTGAACTTTTCTTTCTTTGGAGCGTCCCTCTTGCACACCGAATGCTTCAGCTTGTTAATAAATCAAATGAACAAAAATGAACAGGGCAGTACTGACATGCAGCAGGATGATCCATTTCTAAATATTATTTTCCCCTCACATGAATTCAGCTCCAAGTGGCATGTGGATGCAAATAGTGCAGCTGTCCCCACACACACATGATGTCATTATCATTTCAAGTGTAAATAATGAAAGGGTCCAGCTGCACACAAATAGGATGGTCCAGGCTGCCAGGGACTGTGAATGAAAGGGGAGTCGATTGGTGCACCTCTGCTGTGTGAGCAGAATTATTTGACCCGCCTATGTGTAACCAGGCCTGGATTATGTGCTTCATTTAAAATAGACATGGAAAAAAGGGCCTTACACTCCTGGCTATGGTTGGGATTAACGGACATTAAGGCTTCATAGCTCCACAGCCTCTGTTGGGGTCCAGAAACATCCTCGCAAGGGGAACATTTTTAGGTTTCACTGGCTGAATACTGTAATGTGTGAAAATATTATTATTATTGTGTGTTATGGGTGACGGCTACACCTTTCCAGTTCCGCCGCCACCCAGGGTATGAAAGGCTGACCCGGAAGAGGCATGGTCTCTTTTATGACCAGACCTCTGCCTAGACGGGAGCGCCTTTGTGTTCCGTGAGTTGGATAATAAAGCTTAAGTTCTATTGCACCTTCGGCCTCATTATTGAAGTCACGGTTATGGACATAACATTTGGCAACAAGGATAAAGATATGGAAAAAAGTGTTTCTAGTATTCAGCCATTTTTGAAGCTCCCAGGCGAGCCACCAGTTCCCTGGGCGAGGTGGTTTGCAGTGTTTCAAAACCATTTGGTGGCATTGAACCTCAGCAAATTGGAGAAACTACGTGCATGAGTGATATTGATCCATAATCTTGGCATAGAAGGGCAACGTATTCTCAGCACATTGGGTGAGAGTGATAATTTTAAGGACGTGGTTGAGCTAATGGCGCATTACTTTTGCGCTCCTGAGAACGTCATTGTCCAGAGGATCCAGTTCAAACAGCGCCGCCAGCAGCCGGGAGAGTCAGTATAACGGTATGTTGCTGACCTGTGCCAGCTGGCTGGAGATTACCTATTTGGGGCTATGGAGGAAGAAATGATCCGCGATCAGCTGGCGGAGCACATGCTGTGTTTGGCAGCACGGTTGACTCCTCACGCACTCCGGTGACCTGACGCTGAACACGGCTGTGGAGATAGCTCAGCAGTACGAAGCAGCGGATAAACTATCAAAGGACCTCGATGAGAGAATGACGTTGAGGCAGCCTGACCCACAGTCAGCGGCGCAGGCTGTGGACCCGGGTAGCGATGACAGCGTAGAAGATAAAGAAGACTACGCTACAGCTATTAAGATTAGGTCCTCCCCGGGATCGCCCAGATGTTTGGGCTGCGGGTCCACCAAGCACTGATATAAGGCAAGAGAGTGTCCGGCGAGGGGCAAACGCTGCGGCAAGTGTGGACTCCTACATCATTTCGCCAGGGTCTGCAAAAAGTTTGAGCGAGAGGAACAACGACGTGAAGCGGATTCCCCCGCCACGACTCCTACGGTTATTCACACCATCCCCCCAAGCACAGATGGCCACATATACTGTGAGGTGATTCTGGACAGTGTGGAAGTGCCGTTGTTGGTTGACACGGGCACAGCAGTGTCCGCATTGAATTGGCCTACTGTGAGGAGTTTGTTCCCGCATTACCGTGTGAGAGGACTGTCGACGCCGTATTGTGGCTATGGGGGTAACAGGTTAGCCATCGTGGGTTCACTGGAGCTGACAGCGAGGTACAAGTTAGCTGTGGTGTCCAATATCCAGTTTGTGGTGACTGTCAGTGGGTTGAACATGACGGGCTGCGACCTATTCTATGGACCGGGCTTCACGATCACCAGTGGCAACGGAGAAGAGTGATCGGGCTGTGGTTTGTGGGACCGACTGGTTCCGAGTGTGGTGGACGATGCGGTATGGGACGAAGATTGGCCTAGTATTCTGGGAGATGGACAGGACCAATCCCACCCAGGGCCATCGCGGGAAGGTTCCGATGCCAGGGCCCAAGTTGCCCTGGATGTGGGAACTGGGTCGCATGGTAGAACACCCGTGACAGTGGGTGGAGCTATGGGGATGGCTCCCTCTGGTTCCGGAGTTCGGCCGGGAGGTACCAAAAAGCAAGGGGCTACAACGGCTTCGCCTGCGTCACAAATGAAAGAGAGCGGGGCAGGACCGACTGGCACAGTGGACCGACGTGCCACACAGGAACACTGGAGACCGAGTCGGGCTTCTCGAGGGGTTGCTGGAGCGGTTTGACCCAGAAAAGAGGCCCGGGCTAGACGTCGTGGACATTTGAAGCTGAGTCGAGCTCCCCTGGGGGTCGCTGATGTGGTTCAACCCAGGGTGGTGGCTCAGCTAAGGGGGGTTCACGGCAAGCGGAAATGACGAGAAGATCAGGGACGGCTACAGGTGGTGGCCGTTTGGGAGGACGGTTATCTTCAAGTGTCCGATGGCTCATGAAGACATCCCAACGCGTTACGGCGCGCCATTGAGGAGATGGAGGTGTCGGGGCTCCGACGTGGTTCATCTCTGGGGGCGAAACGAAGAAGAAGCTCTGGACGGGACCTGCCGGATGGGTCTCTGGGGGGTGGTCTTCCCATCGAGACTGTATGGTGGTAGGGGGTGATGTGTTTTGAGCTGAATTATTAACATGTTAATGGCTGTAATATTAATGTGTGCACTAACTAGGCTGCGTTGTTGTTCTGTCAAAGTGATGAATGCATGAAAGTGGCTATGTTAAGTGCCCATTCTAAAAAAAAAAAAAAAAAAATTCTTTTACCAAAGGGTGTGTGCTGAAATGTGCCATATTTTTAATATGTGTGAATTGCCCGAACCACGTAGTTAATATGCTGCTATGTGAATTACCCAGTTTTTCATTCATTCATTCATCTTCTTCCGCTTAATCCTTTTCGGTTCGTGGGGGGGCTGGAGCCTATCCCAGCATCTTTGGGAGAGGGGCAGCGTACACCCTGGACAGATCACCAGTCCATCGCAGGGCCAACACAGAGAGACAGACAACCATTCACTCTTACAGTCATACCGAAGGACAATTTAGAATCCCCAGTTTTGATGCCAATTAACCTAACTTGCATGTTTTTGGCATGTGGAAGGAAACTGGAGAAATCCCGGAGTAAACCCACGCAGACACGGGGAGAACATACAAACTCCACACAGATCACTGTTGGTCAGGGGCTGGGATCGAACCCAGGATCCCCTGGCCAAGGGTGAGTTGCTGTGCTGCCGCAGTGCTAAACACTCTTCCACCGCGCCGCCCTACCCACTTTGTCTGAAAAAAAAAAGAAGAAAGACAACAAGCCCAACGGTGTTTATATTGTTGTATTGTGGAGAAAGGAGGCAGGCGAGACAACGAGCTGGATGACACAGTTACTTTATTCTTTCTCCAACATATTTTACAGCAAAAGAGAGTCTCGGGTCTCTGTGTATTTCTCTTTTATACCATGTACAGTGGGGCAAAAAAGTAGTTAGTCAGCCACCAATTGTGCAAGTTCTCCCACTTAAAAGATGAGAGAGGTCTCCAATTTTTATCATAGGTATACCTCAACTATGAGAGACAAAATGAGAAAAAAAAAATCCAGAAAATCACATTGAAGGATTTTTAATGAATTAATTGATAAATTCCTCGGTAAAATAAGTATTTGGTCACCTACAAACAAGCAAGATTTCTGGCTCTCACAGACCTGTAACTTCTTCTTTAAGAGGCTTCTCTGTCCTCCACTTGTTACCTGTATTAATGGCACCTGTTTGAACTCGTTATCAGTATAAAAGACACCTGTCCACAACCTCAAACAGTCAGACTCCAAACTCCACTATGGCCAAGACCAAAGAGCTGTCAAAGGACACCAGAAACAAAATTGTAGACCTGCACCAGGCTGGGAAGACTGAATCTGCAATAGATAAGCAGCTTGGTGTGAAGAAATCAACTGTGGGAGCAATTATTAGAAAATGGAAGACATACAAGACCACTGATAATCTCCCTCGATCTGGGGCTCCACGCAAGATCTCACCCCGTGGGGTCAAAATGATCACAAGAACGGTGAGCAAAAATCCCAGAACCACACGGGGGGACCTAGTGAATGACCTGCAGAGAGCTGGGACCAAAGTAACAAAGGCTACCATCAGTAACACACTATGCCGCCAGGGACTCAAATCCTACAGTGCCTGACGTGTCCCCCTGCTTAAGCCAGTACATGTCCAGGCCCGTCTGAAGTTTGCTAGAGAGTATGGATGATCCAGAAGAGGATTGGGAGAATGTCATATGGTCAGATGAAACCAAAATAGAACTTTTTGGTAAAAACTCAACTTGTCGTGTTTGGAGGAGAAAGAACACCATACCTACTGTGAAGCATGGGGGTGGAAACATCATGCTTTGGGGCTGTTTTTCTGCAAAGGGACCAGGACGACTTATCCATGTAAAGGAAAGAATGAATGGGGCCATGTATTGTAAGATTTTGAGTGAAAACCTCCTTCCATCAGTAAGGGCATTGAAGATGAAACGTGGCTGGGTCTTTCAGCATGACAATGATCCCAAACACACCGCCCAGGCAACGAAGGAGTGGCTTCGTAAGAAGCATTTCAAGGTCCTGGAGTGGCCTAGCCAGTCTCCAGATCTCAACCCCATAGAAAATCTTTGGAAGGAGTTGAAAGTCTGTGTTGCCCCAGCAACAGCCCCAAAAGATCACTGCTCTAGAGGAGATCTGCATGGAGGAATGGGCCAAAATACCAGCAACAGTGTGTGAAAACCTTGTGAAAACTTACAGAAAACGTTTGACCTCTGTCATTGCCAACAAAGGGTATATAACAAAGTATTGAGATGAACTTTTGTTTTTGACCAAATACTTATTTTACCGAGGAGTTTACCAATTAATTCATTAAAAATCCTTCAATGTGATTTTCTGGATTTTTTTTTCTCATTTTGTCTCTCATAGTTGAGGTATACCTATGATAAAAATTGGAGACCTCTCTCATCTTTTAATTGGGAGAACTTGCACAATTGGTGGCTGACTAAATACTTTTTTGCCCCACTATATATATATATATATATATATATATATATATATATATATATACACACACACACACATATATATATATATATATATATATATATATATATATATATATATATATATGACATAGTTCCTCAAATCATCACTGACTGTGGAAACTTCACACAGATTCTGTGTCTCTCCACTCTATCTCCAGACTTTGGGACTTTGATTTCCAAATGAAATGCAAAATTTACTTTTATCTGAACAGAGGTCATCTGCTGGTGTTTGTCCACTGTGTTTTATCAAGACCAAAGTCAGTGCAGTCGTCTACCAGGAAATGTTACAGTATATCATGCTTCCCTCTGCTGACAAGCTTTATGGAGAAGCTGATTTCCTTTTCCAGCAGGACTTGACCCCCTGCCCCCCCCCCCCACACACACACACACACACTACCAAAAGTATCAAAACCTGGTTTAATGACCATGGCATCACTGTGTTTGATTGGCCAGCAAACTCTCCTGACCTAAACCTCACAGAGAGTCTATGGAGTATTGTCAAGAGAAAGATGAGAGACACCAGACCCAACAATGCAGACGAGCTGAAGGTCACTATCAAAGCAACCTGGACCTTCATAACACCTCAGCAGTGCCACAAGCTGATCACCTCCATGCCACGCCACATTAATACAGTAATTAATCCAAAAGGAGCCCTGACCAAGTACTGGGTGTGTACATGGACATACTTTTCAGTCGGTCAACATTTCTATTAAAAAACTATCTTTTAAAATTAATTTTATGTAATATTCTAATTTTTTGAGAAACCGAATTTGGGGTTTTCATGGGTTGTAAGCCATAATAATCAAAATTAAAATAAATAAACACTTGAAATATATCACACTCTGTGTAATGAATCTATATAATATATGGGTTTCACTTTCTGAAATGAGTGACAAAAAATATTGAATTTTTTCATGATATTCTAATTTTTTGAGATGTACCTGTACTCCACCTGTCCCCCTCTAGTTTTAGTTTTGTGTGCATGGGTAGGCTCTGCTATTTTACCTACTGTTAGTGTGTGATTCGGGTTGCAAATTTGGGTGGGTCTAAATGGTGTGTGTTTTGGACTTTTCTACGGGGGGGATGTAATGTATGAAAATATTATTATTATTGTGTGTTATGGGTGACGGCTACACCTTTCCGGTTCCGCAGCCACCCAGGATATAAAAGGCTGACCTGGAAGAGGCAAGGTCTCTTTTACGACCAGACCTCTGCCTAGATGGGAGCGCCTTTGTGTTCTGTGAGTTGGATAATAAAGCTAAGTTCTATTGCACCTTCGGCCTCGTTATTGAAGTCATGGTTATGGACATAACAAATACATCAGTCTGCTTCAATTTGGCTCCAAACAAATGAAAATCTGGACATCATGGCTGAGGCTTAGCCAGCCAATTTTGTTTAGCCACTGCAGGGAAAGAACAAATGTCAAAAAAAAAATCAAGATGAATTAAAGCTGCGAGCAGCGATAAACAGGCCCTCACATCCTTGCTACACCTCGGCCTTGCCACTCAGAGTGCAAAACTCCGCGCAGGCTCCATTCTCCCTCTCCAACTCTCTCCCTCCCGCTCTTTGTCCGTCCGGCCTTCCATAACGCCATCCGCCCATCCAGCCGCCATCCATTTGCTCATCAATCCATTTGCCTGTCCATCCGTCCATACCGCCATCCATCATCGGTCTGTCCATCTGTCCATCTGTACATTGTAAGAGAGCGCCTCGGCAGGGATACTGTATAAGCTCGTGGATCACCTTAAAAATCTAATATGTTTATCCATAGCCTAAAAGTATGGAATAAGGTTTCCACCCGCAGGAACTGAATTTGAATTTGAATTATTTGAATTTGAATAACTGAATTTGAACCTGAATTAATTAGTTTGAATAATTGCTTTTAATATTTGAATCTGAATTGCCTAATTTGAAATTGAATCTATTGGTTTGAATGTGTATTGCAATAAAATTGAAACTGTATTTCATTTACTGGAAAAATTTGTCTCCCTAATTCATTATCAGAGTTCAGTTTCATTACTTGTCATACAAATTCAGTTTTTTATTTCAGATTTTTGTGCCACACACTGGGACCAAGCCTCAGCCAAAACTAGTCGAGCACAGATAGAAAGAACTCTGTTTTACATCTGCAACTCTCTCTTTCCGTGCTGTTTACCTGTTAACGCCTGCACAGTGTTACAACCCGAGTGCCGGTTCCGTCCACACTTGGCTCTTATATCATTATTTCCAGGCTTTGACAGCAGTGGGTTCCTTCTAGTTCTCCGGGCTATTATTATGACAGCGCCCGGTGGCGCTCCCTGCTGTCAAAGTCAACAGCTGTGCTGCATTCGGGGTCATTAGTGACCGGTGTTAAAAGCGGGCGCTGAATGCACCCCGATGCAGCAGTCTCTGTTAAGACACGTTCTGTTGAGATAACTTCTGTTATGATATTGTCTGTTATTCTTCATCTGTGATTCTACTGTCACATCGTCTGACGCATCAGGCGTTCCCCGGCTCAGACGCTGTTCATTCGTCATCCTTTGTAAGTTATCCTGTGATTGTCCTACCTGCACTGTTGTGTGTATTATTCTCTGTTCCTGCACTTCCTAATAAAACATCACTGCAACTCAGTGGTGACTGCTGGCGTCTTATGGTGGCTCGTGAGGGCCACCGTGACAGTAGACTGCTGCCAGTACGTCCGGAGAGGGGCGTTGCGCTGAGACGCCATTCACTGTGAGTTAAGCAGTATTGGACTGTTGCTCTTACCTGTCTGGGTACCGTTGCTGAAGCATGCCGTCGCGGAGGTCCCGCACTCAGAGTCCGAGCGATGTCTTCGCAGACGCCCTTGAGTGCATGGATGAAATCCTTAACACTGCCTCCCTCCTCGACTTCAGCAGCGACGTGCACCGGTACCTGGACCAAGCTGAGGAGGTCCTCGACTATCTCCCCCGCTTCCCCGACCATCCTGAGGTGAGCGCAAGGAGGTTGGACATTGCTGCACAGCGCGAGATACTCCGCGGGCTGGAAGGAAATCCCGGCAGGAAGCTGAAGAGGAGGAAACGCCGTCCCTTGCTTCGGGATCCCGCTCCTGCCTCCATTCCGGCCCGGGAATTCGCACCATCCAGAGGTCTTTCTCCATTCAGCATGACGTCACTCGGGATTCCCCCGGAGGAGCTGCAGCTAACAGCAATCAAGGTCCGGGACCGAGTGGCTGCTGCTCGCTCTGCTGTGCATCCGTCTATAACCATTAAGCATGTGACGGCGGCAGTTCGACTGGTGGAGAGGAATCCAGAGTTGCGTGATTTCCCCGAGTTCGACGCCCTCCTCGCCTCTGTCTCCGCACAGGAGCGGCGGTTCCTGGACCTCACCTTCGCTTCGCCTTCCACCAGAGACCGTCGTAACCTCCATAACCCTCTTCAGCATGAACCCCGTCTGGATCCAGCTCCGGGTCACCGCAAGGGCTCAGTCCCTCGCACAGCTGCCTCTCCTGCGCCTCGTCAGAGGGGATTTCCCGCAGCCTCATCTCCCCCCGGGCCATCTCCCGCTCTCTCGTCAGCGTCCAGTGCCCGGCTCATTTCGGCTGTCGCCCCCTCCTCCTCAACGCATTCCCCGGCCGCTGTGTGTACTCCGAGTCTAGCCCGGGCGAGTCCCGTCCCGGAACCATCTCCAGCGGATCCACCTCGTCCTTCCAGGAGGCCCGCTGTCACTGTCCAGCGGGGAAAGGGAGGAGCAACGTCCGCTACAGCAGGCACCACTCAACCTTCAGGAGACAGGCAAGTCCAAGTTCATTCACACTCTCGTTATTGGGACTTGCTCTGTCAGACTCCTGGAGGTGGAGTTCGGGGTTCGCAGCTCCCCGAGCTCCCATCACCTGCTGTGGCTGTCATTATTAACCCCGCATCCTCTGTGTCTCCCTCCTGAGAGGTCCTCGACGCCAGGCCAATGTCGCTGGATGAGGACGGGGCCTGCGGTTCTGGAGAGCCTGGTTCCGGTTCCGCAGCCATGCCGTGGGTGGTGGAGGAGGGTGGACTGCAGCGTGGAACCTGCGCCGAAGAGGAAGTGTCCCCGGGTCTCCACGGACGAGCGGTCCAGTCCAGCGGGTCAAGGGTCCCCTGCCACTACGCCATGCGAGCCGTCGGCATGGGCTTCGGTGCCGGAGGATCCAGGAGCTGCGCACGCCATCATGCCAGCTGCGGAGCCCGCCGTTAGCTGAGTGGGAGCCTGAAGACAACCTCCTGCCGTCTGAGCCCGGATCATCGAAGTCCTGGACGGCGTCAGAACTCGAGATCAGTCAAGTGCTCTGTGTTGTCTTTCTTTACTCCATCTTTGAGCATTTTTGCCTGTCTCTTGGGGAGGCGAGCCGGGTGCGGCCAGCCGCTACATCCGAGCTTGTCTTGCCGGGTTCTGGCGCTGCCGGTGATCCTGATCCCGGTTCTTTTCTCTCTCCTGAGCCTTCTCCCAGGGTCGTCGGCGAGGATCTGAATTCGCCCGCTGTGCCAGAGGTTCCGGGTTCGGGGTTGGAGGTCGGTCCTGGTGCGGCGCCTACCCAATCGGGGTCTGACGCGGACGCAACCGAGACCCAATCAGGGTCCTTCGCGGGAGCAACCGCGACCCAATCAGGGTCCGACGAGGGTGCGGCACCAGCAGTTTCCAGGTTCGGTGAGGGAGCTGCAGATCCCCTGCTGCCGGATACTGGACGGGCTCATCTCCATCATCACCATCGTCACCCTCCTCGTTCTCCTGAGGACCGCAACCCATCTCCACCTGGGGCTGTTGGGGTTCCGAATGCTCTGCCCGGTTCTCCCTCGTCTTCCCCTTCTCCAGCGAGACCGCCGGCTACTTCCCCCCTACGGTCCTGGTGGGCAAGCGATGCGGGTTGGCCGCCTGAAGGACTGCCGAGCTCATTTGGCTCTCTGGGCCAGCCTCCCGACCCATTGGACCCCCTGTTTGGCGACCTGGTCTGGCCGCCTGAAATTTACTGTTTCCGGGCATGGGACTGGGGTAGGCCGCCCAAACTGTCCTTTTCCCCCCTGCCTGCATTGTGGCCGCTTGATGCCGGACGGCCCCCCGAACTGTCAGCCTCCATGCCTCAGAGCCGGGACTGCCGTCATCCGGGTTTTTTCATTGTGTTCATGTCTGTAACCTCTGGGATGTGCGGGGGGGCCTGATATGTGATTTTGTATCTCACTTTTTTTTCCTTAGCTGTGATCGGTGTTTTTTCCCTCCTGTCTAATGTCCATTTATTGTTTAAAACCGATATATGTACTGCCTGTTGGGTTCTGTCCCTGTTACCCACACGTTAGGGAGTATTGTTTTTTTTTTTCTCGCCACCTGTCTCTGTAGTTGCTTTGTTGGTCCCCTGTTATCATTTTGTTCTTTTTGACTCTCTCCCTCCTGCCGGCGCCCCATCCGCCCACCCTAGGGGGGTGGGGGTGGGGTTTTGGGTGTTATTTGGGCCGTTCAGGAGCTCGGCCTTGAGGGGGAGGTACTGTTACAACCCGAGTGCCGGTTCTGTCCGCACTCTGATCTTATATCATTATTTCCAGGCTTTGACAGCAGTGGGTTCCTTCTAGCTCCCCGGGCTCTTATTGTGACAGCGCCCGGTGGAGCTCCCTGGTGTCAAAGTCAACAGCTGTGCTGCATTCGGGGTCATTAGTGACCGGTGTTAAAAGCGGGCGCTGAATGCACCCCGATGCAGCAGTCTCTGTTAAGATACCTTCTGTTATGATATCGTCTGTTATTCTTCGTCTGTGATTCTACCGTCACATCGTCTGACGCATCGGGCGTTCCCCGGCTCAGACGCTGTTCATTCATCATCCTTTGTAAGTTATCCTGTGATTGTCCTACCCGCACTGTTCTCTGTTCCTGCACTTCCTAATAAAACATCACTGCAACTCACTGGTGACTGCTGGCGTCTTATGGTGGCTCGTGAGGGCCACCGTGACACACAGACTTGAATGGATAATTCAAAGTGATGTCCAGCAGCCACACACCAGGTTTGTAATAATAATAATGATGTCATGTATGAGAAGAGGCGTCGTGTATGCATACAAAACATTATTAGCCATGGCAACAGATTAGCAGAGATTAACAGCAGAGCCTCCATTCAGGTGTTGGAGGTGTAGCAGCCCAGAAGGAGGTGATTGTGCTGTCAGGACACTGCTCTTTCAAAAACCAGAGGCTTTCTGTGAGAGATTTTTCTTCGACACAAAGTTCAGTGGAGTCAGAAAGTGGACAAAGGTCAGTAACGTGCTAATATTAGCTATTTAGAAGACGTAATTATGAAATGATAATAAGAATGAAGCATTCTGCCTTCTCTGAGTTACTAAGAGGATGGAGACTGTAGTTACAGTGGTTGTCAGTCCTTTAAAATTAGGTTTCAAACTAATAAAGCTGTGAGTAGGTTGGCAAGTAAATTGATAGTCATTAGCTTGATAACTAGCCACAGTCAGCTGGTAAGATGCTAACTCAGAAATCAGTACTTAAAAACGACTTTAAATATACTCTATAGATTATCCATCAAAACTGCCACACTTTAGATTTGTAACAGCCTAATATTACATTGAATGTATTGATAAAAACCATTGCCATTAAACTTATTGTCATATTTGCCATGTGACAGCAGATGATCAATAACTGTCCAGTTTTGTCTGTTTCATTATTAACTACAGAGAGCACATCCACAATATTAGTGCAATATTGTTTGCATGGTAATTTATAATCTGTAACATACAGTGGTGTGAAAAAGTGTTTGCCCCCTTCCTGATTTCTCATTTTTTTGTATGTTTGTCACACTTTAAATGTTTCAGATCATCAAACAAATTTAAATATTTGACAAAGATAACAAGTAAATACAAAATGCAGTTTTTAAATGAAGGTGTTTATTATTAAGGGTAAAAAAAAAATCCAAACCTACATGGCCCTGTGTGAAAAAGTGATTGTCCCCCCGTTAAAACATAAATTAACTGTGGTTTATCACATCTTTAGAAAGCTGAGTTCAATTTTCTAGCCATTTTTAAAGCTTTGGGACTCCAGTGAACCACAGTGAGAGCCATTATCCACAAATGGCGAAAACATGGAACAGTGGTGAACCTTCCCAGGAGTGGCTGGCCGACCAACATTACCCCAAGAACGCAGCAACAACTCATCCAAGAGGTCACACAAGACCCCACAACAACATCCAAAGAACTGCAGGCCTCACTTGCCTCAATTAAGGTCAGTGTTCATGACTGCACCATAAGAAAGAGACTGGGCAAAAATGGCCTGCATGGCAGAGTTCTAAGACGAAAACCACTGCTGAGCAAAAAGAGCATAAAGGCTTGTCTCAGTTTTACCAGAAAACATCTTGATGATCCCCAAAACTTTTGGGAAAATACTCTGTGGACTGATGAGACAAAAGTTGTACTTTTTGGAAGGTGTGTGTCCCATTACATCTGGCGTAAAAGTAACACAGCATTTCAGACAAGGAACATCATACTAACAGTAAAATATGGTGGTGGTAGTGTGATGGTCTGGGGTTGTTTTGCTGCTTTAGGATCTGGAAGACTTGCTGTGGTAAATGAAACCATGGATTCTGCTGTCTACCAAAAAATCCTGAAGGAGAATGTCCGGCCATCCGTTCGTGACCTCAAGCTGAAGTGCACTTGGGTTCTGCAGCAGGATATTCATCTTCTTCCGCTTAATCCTTTTCGGGTCACGGGGGAGCTAGAGCCTATCCCAGCATCTTTGGGCGAGAGGCAAGGTACACCCTGGACAGATTGCCAGTCCATCGAAGGGCCAACACAGAGAGACAGACAACCATTCACTCTCACAGTCATACCTAAGGACAATTTAGAATCCCCAGTTTTAATGCCAATTAACCTAACTTGCATGTTTTTGGCATGTGGGAGGAAACCGGAGAAGTCCTGGAGTAAACCCACGCAGACACGGGGAGAACATGCAAACTCCACACAGATCACTGTTGGTCGGGGGCTGGGATCAAACCCAGGATCCCCAGGCCAAGGATGAGTTGCTGTGCTGCCACAGTGCTAACCACTCCGCCACCGCGCCGCCCCTTCTGCAGCAGGATAATGATCGAAAACAAACCAGCAAGTCCACCTCTGAATGGCTTAAGAAAAACAAAATGAAGACTTTGGAGTGGCCTAGTCAAAGACCTTAAAAAGTGGTTCATGCTCAAAACACTCCAATGTGGCTGAATTACAACAATTCTGCAAAGATGAGTGGGCCAAAATTCCTCCACAGTGCTGTAAAAGACTCATTGCCAGTTATCGCAAACACCTGATTACAGTTGTTGCTACTAAGGGTGGCCCAACCAGTTATTCAGTTTTGGCGGCAATCACTTTTTCACACAGGGCCATGTAGGTTAGAATTTTTTTCCCCATAATCATAAACACCTTTATTTAAAAACTGCATTTTGTGGTTACTTGTGTTATCGTTGTCTAACATTTAAATTTGTTTGATGATCTGAAACATTTAAGTGTGACAAACATGCAAAAAAATGAGAAGTCAGGAAGGGGGCAAACACACCACTGTATCACATGATGTACAGAACCAGGATTGTATTAACATGATGAGCATATTCAGAGCACACTGAGAGCTTAATCAGAATAAATTATTCTATATTTTCATGTCAGGTGAGTAAATCTCACTAAACATAAGCAAAAATCTGTGACATGTATACTGCATTTTATTTTTTCAACAAATGTGTAGTACATGTGAAGAGTAGACTGCTGTGGAAAAGTTTCGGCCATAAATATATTAAACTTAATTTTTTTTAAAATATTAATTTCTGAAAAGAGAAGAACCAGGTTTATGAGTTTTTAAGTGAATTTATAATTGTATCTAATATAAATCAGTGTTCACATCATTGTCAACTCAGGCTCAGGAAATATGCATGTCTTTTTACTATTTCCTATATGACAGGGGTCACCAAATAAAACTGCAAAAGGGCTGCACGGTGGCGCAGTGGTTTAGCACTGTGGCAGCACTGTTTACCCTCGGCCGGGGGATCGTGGGGATCGTGAGATCGTGGGTTCGATCCCAGCCCCCGACCAACAGTGAGCTGTGTGGAGTTTGCATGTTCTCCCCATGTTGCGTGGGTTTACTCCGCGATTTCTCCGGTTTCCTCCCGCATACCAAAAACATGTAGGTTTAGGGCGCTCGCGCACGCAGCGACCGGCAGCCGGTGGCTTGTCACCAGACTGCAAACCAAATCTACCTACGGGTACAAATAAGTAACAAAAAAAAAACAAACAAACAAAAAAAAAAAGGTCCAATAAGTTGGTCCTTCTCTCCAGCTGAGGTCTGAACTAGGTGTGGGAATCTTTAGGCACCTCATGATTCGATTATGGTTCAGAATTCTGACTTGATTCTAAAACAATTCTCAATGCATCTTGACACATTTTTTTTTTTCTATTCAAGATTTTTCCCTCCCACTGTGTGACAAGTTGGCACTTTTAAAGCAAAGTAGTTACTTCCAACATCTTTTATTAAAACAAATAGAAGAGAAATCTGACACATGGTGGGCAGTGGTGGCCTAATGGTTAGGGATGTGGACTGGTGAGTGGAGGGTCGCAGGTTTGATCCCTGGACCAGCAGGATTAGATGTGGGTGGGACAGATAACATAGCAATGTTTGCTCCACCCTCCTTAACCCCACTGTGGTGCCCTTGAGCAAGGCCCTTAACCCCAGCTGGAGCTGCTCAGTGGTCAAAGTGGTCTGTGGTTGTACTGGGCAGCTTCCTGGTGTGAGTGTGAACAGGGCATCCTTGAAAAAGAGAGGTTGTCTCTCAATGGAACCACCCTGTGTAAATAAAGGTTAAATAAAAAAATAAAATAAACATGGACAAATTTATCTCAAAATGTGCTTTTAAGAACTATTATCCTTTCATTGACATTCTTTCAGAAGACCGCAGCTGTCTCAAGACAGGCCAGGATCATTTAACTTGCTTTCACACATTATTTTATTAAGCTCATGTTTTAGCTGGTTTTAGCTCTATATTAATTTTTAAACAAAAAAATACGAAAATGAATTCTTTGTTCAATTTCAAACAAAACGTAATATAAAATTTTATAATACAGGAGAATACTAAATGTGTTTGTTGACTCCAAATAAATAGGTCTAAAATTCTAAAATCTACAACTAAAATCCTAAAAATGTTTGACAGGAGAACGCAAACTAAATTGTATTGTATTTTATAATAAGATTAATATCTTAAAAGCTAAATTTAACAAAAAGTCCACCTCTATACAATATTTTCATTGCAGAAAAAACTGTTTTAAACTAAGACAAAAAAAACGGACACAAAATATAATTCCACAGGACAGAATTCCTCAACATTTTTTTAAAAATCTCAACAGTAAATTCTGTTACAGCGTGGATGGAGCTGTAACTCCATGGTTACAGGGAGAGGGGAGGTGGAACTTTTTATGTTCAGTAGCACATGGAGCTTTTACAGAGTTTTTCCATGTCGGCCTTGTGTGTGTGTGTGTGTGTGTGTGTGTTTGTGTGTGTGTGTGTGTGTGTGTGTGTGTGTGTGTGTGTGTGTGTGGTGAGGGGCAGCAGCAAACCTGCCTGCCTTTTGCAACCCGCTGCATACTCTCTGAGGTGGTTGGAGCCGCAGCGTCTCTGCAGAGAGTGGCGTTCATGGGACAGTGAAGACAGCAGTCTGTAGCAGGAGGAGAGTGCCTAAGGGCCCGTGCCATAATCTGTTGGGCGGTCGCTGATGCAGCAGTTCAGTTCCACTTTTTTCCCACCAAAATAAAATGGTCTTCCTTTTCCCCAAATTGCATCAAAAAGGCTTCGGGGTCTGGACAGAGGACTGTCGGGGTCCGGATCCGGACTGGAGTTCGCCAGTTGGTGACCCCTGGTATATGATTTTATTAGAAGTTAGCAAGTCCCCCACCAGTAAGACAACAGAGGTTGTTTGTTCTAATACATTTTACTGCAAATCAATAAACCATCTAGATCAGACCCTGGAACATAGATATGAGTGTAATACCCCCTTTACAAAGAGGTGCAGATCTGGCCAATTTTTTTTTTTCAGTCTATCAATGACATTTAATGATTTCCACACTCTCCACAGTGTCT
This sequence comes from Pholidichthys leucotaenia, assembly GCA_020510985.1. Classification (NCBI taxonomy): domain Eukaryota; kingdom Metazoa; phylum Chordata; class Actinopteri; order Cichliformes; family Pholidichthyidae; genus Pholidichthys; species Pholidichthys leucotaenia. Next base: position 92,042,472 of record CM035843.1, read on the forward strand.
TCAGACTTTTGACTCAGTCCAAAACACACACGGCTCTCCTAAATGATCCCTAAGATCAAAAATTTGTCCAGCATCTCAAAGATCTCCATGCTGTATTAAGGGGCCCCAAGAGCGTGTGTACAAGATGTAGAAGACTGTAGACAGGTTCCTGTTTGATGCCATCATGTGACTGAATTATTTCACTATAAAAACTCCTAACTTCACCTCTGTCTCCTTTGGCAAGGAGGAGATGACTATCAGGATCCTGCTGCTCTTTTTCCTGACCGCATGTGTCAGTTTCCACCTTCACTTTATCAACTCAAGCACACCTGAATAGATCTGTTCCAGTTCTCAGTGTGTTTTTTGCGCTCTTTTCCAACATGACAGACCTCCTACCAGGCAGAGGAGAACATCAACATCAGACTGGAATGAATGGACCTTCACCTCTAAACATGAGAGACTGAACAGGAGGAATAACTACAGCCCTAGTTTATAGCTGTTGGAGGGGTGGCTGATGAAAAAGTTCCCAACATTTAAAATGAGTGATATAAAATCATGTAAATTCTTGTTCAACTTGAGTTTAAAAATAAGGAACTTTTGGAAAATGCAACCATATTTATTTCATTTAATTCTGAGATGGTTTGATGTGTGCTGTAGGTCATATAGTGTCTCTAAAACCCTTACAATCCATCCTTCCCTCTTCTATCGCTTTTCCGGTGGTCCGGGTTGCAGAGGCAGCAGTTCAAGCAGAGAAGCCCAGACTTCCCTCTCCTCTGCCACCTTTTCCAGCTCTTCAGAGAGGATACCAAGGCGTTCCCAGACCAACTGGGAGACGTAGTCTCTCCAGCGACTCCTGGGTCTGCCCCGGGGTCTCCTCCCAGTGGGATGTGCCCGAAACACCTCAAGTGGGAGGTGTCCAGGAGGCATCCTGATCAGATGAACAAACCACCTCAGCTGGCTCCTTTTGATGTGGAGGAGCAGTGGTTCTACTCTGAGCCTCTCCCAGATGACTGAGCTCCTCGCCCTATCTCTAAGGGTGAGTCCAGCAATGTTACGAAAAAAGCTCATTTCAGCCGCTTGTATCCGTGATCTCATTCTTTCGGTCATTACCCAAAGCTCATGACCATAGGTGAGAGTAGAAACGTAGACTGACTGGTAAATTGACAGCTTTGCCTTATAGCTTAGCTCCCTCTTCACCACAACAGAGCGGTACAACGTCTGCATCACTGCAGATGCTGCTCCAATCCGTCTGTCAATCTCTTGCTCCATTCTCCCCTCACTTGTGAATAAGACCCTGAGATACTTAAACTCCTCCACTTGGGGGCAGGTGCTTGTCCCGATCCCGGAGAGGACAATCCACCTTTTTCCAGCTGAGGACCATGGACTCGAACTTGGAGGTGCTGATTTTCATCCCAGCCGATTCACGCTCAGTAGCAAACCATCCTAGTAAGACCTGTAGGTCATTGCTGGATGAAACCAACAGGACAACATCATCTGCAAACAACAGAGATGAGATCCTGTGGTCACCAAGCATGACACCCTCCGTTCCCTGGCTGCACCTAGAAATCCTGTCCATAAAAATTATGAACAGAATCGGCGACAAAGGGCAGCCCTGGTGGAGTCCAACTCTCACTGGGAATGAGTCCGACCAAGTGTTAGCAATATGACCCAAACTCTCACAATGGTTATATAGAGACCAGATAGCTCGTAACAACAAGCCCAATACCCCATACTCCTGAAGCACCCCCCACAAAAAAACACAAGGGACACGGTCGAATGCCTTCTCCAAGTCCACAAAACACATGTAAACTGGTTGGGCAAACACCCACGAACCCTTGAGGATTCTCGAGAGGGTAAAGAGTTGGTCTGATGTGCCATGGCCAGAATGAAAACCACATTGCTCCTCCTGAATCAGAGATTCGACCAATGGCCAGACCAACCCTTAAAATGTGTGATTAAATTTTTCTTAATATTAATGTAAACTTATTTTGGGATCATGTCTAACCATACTATCCGTATTCAGTAGATTCAATTCAAGAAGTTATTGGAAGAAAATGTAGTAAACAAGTGATCCCTCAAAATTACTTGATATACTTAATTTAATTAATTAAATAACAGTAATAAGTATTCACTAAGCCAAAAAAGAAAAACAAAGAAAAAAATCTTGATGCTTTAACTCGAGTACAATTGACAGTACTCTTTCAGTATCTTGATTTCACTGATTTTAAATAAATGGGAGCAAAGTTTTTCTCATCATATGTGAAATCATTTTCTAATTGTTTTCATATTCTGGCTTAGTGAATACTTACTCTTTCTACATATGATTTTATTATATTGGAGGGCACATGTCGGTAGTTCATATTTTAGTCTTTACAAACAATAAACACTTGTAAAATTGCAAAGCTGCAAAATTTAAAACATGAATGTGCAAACTTATTAAAACAGTTGGAAATGTAGATGAAAAAAGTTAAGAAAAAGTGAAGGTGTTACACACTAATACTTTCTTACTGAAGTAGTTTTAGGGGACTACTCTTGTATGTATGCAAACGAGACATATAAAGTAATGCTACTTTTACTTGAGTACATATTCAAACTATTCTACCCACCTCTGTAAACAAGGAAATGTTTCTGAAGTCACATGGTTCACATAAGTGCCAGTGGGAGTTAAGTTTTAGCACCCTTAACACCATCATATCTCCTTAGAAGTTAAAGAGCTTACTGTCTTTCTCCTAGTAAAAAGTAATGATTTCAACATGAACTTGTAACTTTTATGCAGATAAATGGATTAGATTATTTTAAATATTTGAATCAAATCCAGTGTTGTACAGTTGAATAATTCTCACCGTACAGAGTTTGTTGCTCCTTTTAATAAAGGACTTTTACAGATATTACACTCTCCATTTTAAGATAAGATAAGATAAGATAAGCCTTTATTAGTCCCACAACGGGGAAATTCCAGGATTGCAACAGCACAGGGATAGCAACACTCAGAGCAACAATCAGAAGGCAAGAAAAAAAAACAAGCAAGCAAGAGCAGCTAATATACATATGTACATATTACTATAAAATATATATACACACACACAGACACACAGTGCAGAGCATTGTAGCTGGATGGAATAAATATATGAATATATAAACACACAGTGCGGAGCATTGTAGCTAGATGGAATAAATATGTAAATATATAAACACCCACAGTACGGAGCATTGCAGCTAGGTGCAATAAATATGTAAATATATAAACACACACAGTGCGGAGCAATGTAGCTAGATGGAATAAATATATAGATATATAAATATAAACACACCCAGTGCGGAGCATTGTAGCTAGATGGAATAAATATGTAAATATATAAACACACACAGTGCAGAGCATTGTTGCTAGATAGGATGAAACAGCATAACCGTCTACTTAGTTATCCTACATGGTATGATTATGTGCCCATACATATTCTCACCCTCCATAGCGACCGGTATTTTCCTAGTTGTATGCCGGAGGGGACCATTGTGTAAGTCTATTGCATCTTTTGCATTCAAAAAACTATTAGTTTGTTACGTCTTTTTGCTATCTCTGCGAGCAGCCCTGCTTAGGTTGTACAGTCTGACAGCCGTTGGTAGGAAGGACCTGCGAAACCTCTCGGTTGTGCACCTGGGATGATGTAGTCTGCTGCTAAATGAGCTCCTCAGTGCATTCAGTATGTCCTGCATAGGGTAGAACTCGGACTCCAGCAGAGATGACAGTTTAGCCACCGTCCTTCTCTCTCTTATCTCCTCCACCGGATCAAGGCGCTGCCCCAGGACAGAGCTAGCTTTCTTGATCAGTTTGTTCAGTCTCTTCCTATCGGCTGCAGTAATGCCACTGCCCCAGCAGACCACTCCAAAAGTGATGGCTGATGCCACCACCGTGTCATAGAATGTCTTCAGCAGCGCCCCTTGTACACCAAAAGACCTGAGTCTCCTCAGCAGGAACAGCCTGCGCTGTCCCTTCTTGTAGAGTGCGTCAGTATTGTGTGACCAGTCTAGTTTATTGTTCAGATGAACACCCAGGTACTTATAGGATGTCACCATCTCGATGTCTGTTCCCTGTATATTTACTGGTGCTGTGAGGGGTTGCCCATGCCTGCGGCAGTCCACCACCAGCTCCTTAGTTTTCCTCGCGTTGATCTGGAGGCAGTTCCGATGGCACCAGTCCATGAAGTCCTGGATAAGCCCTCTGTACTCAGCTTCATCTCCATTGGAGATGAGGCCAACGATCGCAGAGTCATCAGAGAACTTCTGTAGATGGCAGTGTGTTGTGTTGTGTGAGAAGTCCGCAGTATAAAGAGTGAACAGGAAGGGAGCCAGCACCGTTCCCTGGGGGGCCCCTGTGCTACCGATGATCGTGTCGGACACACAGTCCCGGGTTCTCACAAACTGAGGCCGGTTCGTGAGGTAGTCCAGGATCCATGATGACAGGTGCTGGTCCACCCCTGCACGCAGCAGCTTGTCCTTCAGGATCATCAGTTGGATGGTGTTGAAAGCACTGGAGAAGTCAAAGAACATGATCCTCACCATATTCCCGGGCTTCTCCAGGTGGGACAGAGAACAGTGAAGGAGGAAGCTCACCGCATCCTCCACCCCAATGCCATGCTGGTAGGCGAACTGGAGTGGATCCATCGCTGGTTCCACTAGGGGGCGGAGGTGAGCAAGGAGCAGTCTCTCCAGGGTCTTCATCAAGTGGGACGTCAAGGCCACCGGTCTGTAGCTGTTCAGGTCTTTGGGGTGGGAAGTTTTTGGTACAGGTACCACACAAGATGTTTTCCACAGCTGTGGTACCCTCCCCAGCTTCAGGCTCAGGTTGAAGATGTACGTCACAATCCCACACAGCTGGTCTGCACAGGACTTGAGGAGCTTTGCGCTGATGCCGTCCGGTCCCGGCGCCTTCCTCGCCTTGATCTTCCTCAGCTCCGTCCTCACCTGGGTCCTGGTCAGGGTCAGGATGGGGGGCTGTGTGTTGGGAGTGGGGGGGGGGTGTTGGTGGAGTGGGGAGTGGGCAGCAGGACTTGATTTCTTTAGAGGCAGCAGTGGTTGTTGTGCAGTCAGGGGGGAGGGCGGTTGGTCAAACCTATTGAAAAACAGATTCAGATTGTTCGCCCACTCCCTGCCCCCCGTGGCCTGGGGGGAGGTATTCTGGAGCCCAGAGATGGTTTTGAGGTTTCTCCAGACCCCGCTGATGTCGCTCTGTTGCAGCTTGTCCTCCATCTTCTTCCTGAAGCTGTCCTTGCCTTCTCTGATCTTTCTCCTCAGCTCCCTCTGTACAGACTTCAGCATCTCCCTGTTCCCTGACCTGAAGATCCTCTTCTTCTCTCTCAGAAGTGTTTTTATCTCAGGGTTGATCCAGGGTTTGTTATTTGAGCAACACCGTATGGTCTTGGTGGGAACGGATTTGTCCACACAGAAGCTGAGGTAGTCCGTGAAGGTGTGAGTGAGGCCATTGATGTCCTCACCATGTGGATCGCAGAGCTGCTTCCAGGCGGTGGTTTCAAAACAGCCCTTAAGAGTGTCCATTGTCTCCTCAGACCATAACTCCACTGTGCGCATGGCCGGAGGTTGTCTGTGCACTAGGGGTTTGTACACCGGCCGGAGATGAACCAAGTTGTGATCCGATCTCCCGAGTGGGGGGAGTTGTGATGAGGTGTACGCCTCCTTAGTGTTTGCGTAGAATAAGTCCAGTGTTTTATTGTCTCTAGTGTGGCATGTGACATACTGGGTGAACGTGGGTAGAATGGGAGATAGTGAAACATGGTTGAAATCGCCTGAGATGAGTAGAAGAGCATCTGGGTGTTCTGTCTGCAGCCTGCTGGTTACTGAATGGATGACGTCACGCGCTGTCCCAGCGTTTGACGTCGGATTTGCATAAACAACAATGCAGATCACGTGTGAGTGTTCTCTCGGGAGATATGTAGGCTGCATGCTAACAGCTAGCAACTCAATGTCTTTGCTGCAGTGTTGTTGTTTAACAGTGATATGTCCTGGTCTGCACCAGTTGTTGTTAACATACATTATCACTCCACCGCCCCTTGCTTTGCCACTGTCTGGTGTTCGGTCTGCCCGTATCATGTGGAAACCCTCCAGCTCAATGTTAGCATCTGCTGCTATTTTCTTCCATACTGACATTTTTCAAAGGTAATAATAATAATACATCAGATTTATATAGTGCTTTTCATAGACACTGAAAGACACTTTGCAATGGATACATTATTCATTCACTCCACAGACAATGATAAGCTACTACTGTAGTCACAGCTGCCCTGTGGCAGACTGACGGAAACATCACGGCCAATCCACATCAACAGTCTCTCCAACCACTACCGAACATTTATACACATTCATACCCAGTGTCATGGACACTGGAGGCAAGGTGGGTAAAGTGTCTTGCTCAGGGACACAACAGCAGAATGGCTGGGGAGACCGGGATTTGAACCAGCAACCTTCTGGTTATTGGATGACCCGCTCTACCTCCTGAGCCACTGCTGAGGTATATTGCTACTTTCAACTACAACTCCCACAGTCCACTGGCAAATCCTATATAGAGGGGACACATTGGAACAGAATTCTTGGCAGTTACAGGACAGTTACCATAGCAACACAGCACTGAGTGGCAATCACATATAACAGCTTTATTTTGTATAGAATAGAATAGGCTTTATTGTCATTGTACAGTTGTAGAGTACAACAGAATTGTTTGTGCTCCACCAGGCTCATCATCATCATCATCATCATCATCATAGCAGTCTGTCGGGGGCGACAATGACTTTCATTTAGGTCTGATCAGATTCCTCCACGCAGCTCTGTCCTTTGCCCTCTGCTGCCAGGAAGTCCTGACCTTGTTTACCCGGGTGATGTCCAAGCCGGTATGAATTTTTTTTTTTTTCTCTCTCTCGGCGCCACACGAGTAGGCTGCCTTTTGCAACAGCGGCTCGATTCCGAGTCTTTTTCCCTTCCTCTCTCTTTTGATCCGTCTTTTTTTTTCACCCCACTTATATCACGGACACACAGATCGTCCTAAATGTCTCCTGAGCCGGTGGACGGAGCCACTGTTTATAGCAGGATACGATACAGCAGAGAAGAGCTGCTAGCATTCAACCGCCACCCGGTCCCATTGGAAAAACTCGACATACCGAGAGAACTGAGGCGAAAACGCCGCGGCTGCCGGGCTGGAGTAAGGCGGAGGACAAAAAATATAAGGTACAGACCCTCCCTTCCATCTGTTGTCATGGGAAATGTACGGTCGATACTGGGAAAGTTAGATGAGCTAGCGGCTATCTCCCGTTATGATAGCACATACCGGGAGTGCTCTCTCCTTTTGTTTACTGAGACGTGGCTAACTGAACTAGCAGCAGATGCTAACATTGAGCTGGAGGGTTTTCACATGATACGAGCTGACCGAACACCAGACAGTGGCAAGGCTAGGGGCGGTGGAGTGATAATGTATGTTAACAACAACTGGTGTAGACCGGGACATATCACTGTTAAACAACGACACTGCAGCAAAGACATTGAGTTGCTAGCTGTTAGCATGAGGCCTACATATCTCCCGAGAGAACACTCACACGTGATCTGCATTGTTGTTTATGCAAATCCGACGGCGAACGCTGGGACAGCACGTGACGTCATCCATTCAGTAACCAGCAGGCTGCAGACAGAACACCCAGATACTCTTCTCCTCATCTCAGGCGATTTCAACCATGTTTCACTATCTCCCATTCTACCCACGTTCACCCAGTATGTCACATGCCACACTAGAGACAATAAAACACTGGATTTATTCTACGCAAACACTAAGGAGGCGTACACCTCATCACAACTCGCCCCACTCAGGAGATCGGATCACAACTTGGTTCATCTCCGGCCGGTGTACAAACCCCTAGTGCACAGACAACCTCCGGCCATGCACACTGTGGAGTTATGGTCTGAGGAGACAATGGACACCCTAAAGGGCTGTTTTGAAGCCACCGCCTGGAAGCAGCTCTGCGATCCACATGGTGAGGACATCGATGGCCTCATTCACACCTTCACGGGCTACCTCAGCTTCTGTGTGGACAAATCCGTTCCCACCAAGACCATACGGCGTCACTCAAACAACAAACCCTGGATCAACCCTGAGATAAAAACACTTCTGAGAGAGAAGAAGAGGATCTTCAGGTCAGGGAACAGGGAGATGCTGAAGTCTGTACAGAGGGAGCTGAGGAGAAAGATCAGAGAAGGCAAGGACAGCTTCAGGAAGAAGATGGAGGACAAGCTGCAACAGAGCGACATCAGCGGGGTCTGGAGAAACCTCAAAACCATCTCGGGGCTCCAGAATACCTCCCCCCAGGCCACAGGGGGCAGGGAGTGGGCGAACAACCTGAATCTGTTTTTCAATAGATTTGACCAACCGCCCTCCCCCCTGACTGCACAACAACCACTGCTGCCTCTAAAGAAATCAAGTCCTGCTGCCCACTCCCCACTCCACCAACACCCCCCCACTCCCAACACACAGCCCCCCATCCTGACCCTGACCAGGACCCAGGTGAGGACGGAGCTGAGGAAGATCAAGGCGAGGAAGGCGCCGGGACTGGACGGCATCAGCGCAAAGCTCCTCAAGTCCTGTGCAGACCAGCTGTGTGGGATTGTGACGTATATCTTCAACATGAGCCTGAAACTGGGGAGGGTACCACAGCTGTGGAAAACATCTTGTGTGGTACCTGTACCAAAAACTTCCCACCCCAAAGACCTGAACAGCTACAGACCGGTGGCCTTGACGTCCCACTTGATGAAGACCCTGGAGAGACTGCTCCTTGCTCACCTCCGCCCCCTGGTGGAACCAGCGATGGATCCACTCCAGTTCGCCTACCAGCATGGCATTGGGGTGGAGGATGCGGTGATCTTCCTCCTTCACCGTTCTCTGTCCCACCTGGAGAAGCCCGGGAATATGGTGAGGATCATGTTCTTTGACTTCTCCAGTGCTTTCAACACCATCCAACCGATGATCCTGAAGGACAAGCTGCTGCGCGCAGGGGTGGACCAGCACCTGTCATCATGGATCCTGGACTACCTCACGAACCGGCCTCAGTTTGTGAGAACCCGGGACTGTGTGTCCGACACGATCATCAGTAGCACGGGGGCCCCCCAGGGAACGGTGCTGGCTCCCTTCCTGTTCACTCTTTATACTGCGGACTTCTCACACAACACAACACACTGCCATCTACAGAAGTTCTCTGATGACTCTGCGATCGTTGGCCTCATCTCCAATGGAGATGAAGCTGAGTACAGAGGGCTTATCCAGGACTTCGTGGACTGGTGCCATCGGAACTGCCTCCAGATCAACGCGAGGAAAACTAAGGAGCTGGTGGTGGACTGCCGCAGGCATGGGCAGCCCCTCACAGTACCAGTAAATATACAGGGAACAGACATCGAGATGGTGACATCCTATAAGTACCTGGGTATTCATCTGAACAATAAACTAGACTGGTCACACAATACTGATGCACTCTACAAGAAGGGACAGCGCAGGCTGTTCCTGCTGAGGAGACTCAGGTCTTTTGGTGTACAAGGGGCGCTGCTGAAGTCATTCTATGACACGGTGGTGGCATCAGCCATCACTTTTGGAGTGGTCTGCTGGGGCAGTGGCATTACTGCAGCCGATAGGAAGAGACTGAACAAACTGATTAAGAAAGCTAGCTCTGTCCTGGGGCAGCGCCTTGATCCGATGGAGGAGATAGGAGAGAGAAGGACGGTGGCTAAACTGTCATCTCTGCTGGAGTCCGAGTTCCACCCTATGCAGGACATACTGAATGCACTGAGGAGCTCATTTAGCAGCAGACTACATCATCCCAGGTGCACAACCGAGAGGTTTCGTAGGTCCTTCCTACCAACGGCTGTCAGACTGTACAACCTAAGCAGGGCTGCTCGCAGAGATAGCAAAAAGACGTAACAAACTAATAGTTTTTTGAATGCAAAAGATGCAATAGACTTACACAATGGTCCCCTCCGGCATACAACTAGGAACATACCGGTCGCTATGGAGGGTGAGAATATGTATGGGCACATAATCATACCATGTAGGATAACTAAGTAGACGGTTATGCTGTTTCATTCCATCTAGCAACAATGCTCTGCACTGTGTGTGTTTATATATTTACATATTTATTCCATCTAGCTACAATGCTCAGCACTGGGTGTGTTTATATATTTATATATCTACATATTATTCCATCTAGCTACATTGCTCCGCACTGTGTGTGTTTATATACTTGCATATTTATTCCACCTAGCTGCAATGCTCCGTACTGTGGGTGTTTATATATTTACATATTTATTCCATCTAGCTACAATGCTCTGCACTGTGTGTTCATATATTCATATATTTATTCCATCCAGCTACAATGCTCTGCACTGTGTGTCTGTGTGTGTGTGTATATATATATATTTTATAGTAATACGTACATATGTATATTAGCTGCTCTTGCTTGCTTGTTTTTTTCTTGCCTTCTGATTGTTGCTCTGAGTGTTGCTATCCCTGTGCTGTTGCAATCCTGGAATTTCCCCGTTGTGGGACTAATAAAGGCTTATCTTATCTTATCTTATCTTAATTGCTTTCTGACTGACCATTTCATGAAACTGCTTGCAAAGTGTTTGAGCACTGCTAGCTTTTGCTGGACTGCACAATAAAACAAAATGCAGCAAAAAAAAATAAATAAAAAAAAAAATCACAAAATATTTAGTCACAGCAGTGCACAGAATACCTTTTTTAAACTTTAGATGTTAATATCATACCATTTACTTGACTGTAGTGATGTGTGGGTAAAACCAAGGAGCACATGGTAAGTGAACTGATTCCAAGCCTTTATTTATTTAATATTTTGCCAATTAATACAAGATGGAATGATAAAATTAGCTCTCCACAATGCAAGCAGGTACTCTGTGTACTGCTGTGATTTAATATTGTGTGTATTTATTGTGTTGTATCCCATACACCCTATTTCTGCCACTCTTTTTTGCCACTGTGTTTTTTAACTGTCAAGAGTTCTGTTTGGTGACATAAAATGCCACCATGTGGGCAAAAGGTGCAACAACATGTTTGTATTTACAGATAAGAACTCCATTATAATCTGCAGAACAAATAAGATGCCAAAACAAAGTTAAAAAAAATATTGTGGGGTGTCTCATTTAAAGCAACATTCAGTCTCTCACAGCAATTTATCAAAACTGGTCTGATGGCAGTGGGAAACTGCCATCAGACTCCTGAACAGATAACAACTCTCAAAACTCCGTAACACAGCTTTGCATACAGGAACTCACACACAACTGCTATATTTGCTCTCTGCTCACCTGTACAGTAGATATAGTCTCACCCATCTGACGTCCATATGCACAGTCTATTGGTACTACCGCTACAGAAGTAATTTGTAATTAAAGCTGCAAGCAGCTGTAATCAGGCCCTCACCCCCCGCGCAACCGTGGACCTCAGTGCCCGTCGTACCTAGCTAGCTCAGAAAATTTCGCGTCGTTGTGGCAAGTGCTGCATGAATCAGAAAGTAAACAGTTTGGCGCAGTACTTCCTGTGAGCAGCAGGTGGTGCTATAACTTTTGTCACTCATTTTTATGTAGGAGCGTGTGGGGTGGGACTAATATCCATTGTAGAAAATTTGGTGAAAATCAGACAAAGTTTGTCCAAATTACAACTTTCTGATATTCCATGGCGAGGAGTCAACTTTCGCCATGTCGCCATGGCAACACTTATCTGTCAGTTATGTGTTGCACACCCATATAGGACTACATATAACAGTCACCTCAACCTATGTTCCAGATTTCATGACTCCAGGTCATTCCCAAACATCCCAACAAGAGCACAGATTGAATTGCGAGGAGGGCGTGCCCATGGTAATAGCAGTGACGCCATGCTAATGGTGATGTGCAGTTATGATCAACCATGTTGTCTGATAAACCTCAGAAAATTTCACGTCATTCTGGCAAGTGGCACATGACTAAAAAATAAAACAGTTTTCAGCAATTCTTTCTTTAACCACTGGGTGGCGCTATATCTGTTGTCAGGTATTTTTATGTAGACGCATTTGGGGTGGGACTGTTTTCCATCATGGAAACTTTGGTGGACATCGGACAAGTTTTGTTCGAGTTACAGCTGTTTGATGTTGTAAAGGGAGGAGTCAAACTTCACCATTGTGTGGTGGCCACACCTTTTGAGATTGTGACTCACATTTTATAACTATTAATGGCCAATGCCAATAGATGCTGTCATGTGAAAATGAGTTCAATGGGAGAAGGCCCCCAGGAAGAGTTCGTTCAAATGCGAGTGGCGCAGTACTTCCCATGAGCAGCAGGTAGTGCTATAAGATTTGTCAAACATTTTTATGTAGGAGTGTGCGGGGTTGGACTAATAGCCATCGTAGAAAATTTGGTGAAAATTGGATGAAGCTTGTCTAAGTTGCAACTGTGTTCCATGGCAAGGAGTCAACCTGTGCCATGTCACCATGGTAACACTTACCTATCAGTTATGTGTTGCCCACCTATATAGGACTACAGAAGACAGTCACCTCTACCTATGCTCCAAATTTCATGAGCCCAGGACATTCCCAACCCTCCCCACAAGATCACGGATTGAATGGGGAGGAGGGCGTGTCCATGGTAACAAGTGTGATGTCATGCTAAAGTTGATGTGCAGCTATGGTCTTCCCTGTGGTCTGATGAATCTCAGAAAATTTCACATCATTCTGGCAAGTGGTGTGTGAGTAATAAAACAGTTTTCAGCAATTCTTCCTTTAACCACTAGGTGGTGCTATAGATTTCTATGAATATTGTTCTATAGAACTATTTGGAATTGGACTGATATCCATAATTTTGAATTTGGTTGAAATCCGACAATGCATACCAGAGTTATTGCTGTCAGAATGTTCATAGAATGATCATGGCGAGACATCAAACTTTGCCACGCCCCTACGGCCAAACCATCGAGCTTTAAGAAAAGTTTTCAATAACTTTTAATGGCACACGGATATAGATGATTGTCACCACAAATGAGCTCAATCGGACAAAAACCCTAGGACGAATTCGATCAAATGCGCGAGGTGAAAATCAGGTCACTGCCACTTCGTGCCAAAATGGCCACCTTCCTGCTGGGTGTAGACCATCACTTCTGTGGAGTTTTTTTGCATGTCTCGACATGATCAACACGTCACCTGATTTTCATCTTTCTATGCGAAAGTGAGCGTGTGGCACTTCCCATTGACTTCACATGTTTGGTGGCACTGTAGAGTCATTTTTGTGGGGTCACTCATACTTCCTCCAAAATATTAAATTTTTCGCCAGTCTTGAGGTCTCTGCAAAAAATGGTGAGTTTTCATGCACGTTCACTACCCCAAAAATGAGATCTTAGATGGAGAAGAAGGAAAAAACAAAAACAAATGAAAGCTGCAAGCAGCTGAAAGCGGGCCCTCACCCCCCATGCACTCGCAGAACCTGGCGCCCGTCAGACCCAGCTGGCACAGAAAATTTCCCATCATCACGGCATGCGCTGCGTGAATAATGAAGAAAACCATTTGCTGCAGTACTTCCTGTGAGCAGTAGGTGGTGCTATAAGTTTTGTCAACCATTTTTATGTCGGAGTGTGTGGGGTTAGACTATCCATTGTAGAAGACTTGATGAAAATCGGATGAAGTTTGTCCAACTTACAACTTTTCGATGTTCCCTGACGAGGAGTCAACCTTTGCTATGTCACCATGGTAACACTTAACTATCAGTTATGTCTTGCTGACCCATATAGGACCACAGAAGACAGTCACCTCTACCTATACTCCAAATTTCATGAGTCCAGGACCTTCCCAACCCTCCTCACAAGATCACGGATTGAATGGCAAGGAGGGTGTGTCCATGGTAACAAGTATGACATCATGCTAAAGTTGAAGTGCAGTTATGGTCTTCACTGTGGTCTGATTAATCTCAGAAAATTTCACATCATTCTGGCAAGTGGTGTGTGAGTAATAAAACAGTTTTCAGCAATTCTTCCTTTAACTACTAGGTGGTGCTGTAGAGTTCTATGAATATTTTTCTATAAAACTCTTTGGAATTGGACTGATATCCATAATTTTGAATTTGGTTGAAATCCGACAATGCATACCAGAGTTATTGCCATTAGAATGTTCATAGAATGATCATGGTGAGGCATCAAACTTTGCCTCGCCCCTAGGGCCAAACTGTCCAACTTTAAAAAAAAGTTTTCAATAACTTTCAATGGCACATGGGTATCGATGATTGTCACCACAAATGAGCTCAGTTGGACAAAAACCCTAGGACGAGTTTGATGAAATGCGTGAGGAGGAAATTTGGTCACTGCCACTTCGTGCCAAAATGGCCGACTTCTTGTTGGGTGTAGACCATCACTTCCATGGAGTTTTTTGCATGTCTTGACATGATAAACATCTCACCTGATTGTCATCTTTCTACGCGAAAGTAAGCATGTGCCACTCCCCATTGACTTCACACATGAGGTGGTGCTGTAGAGCCATTTTTGTGGAGTCATTCATATTTCCTCCAAAATATTCAATTTTTCACCAGTCTTGAGGTTCCTGCAAAAAATGCTGAGTTTCATGCACGTTCACTACCCCAAAAATGAGATCTTAGATGGAGATGGAAAAAAAAAAAATCTAACAATGAGCAGCTGCATGCGGGCCCTCGCCCTCCACGCACCTGTGGAACCTAGCGCCTGTCGGACCCAGCCGGCACGGAAAATTTCCCATCGTCATGGCATGCGCTGCGTGAATAAAAAAGAAAACCATTTGGTGCAGTACTTCCTGTGAGCAGTAGGTGTATAGTGTGTAGTATAAGTTTTGTCAACCATTTTTTTGTAGGAGTGTGTGTAGTCGGACTAATATCCATTGTAGAAAATTTGGTGAAAATTGGATGAAGTTTGTCCAAGTTGCAATTTTTTGATGTTCTACGGCGAGCAGTCAACCTTCGCCATGTCACCATTGTAACACTTAACTATCAGTTATGTGTTGCTGACCCATATAGGAGTATTATTTAGTTATTTGGAACCCAGAATCCAACTCTAAAGGTTTGCTAGGAGGTCATCTAAATATTAGAAGCATATTTCCAAAAATGGATCAGATACGGAATATGCTTATTGAGTCTAATTTGGATTTTCTATGTATCTCTGAAAGTTGGTTGAATTGTAATGTATCAAATGATCTAGTCAGTATACCAGGATGTTTATGTTATAGAAATGATAGAATCTCAAGCAAAGGAGGGGGTGTCCTAATTTATATAAGGGAATGTCTTAAATGTGTCGAACTTGAACTGAATATAAATTTGGAGTGCCTGGGACTTAATGTAATTTTATCACCAACTATGAATTTTAACATTGTTGTAGTCTATAATCCCCCATCTCATGGTGCTGAGTTTTACAATGAATTCAAGAGTCTTCTTTCCATCTGTGATAAATGTAATGAATGTATTGTATTCGGTGATTTTAACATTAATTGGATGGATAAAAGTACCAAAGGCAAATTGAAATCAGCTACGGGGAAATTTAGATATGTACAATTGATTGATAAACCCACCCGTATCACAAGGACATCTGAAACTCTTATTGACTTGATTTTCACTAATAGGCCAGAGAGAGTCATAAAACCATATAATTTGATTACTGGACTTTCAGATCACAACATGACACTGGTTGTAAGAAAGCTATCAAAACAACGCCTTGTCCACCATATTAAAAATGAAATTCAATCTAGGTTCACAACAGGTATTTCTAAATCAAACATGGCTCACTTTGAACAGGACTTAATGAATGCAAATTGGGAGAATGTAACCAAAGTGTCGAACTTAAAGAGTAGTGTCAGTAATTTTATGTCAACCTTAAGCAACTTACTTAGTAAATACACAAGAACCTGGAAAAGCAGACCTAAGAAATGCTCCCTCCCATGGTTTAATAAGGACATTCTTCAGCTTATGAAAAAGAGAGATCTTGCTCTCAAAAGGTCTCTGATCACTAAAACCAACACTGACCATTTCATTTTCACTAGTCTAAGGAACAAAGTGGTGTCTGAACTTCGGAAAGCTAAGACTAATTACTTCCTTAGACTAATTGAGGAGGCCAGTGGGAGCAGTTCTAAACTCTGGCAACACATTAATAGATTAACAAATTCGAGTAAACAAAAGCATTCAAAAATAAGTAGTCTCAAGGTAGATGATAACCTCATTGATAGTAATGAGTCCATGGCCAATGTCTTCAACTGTTTTTTCACTGAATCCGTTCATAAATTGGCAAGTTATTTTAGACCACCCGAGTTATCCTCTAAGGAACATGTTAATGTTCACAACAGTTTTCGCATGAAAGAGGTATCCAGTGATGCAGTTAAAGAGATTATTATGAAAATGAATAACTCTATGGCAAAGGATGTTGATAACTTAAATGCTGCCTTAATTAAGAAACACCAGAATAGTCTGTTGGAGCCTATTACTCATTTAGTTAACTTGTCAATAAGGACAAATACCTTTCCAGAGAATTGGAAGACAGCAGTAATTACCCCAGTCTATAAGTCGGGAGACAAGGACTTAGCAAGCAACTACAGGCCGATTGCCATATTGCTCGTAGTCTCAAAAATTTTGGAGAAGATTGTTGCTGATCAATTGATAGAATATTTAGAGTCCAACCAATTACTTTATTCACAGCAATTTGGGTTTAGACCTAAGTATTCCACAGAAACAGCTAACTGTTATTTTATTGAGAAGGTCAAGGCTTTATTGGTTAAGGGGCATGTTGTGGGGACCGTGTTTCTGGATCTGAAAAAGGCCTTTGACACGGTAAACCACACTGTCCTATTGTCGAAGTTAAAAGACCTCAAGATTTCAACTGAGGCAATACAGTGGTTTAGGTCATACCTGAAGGGGAGAGAACAATGTGTCAAGGTCAATGGGGAGAAATCTGGGCTGCTCACAATTAACATGGGAGTACCACAAGGATCTATACTAGAGCCATTGTTGTTCACAATATACATCAACGACTTGCCCGATAGTTGCTCAGGTGCCAACTGCCAGATGTATGCTGATGACACTGTAATCTATCTGTCTGCCAAAACGGCTAGCATGGCAGCTGAGCACCTGACCCAGGTTTTACAGAACATCTCTAAATGGCTTGTGTTGTCACATTTAACCTTGAATGTCAAAAAAACTGTTGCTATGTGTATCTCTATTAGAAACAGGCCCATGAATGATGTTTTTGATGTTAAAATTGGAAATGAGGTGCTTACTGAAGTGAATGAGGTCAAGTATTTAGGGATCATTCTAAACAGGAACCTGCGATTCGACAAGCAAGTGCATTACATTTGTAAGAAGGTCAAACCCAATTTAAATTGCTTCCATCTCATTAGAAGGGATTTGTCATTCAGAACTGCTCATACATATATGCACGCGATGATTCTTTCACATCTGTCATACTGTATCACATCTTGGTCACAAACATCTCAAATTACACTAAAACCCATAACTGCAATATATAAACAGGCTATAAAAATCTTGGACTGCAAACCAATGCGGTGGCATCACTGTGGTATTTTAGCCAAGCAAATCTTCTTACTTTTGAAAATTTTATTATCTTCTGTAATATCAGACTGGTTTTTAAATGTCTATACAATCTTGTTTCACCTTCTTTCTCTGGTTTGGTGGCTAGACGCTCGAGCTCTAGCAGAGCATGCACACGAGCTTCCATCAACGGTGACTGCATTGTCACCATGTCTAGAACTTCATTTGGTCAGTCTGCTTTCTCCATAAAAGGGGCAAACTTATGGAACTCTCTGCCAGCTCACTTAAAAATTGGAGACAAATGCCAACCTCTTCAACAGAGGTGCTAAAAATTGGCTAAAATCCCACTAGCAATGTGTGCATGTCTAGTCTGAATTGTGTTTGTTGTGATCATGGATCTCTTGCTCTATTTATAATTTGTAATGTATTTGTAATTTTAATTAACTTGTAAATTTTGTTTGTACAGCCTAATTTATGACCTATATAAGCCACCTATGGACTGGTGTTGAGAATTAGCACTTGTGCTATATACACCTATGCAAAACATCTGGTCTCTTCTTGTGATTGTACTAATGTAATTTGTTATGTCCATATTAAATAAAATAAAGAAAGAAAGAAAGAAAGTACAGAGGACAGTCACCTCTACCTATGCTCCAAATTTCATGAGTCCAGGACCTTCCTGACCCTCCCCACAAGATCACGGATTGAATGGCGAGGAGGGCGTTCCATGGTAACAGGTGTGATGTCATGCTAAAGTTGATGTGCAGTTATGATCAGCCCTGTGGTCTGATTAATCTCAGAAAATTTCACGTCATTCTGGCAAATGGTGCATGAATAATAAAGAAAATAGTTTTCAGCAATTCTTCCTTTAACCATTAGGTGATGCTGTAGATTTCTATGAATATTGTTCTAGAGAACTGTTTGGAATTGGACTGATATCCATAATATTGAATTTGGTTGAAATCCAACAATGGATACCAGAGTTATTGCTGTCAGAATGGTCATAGAATGATCATGGCGAGGCATCAAAGTTTGTCACGCCCCTACGGCCAAACCGTTGAGGTTTAAGAAAAGTTTTCAATAACTTTTAATGGCACATGGGTATAGATGATTGTCGCCACAAATGAGCTCAATTGCACAAAAACCCTAGGACGAGTTTGATCAAATGCACGTCAACTGCATGAGGTGGAAATCAGGTCACTGCCACTTTGTGACAAAATGGCCAACTTCCTGTTGGGTGTAGACCATCACTTCTATGGAGTTTTTTGCATGTCTTGACATGTTAAACATCTCACCCGATTTTCATCTTTCTACATGAAAGTAAGTGTGTGCCACTCCTCATTGACTTCACATGTTAGGTGGCGCTGCAGAGCCATTTTTGTGGGGTCATTCATATTTCCTCCAAAATATTAAATTTTTTGCCAGTGTTGAGGTCCCTGCAAAAAATGGTGTTTTCATGCACATTCACTACCCCAAAAATGAGATTTCTAACAATTACAGTAGGGCTCTTGCCCACTGACTTTGTCAATGGCTCGGGCCCTAAAAAAAAAAAAAAAAATTCTAACAATTACAATAGGGCTCTCACCCACTGACTTAGTCAGTGGCTCGGGTCCTAACAAATCTGCCTTAACCCTTCCTTGCAGGCTGTATAGTGCATTGAGAGCAGCTGAGGTGTTAGCATCATCAAAGCCAAATCCCTGCAGTGAAACAGGTCAATAGAGTCAACTGAAAATTTGAATTAAGTTAAATCAAGCTTCATGCAGAAGTGAGACAGAAATAATGTGATAGGGCCTGTGCTCCCACCTCCACAGTCTAAAAATATAGTCCAATTATAACAATATAACACCACTGTAAATCAGGCTTGGCTTGTTCATTTAAAATGAAGAAGCTTGTTTACAGAGAATGCAATAATATCCTAAGCTTTTATAGCCTTGTGTTCTGGGATAAGAATTGGGGAATTCTCTTTTAAAATGATTACATGTTAAAACAAAGCAGAGGGAGGGAGAGCAAACTTAAAACATGGAGGAAGGACTGGATGACTGGTGAATCATCTAACAGAGAAATGTTTTAAAGAGAGCAAATCAACAGTCTATGTGCGAACAGGAGACTGAGCCAGGACCGGGCTGTTAATATAATGAAGAAATCTTTCCCATTTCAAGTAATATTGTTCTGTCCTCCCCAGCAGAAAGAAGGATGGCCATTTTTATGCCTCCACCCTCACAACCAAATTATGCCCGACTGTGATTGATGGTGCATGAGCTGACTTCTTCCGTTGGACAAGAAGTCTTCTACATGATAATGAACTGAACACAGTTCATATGTGGACTGTGCCTTGAGGAGTGTGTGTGTGTGTGTGTGTGTGTGTGTGCGCGCGTGTGGGTGGGTGGGTGCGTGCGTGCATGCACCAGAAAAATAAGCAAAAGGAATTCCTTTCTGTTGTGTCTCAAATTAGGAAGGAGTGGAGGTGACATTTTATAGGTTTTATTAAGAACGAGAACACAGGAACACAGGAGACTCTAGCGCGAGCACAGGAGCCACAGCGAAGAGACAAGATGTCTCCCTTCGCTGGCTTATATACCCCAGGTGACGCCACCTCCCAAAGGCGGGGCGTCACCCCTCTCTAGCCCAGGGCACCGCCATAATAATATATATATATATAATATATGACCTAACATTCTCTCCCCCCTTGAAAAAATCACAAGCACTCCAATTGACCCACCTTAATAATTTACACCCGACTCATACTCTAATACAAAGATGTATACAGTCCTACACATACACACACCACACTGGCCCAGCGGAGCACTCTGCTATGTAAAAGAACAGTCACTGAAAAGAAAAGGGCTACACACCAAAATAAATTAATCCTGAAATAAATAGATACACACATTACAACCACACAGTATATACAAATATGAACAATGGCGGTACCCGACTCCACAAACCCGCTTTTCCACCCCGTAATTGGGCACAGAGACTCCAGAGCAAAATCACAAAAGTACACAACATAGGGCAATTACTTCGCTCACACACACCTTACTAACATTCACACACAGGTGTTACTTCACCTTCCCACACACATATAACACTCAGAACATCCTCACAGCTAAATGGCATTCACAGCCAACAACGGTGGTCACATTTCACATTTAAATCACATTACTTAACATTTTCTCCTGTTTTCACATTTCTCATTGTTTCTTTTTTCTTTTTTTTTGTAAGCCTAACATTAACCTTAGCAAACACACTGCAAAACACACTAAAACTAGACACACCGTAAGCCCTAATACAAAGTTTTAACCCGGGTCTCCCGTAGGCCTCCCTCTGGAGTGTCCGTCCCGCGGCCCACTCCCAGAGTGCCTCCATTTCTTCGTGACCGGAGACGGGCTGCACTGGCATCCCTTCCTTCCTGAACGCTGCAGCTTGTTCATGTGCCGTCTCGACCCATCTGTCAACTTCAGGTAACCGTTGTGGTCAGCTTGCACCACACGCAGATCCCCCTTGTCTGTCTCTCTGCTCCCTTGACCTACGCACTCGTCCTAGCCGACGCGCGACCCTAGAGCGCACACCATCACCCTCGCCCAGGGGAGCACTCACTGGCTTTCTCCTTCTGCGACGCGAACCGGCACCCATATGGCTCTTCAGCATCCCACTAGGCTTGCTTGATCCTTGTCCCTTGTTTTCATTCTGGGCACATCTAGGGTTTGTGCCGTCTGGTCTCACCCTGATCACTTTCATTTGCTGTGTCGGAGTAGTACTCGGCCGGCCACCGGAGCCACACTGCGCCTGCTCTCTGGAACCATTCGCCTTCACAGGGGCTAAACCATGCCGTTTGGGTCCCGCATCCACAGGACCACAAACAGTGGCACGGAGTTCCCATTGTGTCAGCGTACTCTGGTGCTGGCGGCGTCCCTCTTCACTTGGAATGGGCCACCCTAAGTCCCACGCTTCTTCACCACTTCCCGAATAAAATGGTCGGTCCCATAGTCCACCACCTGACCACTCCTCCACTTCTCTGCAGGTGATGGAGAACCCAAGCCCATAAAACAAATCACAGCCCATTAGATTGTTACCACTACGGGCCACCATGAGCTCGGCTACGCACATACAGGCTTTCTTGTACCTCCCCAACAGCCACACCAAGCCCACAATGTCCAGGGGGTTGTTACCATACCCTTAACAGGCAATGTTCGTTTTACTCACGGTGTAATGGGGGAAGAACTTCTTTACCGTTGCCAGATTCAAGATGGAGACCGTCGACCCCGTGTCCACCAACATTGGTATTGACGTCCTGTCCAACAACATGTTGCAAAGGATACAACCATCAGTGTTGGGCGAGACAGTGTGGACCACTGTAGGCCTCTTCTTTGTTGACTTTCCTTTTTCAGGTCTCCATTCCTCCCTCTCGAAATTTTGGCAAACCCTGGCGAAGTGGTGGAACAAACCACACCGTCCACAACGCTTGCCCCTCACTGCGCACTCCCTCGCTCTGTGGCCTGCTGGATACGCAGCCGTAGCATTGCGGCATCCCCGGGGTGGACCTAATTTTCACAATGGCCGCGTATTCATCCTTGCTGCCATCGTCCGAATCCAAGGCCAGTGCCTTCCACTGTTTATCGTTCCTGGGCAGGGCTTCCGTATCACCGAGATTCTTTGTTAGCCTTTCTGCTGCCTCGTGTTGTTGCGGTAGCTCCATGGCTGCTAGCAGTGTTAGCTCACCAGCGTGGGTTAGCAGGCAGACTCTCGCAGAGGAATAGGCCACGTGTTCCGCTAGCTGGTCGCGGACCATCTCCTCCTCCAAAGCCCCAAACCTGCACTCACCCGCCAGCTGCCAAAGGTCCGCCATGAACTGCTGAACTGACTCCCCAGGCCACTGGTGCCGCTGCCTGAACTGTATGTGCCACATTATGGTGTTCTCAGGGGCATGAAAGTAGCCTGCCATGAGCCTCACGACATCGCCAAATGAGTCACCTCCTCCAAGTGTGCTCAGGATCCTCTGGCCCTCCATACCGAGGTTGTGGACCAGAATAGCCCTCGCACATAATTTGTCTAGGTCACCGAGGTCCAGTGCTGTAAGATAGTTTTCGAAGGCCGCATACCATCTGGCCCAAGGGACCAACGGCTCACCTGGAGCCTCCAAAAAGGGATGAAACGCAGTAGCAGCCTTCTCCATCTCTGTATATCCTCGTCGCCAAATGTTGTGTCTCAAATTAGGAAGGAGTCGAGGTGACGTTTTATAGGTTTTATTAAGAACGAGAACACAGGAACACAGGAGACTCTAGCGTGAGCACAGGAGCCACAGCGAAGAGACAAGATGTCTCCCTTTGCTGGCTTACATACCCCAGGTGACGCCACCTCCCAAAGGCGGGGCGTCACCCCTCTCTAGCCCAGGGCACCACCATAAGAATATATATATATATATATATATATATATATATATATATATATATATATATATATATATATATATATATAATATAATATACGACCTAACACTTTCCCAACAGGTGTAATTGTAAAATGAAATTTGAAAGTCTTATCATATGTCATTTTCGATCAATCGATGAGTTTTGATCAGCATGTCAAATCTCTGACCCGGAGTTGTTTTTTCCCGTTAGGAATATATCCAAAATTAGGTCATTGGTTTCCTACAGTCAGTTAGAAATCATTATTCCTGCCTTTGTTTCTTCACGTTTGGACTACTGTAATGCTCTTTTCACATGTCTTAGCAAATCCTCTTTACACCGCCTACAGTTAGTCCAGAACTCTGCTGCAAGATTGCTAACTAGGTCCAGTAGATTCTGTCATATCACTCCCGTTTTGGCCTCCTTGCATTGGCTTCCTGTAAATTATAGAGTTGATTTTAAAGTTCTTGTTCTTACTTATAAAGCCATTCATGAAGAGGCGCCATTTTATATTAGTGATCTGCTCCATCTACACCAGCCCAGCAGGTCTCTCAGGTCTTCTCATCAGAATCTATTGATAGTCCCTAGTTCTAGGCTCAGAACCAAAGGCGATAGAGCTTTTGCTGCTGTTGCTCCCAGACTTTGGAACTCCTTACCTTTTGAACTTAGATCTGCACCTTCCATTGATGTTTTTAAGAAGCAACTAAAGACTCACCTTTTTAGCCTGGCTTTTTAATTAACTATGTGTTGATTGTATTTTTATGTGCTTTTACTGTTTACTTTGTTTTTTTTTTACTGTTTTATGTGCCTGTGTTTTTATTTTGTTTTTTACCATGTTAAGCACTTTGTGACTCTGTCTGTGAAAAGTGCTCTATAAATAAACATTATTATTATTATTATATGGGAACTTTTTCCAGAATTGACTACTGGCCAGAGGTGGGTATTAACTAGTTCCATTTACTCCAGTACATGTACTCCAGTAACTTCCTCACAAAATTGTACTTTACTGCGTAGTTTTGTTGCAGGATACTTTTTACTCTTACTCTTACTCAAGTACATTTATGGAGGAAAAGCTATACTTTTACTTAAATGCAATTGGTGGTACTCTTGAGTTAATTTTAATGTCATGATTTGAAAACTGGTTAGGAAATGTTTATTCTGCAATAACCTTTCTGCTGCAGCTTTAATGATTTTAGTGAATTTTTGACAAATGAAACCATTGTTGTCAATTATGGCTCAGTTGTAAAGGAGCATGAAAAAGCTCTATTGAGGAAATTTCTAGTTACTCTACTCACCTGTGCAACTGGTTAAAGTAACTCGGGCAGTTCTTTACAGACATCAGCAATATTCCTATAAAATTTAATCAATGAGCTTATGTTAAACTCATTCTGTCATAAAATAGTAGACCAACACTGATTTTAATCACCATACTGACTAGAAGTACACCCAACAAAGACGCAGAGCTCCCCCATATTTTTCTTATCTTTCAGAGGATATGAGCAGCCAGTCATAATGCAAACGAGGATTTGTAACATACTGTTTATCCATTTTAGAAGACTTTGAGACCTTGACATTTTGATCACAAAACTACAGTTACAGGTGAAGGTTCCTTGGCCAACCCTATACACTCAAAAAAGTGTATTTGAGGAATAGTTGAAACAATGTAATATTTTGTCTCAGTCGCACTCATATTTCTGCTTTAGCTATGACAGTATACAGTACTTTTGTGGATTAGATCAACTTGGATTTTTATGGTGTTGGCTTAATGTACTATTGTGCTCTAAGTAAACGCAAACCAATTAGGTTTCTGTTTTATGTGTCTGATGTCATGTCTTTTATTTTCCAGATTTTTCTGCTCTTGCAAGCTGCCATTTTCGCTTGTCGCAATCTGTGAAAGAAGGTAAGTCTACACAAATTTATATTTATTTTTGGTTATTAAATTAAGAATAACGTCTGATACAATGTCACCTGCATAGTTAATTTTTAATGGTTAGGTTTTGTAAACCTAACCAAACAGGCTATCGTTTAGTCATACAAATGTTAGCAAGATTTGAATTAGCTTTGAACATTTAAGTTACTTTTTTTTAATTTAAATGTGTTTTAATGGCTGTTAACTAACGTGTCTAGTAACTTTAAATAAGCCACGGGCATTTCAGGTGGTCAGTGTGGGGATCATGAAATGATGAGACTGGATAATTTCTCAGTATGGTTTATTCATCTCAAGTCCCCAGCTCTCTCTCTCTCAGTCAGGAAAAAAGAGAAGGAGCTGCGGTAAACCCACATACATTTATACCCACACATCAAACACAGAATCACACAATCAAGTCAAATCCTTCTATTTACACTTAATCACTTCAAAGTCCTCCTTGCTCTTCTGTCTGACCCCAGGAGGTCAGACAGTCCTTTCAGGCTCTGGCTCCAGATCCTCTGACTTCCTCCCAAGTCCGCAGGTGGTCCAGACTCATTGTTCATCTGAGGCGTGATGTCAATACACACCGCAAGCTTAAAGTCCTTCTATGCTTGGGTCTCTGCAGTGAAATATGTGAGCTACATAATGTTACCATTATGGGCGCTACATCACTCCCCCCCAAACGCCAAAGAATGGACACACCCGATAACCGTATCCTAATGGCAATACAGCATATGTCACCCCCCACCTGCGGAACCTACAGCACGGCCTACACAGTTTGATCGAAACACACATCACTCTGCCCGTAGTCTGGGCTTCAACCTCCTCCCAAACTTGCTGTACGCAGGTTTCACAGCCTGTGTTGTGCCGTCCTGCGGCGAATCTGTGGAATGAGGGGGAGAAAGGTTATTTGTCCCCTGCGGGGGCTCCAGGGGCCGTTCCCTGGGTGGTCTGCCACGTCGAGGTGTCCTCGCCGGTCGTACAGATTCGTCATGCAACACAAGGGCAGGCTTTAATCTATCAATACTGATTGTTTCTTTCCTGCCCCCCAAATCTAGCACAACATATTTCTCCCCGGTTTCCAGCACTCGAAATGGACCGTCATATGGTGGGCGGAGACTGTGTCGCTGAGCGTTGTGCCTGACAAAAACAAATTCAGCGTTTTGTAAAGCCTTGGGAACAAAAACACGCGGAAAAGTGTGATGAGCGGGGCCCGGGAGCATTTCTGCTCCCGTGCCATTCAGAGGTCCCAGCACCGGGGGGGGGGGGGCGCCCTGGTGCCACATGGGCTGGTAGGAACTCGCCGGGCAGCCTGAGAGGTTGCGCAAAAACCAATTCTGCAGGTGAGGCATCTAAGTCATCTTTGGGTGCCGAACGCAACCCCAATAAAACCCATGGTAGTTTGTTTACCCAATCTGCATCCGTGAGCGACGCTGTGAGGGCTGCCTTCAAAAACCTGTGAAAACGCTCGCATAAACTGTTGGCCTGGGGATGATAAGCGGTAGTGCGGTGGACTGCCGCTCCTAAGCCGCTGGCCATTGCTGACCACAGCTCCGATACAAATTGAGGTCCCCTATCGGACGTAATATCCGACGGAACCCCGAACCGCGCTACCCAGGCCATTAAAAAAGCGTGAGCCACCTCTGCCGCTGTGATCGACATTAACGGGACCACTTCCGGCCAACGTGTGGTTCGGTCCACCATTGTCAAGAGATGTGTGAACCCTTGTGACGGCGGCAGGGGGCCCACTAGGTCTACGTGCACATAATCGAATATCTTAGCTGGAATGTGGAACGGTTCTAAAGGGGCCTTCGTGTGCCTGTGGACTTTGGCCCGCTGGCAAGCCATGCAGGCTTTCGCCCACTCTTTCACGTGCTTGCGCAGGCTCGGCCAAACAAACTTCTCCGCTACCATTTTCACCGAAGCGCGTACTCCTGGGTGCGCCAGGGAGTGCACCGCGTCAAAAACGCGACGGCGCCACGCGGTCGGTACTACCGGGCGCGGTCGCCCGGTGGATACGTCGCAGATTAGAGGGGGTGAACCAGTTTGTAAACTTTTGTTCTCCAGCCTTAACCCTGTTGGTCCAGACAGGAGCGCGCCCACGTCTGCGTCTCTGCTCTGCTCCGCTGCCATGGCTGCATAATCTATCCCCACGGGAACAGGGGCCACGTGCGCGTCCGCGCTGTTACCCCGCCCCGTGTCTGCGGTAGTACAACCCGCTTCCGCGCGGACAGGCGCTATTACCGCACGTGAGAGACAGTCCGCTACTACGTTGAGTTTACCGGCTACGTGCTGAATATCGGTGGTAAATTCCAAAATTGCGGCCAGCTGTCTCTACTGCCGTCCTGACCACGGTTCTGAAATTTTGGACATTGCAAAAGTGAGCTGTTTGTGGTCGACAAACGCGGTGAAACGTCGCCCCTCCAGCCAGAACTGGAAATGGCGAATGGCCAGGTGGAGCACTAGCAGCTCCCTGTCAAACGTGCTGTATTTCCGCTCAGCATCGCGCAAGGACCTGCCGAAAAAAGCGAGCGGTTGCCAAACCCCGGCAACTTGCTGCTCTACAACGGCCCCTATGGCCACATCTGACGCGTCGGTGGTTAGCGCTATGCGGGCTGATGGGTCTGGGTGAGCCAGCAGCGCTGCGTCTGCCAGTGCTTTTTTAACCTCTGTGAATGCGCGCTCCCGCTCTGGGGACCACTCGATCGCATTGGAGGGCTTCTGCTTTTTAAGCGCGGCGTATAACGGTTGCATAAGCTGCGCTGCGTGGGGTATGAAACGGTTATAAAAATTTACCATTCCTAAAAACTCTTGCAACGCTTTGACCGTTTGCGGCTGGGGAAACTCCGCCACTGCGCTTACTTTGGCCGGCAGAGGGATTGCTCCCTCTGGGGAGACGTGGTGTCCTAAAAAATCGATTTGCGCTACGCCAAAATGGCACTTGGCTGGGTTGATTATCAACCCGTGCGTTCCCAGCCTCTGAAAAACCGTGGTGAGGTGTTTTTCATGTTCCTCCTCGGAGGCACTGGCGACTAAAATATCGTACAAGTAGACAAAAACGAAAGGGAGGTCGCGCAACACGGCATCCATCATTCGTTGGAAAGTTTGCGCAGCGCCTTTAAGGCCAAAAGGCATGTGTAAAAATTCAAAAAGTCCGAACGGGGTTATTACCGCTGTTTTGGGAATGTCCTCTGGTCAAACCGGGACCTGATGATAACCGCGGACCAGGTCTATTTTAGAAAAAATGCGCGCCTTCGCCAAGTGCACTGAGAAATCCTGGATATGCGGAATTGGGTAGCGGTCCTGCGCTGTGGCATTGTTTAACCTGCGGTAATCACCACAAGGTCTCCACGAGCCGTCAGCCTTAGGCACCATATGCAGCGGGGAGGCCCAGGCGCTCTTCGAGCGGCGAATTATGCCCAACCTTTCCAGGTTGGCGAACTCCTCGCGCGCAATGGAGAGCTTAGCTGCATCCAAGCGCCGAGCTTTCGCAAAAACTGGTGGGCCACTTGTGGTGATAAAGTGTTCCACCCCGTGCTTCGCAACCTTAGCTGAAAACGTGGGAACTGTGAGTGCTGGGAACTGGGTTAGAAAAGTGTGAAACTTACCGCCTGCTGTGGCGACGTTGGTCTGTACTGGCGGTGGGGACACTCGAGCTGTACAAGGGATAGAACAAAAGGAGAGTGCATTTACTAGGCGTCTATTAACCAGATCCACTAACAAGCCATGTGAGCACAAAAAGTCAGCGCCTAACATGTTGAAACTCACCGCCGCTACTATGAAGGTCCATTCATAGGTGTGGCCGTGCAAGGACAGGTGTAGAGTCCTTTCCCCGAACGTTTTGATCGACGAGCCATTCGCCGCCATTGCTCCGTCTCCGCGGGGCCCCGCCACACGATCCGCATAGGTCGCGGTGATGAAACTCCTCTGGGCTCCGGTGTCCACGAGGAATTGCTGCCCGGAGCCTGCGTCAGTTAGATAAAGCAGCTTGTTCTGTTTACCGAGAGTCGAAGCTGCTAACGACCCCCGGCCCGGGCGTTTCCTGTTTCTTGAAACTGCACGGCGGGATGCATCTGTGCGCCTTCTCAGCGAAGCGTTGATGGTAAAAACAGAGGCCGTCCCCTCCTCTGCCTCGGGACCGCGCCACTGCCGTCGTCGCTGGGGTTGCTCCTGCTGCCGCCGGCTTCTCACTGCCTCCGGCCGCCGCGCCGAGGTCTGCTGCTGCCATGGAAGTCTCCTGCTCGTCACAGGCGTCGAGGAGCAGCTGCGCTTCCCTGGCCAGCGCGCGGAAGTCTTGCTGGTTCACACACCTCATGCCAGACAGGGTACCTCTCATGTGTGCTGGGAGGGTCCTCAAGAAGATGTGCTTGAACAGAAACGCATCGTTGTCTGTCCCGATCAGCTGCAGCATGTCCTCCATGAGGTCGGTCGCTCTGCGTCCTCCTCTGTCGCGCAGGTCCAGAAGCTGCCTGGCCCTCACCTCGGCTGATGGCACAAAACTCTCGATGAGGGCGGCTTTCAGCGCGTCGTACTTGCCAGCAGCGGGCAGCTGCTGCACCAGGCTCAGCACACATCGAGCTGTGCGGCTGTCGAGTCTTGCGATGACATGAAACTTGGTGTCATCTGCTGATATTCCCCCAAGCACGAACCGCGATTCCGCGTGTTGGAACCATGAGTGCGGGTCGTCTTGCCAGAACTCGGGGAGCTTAATCGAGCCTGTGCTCGTGTGGTCGGTCTCTGGTGAATTCGGGTCAGGGTAACGTTCTCCCGGCATCGTACGTCTTGGTCACCAATGTGGGGATCATGAAATGATGAGACTGGATAATTTCTCAGTATGGTTTATTCATCTCAAGTCCCCAACTCTCTCTCTCTCAGTCAGGAAAAAAGAGAAGGAGCTGCGGTAAACCCACATACATTTATACCCACAGGGAGACACACGGCGTGTCTCCCTCCACCCTGAGACTCTGTGCGAAACAGCTGGCTCCTGTATTCACAGACATTTTTAACACCTCCCTTAAGTTATGCCACGTGCCGTCCTGCCTCAAATCCTCCACCATCATCCCTGTCCCCAAGAAGCCAAGGATCACTGGACTTAATGACTACAGACCTGTAGCGCTCACCTCTGTAGTCATGAAGTCCTTTGAGCGCCTGGTCCTGTCCCACCTCAAGTCCATCACCACCCCTCTCCTGGACCCGCTGCAGTTTGCCTACCGAGCCAACAGGTCTGTAGACGATGCAGTCAACCTGGCCCTCCACTCCATCCTGCAGCACCTGGACTCCCCGGGAACCTACGCCAGGATCCTGTTTGTGGACTTCAGCTCCGCATTCAACACCATCCGCCCCGCTCTGCTCCGGGACAAGCTGTCCCTGCTCAACGTGCCTGACTCCCTCTGCAGGTGGATCATCGACTTCCTGACGGACCGGAGGCAGCATGTGCGGCTGGGAAAGACTGTCTCAGACTATACTAGCATCAGCACCGGATCACCCCAGGGCTGTGTACTTTCCCCCCTACTCTTCTCCCTTTACACCAACTCCTGCACCTCCAGCCACCAGTCTGTCAAGTTGATCAAGTTTGCGGACGACACCACCCTCATCGGGCTCATCTCCAACGGCGACGAGTCCGCCTACAGGAGAGAGGTGGCCCAGCTGGCGTCCTGGTGCAGCAATAACAACCTGCAGCTGAACGCTCTGAAGACAGTGGAGATGATTGTAGACTTCAGGAAAGTCACTACTCCTCTGCCCCCCCTCACCCTCTCAGGCTCTCCCATCACCACTGCTGATTCCTTCCGCTTCCTAGGCACTACCATCACCAGGGACCTCAAATGGGAGCTGACCATCAACTCACTCATCAAAAAAGCCCAGCAGAGGATGTTCTTCCTGCGGCAGCTGAGGAAGCTCAAGCTACCCACCAAGATGTTAGTGCAGTTCTACACAGCCATCATCGAGTCCATCCTCACCACCTCCATAACCGTGTGGTACGCAGGAGCCACTGCCAGGGACAGACTAAGGCTGCAGCGCGTCGTGCGCACTGCTGAGAAGGTGATCGGCTGCAAGCTCCCATCTCTCCAGGATCTGTACATCTCCAGGACCCGGAGGCGTGCTGGCCGGATCATAGCCGATCCCTCACACCCTGGTCACGTACTGTTTGCCCCCCTCCCCTCTGGTAGAAGACTTCGGTCCATCCAGACTAAAACCTCCCGTCACATGAACAGCTTCTTCCCCTCTGCCATTAGACTGCTGAACACTAAGTGACTTATTGACTCTCGTGCACCATGTACAGCAGCTCAACCAGACTCATGTCAATCATCACTGTTTTCTTCCTGCATTACCGACTGCACTATATAGTTCTCCACAGTATCTGCTGCTGGCTAATATATATTTTAACTGTTGACCAGTATCACTTAATCTTTGCAGTGCAGTGCAGTGCTCTGCACTGTGTGTGTTTATATATTTACATATTTATTCCATCTAGCTACAATGCTCAGCACTGGGTGTGTTTATATATTTATATATCTACATATTATTCCATCTAGCTACATTGCTCCGCACTGTGTGTGTTTATATACTTGCATATTTATTCCACCTAGCTGCAATGCTCCGTACTGTGGGTGTTTATATATTTACATATTTATTCCATCTAGCTACAATGCTCTGCACTGTGTGTTCATATATTCATATATTTATTCCATCCAGCTACAATGCTCTGCACTGTGTGTCTGTGTGTGTGTGTATATATATATATTTTATAGTAATACGTACATATGTATATTAGCTGCTCTTGCTTGCTTGTTTTTTTCTTGCCTTCTGATTGTTGCTCTGAGTGTTGCTATCCCTGTGCTGTTGCAATCCTGGAATTTCTCCGTTGTGGGACTAATAAAGGCTTATCTTATCTTATCTTATCTTATCTTATCTTATCCTACACTTTATTACATGTATAGTTTATTTCTCTTATCTTATCATGTTTAATGTTGCAGCATTGTACCGAGACAAATTCCTAGTTTGTGTACTACATGAACAATGGCAATAAACCTGATTCTGAGTCTGACATCAAACACAGAATCACACAATCAAGTCAAATCCTTCTATTTACACTTAATCACTTCAAAGTCCTCCTTGCTCTTCTGTCTGACCCCAGGAGGTCAGACAGTCCTTTCAGGCTCTGGCTCCAGATCCTCTGACTTCCTCCCAAGTCCGCAGGTGGTCCAGACTCATTGTCCATCTGAGGCGTGATGTCAATACACACCGCAAGCTTAAAGTCCTTCTATGCTTGGGTCTCTGCAGTGAAATATGTGAGCTACATAATGTTACCATTATGGGCGCTACAGTCAGCACCTTTTAGACTTGTTCGCTAACATTTACCCACATTATAGTGGTAACGCAGTTGGTCGGTGTGCGGGCTGGACTCTCTGTTGAACACCAGCACCAGCACAAGAAGTCACATGTTCATGTTATGTACTGATGTGGCGGCAAATGCCACTTTAGCCACAGAATTTAGCCTGGCAAGGCGTTTTTAGCCTTCTACCAAGTAGCCGGAGCACCTGCACATGCGGCTCTGTGTGTGCAGAAGCATGTGTGTGCATGTCTCCTACAATGTGGGCACTGCCTCTGGACCGCTTTTACAACTCCACAGCTAGGGTGGTGTCATGCACAAGGTACATTTTTTTTGTTACTAAGGTGCTTTCAGACAGTTTGCTGCAGTGAAGTCGTCTTCCATGTTATTAAAGCCGACTTGTGCGCCCATGTACGCGGAGCACACAGAGGTTCGGACCAACCAGGAAACTTTGAACTGGACTGGGACATGCTAATAGCAGCCTGCTGCACTGTCTTGTCTTTGTGGCAGTGCTGTTTTCATATTTACGTTGGAAATTATGGAGACAACGGCAACAATTGCTGGCTGAGCTGAATATCACAGTTAAAACTGGCGTGGTGCCTCTTTAGTGTTTACCCAGTTCAGTATTTCTAACCAGCAGTCTGAATAAGAGGCTGTTTAGTCACTGTTTTAGTTGACTATTTTTTTTCCCTTATTTTTTCCGGACTGATGGTGGTTGCTTAAGGCCTGGATACCAGACCAACTGCACTACTCCAGGTAATACATGCTCCTAAAATACAATGTTGTTGAGGCTGTAATGTGATTGTATGGTCCGTGTGTGAACAAAATGGAGTTCAATGTTATCATATTTACTATATACTGTGGGGGCATTGTGTGGGGATTCTCCACCCAGATAAGGCAACAGGAGAAAGGGGGAACAATGGACTGAAAGAGGAAGTGTCACCGGGGGGTCTCAGTCAGGAGAGTAAGGTCTATTCGCCCCCCGGGAAGAGGAGAGAATGCTGGAGCTGCTGGAAGAAGAAGAGTGTGAGAAGCGGTGCCGGTGTGATGTTATGATAATGTGCCACACAGGTCTTTGTTCCAAACAATATATTATGGTTGGAAGTTCCGGGTCTCAATGCATGGAAATAAAAGTATAAAAGGAGAATGCACAGAAACCCGGGAGCTCTTTTGCTGTACTGATAAGTTGGAGAAAGAATAAAGTTTATGTGTCGTTCAGCTTGTTGCCTCGCCTGCTTCCTTTCTCCACAATACAATATTTAGTACAGAAGACGTGGTCTTAATGTGTGTCTGTTTTAGCTCTTGTAATTAATGGATTCATTTTTGTGGTCAAATGTGTATGTTCCACTGGATCCATCACATAGAAGACTTTGTTTAGCTCTTCTTTTCCAAGCACCACTAAGGGGATCTCAGACTTTAATTGATTTTAACTGGGTTTGGCTGGGCAGCACAGTGGCGGAGTGGTTAGCACTGTGGCAGCACAGCAACTTGCCCTTGGCTGGGGGATCCCGGGTTCGATCCCAGCCCCCGACCAACAGTGATCTGTGTGGAGTTTGCATGTTCTCCCCGTGTCTACTTGGGTTTACTCCGGGATTTTCTCCAGTTTCCTCCCACATGCCAAAAACATGCAAGTTAGGTTAATTGGCATCAAACTGGGGATTCTAAGTTGTCCTTAGGGATGAATGTGAGAGTGAATGGCTGTCTGTCTCTTAGTGTTGGCCCTGTGATGGACTGGCGATCTGTCCAGGGTGTACCCTGCCTCTCGCCCAAAGATGCTGGGATAGGCTCCAGCCCCCCCCCCCCCCCCCCCCCCCCCGTGACCCGAAAAGGATTAAGCAGAAGAATATGGATGGATGGATGGGTTTGGCTGACAGATGCACTGGCTCTCTTTTAAACAACTGACTGGTCAAATTGACATCTATGATCTTGAAATACTTGGCTAATAGTCTTGAGTAATTAGTGGAGAAAAAGAACAAATTGCATTGTTTAATTCCCACATTAGATATAAGATAATGTTTTCTAGCTTAATGAAGACTGAAACAGTTTTAAGCTCAGTATCCTTCTCCTAGCTTTTACAGTCCCAGTAGTTAAAAAGTAGTATTAAGTAACTTTCCATTACTCTGTATACTTTTCTCTTTTGAAATGTCACCAGGAACATTCGCATGTTTTCAGCAGTATTCCAGGCTTAAAACAATTCCCTGTGTTAGAATATTTTCTGTATTTGTGACTTCTGAAGTTTTCATAATTGTAGGTTTTGGCTCAGTTGGTGGAGCATCCACCCCACATCCGAGAGGCCGGGGTTCAAATCCTGGCTGGGTCATGCCGAAGACCATATAAAAGTGGAACTTCCTGCCATCCAACTTGATGCTCAGCAATAATGGAACTGAGGACAGAAATTTGTGGCGGCGCCTTGCATGACAGCGACCCCTCTGATTCTATATATGTGTGTGATTAACATTGTAGATAAGAGAAACATAATTTTGTTCTACTGTACAAGATTGGCTGTATGGATTTGAATTACAATAAAGATGTCTTATCCTTATATTCAGTTTTGTAAACCACATGTACCGTACATAATTTTGTCTATTTAGGTACATGTGTATTGCTCTCAGATGGACCTAAAATAGCTATTTTCCCCAAATATTTATTCACTGGGTGGCCAAAATATTGGAACATGGACTTTTGAGTTTAAAGAATTGAATCTAATTTTTTTTTTCAAATTACTTTGACCTTCCAATATAGGCCCTGTAAAGCCCATCTTTGTTTTGCAGTGTTGTGCTCAATATGGAGATGCAAAGACTGTGAGATAACAGTTACGAGAAGATGTGAACTGCTAAAACACAAGCTGAATCACAGACATTATGGATGGGGATGGGACAGTCATATCCATGCACTTATTTCAGTTGTGCATGTAGATTTAAGACATGGAATGCTTTACTGAGCCATTTATCAAGAAATCACCCTGCTCAACAGTAAATAAAGAAGTATCCACATCAAATGCCATACACAGTGCATCTGGAAAGTATTCACAGTGCTTCACTTTTTCCACATTTTGTTATGTTACAGCCTTATTCCAAAATGGATTAAATTCATTTTTATTCCTCAGAATTCTACACAATACCCCATAGTGACAATGGGAAAGTTTTTTTTTAGATTTATGCAAATTTATTAAAAGTAAAAACCTATTCACATCTTTTGCTCAATACTTTGTTGATGCACCTTTGGCAGTAATTACAGCCTCAAGTCTTTTTGAATATGATTCCACAAGCTTGGCACACCTATCTTTGGGCAGTTTTGCCCTTTTCCTCTTTGCAGCACCTCTAGGCTCCATCAGGTTGGATGGGAGGCGTCGATGCACAGCCATTTTCAGATCTCTCCAGAGATGTTCAATTGGATTCAAGTCTGGGCTCTGGCTGGGCCACTCAAGGATATTCACAGAGTTGTCCTGAAGCCACTCCTTTGATATCTTGGCTGTGTGCTTAGGATCGTTGTTCTGCTGAAAGATGAACCGTCATCCCAGTCTGAGGCCAAGAGTGCTCTGGAGCAGGTTTTCATCTAGGATGTCTCTGTACATCGCTGCATTCATCTTTCCCTCTATCCTGACTAGTTTCCCAATTCCTGCCGCTGAAAAACATCCCCACATCATGATGCTGCCACAACGCATGGTTATGAGTGGTGCCTGGTTTCCTCCAAACATGACACCTGGCATTCATGCCAAAGAGTTCAATCTTTGTCTCATCAGACCAAAGAATTTTGTTTCTCATGGTCTGAGAATCCTTCAGATGCCTTTTGGCAAACACCAGGTGGGCTGTCATGTGCCTTTTATGAAGGAGTGGCTTCTGTCTGGCTACTCTATCATACAGGCCTGATTGGTCGATTACTGCAGAGATGGTTGTCCTTCTCGAAGGTTCTTCTCTCTCCACAAAGAAACACTGGAGCTCTGACAGAGTGACCATTCGGTTCTTGGTCACCTCCCTGACTAAGGCCCTCCTCCCCCAATCGCTCAGTTTAGACAACCAGCCAGCTCTAGGACAAGTCCTGGTGGTTCCAAACTTCTTCCATTTACGGATGATGGAGGCCACTGTGCTCACTGGGACCTTGAAAGCAGCAGACATTTTTCTGTACCCTTCCCCAGATTTGTGCCTCGAGACAATCCAGTCTCGGAGGTCTACAGACAGTTCCTTTGACTTCATGCTTGGTTTGTGCTCTGACATGCAGTGTCAACTGTGGGACCTTATATAGACAGGTATGTGCCTTTCCAAATCATGTCCAGTCAACTAAATTACCACAGGTGGACTCCAGTTAAGCTGTGGAAACATCTCAAAGATGATCAGTGGAAAGAGTATGCACCTGTGCTCAATTTTGAGCTTCATGGCAAAGGATGTGAATACTTACATACATGTGATTTCTTAGTTTTTTTTATTTTAAATAAATTTGCAAAAATCTCAAAACTTCTTTCACATTGTCATTACAGGGTATTGTGTGTAGAATTTTGAGGAAACAAATGAATTTAATACATTTTGGAATAAGGCTGGAGCATAGCAAAATGTGGAAAAAGTGAAGCGCTGTGAATACTTTCCGGATGCACTGTATGCTGTCATAACCAACTCTCCATGGAAAGAGGATTTTTTCTACATATCTTTAAATATCTTAAGAATAAGGAGAGTGTAACGTGTTTCAAAATTCTGAATACGCAACCAACATTTATGAGAACTTTAGAAGTCACAAATACAGAAAACACTCTGGCAAAGGGAATATTTTTAAACCAGGAATAATTCAGTTGAAGACACTTGTTCAAGTGTTGCTGGTGATATTTCAGATGGGGAAAGTGTAGAGAGCAATGTTGACTTGAATTCTGCTTTTGACAATGGGAACTATGAAAATTTGGAAAAGGATATAGAGCTTAAACTTACTTCAGTCTTCCTCAATTTAGAAAATATCTACAGTATCTCACAAAAGTGAGTACACCCCTCACATTTTTGTAAATATTTTATTATATCTTTTCATGGGACAACACATAAGATATGACACTTTGATACAATGTAGTCAGTGTACAGCTTGTATAACAGTGTAAATTTGCTGTCCCCTCAAAATAACTCAACACACAGCCATTAATGTCTAAACTGCTGGCAACAAAAGTGAGTACACCCCTAGTGAAAATGTCCAAATTGTGCCCCAAGTGTCAATATTTTGTGTGGCCACCATTATTTTCCAGCACTGCCTTAACTCTCTTGGGCATGGAGTTCACTAGAGCTTCACAGGTTGCCACTGGAATCCTCTTCCACTCCTCCATGATGACTTCATGGAGCTGGTGGATGTTAGAGACCTTGCGCTCCTCCACCTTCTGTTTGAGGATGCTCCACAGATGCTCAATAGGGTTTAGGTCTGGAGACATGCTTGGCCAGCCCACCATCTTTACCCTAAGTTTCTTTAGCAAGGCAGTGGTCATCTTGGAGGTGTGTTTGGGGTCGTTGTGATGTTGGAATACTGCCCTATGGCCCAGTTTCTGAAGGGAAGGGATCATGCTCTGCTTCAGTGTGTCACAGTATATGTTGGCATTCATGGTTCCCTCAATGAACTGTAGCTCCCCAGTGCCGGCAGCACTCATGCAGCCCCAAACCATGACACTCCCACCACCATGCTTGACTGTAGGCAAGACACACTTATCTTTGTACTCCTCATCTGGTTGCCGCCACACACGCTTGACACCATCTGAATCAAATAAGTTTATCTTGGTCTCATCAGACCACAGGACATGGTTCCAGTAATCCATGTCCTTAGTCTGCTTGTCTTCAACAAACTGTTTGCGGGCTTTCTTGTGCATCATCTTTAAAAGGGGCTTCCTTCTGGGACAACAGCCATGCAAGATCAATTTGATGCAGTGTGCGGTGTATGGTCTGAGCGCTGACAGGCTGACCCCCCACCCCTTCAACCTCTGCAGCAATGCTGGCAACACTCATACCTCTATTTTCAAAAGACAACCTCTAGATATGACGCTGAACACGTGCACTGAACTTCTTTGGTCGACCATGGCGAGGCCTGTTCTGAGTGGAACCTGTCCTGTTAAACTGCTGTATGGTCTTGGCCACAATGCTGCAGCTCAGTTTCAGGGTGTTGGCAATCTTCTTATAGCCTAGGCCATCTTTATGTAGAGCAACAATTCTTTTTTATAGATCCTCAGAGAGTTCTTTGCCATGAGGTGCCATGTTGAACTTCCAGTGACCAGTATGAGAGAGTGTGAGAGCGATAACACCAAATTTAACACATCTGCTCTTTGGAGGACTGCCAGAGTTTTGTGAAATCATCCAAATGATGATACTACAGGACAGCTTGATTTTCATTGTAAAGAAGCTCTGTGGATGGTATCTTGAATGCTGTAGAGCTTATGATCTGAAAACATCGCCAGGCAAGGAAGTGGAACTTGTTGAGCCACACGAACTACATGATGCATATCCATTGTCAGACTACACAATTGGTGGGATGCATCTTGTAACACTGAAAAGATAAATCCATGTTTGAAGGGTGAGGCCTAGGAATGTAGTGTGAAAACAAAAGCCAGACGCATGCATTATTTTGTGTACTGATAGTTTTAAGTTGGCAAACTACAACTCTGGCAGCACTGTATAATGGTCTTTTTGTGGTCACAGTCATTATACTTGATTTATACTTTAAAATTGCCGCACAGTAAATGCTATAGCACAGACATTATGAGTAGATCATTATGGTCTAAAGGTCACCCCAATCAAAACCTTGTACTTTTCAAGGGGGATTTGTCTCACATGCTGAACCTTACTGTGCTTTTGCTCTATTCTCAGACTACCATGGCTGGATCAAAGCCCGCAAGACTGAAAGTGATTCTGGGCGACAACAACACTGAAAAACTGACTCTTCCAAATGACATACCAAAGAAACTAGATGACCTTCTCAGCAAGATAAAGACCACCTTTGGATTAGAGGGTAACATCAGACTGCAATACATGGACCAAGATTATAGCAATGACTTCTTAAATCTGAATTCTACCACTGAACTTCAAGATTTGGCGACAGTCAAGGTAATCCACCAACAAACGAATCCACCTTTGATCAGTACCACTGATACCACATCATCCCATTGCCCTTTCCCTGACTCTGATGACAGTGGTTCCTTGGATATCAAATGACGCTATCATTCTTTCATCACCTGAGTCTGTGCCATCTCGAAAACATCAGTGGCCAAAGGTCTTCCAAATTCCCAGATTTTCATATGACACAGAATTGCAACTAGAAAAGTGGAATTCTGAGTACCAGGTGAGCCACAAAATGTTGACTGTCAGCTCCCGAGTCAAGTCTGATATCCTGAATAGACTAGCAGAAGAAATTTACCAATACAAGGCCTACCCAGAGGATACACATTTCTGCATAGTGGCAGAGGCCTTAATCAAGAAGCACCCTTGTTTGAAAGAACCTGGCTCATTCAATGGCTGCTACGGTTGGAAGCAGCAACTGAAGTACAAAATGGGAAAATACAGACCTCAGCTCAAACTGCAGGGATGTCCAGAGGTGTCAGTAAATTCCCTGAAATCCAAAGTTACTGCAGATGCTTTCCCTGCAAAAAATGTGAAGAGGCCCAAACGAGCTGAAACAATTTTTTTTATCCATCCTTTCCTATTGGTGAGACTGTTGAAAGTCTTGAAAAGGAGAGGCTTGAGCTTCTGAGAGAAGTCAGGATCAGGAACAATCAAAGGATCATCACAGGCAAAATGGCTCACACATTTGCCTACAGATGACAGGAAGTGATCAGCCAAGAACTCAGTATCAAGGGCTGCACGGTGGCGCAGTGGTTTAGCACTGTGGCAGCACAGTTTTACCCTCGGCCGGGGGACCGCGGGGATCATGAGATCGTGGGTTCGATCCCAGCCCCCGACCAACAGTGAGCTGTGTGGAGTTTGCATGTTCTCCCCGTGTTGCGCGGGTTTACTCCGGGATTTCTCCGGTTTCCTCCCGCACACCAAAAACATGTAGGTTTAGGGCGCTCGCGCACGCAGCGACCAGCAGCCGGTGGCTTGTCACCAGACTGCAAACCAAGTCTACCTACGGGTACAAATAAGTAACAAAAAAAAAAAAAAAAAAAAAAAAAAAAAAAAAGGACTTCAAGGATAGATGGCCTGCACTGTTCGATCAAAAAGAGGTAATAACTGAACAGTTTATATCTTGGTGTTTTTCTAGGTAGCTCTCTCAAAATCTATCTATAAATGCAGCATATCTGTGTGTGTGTGTTCCTCAGATATCTCTCAAACCGTTCATCAGACGGACCTAGGGTTTTATACTTGTTTTGCTGAGGTTATGAGGGTGTGCATCCCCAAGTATGGAGTTGCTCAGTCAAAATATGTAATTTTTATCAATAAAAGTTTAGCCACCGCTCTGTTTCCTCATGTTCTGGCTTCTAGAAGTGTGGGTGGAGTTTCGGACTGACTCCATACTGATTGGATAATACATGGCATCACGACCAGTCACCAGAGCGCTCCATGAACAACACAAGGAAGTGAAAAGCAACTAATTTGACCAGAAAAAGAGAATACTGAAGCATTAATGCTTAAAAAAATTATACTATAATGTTGCTGTGATTGTGTAGCTCTAAAGGATAATTTGGCATTTATAGAGAACACAAGGTGTGCAGGTGCACTGGGGGGTGGGGGGGGTGGGGGGCAGAAGCAGCTAGATCACCTTACTGCAGTTCTCCGCAGGGAGCCAAGTCCAGCCTGCACCGCCAATGGGAGTTTCGGCTGCTGCTTCACCCGTGCTTTACCCATGTGCCGCCACTGTCTTTTGCGGCACCGCAAGTTCAACATGGTGCTCCTCCTGGTGCATGATTGTGGAGCGGAATGGCCAGATCAATTGCATGTTATATGTGGACACATATGCATACTTTGACTAAGTCAAATGCAAGTCAAAGTCAATTTTTTTGTCAATTCTGCCATACGTACAGCACATAAAGAGAATTGAAATTACGTTACTCTGAGACCCACAGTGCAACAAGGAAAGCACTAAGTAAAAAATATGAATATAAATTATAACATTTAACACCAAACAATAAATACTGAACATCAAACTGTCATGTCCTCTGCGTAATTTCGCAGCGAACATATAAATTGACAGCGAACCCAAAACTCAGTGTAAGTAACATGTTTATTGACAGAGGGGAAAAATGTACAAAATGTCCAAATAACAGTCACTGTGAGTAGAGGAACAAGGAACAATGGGACAACCGGCTACAAGCTGAGTTGGAGTAAAGGAAATGCCAAGCGCGCTCCAGGCAGAGCGGGAGCGGAGAGGAAGGCATAATTAAGGAAGACTTACATTCATGTTGGAGTGGAA
The DNA here is from genome assembly GCA_020510985.1 of Pholidichthys leucotaenia. Lineage (NCBI taxonomy): Eukaryota > Metazoa > Chordata > Actinopteri > Cichliformes > Pholidichthyidae > Pholidichthys > Pholidichthys leucotaenia. The sequence goes on from CM035843.1 coordinate 92,084,014, forward strand.
AGGCTCTAAGGTAACAACACGATTTAATCCAGGAAAAACCAACAGTCGCGAGCCAGGATGTCCAAAGTTGACTTAAGCTGCCACACTGGCTGAGCCCACCGCCTCCCAATAAGTACTCAATATACTAATGAAGGCAAGTGGACACAGCCGTGTGGCGAGCAGGTGCATGAATGATTGGCAATGTGTGTATGTGCATGTGTGAGTGTGTGTGCGTGCATGAGTGTGTGAGTGTGTATGTGGTGATGAGAAGCATCCGGTGAATGTCTGGTAAGAGGAGGAGGCGTGGCTGTAGGACTGTCAGAGAGCAAGGCTCAATCTGGCAGCTGGAAATAATAAGTAATCAAAACCTACAGCCACAGGTCATGGACGGGGTTGACAACACCAAGCATGACAGTGCCCCCCCCTCAAGGAGTGAACACCAGACACCCACCGTACCATCAAAAACAGAACACAACCCCCCCCCCCCAGAAGGCCAACACACCAACCCAGGGTTGGAGGTGGGGGAAAACAGGTTAGGAGGGATTAATCAAGAAAAGAAAACCACCACAATACAACACAAAGAACACTCCCAACCCCAAACTAACTAACCCACCCCACTCCCAAGAGTCCCACAGTTCAGGGGGCCGACCAGAGTCCAAGGCCCAGTGGGCAGCCCGCAGAATAATGTCAGGCAGCCTGCCAGGGCACACGGGCCACCCGGCTAGGGAACCCAGTCTTTCGGGCGGCCTGCCCACATGATTAGGCCACCAGGACCAGAAGGGCAAATGAGGCAGTGGCCTACCCACTGGAAAACTGAGGTGGGTGGCCGGGCAGAGGAAGGGAAACCCCTGCGGTAACAGGTGGTGAGGAAAACAGGACCACGATGGTGCCCATCAGAGGGAGGAGGAACACCCACAGGGCCCCCAGAAAGGAAGGGATGACCCTGGTGTCCCTAAACTGTCTGGTCACATCCTCAGTGGTCCTGGCGTGGGACTGAGACTGTAGCACCCACGGTGGACCCCGACCGAGCCATGGCTGCACCCATGGTGGAGTCCGGCTGGACCCCTGCTGCACCCACGGTGGGACCTGCTGGGCCACTGCTGACCCCAATGCCATCTTGGCCATGGGCCAGCTGACCTGTATGAACACCCAAGCAAGGAGGCGATCAATCAAGGGCACACTGGACTGGTACTGGGTGCCCCCGACAACCACCTCAGCTGGAACCTCGGTGACCTCCGGTTGCGAACCTGGATCCACGGACTCGTCTGGCGATGGAGGACTCTCTCTGGCGACTCTGGAAAAGGACTCAGAAAGCAAGGAGGAAGGGTCAGAGTCACCGGCAGTGGCAGAGCCCGGCAAGGCGAGCTCAGGTGCAGCGTTTGGCTGCAGCTGGCTCTCCTCACCTAAAGCTAAGCAAAAATGCTCAATTATAGAAAGGAGAAAAACAAAAGAGAGCACTTGCCTTAGCTCAAGCTCTACTGCCGTCCAGGACTCTGGCGATCTGGGCGACGTCTTCCCAGGTTCAGCCTCCAAGAGGTTCTGCTCAGGTGCTAACTCTGCTGTGGTGGCCTCCACAGCAGGTGTGATGGCCACTGCAGTCTTATCTTCCCCAGCTGCCATGATCCACGCTGGTGACTCCTCCGGTGTGGCGGCTGGGATCCGGTTCACCATTGCTGCGGGAGGACACCCCTCCCAGACCTCTGGCTCTTCCTGGTCCCAACTGCTTGGCTCCGGTTCCGGCAGGCAAACAAAGGAGAGTGGAGAGAGGGCTGGTGAACAGTTTTTAACAGCAGCAGGTGGGAAGAGCTCAGGGGACTGCTTTCCCTGAGCCTCCCTACCGTGAATCAGGCAAGACATTTCATTATTAAAGTGAGTCAAATGAAAAATCACTTGCCTGTTTTCCCGGATTATGATGGTGGTTACTGCTGCTTGGACGTCATCACCGGTCCGTCTGGGAAAGGTGGTGCTAGGCTCCTCTGTAGGACATATGGGAGCCGCCCTTCTCGCCACAGGAACGGGAAACCCCGGTGAGGAAAGGAAGCACCCCTCTGCTGTCTGTGGATTAACCGAGGAAGAAGACCTCACAGCAGATATGGAGGGAGATTCTGCAGACGGGACTGCTAGGGACTGGAGATGAGGATCCGCTGCGGGAGTAACGGGGCTCGGTGTAGAAGCAGGAGCAGTTAGCGGGGCTGAATTGTTCTTCTGGGATTCCGGGTGACGTCGCCAATGCCAACCTGATCGCGGCCATCGTGGAGCGAGTGATGGAGGAGAGGGAATGATGGCTGCCAGCGGAGAAGAGCGTTTCTGTTTGGGCTTCATCCAAAAGGCCCTTCTCTTCAGGTCGGTGTCTGTGCGCTCGAGCACGGACAGCAGCTCGGAGTACTCGGGGTAATCCCAGAGACCCCAGTGAGTCCCCAGGATCCGTATTACTCCGTCGAGGCATGCCAAACACTCTCCGGGTCCGATGGAGACGTATGTGTCCTCCAGAAGTTCCCAGATTCGTCAGGCTGCCCGCTGCTCCTCCGCACTGGGTTGTCCTGCTGCCCATCCACTAAAACCAGTGTGGGAACGGCTAGACCAGGACATCACGCTCCGAACAGGTAGGTGAAAAAACACAAAAAATGAGTAACATGCTACTTACTACTGGGCTCTTTTGGTGGCAGCTTACTGTCAAGTCCGCTGCGTAATTTCACAGCGAACATATAAATTGGCAGCAAGCCCAAAATGCAGTTTAAGTAATGTGTTTATTGATAGAGGGGAAAAATGTACAAAATGTCCAAATAACAGTCACTGTGAGTAGAGGAACAATGGGACAACCGGCTACAAGCTGAGTTGGGGTAGAGGAAATGCCAAGCGCGCACCAGGCAGAGAGGGAGCGGAAAGGAAGGCATAATTAAGGAAGACTTACATTCACGTTAGAGCGGAAAGGCTCTGAGGAAACAACACGATTTAGTCCAGGAAAAACCAACAGTCGCGAGCCAGGATGTCCAAAGTTGACTTAAGCTGCCACACTGGCTGAGCCCACCGCCTCCCAATAAGTACTCAATATACTAATGAAGGCAAGTGGACACAGCCGTGTGGCGGGCAGGTGCATGAATGATTGGCAATGTGTGTATGTGCATGTGTGAGTGTGTGAGTGTGTATGTGGTGATGAGAAGCATCCGGTGAATGTCTGATAAGAGGAGGAGGCGTGGCTGTAGGACTGTCAGAGAGCAAGGCTCAGTCTGGCAGTTGGAAATAATAAGTAATCAAAACCTACAGCCACAGGTCATGGACGGGGTTGATGACCCCGAACATGACACAATCATTCATCAAAAACTGCCTAAATAACAAAATAAATCATTTTTTATTTACTGACAAATGGGCAACACTGATGCAACAGTTGTAGCCAAACGGGTCATTCTGCTGTGCATAATAACGTTGGGTATTTTGTACTTAAAATACTGCTAAAATATAAAAGGATGCACTACAATGGGTCTCAAATATTTGTAAATGTATCCTGTTACAGTACTGCATGAGTTTATTGATGATACACTATAAACTACACATACTGTATAAGCTATAACAATTATAATGATGACTGAACAACTCCAATTCCCCAAAGTGCAAGATACAACGCTTATGAATACAAGTTGTAAAAGATCACACATATCTGACAAACAAGTAAACCAGGGTTCTTAAACGGTTACCCATATTAGATGTCCCATTCATTTTCAATAATTCTGTAATTAATATTCACACAATCAAATAAATCTTAGTATTCAGTCACTTTCATATCTGTCAAAGTCTAACATGTGAGTGCCTACATATAGCCTACACCTCTTTGTATTCCACTTTCAAACACAGCCTATATTTGGGCCTGTAAAGCCTAATTGGGCTACCTGTTTCAGACAAGAATACTTGCTTTCTATGGGCATACACTAGTAATAATAATTTGTTATGGTCGAGATGTTCATACAAAATGTACATTTTCAGTTTACACATTTCTTATAATTGCTAATGTGTTGATTTTTGACCATTGTACAGGCATACATGAGTGGTTTGTTATAAACTGTGACGTGGATATAGAATGATGCATCCTGTTTGTCCTTTTTTAATTTTTAGATAAATGCAGAGTTCCAGAAACTCACGACTCTTCCTTTTGAGGAAAAGTTCATGGTGCAGTTGGATATGCGCTCAAGTCAGCTGATCAAGATCATCTGTGCAAAAGGAGGAGCAAAGTGCCAGAAGACTGCTGATATAATGGACACCTTGGATCAGGTACATCTGTGTCATAAGAGGTCATGAGTTTGAGTTTCCTAGGTAACCAAAAGGAATGTAAGTTTGTCAAAATTTTTCCTGATATTCTTGATACCCTTCACATCAAACAATAATGGAGGGGATCCATTGGAACAGAATTCTTGGCAGTTACAGGACAGTCACTATAGCAACACAGCACTGAGTGGCAATCACATGTGACAGCTTTATTTTGTATGCAGCAAAACATAAAAATCACACCAAATATTTAGTCACAGCAGTGCGCAGAGTACCCGTTTTTAACTTTAGATGTTAATACCACACCATTTACTTGACTGTATGTGGTGATTCGTGCTGTGTGTTTTCCCTGCTCACTAATTATCTTCCACAGCTGCAGTTTCACTCACACCTATGCCTCCCAATTAACACAGCCTTTATTAGGAGTGGAGCCCTGCACTCCTGCACGGAGACGTCTACGCTCCAGCAGGGTGAAGAACTCCCCAAGCTCGAGTCTACTCTTCTCTTCAAACTGGGAGTTTTCCCTCCCTTTCCCTCCAAGAATGTGCACCTCGTCATCTGGGAGTTTCATCTCCCCAACGCAACTGTAAGCAACTTTATCCTGGATGTTATCACCTTCTGCTCCTGCCTTTCTCTCTCCCTCTTCCCTGTGCACAGGGGGACCTACCTCTAGGCGGACTCACTCCAACTCCAGGCGGCGGACTGGACCTCTACCCGTGAGCCGGAGGTTTCACTCTCTTCAGTCTCATAAGTACATTAACCCCGGACTGAACTCTCTCCTCTTTCCCCCAGCGGAGGTCTCACCTGCACCCAGCACTGTAATTATCTTCATGAGCACTTCTCCACCTCAGCAGGCCCCTGGCAATCTGGATAAGGACTAAGCCGCTTCTTGGTGTCTCAGCTACTCCTCATACTCCATAAGATTATTTATTTTGCTCTTTCAGCCATTGATACAAGAGAGCTCATATTCTTGTCTCTCCTCTCTCTGCAGGGTTGCCGGACTTCTCCCGCTCTTCACGCACACACTCACACACACACTTTCACTCAGTCAGTAAAGATCATTGTGAAACTAATTGAGCCTGTGTCTGCGCTTGGGTTTTATCTGAAACATATCACTGTAGTGATGTGTGGGTAAAGACCAAGGAGCACATGGTGAGGAACTGATTCAGAGCCTTATTTATTTAATTTTTTGCCAATTAATACAAGATAGAATGATAAGATTAGCTCTCCACAATACAAGCAGGTACTCTGTGTACTGCTGTGACTGAATATTGTGTATTTTTGTGTTTTACTGCATACACCCTAATGCTGCCACTCATTTTTGCCACAGTGTTTTTTAACTGACATGAGTTTCGTTTGGTGACATTATACGCATACCATCTACATAAAGTTCAATTCGAGTCTCATAAATGTCAGGCTATATTTAAATTGAGCAAGCAGGGATTATCTGTAAGAGTTATTACATACACTACCGTTCAAAAGTTTGGGGTCACTTAGAAATTTCCTTATTTTTGAAAGAAAAGCACTTTTTTTCAATGAAGATAACTTTAAACTAATCAGAAATACACTCTATACATTGCTAATGTGGTAAATGACTATTCTAGCTGCAGATGTCTGGTTTTTGGTGCAATATCTACATAGGTGTATAGAGACCCATTTCCAGCAACTATCACTCCAGTGTTCTAATGGTACAATGTGTTTGCTCATTGCATCAGAAGGCTAATGGATGATTAGAAAACCCTTGTGCAATCATGTTAGGTCTGCAATGCTGTAATTGCTGCAAATGGAGGATTCTTTGACAAAAGCAAAGTTTGAAGGAAAAAATTATTATTTCAAATACAAATCATTATTTCTAACCTTGTCAATGTCTTGACTATATTTTCTATTCATTTTACAACTCATGGTGGTAAATAAGTTTGACTTTTCATGGAAAACACAAAATAATTGTCTGGGTGACCCCAAACTTTTGAACGGTAGTGTATGTTTAAGAGATCTGGAAAAATAAAATTAATTATGTTTCTGTTTTTCCAGACTGAGGACATTCATCTTCGACGGGAGTGTGTCCTGACAGCTGTGATCATCTTTTTGGGAGAAAATGGAGGGGACCTGATCAAAGAATATTTTGTTTGAGCCCCTATATGTATGTCAGCACATCTTGTCTAAGGAACACGCTAAATATCCTACAATTACAGTAACGTTGTATAAAAGTCTGACAAAAAGGTCCTTATTTACTATTGGTGGTGGCTGAAAACATCCACTAATTAAACTGCTCTAAAAATGAGAAGGAAAAAAAAATTCAGATCTTTCAATCACCCTCAGTTCTGATCAAACCTACTAAATATGGAACAATTTCTTAATATTTTAATATATTAGAAACCATTTTTAAAAAGTATTACCTGTTTTTGTGGAAAAAAATCACATAATGTCTTATTTTCAATATAAAAACTGATTGGAGCCTAGAGATTTAAGATAAGATAAGCCTTTATTAGTCCCACAATGGGGAAATTCCAGGATTGCAACAGCACAGGGATAGCAACACTCAGAGCAACAATCAGAAGGCAAGAAAAAAACAAGAGCAGCTAGTATACATATGTACATATTAATATAAATATATATATATATATACTGTATATATATATATATATACTATATATATATATATATATATATATATATATATAGAGAGAGAGAGAGAGAGAGAGAGAGAGAGAGATTTTTTGATTTTTAAAAGATCTTTAATAAACACACTTGTCCATCAGTCAATACAATTTCTATATCATGCTATGTTACACAGAAAATTAATCCCCCAAAAAACGCCCCAAAAAAAGCTGTCCATCATGAACTGAACAGAGGACATTCTCCAGGGACCAGAGGGTCCTGAAACCTTCCACATCCCCATTCCCCATAAAAAACTGAAAGTCCAGCCTGATTCTGGCTTTAAGTAGCCTCACAAATAAAATTTTGACATCAACATCATTCTCAACATTTTCAAGTTTTCTTCTCCGGCTTACATAGATAGCCAACTTTGCCTGTCCTAAAACAAAGTTCAGTAGTTGACACTTCTGCTTAAAACGACGATTGTACATAAAACCACAAATGAAAACCTGCTTAGAGAAAACTTCCTTAAAAATATGAAAAAGTTTTGTGAGAAGTTCAAAGAGGCCACTCAGGCGCTGACATTCAATAAAACAATGAAAAACAGTCTCCCTAGAGGAACAAAAAACACACTGATCACTGACACTGCTGTTAATCACAGAAACAAAAGCATTGACTGCTATAATACCATGCAGGACCCTCCACTGTAAGTCTCCATGCCTCTTAGGGAGAGGGGCTTTGTAAAGAGCCCTCCAGGCAGGCCGATGCCCTTTTCCTAGTTTAAAATAGGCTCTCCAAGGAGTGTCCACACAGGTGTTCAATCGGTCCTTGTTGAGTGCCATCACCACCAGTCTGTAGAGTGCCTTACCACTGGCTCCTCCAAAGTCCACACCAGTGGGAGCACAGAATGCCAGTAAGGAGCAAGGAGCGACGTCAAAGTCCATATAGAGCGTGAGAGAGGGAAAGGGGTCAGTGCTTTCTGGCTGCAGCGTGCCATTGCTAAAGTCCAAGAGTAGGGAGTGCTCAAGTCCATGAAGCTCCTGTTTCCAGTGTGCAAGAAGACCATCGATGAAACGAATCGACCTGACACCAAGATGAGCTGCTAAAGCTGAGGCGTTGTTGAGGCCAGGACCAGCCAGTTCCACCACTTGCTTCAGAGTGAGAATGTTCCTGGAACACAGCCTATCAAGGAAGGTCCTTCCAACTCCCGGCAGGACACCAAGGCGACCACCAAAAACCAGCGGCTCCCTCAACAACCAGTAGAGGGAATCGCATGGCCCTCTTTGTTTTTTAAAAAGAGTCCACACTGAAAAGAGACTGCGGTAAAAACTGGGTAAAGACAGTGCATTAGAGTTCTTAAAATCCATTAAAAACACAGGGAGGTCTAGCCCAAGCCCAAGGACTCTCTGTAAAATAACACAGGCCAAAGGCCTCCATACCAGGTCCTGGGGGCCCGTCAGCAGTCTCTGTATGAAAGTCAGTCTAAAAGCAGCACCTCTACTAGCTAAATGAATCACTCCTTGGCCCCCCTCCTCTTTGGGAAGAAATAACAGGGCTTGAGGAACCCAGTGGAGTCCACCCCCCCAAAAAAAGTCCACCAAAACAGACTGAATTTTGGACAACAAACCAGCAGGGGGGTCCATGCACATGAGGCGGTGCCACAGGGATGAGGAAACAAGATTATTTAAAATGAGCACTCTTCCTCTAAAAGATATTCTTGGCATTAGCCACTTCCACTTGTTTAGTCTCCCGTTAATCTTCTCTATGACCCCATCCCAATTTTTTTGCTCAAACTGCTGATTTCCAATAAAGACGCCAAGATACTTAAAACCTCCTTTTTTCCAAATCAACCCACCCGGCAGCGTAAGCTGATTTTCTAGTTTCTCCCCCACCATCAGAGCCTCGCTTTTTCCCCAGTTTATCTTTGCAGAGGAAAGTTGGCCAAAAAGATTGACACTCCTAACCAGAACGTCAATGTCACTCTGCTTGTTTAGCAGAATGACTACATCATCTGCATAGGCCGACAGCTTGAACGTGGTGTCACAGCCAGGAAAAGTAACTCCTGATAGATCCCTTCTCAGGCAGTGAAGCAAAGGCTCTATGGCGAGGGAGTACAGCATCCCTGAGAGAGGGCAGCCCTGCCGAACCCCCCTCTGGACTTTTAAAGGGGCAGACAGGCCCCCATTTATCTTCAGCACACTCTCAATGTCACTGTACAAGACCCGTATCCTGGCTATGAAGCCTGGGCTGAACCCAAAAGCTGTTAAAACTGTCCATAAATATTGGTGTTCAACCCGATCAAACGCCTTTTCCTGGTCAATTGAAATCAAACCAGTTTCTACCGCCAATGAACCAGAGACCTCCAAAATATCCCGAATTAAAGTGACGTTGTCACTAATCAGCCTGCCAGGCACACAGTAAGTCTGGTCTACATGAATGAGCTCGCTCATCACCTTTCTCAGTCTTCGGGCCAGAGCTTTTGAGAGAATCTTGTAGTCTGTGCAGAGCAGAGAGACTGGCCTCCAGTTCTTTAGGCTCTGGAGGTCCCCCTTTTTCGGCAACAGTGTGATGATGGCCCTCCTGCAGGTCGTGGGTAGGGTCCCCCTTTCCAAGCTATCTTGGAGAACCTCCAGCAGGTCTGGACCAAGCAGGGGCCAGAATTCCTTAAAAAAGTCCACAGAGAGACCATCTATGCCTGGTGATTTTCCATTCTGGAGGCTCATTAGCGCCGTATGCAGCTCAGACAGAGACAGTGGAGCATCCAAGCCGGCAACAAGGTCCTCTGAGAGCACTGGAAGACCATCAAGGAAAACCTGGCCCAGTGACGTGTCCTCCCTCCACTCTGCTCTAAACAATTCACTGTAAAAGCTAGCAGCGTGTTTCCTGATCTCTGCTGCTGTGGAGATTGTTCTCCCGTCATCGCCCAACAAGGAGTGAATGAGCTTTCTCTGTCCATTTTTCCCCTCCAGTCCAAAAAAGTACTGGGAGGGCGAGTCCATCAGAGCTACATCCATGTAGCGTGAGCGGACCAGAGCACCCTGTGCGGTGACCCCTAGCAAGCTAGCCAAGGCTGACCTTTTTGACTTGAGAGCCTCTAAGTGCTCCTGTTTTCCGGTAGAACTGAGCAACTCCTCTAGTTCTACCACCTCAGTCTCCAGAACTTTCAAGGATTGGGTCAAGCTACGAGTGACATTTTGAGTGTACTGTTGGCAGAGTTGTTTTATCTGGGCCTTACCAAAATCCCACCACAATTGGAGAGAACTAAAAGAGGGTTTTTGTTCCCTGTGTGACTTCCAAACATCATGAAAAACCTCTTTAAAAAACACATCATTTAAAAGTGTATTGTTAAAATGCCAAAAAGCACTCTTACACTTTACATTTTCAATAAACACAGAACAAAACAGCAGGCAGTGATCAGTGAAACCAACAGGACAGATACAACTATTTTTAAAAACACTCATTTGATGTTTAAAACCATAAAAACGGTCTAACCTAGCCATAGATAAAAGGTTATCTTTGACATGGCTCCAGGTGTACTGCCTCTGGTCCCCATGATGTGATCTCCACACATCGGCCATTTCATGTGTTTTCACCAGTTCTCTCAGCCTATTGGCAGAAGCAGGGTGAGGCTCCTGATGGTTCCTGTCTAGTCTGTGGTTTAATGTACAGTTAAAATCACCCCCCAGAAATAAAAAACTATTTGGATCACAGGACTTAACCGTATCCGAAAGCACGTCAAAGACCCTGATCCTCTCTGCTCTCTGTGTTGGCACATACACGTTTATAAAAACGAAGTTCACGTTTTCAAACTGTACCTTTAATAAGAGGAAATGACCTCTCACCACCTCTTCTACCTCATAAGAGACAGGCACACAACCCCTAGAGAAAAGTACAGCCACCCCCCCACTGCTACTGGATTTGTGGCTAAAAAAAATGCAGCCATCCCACTCTTTTCTCCAATGGCTCTCAATGTCCACAGTGCTGTGAGTCTCCTGGACCATCAGCACGTCAAGTTTCTTTAAATTAAAAAGCTTGTATAAAGAGGCCCTTTTTACATCATCCCTGGCCCCATTAATATTGAGAGTGCCAATTCTAAGGTGGGGCATTAAAAAGGATAAAAATAGGGTACAGTAAAAAAACACACACATAGCATAAAAGGGAAGAAACAAACTAAGAGTCAACATGACTGTTAGTAATTTGTGATTTCAGTTTGACAACCAGTTTCTTTAAACGAAAAATTTCCTGATCAGTAAAAGTCTTATTCCCATCATTCAGTTTCATCAGCTTGCGAGCTGATGCCACAAATAACTCCAGATCTGGAAAGTAATTTTCCACTTTCACAGCTCTGCTCCCCTTTGTCACCTGGAGAAATTGCCTAATTTTGGAAAAACAATAGGAGCTTTGCTCCTCCTGCGTCTGCGTCTGCATCATTTCAGACTCAGCTCCACTTTCGTCAGAGACGCTCTCATCTAGTAAATCTAAATTCCCAACCCTACTAGATTTAGCAGAGCTCTGTAAGTTTTCAGCACTTTTTCTTTTTTGTGCAGCTTTAAAAGGATCCTCTTCAACAAAACTACATTCCTGCATTTCTTCATGAACTGCAACGTTTGTCATGCAGTGTTTGCTCTGTGTGTCCCCTACAGCCTCAAACCGCTCCTCCCCCGCCTGCAAAGTCTGTTCATTCACGTTCCTTCGTTTAACTGCACTTTTACTTACACCCTCCACCTGTTTACCCCGGGCGACAGGCTCGTCACAATGATCAGAGCTGCCGCCAGACAGAAATTCCCCACCATCACTGTTTGGGGGGGCAACTACCGCACCCGCCGCGGCCAACCCAGCAGAGGCGGCCGCGGCCGCCCCAGCACAAGCGGACGCGGACGCGGACGCCCCCGCAGAAGTAGAAGCGGACGCGGCCGCGACCGCCCCAGCAGAGGCGGGCGCCGCAGCGGCATCCGCCGCACCACATGTAGCGCTACCCTCCGGACCACCAGAAACAGCGGCGTCACCTTTCTTACCGCCAGTGCTCTTTGTGTTCGCCTTTTCAGGACATGACCTAATAAGATGGCCTTCTGCGCCACACGCAAAACACTTCATGGTTTCAGATGTTGCAAACACCAAGTAGCTAAAGCCGTCAATCCTGAAATTAAAAGACGCGTTCAGTTCAGCAGAGCTGTCTTTCAACACCATGAAACACTGCCTCCTATGACATACAACATGCTTCAGCAGGGGTGATTTACTACCCAGAGAGACCATTCTTATAGGGGACACAACCTGGCCAAAACGGGACAACTCTCTAATCAGCTGATCATTTTTAACGAAAGGAGGAGCGTTTGAGATGGTGATCCTCCTAGACGGATTCGCCAGCGGTAAAACGGGAGTAAAAGTGTCACCTAGGACCACTCCCTGTGCCACCACCTGATCAGCTTTTTCAGTCGAATCCAGAAAGATCACAATTGCGCTGTTCATCCTCGATGCTGATTTTATGCTGCCATGCCCAACCACCTGTCCTACAGCGAGGCTGGCCTCCTCCACAGAACAGGGAACTGTCGGGAGGATTCTCACACCATGACGCCGGGTTAAGCGCTCAAACTCCACACCACCATCAATCACCGGCATGATGCCGGCCGGGAAAAACCGGCAGCAGAAGCTACCGTTCCCCAACACACTCACTCCAACACTCACACCCCAGCACACACACACTCAACCCACTATATTAAACACACACACCTCAAACACACAAGATAGAGAAAAAGTTAGAAAATACAAAGTTTAAAGTACTCACTCGACACCACTCCACACCCCTGCTCCCACAAACGCCCACGCATGCGCACGAGAGAGAGAGAGAGAGAGAGAGAGAGAGAGAGAGAGAGAGAGAGAGAGAGAGAGACACACAGTGCGGAGCATTGTGGTTGGTGGATGTGCAGCAGAAAGTCTAAGCTCTCTCTCCGCGGATGCGGTGGGCCAGCTGGATGTCTTTGGGCATGATGGTGACCCTCTTGGCGTGGATGGCGCACAGGTTGGTGTCCTCGAAGAGACCCACCAGGTAGGCCTCGCTGGCCTCCTGCAGAGCCATGACGGCGGAGCTCTGGAAGCGCAGGTCGGTCCTGAAGTCCTGAGCGATCTCCCTTACCAGGCGCTGGAAGGGCAGCCTACGGATGAGCAGCTCCGTGGACCTCCGGCAGTGACGGATCTCTCTCAGAGCCACGGCACCGGGCCTGCAACGGTGAGGCCTCCTCACTCCGCCGGCGGCCGGAGCGCCTTTTCGAGCAGCCTTGGTGGCCAGCTGCTTCCTGAGGGCTTTTCCTCCAGTAGATTTACGGGCGGTCTGCTTGGTTCTTGTCATCGCTCTTTATTATTCTGTCTTATATTTCCTTCACGCTGCCCAAACTCCAGCCCGGCACCCGCGTCGCTCCCGCTTCAGCTCTCCCGGTATGTCGAGCTTCTCCGTTAGCACCGGGTGGCGGCCGAGTGCTAGCTAGCTCCTCCCCACTGCATTGTCTCCCGCTGTAAACAGAGGCTCCGTCCACCGACTCGGGAGACCCCCGGGCGCGATCTGTGTGTCCGTGATACACATAGAGTGAAAGGTGTGCCGGATCAGAAAGCCATCACCGGATCAGAAAGAAGAAGGAAGATAAAAAGACTCAGAATTGAGCCGCTATATGAGATTATTTGATATATTTTTAGAGCAGTTTAGTGGATGTGTTCAGCAACCAATGAAGCGGGTATCCCAATTAGGCTTTCCAGGCTCAAATGTAGGCTGTGTTTGAAAGTGGAATACAAAGAGGTGTAGCCTACATGTAGGCAGTCACAATATTATAAGTACAAAACACCAACATTATTATACACAGTGTTGCCCATTTGTCAGTAAATATTTAAATAAAAATGATTTATTTTGTTATTTGGCTGTTTTTGTGTCCAGTTTGGGGACGGTCATCATTTAGTCAAACCGTGCATATGTGGCCGCATATGATAACTGATCTGGGCATTCTGCTCTACAGTCATGGCGGTATTATTATTGACTTTTAATTTTTAGATAGCCATGCGAGCATACCAGGAGAAGCGCCATCGGGGGCAAACAGCTTCATGTTTTGAAAAATATGCGTTAGCATATCTGTGAAACTCGGCTACTCTATGGATGGGGATTGATCAACTTCAAAACTAAATTAGATTAAATCACCCTTATTGTCATTCAACTGTACAACCAATCATGTACAGTAGAACGAGATTGTGTTTTACCTATCTACTGTGTTAATCACACACACCCCAAGTGCAGAATCAGAGGGCCGCTGCCATGCAAGGCGCCGCCACAAACTTCCGTCCTCCATTCCATTATTGCTGAGCACCAAGCTGGACGGCAGGAAGTTCCACTTTTATATGGTCTTCAGCATGACCCGGCCAGGATTTGAACCCCTGCCTCCCGGGTGTGGGGCGGATGCTCTACCAACTGAGCCACCACTCCGGTAAAGCAGATAGAGCCACTTGGCCCACCATCTATTGCGAAGGACGGCATTCTGCCTGCTGCTTCTCCAACATTGGTGGTCTTTACTGGCGTTCCCTGAATTAATTCAATCCAACTTTATTTATATAGCACCATTTCACAACAACAGTCATCTCATAGCACTTTCAACTGTAGGGGAAAACCCCATAATTGCAGAAAGACCCCAGCAATCAGGCGATCCCCTGTGAGCAGCACTTGGCGATAGTGGAGAGGAAAAACTCCCTTTTAATACGAAGAAACCTCCAGCAGAACCAGGCTCAGGGAGGGGCAGTCATCTGCTGCGACTGACTGGGGGGTGAGGGGATAGAGAAGAAGAAGAAGAGAACAGACATGTAGAGAGCAAGCAGCATGATGGGGACCCAATCTATGGGAGAGAACAAACAGATGTTAATGACCAGCAAAAATATTTCATTGGATATTTAGAAATATTTCATTATCCTTTAGACCTACACAATCACAGCAAAATTACAGTATCATTTTTTAACCATTAAATCTTCAGTATTCTCTTTTTCTGGTCAAATTTGTCACTTTTCACTTCCCTTTTTTTGTTTGCGGAGTGCTCTGGTGACTGGTCATGATGCCGCGCATTATCCAATCCTGTACGGAATCAATCCGAAACCCCTCCCACACTTCCAGAAGCCAGAGCATGAGGAAACACAGTGGTGGCTAAACTTTTATTGATAAAAATTACATATTTTGACTGAGCAACTCCACACTCGGATACACACCCTCATAAGATGTGGATAGAGACCACATTCTTTTTGTTTGGTGGTAAGAGTTCACTGCTTTCGCAGTTACGTGACCACGCACGTAAGTCTGTGGACATGTCTTAAAGGGGCAGTACACGAAAAGTACAATATTCCATCCATCCATCCATCTTCTTCCACTTAATCCTTTTCGGGTTGCGGGGGGGCTGGAGCCTATCCCAGCATCTTTGGGTGAGAGGCAGGGTCCACCCTGGACAGATCACCAGTCCATCGCAGGGCCAACACAGAGAGACAGACAACCATTCACTCTCACAGTCATACCTAAGGACAATTTAGAATCCCCAGTTGATGCAAATTAACCTAACTTGCATGTTTTTGGCATGTGGGAGGAAACCGGAGAAATCCTGGCGTAAACCCACGCAGACACGGGGAGAACATGCAAACTCCACACAGATCACTGTTGGTCGGGGGCTGGGATTGAACCCATATAAAATAATTTTCAAAAAATTCCAGGATCATCACCAAAATCTAATCATCTGTCCCATGTGCCATTACACACCTTTCCTGAAAATTTCATCAAAATCTGTTCTTAACTTTTGGAGTAATGTTGCTAACAGACAGACAGACAAACCAACCAACGCCGGCTAAAACATTACCTCCGCCCTTGGTGGCAGTAATAAGGACCTTTCTTCTAACAGTACATGAGAGTTAATACCAGACTTACCCACTCATGAGGTATGTGGGTGAATATTTTTCAAATCCATTCAGTCTGATACCTTTTGTTATCATACTGGGGGAAGAAGGCGGGGGGGGGGGGGGTGCTGAAAAGTTCATAGGTTGATTAAGGAGGTATGCTCATAGGTGCTGAGCCAGTAGTATTTGTGCTTCAGTGGCCGAGGAACAAGAAGGCAGAGCTGAGAGTGAGAGGACTGTCAAGAGTATGGGTACAATTAAACCACATTTGGTCAAATTTGACCACTGCATCATGGTCAGCCTGTAAACTTTTCAGCCCCCCCTTGTACAGTAACACCACTATGATTACAAATATCAGGATAAGATCATCCATCAGGATGTTTTGTATTTGTATCATGTACCATTCTGTAGGATTCTAGTGCAGATGAAACTTGGAGGGACCTGGAGGAGCTCACCATGGCAGTGTTTGCCATTCGGAAGGAGGGAGGAGGACAGTAGGAGCCACCTGCAGACATTGGCATTGTCACTGAGGGAGCAGAAGTGCTGCATGAGCTCAAGTCAGTTGCATCAGCTTGTGCCCTGCTTTTTGGGTTGGTCTATGTTCTCAACCTAGCTTATCCAAAACCCCTTCATTTCACTTTTGAAGTGCTTCAGAAAATCATTATGCAACTTGAGCCACACAAGATGTCCCCCAAAGTCCAAAACCTATATGGCAGACTCCAAAGCTTGCAGTCAGGACTCATTACAATGCATTGCTCCTCTTGTTCAAAAAAGGGCTTAGTGCCATGAAGCATGGAAAAAGTGTCACTTCTCTTGGGTGGTGGACCTTTTTTAGTCTGAGAGACATTGTTAATATAAATACAATATATATTGTTCAAATGGTTTGAAGAGTGTCATGGGCACCGGGTGCATGCCCCTCCCCTCCGGTCTCACATTCACAAATTCATCACTGCACCTGCGGCAGAAGACACACCTGTACCCGCTCATCAGCCAGTGTACATAAGGAGGCTTCCTCTGTGCAGTCAACGCTGGCTCGTCTGGGTATACTGCCCGTGATCAGGCAAGCTTAAACAAGTCTTAAGCGTTAACATGCCATTAACCTTAATTCTCCTCTCTTTTTCAGGTTGCTACCACCGTGTAGGTGTGTCTCCGGGACTGCGCGCACTCTCCTGCCTCACCACACTGTTCCTCAGCGATCAACTTCACCCGGTCAGGCACCATCAGCTCATCTTCCCTCCTTACCCTACTGGTTTGTCTATTCCCCGCTGGGTCCTGCTGGTCCTCTCTAGAGTTCCCAAGTAAGTGGTAATTTGGCTTGCCCATTTCCCCTTACTCTACTCCTCAGCTCACGGCTCTCGTCTTCTCTCCACAGGACCTTTCCTCTGGCGAGTGACTGTTTCTGCAGCTGTGTGCTTTTGGATTTTTGCTATTAATAAAATTGTCAAACATGCCCCTCTATGTGGTTCCTTTCTGTGTTTGGCATCATGCACGTGAGCTGCCAAAACTTAATTCCCTATGACAGAACGAGCCAGCCAGGACGGTAGCTCAGCCGGTGCCTCACCGCAGGAGCAGTCAGCTATGGATCGCCTAGCGGCGATCGACCATCAGCTCACTGCGCTGACGCAGCAGGTATCAAACATGATGATGCTGTGGTCTGCAGCGCATCCTCCAGCTGCGCCCCCTCAGCCTGCTCTGCATACTACAGTGCGCCATACTACCTCCATTCCCATGCCTTTTCCGTACTCGGGGGAGGTGGGGAAATGTAAGGGGTTTCTTCTTCAAGTTCAAATGTACCTGGAGTAGGTTGGAGAGGAGTATCCGGGGGATGTTGCTAGGATCCAGTTTTTTACTCTGTTGCTCAGGGATTGAGCCCTGGAGTGGGCACAGCCCACTCTAGACCACCCCGAGGGGCGTCGATATACATTTGACCAATTTGTGGCCGCATTCACTACCGCATTTGATCGGACCGAGAGTCAGGGCAACGTGATGAGCTGCCTGATGACGCTCCACCAAGGCACCCGGTCAGCGGCTGAGTACTCGGTGGAGTTCCGGGTTGTGGCGTCCGATTCAGGGTGGAACGAGACTGTGTTACGCAGCGCATTCCTCCACGGGTTGAACGACCAGCTCTGTGACTATCTGGCGGTCCACCCTGTCCTGGAGACGCTCGACAGCCTCATAGATCAGGCAGTTGGGTTGGACAATCGGTACCATAAGCGCGCAAAGGAGCGCGAGTCCTCTTCTCGCCCGCGTGCTGAGCGTATGCCCGCTGTGGTTACTGGCACTGGCGGCACCAGCTCTTCACCCAAACCGATGGAGCTCTCTCAGCACTTGACCAATGATGAGCGCCGGCGAAGGTGGAGAGCTGGCGCGTGCACGTACTGTGGTTTATCTAACCACAGTCTGGACGAGTGCCACCAGCAGCCAAAAGACGCAGCCCGTCAGTAGCCATGAGGGTCTGGCGGGTGGGACCAAATCCACTCCCCCAGGTAATTTTTCTATTTCGGCCCTCGTACAGTTGCTGGGGGTCGAGAGGAGGGTTATGGCGCTGATTGATTTGGGGTCGGAGGGTAGTTTTGTGTCTGCTGAGTTCGTGAAGCAGGTGGGCATTCCCACACGTAAATTGCCCTGTGATCAGAGAATCACAACCATATCTGGCTGTGAGGTCGCGGTGGACGCTCATAGCACTGTGCCCAAATCCATCCTCCTTTCCGGGAACCACCAGGAGGAACTATCATTCCTGGTTCTCCCCATTTCATCATCTCTGGTGGTTCTTGGTTATCCATGGCTCCAGAGGCATAACCCAATGATTAATTGGGCCAAAAATACCATCTCTGCCTGGAACCCTTTTTGTCTGGCCCACTGTATGCGTTCAGCGGAGTGCTCCCCATCTCTGTCTGTTCCTCCCTCTTGGGCCGAGCCGCTGGACCTCAGCCTTGTCCCCCAGGCTTATCATGATTTGGGCAAAGCCTTTGGCAAGTCAAGAGCGTTGTTGCTGCCCCCTCACCGCTCTTATGACTGTGCTATAGACCTCATCCCAGGGGCGAGGCTGCCGTCCAGCCGGCTGTATAGCATTTCTGGCCCGGAGAGGGAGGTGATGGAGCAATATAATAAGGAGTCGCTGAACGCCGGCCTTATTTGGTGAGCAGGACCGGATTCTTCTTCGTCGGAAAGTAGGATGGCTCGTTGCGCCTGTGCATCGACTACGGGAGCTCAACACAATTACCATCAAAGATAAGTACCCTCTGCCTTTGATCAATTCAGTGTTCAAGCTCCTTCAGCGCTCACGGGTTTTTACCAAGTTAGACCTCAGGAACGCGTATCGTCTGGTCCGCATTCGCGAGGGTGATGAATAGAAGACGGCTTTTAAAACACAGTGCTCCGTGGTGCTGGTCATGCCCGCCATCACTTGGTCCAGGCAGGTTTTGGTCCCACACTTTATTTTTATTTCCCACATAAAACGGTCGGTTCCATAGTCTGCCACTAGACCACTCCTCTCTGACGCTGCAGGCAATGGAGAACCCGAGTCCATACAACCGGTCACAGCCCATCAGGTTATTTCCTTCAGTGGACACCATAAACTCAACTGTGCTCACCAACGCAGATTTGTACCTCGCTGAGATCCACAACGAGCCCACAATGTCCAAAGGGTTGTTCCATACCCATAACATGCTATGTCTGTTCTACTCACTCTATAATGTGGGAAAAAGTTCTTCACCGTCGCCCAATTCAGGATGGAGGTCGCCGACTCCGTGTCCAGCATCAGCGGAACCACCACCCCGTCCAATTCGATGTTGCAAATAATGCATCTATCTATGCTGGGTGAGACCGTGTGAACCACTGTGGGTTTTCTTGCAGAAGAGTCCTCCTCTGGTCTCTGGTCCCCCTGCTTGAAGTTTTTGCAGGCTGTAGCGAAGTGGTGGAACAGACCACACATTCCACAATGCTTCCCCTTTGGTGGGTTCTCCCTTGCTTTGTAGCGGTGCCTGGTTGATCCACAGCTGTAGTATCTCGGCGTCCCCGGGGCGGACCTAATTTTCACAATGGCAGCATATTCATCATCACTCACGTCGTCTGGATCCACGGCCAGTGTCTTCCACTGTTTTCTGTTCCTTGGCAAGTTTCCTTCTTCACCGAGATTTTTTGTTAGCATTTCTGTTACCTCGTGTTGTTGTGCCAAGTCCATGGCGGCTAGGAGCGTTAGCTCACCAGCATGAGTGAGGAGGCAAACCTTTGTGGAGGAGTACAGCACGTGTTCCGCCAGTTGGTTGCAGACCATCTCTTTCTCCAGGGTGCCAAATCTATACTCTCCCGCCAGCTGCTGCAGGTCTGCAATGAATTGTTGTACCGACTCACCTGGTCGCTGGCGTTGCTGTCTGAACTGTATTCGCCTCATGATGGTGTTTTCAGGGACGCGAAAATAACCCGCCATGAGTCTCACCACATTGTCAAATGAGTCACCTCCTCCTAATGTACTCAGGATCCTCTAGCCCTCCATTTCTAAGTTGTGGACCAGAATTGCCCTTGCATGCAATTTCTCAAGGTCGCCAAGGTCCAGAGCAGTGAGGTAGTTCTCAAAAGATGCATACCACCTGGCCCAGGGGACGAGTGGTTCTCCCGGAGGCTCCAAGAATGGCCGGAAAGCAGTAGCAGCTCGCTCCATACCCTTTTGTCCTCTTCGCCAAATGTTGCGTCTGGAAATGAGGAGGAGTCGAGGTGACAATTTACTAGTTTTATTAACACTTGAACAGGAATGTACAGGAGCCACTCCGACTAACATGAGAGTCCATAGCAAAGAGACAGAGCCCCAGGAAACCCCAGAGTGTCTGGTATAATTTTAAAGTTTAGAAATTGTACTTTTACAATTTAATTGTTTAGAAATTGTACTTTCAAAAAATACCTATGTTTTTGCGGAAGACATAACTCCCGACTGATCGAATGCGAGTTTTCAACCTAGCTAAAATATTGTTTATATGGCTGTGTTGTGAGACATGTATATGTTGGACACTGCATATGTGATTTAACCACGATGAAGGAGAGCCAGCCCCCTGCGGTGCGGAGCCACAGAGCCTGGACCCCCTGCGGAGGACAGGGGACAGAAGACTTCCTGACCACTGAGGCTCGAGAGGAGAGAAGGGGGAGTTATGTAAATAAAAGGCTAATGAATGTGAATAAAGAGATTTTAAGATAGATGTGTGATTTCCCCCGCGAGGGAAATGGTTTGATGTGAGAAGGTTTAAATGAGAGAACTTTGGTGTGTTCAGCCTCTTTGTTCGCTGCTCAAGAATAAGAGCAGACAGTGGAATGATTTCTTGAATAAACTGAAATGAAAGACAATTCGGTTTCGTTATTCAAGTCTCCCCACATTGGTGACTGACGACGTTGAGAATGAACGAAGAAATTCTCAGGGTCCCGGACTCACAGCGCTCAGAGCTGGCGAGCGCAGTGGCCGTTAAGCTGCCTGATTTCTGGCAGGATAACCCACGGTCGTGGTTTCTGCAAGCAGAGTCGCAGTTCGCGCTCGCAGGAGTAACGGTGGATGACACTAAGTTCCACCATGTCATCGCTAAACTGGACAACAGCACAGCTCGGTGCGTGCAAAGCTTGGTGGAGCAGCCACCCGCGACCGACAGGTACGGCAAGCTGAAATCCACCCTCATCAAGTTTTTCACCCCCTCGGCTGAAGTGAGGGCGAGGAGGATCCTGTCTTTGCTAGACCAAGGTGGACACAGGCCGAGCGCCCTGATGGAGGAGATGATACAGCTGAGAGGGTTGGACAACGATGATTTCATTTTTCAGTTCATCTTCCTCTCCAACCTCCCGGCGCATGCGAGAAGCACGCTGGCCGGCAAAAAGTGTCACACCCTGGAGGAGTTCCGGGAGCTGGCCCAGGAGGCAGACGAGATCCTGGACGCCTGCGGCGGGCAAGCAACCACAGCAGCGACCCGAGACAGCGGGGAGCCAGAGGCGGCAGAACCAGACTGGCCGACGACGGCGGCAACACGGCCGCGACGAGGGGGAGCCAATAGCCCGGCGACAGAGGCGCGGGCACGACACAGCGGAGGAGAAGATCTCTGCTTTTACCATCGGAGGTTCGCGGAGAAGGCACGCAGGTGTGTGCCGCCCTGCATCTTCAGGAGTTCGGGAAACGGCAAGACCGGGGGTCGCTAGCAGCTTCGACCCTCGGAGAACGCAACAAGCTGCTCTACATCACGGATGCGCGCTCCGGACGAGTGTTCCTCATTGACACCGGAGCACAAGTGAGCTTCATCACCCCAACATACGCGGACCGGGTAGCTGGACCCCACGGTGACGGAGCTACAGCGGCAAATGGCTCGAACATCAACACCTACGGGAGAAGGACCTTGCCTTTATGCTTACATGGCCGCACATATGAATGGACTTTTGTAGTAGCGGCGGTGAGTTTCAACATGTTGGGCGCGGATTTTTTGTGTTCACACAATCTGTTAGTTGATCTTGCTAATAGACGGCTGGTAAATGCACTCTCTTTTTACTCTCTCCCCTGTTCAGCTCGAGTGTCCCCGCCACCAGTACAGACCCACGTCGCTACAGCAGGTGGTAAGTTTCACACACTCCTCACCCAATTTCCAGCGCTCACTGTGCCCACTTTTTCAGCGACGGTCGCGAAGCACGGGGTGAAACACTTCATCCCCACTTCTGGTCCTCCCGTGTTTGCAAAAGCTCGGCGCTTGGATGCAGTTAAGCTCGCCATTGCGCGCGAGGAGTTCGCCAGCCTGGAGAGGCTGGGCATCGTTCGTAGGTCGAAGAGCCCGTGGGCTTCGCCGCTGCACATGGTACCGAAAGCCGATGGCTCCTGGAGACCGTGCGGGGATTACCGCAGGCTAAACAACGCTACGGCACACGATCGTTATCCCATCCCGCACATTCAGGATTTTTCGGTGCACCTGGCGGGGGCGCGCATTTTTTCAAAGATTGATCTAGTTCGCGGCTATCACCAAGTCCCGGTCCAACCGGAGGACATTCCTAAAACAGCGGTAATAACCCCGTTCGGACTTTTCGAATTTTTACGCATGCCGTTTGGTCTCAAAGGGGCGGCGCAAACATTTCAGCGGATGATGGATGCCGTGTTACGCGATCTCCCTTTCGTGTTTGTGTACCTCGACGACATTTTGGTCGCGAGTACTTCAGAGGACGAACACGAAACGCACCTCACAGCAGTTTTTAGGAGGCTGGGAGAGCACGGCTTAATAGTTAACCCAGCCAAGTGCCAGTTCGGCGTTGAGCGGATTGATTTTTTGGGTCACCGCGTCTCCCCGGAGGGAGCGGTTCCGTTACCAGAGAAAGTACGCGCGGTAGCGGATTTTCCCCGTCCACAAACGGTCAAATCACTACAGGAATTCTTGGGGATGGTGAATTTTTATAACCGGTTCCTGCCCCACGCAGCTCAAATCATGCAACCGTTATATGCCGCGCTCAAAAAACAAAAGCCGACCCAGGCGGTCGGATGGTCCCCGGAGCGGGAGCGCGCGTTCACAGAGGTTAAAAAAGCCTTGGCTGACGCTGCGCTCCTGGCCCACCCAGACCCTGCAGCACGTATCGCGCTGACGACAGACGCTTCAGATTTAGCCATAGGGGCCGTTATTGAGCAACAGGTAGCCGGAGTTTGGCAGCCTTTGGCTTTCTTTAGCAAATCTTTAAGCGCGGCTGAGCGAAAATACAGCGCGTTTGACAGAGAACTGTTGGCGCTGCATTTGGCTATTCGTCATTTCCAGTTCTGGCTGGAAGGACGGTGCTTCACCGCTTATGTGGACCACAAGCCGCTCACATACGCCATGGCCAAAATTTCAGACCCGTGGTCCGGCAGGCAGCAGAGGCAGCTGGCCGCAATCTCGGAATTTACCACTGACATTAGGCACGTCGCGGGCAAATTCAATGTAGTAGCGGATTGTCTCTCACGCGCGTTCACGACCCCGACACGCGCAGAGGCAGAACGGGCCACCGTGACCGCGCCGCAGGAGAGCGGCACGGTGGCGCGCGCAGCCCCGGTGCACGTGGGTATAGATTACGCAGCCATGGCAGCGGACCAGGGGGCGGACGCAGACGTGCGCGCGCTCCAGTCTGGACCAACAGGGTTGAGGCTGGAGAGCAAGTGTTTACAAACCGGTATGCCCCCCCTGATCTGCGACATGTCGACGGGGCGCCCGCGTCCGGTGGTCCCGGCCACGTGGCGCCGCCGTGTTTTTGACTCGGTCCATTCACTGGCGCACCCGGGGGTGCGCGCGTCGGTGAAACTAGTGGCGGAAAAGTTTGTTTGGCCGTGCCTGCGCAAGCACGTGAAGGAATGGGCAAAAACCTGCATTTCCTGTCAACGGGCCAAAATTCACAGGCACACAAGAGCCCCGTTAGAACCGTTCCGCATTCCGGCCAGAAGGTTCGACCATGTGCACGTCGACCTTGTGGGCCCCCTACCGGCATCACAGGGGTTCACGTATCTTTTGACAATGGTGGACCGCACCACACGTTGGCCGGAAGTGGTCCCACTTGCGACGACCACGGCCGCGGAGGTGGCTCGCGTTTTTTTAACGGCTTGGGTGGCGCACTTCGGGGTTCCGTCGGACATTACGTCCGATAGAGGACCGCAATTCATCTCTGAGCTGTGGTCAGCGATGGCCAACGGCTTAGGAGCCAAAATTCACCGCACTACGGCTTACCACCCTCAGGCTAATGGTTTATGCGAGCGTTTTCATAGGTCTTTGAAGGCAGCACTCAGAGCGTCGCTCACGGATGCAGATTGGGTAAATAAACTCCCATGGGTTTTATTAGGGTTGCGTTCTGCGCCTAAAGAGGACTTAGACGCCTCCCCAGCGGAGCTGGTATTCGCACAAACTCTGAGGCTGCCGGGCGAGTTTTTACCAGAGCACCCAGAGCCCCCACCTCTCTCTGCTCTGGGACCGTTAGTTGGCACGGGGGCAGACACGCTCCCGGGTCCGGTTCATCACGCTTTTCCACGAGTTTTCGTCCCCAAGGCTTTGAAAAATGCCGATTTCGTTTTTGTCAGGCGCGAAGCCCTTAAAGCAACGCTCAAACCACCTTACGAAGGGCCATTTCGAGTGCTGGAGGCAGGTGATAAGCAATTTGTGCTAGATTTTGGGGACAGAAAAGAGACAGTCAGTATTGACAGACTAAAACCTGCTTTTGTCATGAAGGACGTGTCTGTACCGGTCGCGGTGGCGCCTCGACGAGGCAGGCCCCCGCAGAGGGCAATTAACCACTCTCTTCCTCAGTCAACAGACCCGGAGCAGAACAGCACCGCAGGCAAGGCGGGGCCAACTCACAGCAGATTCGGCAGACGGCTGAAGCCCAAGCGGCGCACAGACTGAATGTTGGTGTTGATTATTCAGTAGTGAGTAAGGTGCTATTAAATTTTGGGAATTAATCTGTTCTTCATCGTTTGGGGGGGGGTTATATGGCTGTGTTGTGAGACATGTATATGTTGGACACTGCATATGTGATTTAACCACGATGAAGGAGAGCCAGCCCCCTGCGGTGCGGAGCCACAGAGCCTGGACCCCCTGCGGAGGACAGGGGACAGAAGACTTCCTGACCACTGAGGCTCGAGAGGAGAGAAGGGGGAGTTATGTAAATAAAAGGCTAATGAATGTGAATAAAGAGATTTTAAGATAGATGTGTGATTTCCCCCGCGAGGGAAATGGTTTGATGTGAGAAGGTTTAAATGAGAGAACTTTGGTGTGTTCAGCCTCTTTGTTCGCTGCTCAAGAATAAGAGCAGACAGTGGAATGATTTCTTGAATAAACTGAAATGAAAGACAATTCGGTTTCGTTATTCAAGTCTCCCCACAGTTTACATCGTTAGCAGCGGTGTGAACTAATGGAGCTACGGTGTACAAGGCCTCTTTTTAAGATCATCTTTCCATCCCTTGATAGTCGTGGGAAGTGGTATGATTATGTTACTGTTTTGAGGTGCAAGAGGCCGTGTTCCTGTATTTCTGATGCTGAAGTCATTGTTTTTTAACAAGGAAAAGTGCCCTGTTTCAGTGACAACCTATATGTTCTAAACTAGTACCAGAAGTTGCTACCACAATTCATGCAAGGCATCATGGGACCTAGGAATAAGGTGAATAGTATTTTACTATTTTAAGAGTTTTACTATATTAATACAATAAAGGGTAAAACATACTATATTTGAATCTGTGGTTTTTTTTTCAGCCAACTTAATACTTTAATTTATTGGAAAGCATTTTTATTGTATTTATTAAACTAAAATAACACCTCAAGATTTCTATCAAAACTACTTTGCTTGAAGATATATTTTTAGGTGGTTAAAGAGCAGTATTTTACTTGCAAGTAAAGTATATAATTGAGTTTGTTAAGACTAAAAGGTTTAGTTTGGCTTGTCTTAAATTTTAAGATGCATTAATGCAAATTGTTGACTTGAAAACAGCTAACTTGATAAGCTTATCAGACTTAAATAATTTAAGTTGATCAAACTTAATTTAATTTTGTGTTCCAAACTGAAACAATTCTTTTAAGTTGAACCAACAATTCTTTTTTTTCAGTGTACCAAGTCTCGTGACCCTAGCTCTTTTAATAAAGTACAGGCCAAACATAGGTGCAGGTGCTAATCATCGCACATCTCTGCATTGTGTTTTTGGTTACTGTGGTTTTGGTGCGGGGTGTTGTCTGTCTCTGCAAGGTTCAATACAATGCTGCCTATAATTATCTAGAATTTCCACCATATTCATGCTCCAGGAACACAGAGCAATGGAGACTGCTCTGTCCTTTGCCATTTATTTGTATTTTGGTTGTCACGTCCCTGACGAACGGTGTCATGCATGAATGTATCTATTTTGTGGAAATATATGTGATGTTGTGCTGGTCACTTCTTTTTTCAACTACCT
This sequence comes from Pholidichthys leucotaenia, assembly GCA_020510985.1. NCBI lineage: Eukaryota > Metazoa > Chordata > Actinopteri > Cichliformes > Pholidichthyidae > Pholidichthys > Pholidichthys leucotaenia. The sequence goes on from CM035843.1 coordinate 92,110,640, forward strand.
TTTTTTCTGAGTCAGTAGCATTTTGAAAATGCCACATAGGACAGGGGTCTTTGTTTTTAAGTAAAAAGTTGCAAATTTATGAGAAAAAAATCTAATTTTCAAGAAAAGTAACTAATTTGCAAGCAGAAGTAACACAGTTACAAGGAAATTTAAAGTTAGAGAATTTCTTCCTTCCTAATAAAGTGAATCTGAATCTGCATCTGAAGAAAAGTAGCAAATTTATAAGAAAAGGCAGCAAATTAGCCACAAAATTATTAAATACAATTCTAAGAAAAGTTGCAAAGTTATAAGAAAAAAATTTAATTATACAAAAGATAGACAGGATGGCGGCACGCATGGACACTGCAGCCCCTCTAGGCATCAGTGAGTGTGAGAGTTTTAAGTGTTTTAACCTCTTGCACTCCGGTGTACCGCGGACGGGCACGTCTCTGCGTCCAAGAGGACGCAGAGACGTGCCCTCGTCTAGGACGCATGAGGGCGCTGCGTTCTAGAGCGCACTGAAAAAAAAGCTGCATTTTCGTTCTTCCACTACAGACACAGCCGCGAACAGATCAGATATGATTGACCTCTCATTCGACTAATAAGAGCCTTGAATTGGGTTTCTGAAACCTTGAAGAACCAATGACTGAAAATCTAGCAAGAAGGACCCGCCTACCAACGCTGCGAATGCAGCGAGCCAATTGAAGCACAGAAGTTCAAAAGCTGTTTTGTGTAAGGCTGGGTGAAGAGAGACTGACTGCTGCAGATGAAAAAAGGACCTGCAGGAAGAACCGTCACAGACCCAGCAGCACGGAGACCACCCACAAGTGCGACCTGTGTGACAGGGACTGCCATTCGCGCATCGGCCTGTTCAGCCACAGGCGGTGCTTTTTTTTTTTTATTGCAGCAGAATAGACGTTTAGGATTCTCTTCCATGGTCATCATAGACCGACGGAGGCCAACGACGAAGGTCGTAAATCATTCGCCAAAACCACAATCATGGAAGCGCAAAACCGCAATAATGGAATTATGTTTTGACCGGGTCGCGAGACCAGAACCAGGAGTCCGTAACAAGCGGACCAGCGTCGCGTTCGTCTGACACTGAGGAAGAGAAGTTCGGCAGATCCGCTGCTGCTGTGAACAGGTAAGTGTTATAAGCTAAATTATTCTTTATCCCTGAAAATTGTAATCAAAAATGACTTTTGACTGATCGGTAAATTACAACTGTGCGGCGTACGAAGTCCGAAGTCTGTGCGCCGCAGTACACGGTTCGTGCGCTGCGTCCGGACCGTGAACGCCCCCCCCCCCCCCGCCACATCGCCACATGACTATTCCATCATGTAGCGATGGCCGATGTCCGTCCTCTGTAGCGAAGGGGGGGGACAACCCCCCCCCCCCCCACACACACACAGCCCTGAGTGTCACCTTTCATTAGAGCTCAAGATGAAGTTTCTATATTGAATCATTCAAAAGTTACAGACGTTTTTCCAAACTGTGCCATTTGGCACAATTTGGCACAGTTCAAAAACGCCTGGGAACTACCTGAGAAAAAAGCTGTGCAATATATTCATTTTTGTGGTATTGTTACAAAATTTTGACCTCAGCTGGATAACACTTGGTTCTACATTTCTGTTGCATTTTCCAGCCTGGATCTGAAGCTGTGTGTATTTGCAAGCATTTGTATCCAAAAAAACACCCAGGCGAAATTTATTTTCTTCAAGTTCAGTATGTTTAGATAACTGTTACTCAGTGGCAGGAGCACTTAGAGAGATTATGACTGTTTTGCCAAAAAATTCAAAGTGTTTTCTTTTAAATGAGACCAACCCCATGAAGATGCTGCAAAGGGTTGAAGAACAGCTTTTGATTTACTTTGGGTACGTTATTTTTTGGCGTTTTAGGGAAATTGACCGGAGTGCAAGGGGTTAATCATCCCAGACGTACAACTTACAATCGAGAGACCTTATTAAACATCAAGGTAATGTACGCTGCAAGAATTGTGGCTTTTGGGTGCGATTTGGACATTCTAGGCCAGCATGGAATACTATCAGGGGATAGGCTGGCAGCTACCTGGGAGAGGAGGAAGCATAAGCGGCGCAAACGCAAACAAAGGAGAGGAAAGAGGGCCGGAATTTATGCTAGGCTAAAGGCTAACCCCTCCAGACCAGCAGCACCGTCGCTCCTGCTTTCCAATGTCTGCTGCCTTGACAACAAGCTGGATGAGCTGTGTCTGCTGAGAGAAACCCGCAGAGAGTGGAGGGACTGCTGTGTGTTTGCGTTCACGGAGACATGGCTCCACGACAACATCCCTGACGCGGCCATTCAGCTGGAAGGAATGACATCGTTCCGGGCGGACAGGGGGGCCGTTAGGTCCGGTAAGAGCCGGGGGGGGGGGGGGGGAGGCCTATGTATCTATATTAACAAGAACTGGTGTGTTAATGCCACGTTAGCAACTAAACACTGCTCTCCATTGGCGGAGTTCCTTATCATAAACTGCCGGCCATTCTATCTGCCGAGGGAATTCACCAACGTGTTTGTAGCTGTTGTTTACATAGCTCCTAGTGCTAATGCTAAAGCTAATGCTAACGAGGCACTCGGAGAGCTGCATGATGCTATCAGTGAACTTCAAACTTCACACCCGGACAGTTTTGTGGTGGTTGCAGGGGATTTTAATCACACCAGTCTAAAGACTGTGCTCCCCAAGTTCAAACAATGTGTGGATTTTAAGACCAGAGGAGAGAATATGTTGGACTTGGTGGACACAAATTTCCCAAATGCATACAAGGCAACACCTCGCCCCCACCTCGGCCATTCTGACTACCTATCTGTGATGATGGTGCCTGCCTACAAACCCTTACTGAAGTGCAGTGGGCCAATAGAGAAACAATTCAGGACTTGGCCAGAGGGTGCAGTCTCTGCACTTCAGGACTGTTTTCTGCATACAGACTGGGAGGTTTTCAAAATAGCAGCCTCTCAGGGAGACAGGATTGATGTGGAGGAGTACGCTGAAACGGTCACCAGCTACATCGTGAAGTGCACAGAGGATGTCACTATATTGAAGACCTTCACTGCACGGGGCAACTATAAACCCTGGATGACTGCAGAGGTGCGCTCGCTGCTCACAGCCAGAGATACAGCCTTTAGAGTGAAGGACGGGATTGCTCTCCGCTCAGCCAGGTCTGCGCTCGCAAAGGGAATTAAGACGGCGGAACGCGCCTACCAGAGAAAATCCAGGGACATTTCTTTGACACAGGGAACACCAAACGGATGTGGCAGGGAGTACGGGCGTTGACAGATTATAAGTCTAGGCAGGGGGTCGATGATGATGACGCTTTGCTTCCAGACAGGCTCAATAACTTCTTTGCACGTTTTGAAGCATCAAACCCGACAATCAGAGGGAGGGCTGGCCCATCTTCACTATCTGTGGGGCCAGCTATCACCATCAACGCAGCGGACACACGGAGGACCCTAATCAGGGTCAACCCACGTAAAGCTGCAGGTCCGGACAACATCCTGGGACGTGTGCTCCGAGTCTGCGTGAGTGAGTTGGCGGATGTCCTGACTGACATATATAACATTTCCCTGAGTCAGGCCATCGTCCCGAGATGCTTTAAGACCTCTATCATAGTACTGGTGGCAAAGAAAGCAGTTGTGTCCTGTCTGAATGACTATCATCCTGTCGCACTGACACCAATCGTGATGAAGTGTTTTGAACGGCTTGTTAAACCACACATCACAGCCTGACTCCCTGCATCACATGACCCGCTCCAGTTCACGTATCGTTCAAATCGCTCCACAGAGGACGCTGTAGTCACCACCCTGCACTCTGTCATCACACAGCTGGATCAGAAAGACACCTATGCCAGACTCCTGTACATTGATTTCAGTTCAGCATTTAATACCATTATTCCCCAGAGACTGATGGAGAAATTACTCCTCCTCGGTCTGAACACCACCACATGTCTCTGGATCCTGGATTTCCTGACTGAGAGACCTCAATCTGTCCGGGTTGGAAACAACATCTCCAACTCCATCACGCTGAGCACTGGATCCCCTCAAGGCCGTCTACTCAGTCCACTGTTGTTTACACTTTTAACACATGACTGTGTGTCCAGACACGAGGGGAACCAGATTATTAAGTTTGCGGATGACACCACAGTGGTGGGACTTATTCAGAGGGATGAAGAATCAATGTACAGGGAAGATGTTAGAGATCTGGAGGGCTGGTGCAGGGAGAACAATCTGGTGCTCAATGTGGACAAAACGAAGGAGATGATTATCAACTTCCGGCGGTCACGGCCTGAACACGTCCCTCTCTGCATCAGCGGCCATTTGGTGGAGAGAGTGGAGAACATCAAGTTCCTCGGAGTGCAGATCTCGTGGACCTGACCTGGAGCAAGAATTCCTTGGGGATCAGGAAGCGGGCCCAGCAGAGACTGCACTTCTTGAGGAAACTCAAACAGGCCTCTCTCCTCATCTGCATCCTCAGGACCTTCTACAGAGGTGTGGTGGAGAGTGTTCTGACGTACTGCATTGCAGCATGGTACTCCAGTTGCAGTATGTCAGACAAAAAGCTCTGCAGAGGATAGTTAAGGGAGCTGAGAGGGTAATTGGAGTTTCCCTCCTCCCTCTCAATCTGGCATCTTTTTTATCCAAATTTCCAAAACCCTGACTACTCAGAGTTGGGACCAGGAAGCAGAGTCGCAGTCTTACACGCCTCTCTGCAGCTCCTCTTCATCCGCCACCCCTCAACTTAGCCCCTGTCTTCCCCATCAGGGAATCGTTGTCTGCTCCCTCCAAAGTGAATAAAAATATAATGTATAAGCATCCCAAAGTGATAAAGCAAAATATTGGTAAAACTCAAATTAAACATAAAGCCTCTAAATTGAATGATTTGGCCTCTGTTCCTCCTCATAATTTAAAAATTAAATGTGGTTTATTAAATATTAGGTCTCTAACTCCCAAGTCTCTGTTAGTCCATGATTTGTTAATTGATCATCAGATTGATTTAATTTCCCTTACAGAGACTTGGTTAGGACAAGAGGATTATGTTGGTTTAAATGAATCAACTCCCTCTGGTTATTTAAACTGTCAAAATCCCAGAAGTTCTGGTCGTGGAGGAGGAGTAGCAACAATTTACCATTCCAAATTACTAGTTAATGTAAAGCAAAAAACATGTTATAATTCCTTTGAGGGCCTGGTCCTCAGTATTGGGCACTTTAGCAATTTTAGGTTAAACCCAATTTTATTTGCCATAGTTTATCGTCCCCCATCAACCTACTCAGAATTTTTATCCGAATTTGCTGATTTCTTAGCTGATTTAGTGCTGAAATCTGATAGAATAATTATAGTAGGGGACTTTAATATACATGTGGATGTAGATAGTGACTGCCTTAATGTGGCATTCAATTCAATATTAGATTCGATTGGGTTTTCTCAGAAAGTAGGAAATTCTACTCATTACCTCCACCATACATTGGACCTTGTTTTGACATATGGCATAGAAATAGAAAATCTTGTAGTGTCTCCCCATAACCCTGTACTGTCAGACCATTGTCTGTTAACCTTTGATTTTACTATTTCTGACTATTTGGCTCCTAAAGAAAAATATTATTACAGTAGATGCCTCTCAGATGATGCTGTTTCCAAATTTATGCAGATTGTTTCCTCTATGTCATGTGTCAACACAACGGAAATAAGCTATAGACAGCTTGCTCCTTCTGTAATTGATAACATGGTGGATAGTGTTTCAGCTTCTCTGCATCAGACTCGAGACTTGGTGGCCCCCTTAAAAAAGAAAAAGTCTAATCAGAGATTTCTAACTCCTTGGTTCAACACAGAAACTCGTACCTTAAAACAGAAGACTCGTCAATTAGAAAGAAAATGGCGCTCTACTAATTTAGATGAAATCTATTTAGCTTGGAGAAATCATCTTTTAATTTATAAAAAATCTCTTAGAAAAGCTAGAACGAGTTATTACTCTGCATTAATAGAAGAGAACAAGAATAATCCCAGGTTTCTTTTCAGCACTGTAGCCAGGTTGACAAAGAGTCAGGACTCTGTCAATCCTAGCATTCCCTTAGAGCTTACTAGTCAGGACTTTATGAACTTTTTCAATAATAAAATTTCATCCATCAGAGGTAAAATCAATCAGATTCTTCCCACAGTTAACTTAAATGCTGTAACTGCTACAACTCCTTCTATTGATGTCTGTCTTGATGAGTTTACTCCAATTGACCTTTGTGAGTTAGACAAAATAGTTTCCTCATCCAAACCTTCAACTTGTCTTTTAGACCCTATTCCTACCAGGTTATTTAAAGAAGTCTTCCCACTTATTGGTAGCTTTATTCTTCATATAATCAATTCTTCATTAACTTTAGGCCATGTACCGCATGCTTTTAAAACGGCTGTAATTAAACCCTTACTCAAAAAGCCAACGCTAGATCCAGGAGCTTTAGCTAACTATAGACCAATCTCTAATCTCCCGTTCATTTCAAAAATCTTAGAAAGAGTTGTTGCTACGCAATTATTTGACCACCTGCAGGGAAATGGTTTACTTGAAGAGTTTCAGTCTGGGTTTAGAATCCATCATAGTACTGAAACAGCCTTAGCGAAGGTCACTAACGACCTCCTCATTGCATCTGATAATGGACTAGTTTCTGTACTTGTCCTTTTAGACCTTAGTGCAGCTTTTGATACTATTGATCATAATATTGTACTTGATAGATTAGAACACTATGTTGGACTTAATGGAACTTCGTTGCAATGGTTTAGATCTTATTTATCTGATAGGTTCCAGTTTGTTCATGTAAATAATGAGTTTTCTTTCAACTCAAAGCTTAGTCATGGAGTTCCACAGGGATCTGTGCTAGGCCCTACTCTTTTTAGTTTATATATGCTTCTGTTATGCAACATTATTAGAAAGCACTGTATACATTTTCATTGTTATGCAGATGACACACAATTATACCTGTCAATGAAGCCAGATGATAGTAATCAATTAGCCAAGTTAGAAGCCTGTCTTAAGGAAATCAAAGCTTGGATGACTTGTAATTTCCTGCTATTAAATTCAGATAAGACTGAAGTCATTCTTGTTGGTCCAAAAAACCTTAGAAATTCCCTTCCAAATCAAACTTTCAGTTTGGATGCGGTTACTCTTTCTCTTAATAGCTCTGTGAGGAACCTTGGAGTTATTTTTGATCAGGATTTGTCCTTCAATTCACATATTAAATTTGTTTCTAAGACTGCCTTCTATCATTTGCGTAATATTGCCAAGATTAGGAGCATCTTGTCTCAGAGTTATGCTGAGAAACTGATCCACACTTTTGTTAGCTCGAGATTCGATTATTGTAATTCTTTATTATCAGGCTGTCCTAAAACATCTTTAAAAAGTCTTCAGCTGATCCAAAATGCTGCAGCAAGAGTTTTAACAGGTACTAGAAAGAGAGATCATATCTCTCCGGTTCTGGCCTCCCTTCATTGGCTTCCCATAGAGTTTAGAATTAAGTTTAAAATCCTTCTTCTTACTTACAAAGCTCTAAACAATCAGGCTCCTTTTTATTTAAAAGATCTGATACTACCGTATTATCCTAACAGAGCACTACGCTCCCAAAATGCAGGATTACTTGTAATACCTAGAATCTCCAAAAGTACAATGGGAGGCAGAGCCTTCAGTTATCAAGCTCCTCTCCTGTGGAACCAGCTGCCAATCTGGATTCGGGAGTCAGACTCGATCTCTGTTTTTAAGAATAGGGCTAAAACCTACCTTTTTGATATAGCCTACAATTAGGGAGGGATCATGTGTTTCTGAACCCTCCCTTAGTTATGCTGCTAATAGGTTTAGTCAGCCGGGGGACCTCCAGTAATGCACTGGGCCTCACTCCTTTCCTCACTCTCTATGAAATATTTTTTTTTGCTGGTCATTAACATTTGTTTGTTCTCTCCCATAGATTGAGTCCCCATCGTGCTGTTTGCTCTCTACATGTCTGTTCTTTTCTTCTTCTCTATCCCCTCACCCCCCAGCCAGTCGCAGCAGATGACTGCCCCTCCCTGAGCCTGGTTCTGCTGGAGGTTTCTTCCTGTTAAAAGGGAGTTTTTCCTCTCCACCGTCGCCAAGTGCTTGCTCACAGGGGATCGCCTGATTGCTGGGGTCTTTCTGCAACTGTGGGGGTTCCCCCCTACAGTTGATAGTGCTATGAGATGACTGTTGTTGTGAAATGGCGCTATATAAATAAAGTTGAATTGAATTGAATTGAATTGTCCAAAAACTTTTTCAGAGCCGTTGTAGGAGCAGGGCACTGATCATTGTTAAGGACCACTCTCACCCTCTGCACAAACACTTTGAACTGCTACCTGTCATGGATGGCCCTCACGAGCCATCAATAAGATGCCACATATCAACCGGTGAGTTTGCACAGTTTATTAAAGGAAAGGATAATGACAAAATAACAAGCCATCCATCCATCCATCCATCTTCTACCGCTTTTCCGGAGGTCCGGGTCGCGGAGACAGCAGTTCAAGAAGAGAAGCCCAGACCTCCCTCTCTTCAGCCACCTGCTCCAGCTCTTCAGAGAGGATACCAAGGCGTTCCCAGACCAGCTGGGAGACATAGTCTCTCCACCGAGTCCTGGGTCTGCCCCGGGGTCTCCTCCCAGTGGGACGTACCTGAAACACCTCAAGTGGGAGGCGTCCAGGAGGCATCCTAATCAGATGCCCATACCACCTCAACTGACTCCTTTCAATGTGGAGGAGCAGCGGTTCTACTCTGAGCCTCTCCCGGATGACTGAGCTCCTCACCCTATCTCTGAGGGTGAGTCCAGCACTCCTACGGAGAAAGCTCATTTCAGCTGCTTGTATCCGCGATCTCGTTCTTTCGGTCATTACCCAAAGCTCGTGACCATAGGTGAGAGTAGGAACGTAGATTGACTGGTAAATCGACAGCTTTGCCTTAGAACTAAGCTCCCTCTTCACCACAACAGACCGGTACAACGTCTGCATCACTGCAGATGCTGCTCCAATCCGTCTGTCGATCTCTCGCTCCATTTTCCCCTCACTCGTGAGCAAGACCCCAAGATACTTAAACTCCTCCACTTGGGGCAGGAGCCTGTCCCCAACCCGGAGAGGACAATCCACCTTTTTCCGGCTGAGGACCATGGACTCGGACCTGGAGGTGCTGATTCTCATCCCAGCCGCTTCACACTCAGCGGCAAACCGTCCCAGCAAGAAAATAACAAGCCACGGGGGGCTAAAACACACTATAACGATAACACAGGCTATGACAAGGAGGAAACAGATCACAATGGAATACACTTACAAAAATAGATGAAGGGTAGATAACGTCTGACCAGGAAGCTCGGTGAGGGATGCTCGGCGATGTCAGACGAGGGGTTGTCTAACGAGACTGCCGCCCCGCTCAGCCCTCAGCTGATCCCTTAAATAGCGCTCAGGATGGGACAACTGATGGCAATTGCTAATGCGGCTCAGCTGTCAGAGAGTTCCGCTCTGACAGCCAGAAGCCCCTCCAAGCACTGTCACAATAAGAGCTCGGAGAGCCATCGGGGACACACACATCAGCTGGGCAGAAAATACTGCATGGCCCGAGCGCAGATAAAATCGGCACTCGAACCACGACAGTAACTCCCCCCGAGGTGGCGAACTCCGGGCGCCGTATGACACCTAAGAACCCTAGTTTTCTAACTAGAAAAGACAAACCCCCCCCCCCACCAAGACGATGACATGGGACAACACAGGGAACAAACGAAGCAATTACAGAGTATGGTAGGGGAAAAAAAACCCATACTCCATAAAGCACAGATGGAATATAGACAGGACAAAAAATGCAAATAACAGAAGGAGGCCTATAACTAAAATACACAGGCCCATGAGACACAATGTGGCAGACACAAATCATCCCTCAGACAGGGGAGGGGAGAGAAAAAAAAAAGGCACGCTAAACAGCGGTGAATACATAGATCAAAATAGAACAAAAGACAACACACCCGAGTGACCTTACTATTTAGCAAAAATAAGAAACACACGGGGATGACGGCAGGCAGGGTCCAGTGAAACACAAACAGTTCTGGTGGTCTCCCTGCGTCCAATGTCCAGATAGCTAATAGGGGGAAAAAGGAGCGTTCAGGCGGTCTACCCCAGTCCCAGGCCCAGAGAGACAGAACCTCCGGTGGCCGAACCAGGTTGCCCAGTAGGAAGCACAGCATGTCAGGTGGCCGGCCCAGAACGCCAAACGGGCGAGGTAGTCCTTCAGGCGGCCGACCTGCATCGCTCAGCCACCAGGACCGCAAGGGAGAAAACGACAACGGCTTCCCTGTAGAGGGGAATGGCGAGGGAGAGCCGAGTCGAATAAGAGGAACCCCAGCGGCACCCGGTGGAGAAGGCTTGGAGGAAGGATGAGGGACCAGTCCGGCGTTGCTCAGCGGAGGGTCTGCAGCTTCACCTCTGAACGTTACCAGAATAGGCGCTGTCCTTCTGTTGGACCCGGGTGACCCCGCACTGCACCCGCGATGGACCCCGATCGGATTGCAGCTGCACCCACGATGGACCCCGACTGGGTCGCGGCTGCACCCTCGATGGACCCCGACTGGGTCGGAACAGCACCATGGACAACCTCCACCCCCGAACCTGGAACCTTCAGAGCTGAAACCAGGACCAACTCATCACCGGTGACCCTGGGAGAAGGCTCAGGAGAGGGAACAGAACTGGAGTCAGGATCACCGGTAGCGACAGAACCTGGTGAGACAAGTTCGGATGCATAATAAAGGTTGATTGATTGATTGAAATATGTAAATTTATTTGTAAGGTTCAAATACATTTTGTGGCACCAAACTGATTTTTCTGGACAAAAGTTGTTCCAAATGGCTCAGAAATATGATATAGAAAAACATTCACTCAATATTACAAAATGGCATTGAATAAACCACTAAGCAAATGAGGAGGGATTTTGGACACAGCCAAGAGGTCTTATAAAATCTCACCATCACCCCATTTTAATTTGGATTCAAGGATTCAAAGGATTCAAAGGCTTTATTATCATGTGCACAGTTAAGAAATGCTACATTTCTTTGTTTTCTGAACGAGTGTCAAGATAAAAGGTACAGAAACAACAATTCTAATAGGTCATGACACATTAACACATCCTAATACTAATGGATGCTAATAACACACACCAACACAGTTAGGCAGTACAGGAATAAAACTGAAAATTCACTGGATGACTAAAGTGATAGTGGTATATTGATATCAGAGATGGTGTGAACCTGAGATGGCATAGACTTATCTATGCCATGAGATGGCATATCTCTCGGCGCCACACCAGTCGGCTGCCTTTTGCAACAGCGGCTCGATTCCGAGTTTTTTTTTCCCTTCCTCTCTCTTTTGATCACTTTTTTTTTCACCCCACTTATATCACGGACACACAGATTGTCCCAAATGTCTCCTGAGCCGGTGGACGGAGCCACTGTTTATAGCAGGATTCGATACAACAGGGAAGAGCTGCTAGCATTTAACCGCCACCCGGTCCCACTGGAAAAACTCAACATACCGAGAGAACTGAGGCGAAAACGCCGCGGCTGCCGGGCTGGAGTAAGGCGGAGGACAAAAAATATAAGGTACAGACCCTCCCTTCCATCTGTTGTCATGGGAAATGTACGGTCGATACTGGGAAAGTTAGATGAGCTAGCGGCTATCTCCCGTTATGATAGCACTTACCGGGAGTGCTCTCTCCTTTTGTTTACTGAGACGTGGCTAACTGAACTAGCAGCAGATGCTAACATTGAGCTGGAGGGTTTTCACATGATACGAGCTGACCGAACACCAGAGAGTGGCAAAACTAGGGGCGGTGGAGTGATAATGTATGTTAACAACAACTGGTGTAGACCGGGACATATCACTGTTAAACAACGACACTGCAGCAAAGACATTGAGTTGCTAGCTGTTAGCATGAGGCCTACATATCTCCCGAGAGAACACTCACACGTGATCTGCATTGTTGTTTATGCAAATCCGACGGCGAACGCTGGGACAGCGCGTGACGTCATCCATTCAGTAACCAGCAGGCTGCAGACAGAACACCCAGATGCTCTTCTCCTCATCTCAGGCGATTTCAACCACGTTTCACTGTCTCCCATTCTGCCCACTTTCACCCAGTATGTCACATGCCACACTAGAGACAATAAAACACTGGATTTGTTCTACGCAAACACTAAGGAGGCGTACACCTCATCACAACTCCCCCCACTTGGGAGATCGGATCACAACTTGGTTCATCTCCGACCGGTGTACAAACCCCTAGTGCACAGACAACCTCCGGCCATGCACACTGTGGAGTTATGGTCTGAGGAGACAATGGACACTCTAAAGGACTGTTTTGAAGCCACTGCCTGGAAGCAGCTCTGCGATCCACATGGTGAGGACATCGATGGCCTCATTCACACCTTCACGGGCTACCTCAGCTTCTGTGTGGACAAATCCGTTCCCACCAAGACCATACGGCGTCACTCAAACAACAAACCCTGGATCAACCCTGAGATAAAAACACTTCTGAGAGAGAAGAAGAGGATCTTCAGGTCGGGGAACAGGGAGATGCTGAAGTCCGTACAGAGGGAGCTGAGGAGAAAGATCAGAGAAGGCAAGGACAGCTTCAGGAAGAAGATGGAGGACAAGCTGCAACAGAGCGACATCAGCGGGGTCTGGAGAAACCTCAAAACCATCTCGGGGCTCCAGAATACCTCCCCCCAGGCCACGGGGGGCAGGGAGTGGGCGAACAACCTGAATCTGTTTTTCAATAGATTTGACCAACCGCCCTCCCCCCTGTCTGCACAACAACCACTGCTGCCTCTAAGAAATCAAGTCCTGCTACCCACTCCCCACTCCACCGACACCCCCCCCACTCCCAACACACAGCCCCCCATCCTGACCCTGACCAAGACCCAGGTGAGGACGGAGCTGAGGAAGATCAAGGCGAGGAAGGCGTCGGGACCGGACGGCATCAGCGCAAAGCTCCTCAAGTCCTGTGCAGACCAGCTGTGTGGGATTGTGACGTATATCTTCAACATGAGCCTGAAACTGGGGAGGGTACCACAGCTGTGGAAAACATCTTGTGTGGTACCTGTACCAAAAACTTCCCACCCCAAAGACCTGAACAGCTTCAGACCGGTGGCCTTGACGTCCCACTTGATGAAGACCCTGGAGAGACTGCTCCTTGCTCATCTCCGCCCCCTGGTGGAACCAGCGATGGATCCACTCCAGTTCGCCTACCAGCATGGCATTGGGGTGGAGGATGCGGTGATCTTCCTCCTTCACCGTTCTCTGTCCCACCTGGAGAAGCCCGGGAATATGGTGAGGATCATGTTCTTTGACTTCTCCAGTGCTTTCAACACCATCCAACCGATGATCCTGAAGGACAAGCTGCTGCGCGCAGGGGTGGACCAGCACCTGTCATCATGGATCCTGGACTACCTCACGAACCGGCCTCAGTTTGTGAGAACCCGGGACTGTGTTTCCGACACGATCATCAGTAGCACGGGGGCCCCCCAGGGAACGGTGCTGGCTCCCTTCCTGTTCACTCTTTATACTGCGGACTTCTCACACAACACAACACATTGCCATGTACAGAAGTTCTCTGATGACTCTGCGATCGTTGGTCTCATCTCCAGCGGAGATGAAGCTGAGTACAGAGGGCTTATCCAGGACTTTGTGGACTGGTGCCATCGGAACTGCCTCCAGATCAACGCGAGGAAAACTAAGGAGCTGGTGGTGGACTGCCGCAGGCATGGGCAGCCCCTCACAGCACCAGTAAATATACAGGGAACAGACATCGAGATGGTGACATCCTACAAGTACCTGGGTATTCATCTGAACAATAAACTAGACTGGTCACACAATACTGACGCACTCTACAAGAAGGGACAGCGCAGGCTGTTCCTGCTGAGGAGACTCAGGTCTTTTGGTGTACAAGGGGCGCTGCTGAAGTCATTCTATGACACGGTGGTGGCATCAGCCATCACTTTTGGAGTGGTCTGCTGGGGCAGTGGCATTACTGCAGCCGATAGGAAGAGACTGAACAAACTGATTAAGAAAGCTAGCTCTGTCCTGGGGCAACGCCTTGATCCGATGGAGGAGATAGGAGAGAGAAGGACGGTGGCTAAACTGTCATCTCTGCTGGAGTCCGAGTTCCACCCTATGCAGGACATACTGGATGCACTGAGGAGCTCATTTAGCAGCAGACTACATCATCCCAGGTGCACAACCGAGAGGTTTCGTAGGTCCTTCCTACCAACGGCTGTCAGACTGTACAACCTAAGCAGGGCTGCTCGCAGAGATAGCAAAAAGACGTAACAAACTAATAGTTTTTTTTGAATGCAAAAGATGCAATAGACTTACACAATGGTCCTCTCCGGCATACAACTAGGAACATACCGGTCGCTATGGAGGGTGAGAATATGTATGGGCACATAATCATACCATGTAGGATAACTAAATAGACGGTTATGCTGTTTCATCCCACCTAGCAACAATGCTCTGCACTGTGTGTGTTTATATATTTACATATTTATTCCATCTAGCTACAATGCTCTGCACTGGGTGTGTTTATATTTATATATCTATATATTTATTCCATCTAGCTACAATGCTCAGCACTGGGTGTGTTTATATTTATATATCTATATATTTATTCCATCTAGCTACAATGCTCCGCACTGTGTTTTTATATATCTACATATTATTCCATCTAGCTACATTGCTCCGCACTGTGTGTGTTTATATACTTGCATATTTATTCCACCTAGCTGCAATGCTCCGTACTGTGGGTGTTTATATATTTACATATTTATTCCATCTAGCTACAATGCTCTGCACTGTGTGTTCATATATTCATATATTTATTCCATCCAGCTACAATGCTCTGCACTGTGTGTCTGTGTGTGTGTGTGTGTATATATATATTTTATAGTAATATGTACATATGTATATTAGCTGCTCTTGCTTGCTTGTTTTTTTTTTTTTCTTGCCTTCTGATTGTTGCTCTGAGTGTTGCTATCCCTGTGCTGTTGCAATCCTGGAATTTCCCCGTTGTGGGACTAATAAAGGCTTATCTTATCTTATCTTATCTTATCTTATCTTATCTTATGTACAGTGTGCAGATGAGCATTGTGCAATGAGCAGTGTATAATTACATATTATTTCTGTAACAGTAGTACCAGCAGGTACTGGTTCTAAGGTTGTCATAGCCAGGAGCGGCACTGGGGTTAAGCTCCCAGTGCTCATAAAATGCTCCTTATGGCGTGCGTCTCGAAAAGCCTCTGACAACTAAGTCCAACTCCTAGCCTGCCCGTGTGGTTTAGTCTCTAAGCCCGGCGGAACTGCTTTTACTAATAGGAGAAGGGGCGAGGGCGGATCTCTGGCGCCTTAAAACCAGATGCTTCGGGTAGATGGTGGCTCGTCAACCTGGGAAGGTAGCCCATCTAGGGGAAGGTAAACCCTGATTTCAAACGTCTGCTGCCTTGCGGCATACCCGGTCACGGGAAAGGCTTCGGGAGTCAACCCTGAGGAAAAATCCAGAGTCGGAGCCCCTAAGGCAGTTCTATGTTGTGCTCAACATCGTTCTGGCAGCTCCTGCAATGGCGCTGGTGCCAAACTGTAGCAGCCCTGCTGTTCCTTTGGATTCATCAGTGACGTGGAGAGGGGGGACATGCTGCATGGGCAACATCTTGTCCTCCATATCTTCCTGCCCAGGCTTGAATCCTACCAACGCCCAACGCTGGAAGGTAGAACACCGGATCACTGGAGAGGACACTCCAGCTTCGCCTTTGGCATAGACAAAACACGGAGAATGACAGTTACCGGTTATAAGCCACTGCTCAATTGGCGTAGAGCGCGGTGCCAGGGGTTGTTCCCGACGGTGGGAGGGATCATCAGATCTCACTGGACAGCTACCGCCCGCCTCAAGCTGGGCAGCCCCCAGCCAATAAGGTGTTGTCCCGCCACAGCTTGCTTTCCTCATTGGGTTCATGGGGATAAGGAGAAGTCCGAACAGCAGGCTGAGAACCTTCGCACCAGGCAAGACAATAAAACAAAAGAGACCAACTCTAAAACTGGGAACTTGGAACGTCCGCACTATGATGACAGGACTCGCTGCTAACCTCAAGGACATCAACGACACCAGGAAGACTGCCATCATCAATAATGAGCTGAAGAGACTGGGAGTGGATATCGCCACTCTCCAGGAAACACGGTTGGCTGACGCAGGCACACTGAGAGAAAAGGACTACACGTTCTACTGGCAGGGAAAGGGCAGTGACGAACACAGGGAACACAGAGTGGGCTTCGCAGTGAAGAACACCTTGCTGAAGATGGTGGAACCGGGCAGCACTGGCTCTGCACGACTCCTCACCCTCCGCCTGAACACCACTCAAGGCCCAGTCACCCTCGTCAGTGTGTATGCCCCAACACTGACAGCCACACCAGAGGCAAAAGACGAGTTCTACGAGAATCTCGCAACAACTGTCAGGATCATCCCCAACTCTGAACAACTCATTCTCCTTGGAGACTTATATGCCAGAGTGGGTGCTGACCACGACTCCTAGCCCTCCTGTCTTGGACCTTTTGGCGTGGGCAGAATGAACGACAATGGACAGCAGCTGCTCGAGTTCTGCACATATCACGATCTGTGCATCACAAACTCATTCTTCAAGACCAAGCCCCAACACAAGGTTTCCTGGCAACATCCGCGCTCAAAGCACTGGCACCAGCTGGACTTGATCCTGACCAGGCGCACCTCACTGAAGAACGTGCTAATCACCCGTTCGTTCCAGAGTGCAGATTGCGACACAGACCATTCATTGGTGTGTTCCAAGGTCAAGATGCAGCTGAAGAAATTCCATCGTGCTAGACAACCTGGAAAGGCACGGATTGACACCAGCAAGATGGCCCAACCAGAACTTGATGAGCAGTTTGCCTCCACCTTTGAGAAGGAACTTGGTGTACCACAAGAAGGAGAATCTGCAAAGCAGAAGTGGGAAGAGCTGCGAAACGCCATCCACCGCACAGCCTTGGCTACCTTTGGGAGGAAGACCTCGAAGTCACAGGACTGGTTTGATGCCAAGTTGACCGAGATGACCCCTGTCATTGAAGCCAAGCGCTCAGCAATTGCTGAGTACAAGAAGTACCCAAACGAGAAGAATCTCCAGATTCTCAGGGCTGCGAGAAGCAAAGTTCAGCAGACTGCTCGGCGCTGTGCCAACGAGTACTGGACTCAGCTCAGCCAAGACATTCAAACCGCTGCCATAACAGGGAACATCCGTGGTATATACGATGGCATCAAGAAAGCACTTGGTCCGGCTCAGAGCAAGACGGCCCCCCTCAAATCTTCCACTGGGGAGATGATCACAGAAAAGAACAAGCAGCTGGAGAGATGGGTGGAACACTACTCCGACCTCTACTCTAGACAGAACACCGTGACACCGTCAGTCCTTGATGCCATCAACTGCTTGCCATCCATGGACGAACTTGACGCCGAGCCAACCATCGACGAACTCAGCAAGGCCATTGATAGCTTGGCCGCTGGCAAGGCACCCGGCAATGACGGCATACCCCCTGACCTGATCAAGCACTGCAAGACCGCCCTACTGCTGCCATTGCATGACGTCCTCTGCCAGTGCTGGAAGGAAGGTGCCGTACCACAAGACATGAGGGACGCCAAGATCATCACCCTCTACAAAAACAAAGGGGAGAGAAGCGACTGCAACAACTACAGGGGCATCTCCCTCCTCAGCATTGTTGGCAAAGTCTACGCACGAGTTGTTCTTGTTCGTCTACAGAAGCTTGCCGAACGTGTCTACCCCGAGTCTCAGTGTGGCTTCCGCGCTGAGCGATCAACGGTAGACATGATATTCTCCATCCGCCAACTCCAGGAGAAATGCAGAGAACAGAACATGCCTCTGTATGTCGCCTTCATCGACCTCACCAAAGCGTTCAATCTGGTCAGCAGAGAGGGCCTTTTCAAGATCCTGCCAAAGATAGGATGCCCACCAAAGTTGCAAAGCCTCATCGAATCGTTTCACACCAACATGCAGGGGATAGTGCAGCACGATGGCAACGTCTCAGAGCCATTCAACATACGCAGCGGAGTGAAACAGGGCTGTGTACTTGCGCCAACCCTCTTTGGGATTTTCTTTGCTATGCTCCTGAGGCATGCCTTCAGTACAGCAACAGAGGGAATCTACCTGCACACAAGATCTGACGGCAGGCTTTTCAACCTCGCCCGCCTGAAAGCCAGAACCAAAGTACGCAAGGCTCTAATCAGAGACATGCTGTTCGCAGACGACGCTGCAGTCGCAACCCACACACAGCAGGAGCTTCAGACCCTGATGGACTGCTTCTCCCAGGCATGCAAGGACTTCGGGCTTACCATCAGCCTGAAGAAGACTAACATCTTGGCGCAAGGCACGGAAGCACCACCAACCATCACCATTGATGACTACAAGCTGGAGGTCGTGAACCAGTTCACGTACCTGGGGTCCACGATCAGCAACAACCTCTCCCTTGATACAGAGATCAACAAGAGGATTGGAAAATCAGCCTTCACACTCGCTCGCCTCACCACACGAGTGTGGGAGAATCCCAAACTCTCTGTCAAGACGAAGATGGCAGTGTACAACGCCTGCGTCATCAGCACACTGCTCTATGGGAGTGAGACGTGGACAACATACGCCCGGCAGGAAAAGAGACTGAACTCCTTCCACTTGCGCTGCATTCGCCGCATCCTGGACATATCCTGGCAGGACAAAGTGCACAACACAGAAGTTCTGTCCCGTGTTGGCCTTCCCTCCATGTTCACTCTACTCAGACAGCGCAGGCTCCGCTGGCTAGGCCACGTACACCGTATGGGGGATGGCAGAATCCCCAAAGACGTCCTCTACGGAGAACTTGCAACTGGCAGGAGAGATGTTGGCCGCCCACAGCTGCGCTTTAGAGACGTCTGCAAGAGAGACATGAAGGCCCTGGATATCAACACAGAGCGCTGGGAGGACCTTGCAACGGACCGCTCCAAATGGAGAGGCACCCTGACCAGACAGCTCAAGGTGGGTGAAGAGAGACTGACTGCTGCAGCAGATGAAAAAAGGACCCGCAGGAAGAACCGCCACAGACCCAGCAGCACGGAGACCACCCACAAGTGCGACCTGTGTGACAGGGACTGTCATTCGCGCATCGGCCTGTTCAGCCACAGGCGGTGCTGTTCCAGTAGAGTAGACGTTTAGGATTCTCTTCCATGGTCATCATAGACCGACGGAGGCCGACAAGTACCAGCAGACTGTGCGTGATAAGTAGCAGCAGAGACGATATGGACATCAGATGGGTGAGACTATATCTACTGTACAGGTGAGCAGTGTGCAAATTTAGCAGCCGGTGTGAGAGTTCCTATATGCAAAGCTATGTTACGGAGTTTTGGGAGTTGTTATCTGTTCAGGAGTCTGATGGCAGTGGGAAAGAAGGAGTTTTTCAGTCTGGGTGTCCTGCATTACACACTTCTGTACCTCTGGCCTGAGGGTAGAAGTTTGAACAGTCTGTGTTGGGGTGGGTGGGGTCCCCGAGGATGACGTCAGCTCTCTTTTGGACTCTGTGGTGGTAGATGCTCTGCAGAGAGGGGAGTGGAATCCTGATGATCTTCTCCACTGTCTTCACCACTCTCTGCAGGTGTTTGCGCTCCAGGGCAGTGGTGCTGCCGTACCACGCAGTGATGCAGTTGGTCAGGATGCTCTCGATGATGCAGCTGTAGAAATTGTTGAGGATCCTGGAAGACATGCCAAACTTCTTCAGCCTCCTCAGAAAATACAGTCGCTGTTGAGCTCTCTTAACCAGCTCTGTGGTGTTGTGTGTCCACTTAAGGTCCTTGCTGATGTGGATGCCCAGGTATTTAAAGCTGCTCACCCTCTCCACCTCAAGCTTCCGGATGAACAGTGGCCGATGGAGTCTCCTCCTCCCTTTCCTCATGTCCACTATCATCTCTTTTGTCTTGTCCGTGTTAAGGGTGAGGTTGTTGTCCTCACACCATGACACCAGGTTGACCACCTCCCTCCTGTAGGATGCTTCGTCATCACCAGTGATACGTCCTATCACTGCTGTGTCATCCGCAAACTTTAGGATGATATTGTCCTTGTGGGAGGCAACACAGTCATGGGTG
This sequence comes from Pholidichthys leucotaenia, assembly GCA_020510985.1. Taxonomy (NCBI): domain Eukaryota; kingdom Metazoa; phylum Chordata; class Actinopteri; order Cichliformes; family Pholidichthyidae; genus Pholidichthys; species Pholidichthys leucotaenia. The sequence continues at coordinate 92,130,813 of CM035843.1, forward strand.
AAAAGGCTGTAGAGGATGGGCTGAGAACACAACTCTGTGGGACACCTGTGTTCGTGATGATGCTGGCTGAGGTCCTGTTACCCATCCTGACAGACTGGGGCCTGCCAGTTAGAAAGTCCAGTAGCCATTCACACAGGGTGGGGTGCAGGCCAAGTGAAGACAGTTTTTCAGTGAGTTTGTGGGGGATGACCGTGCTGAAGGCGTAGCTGTAGTCGACAAAGAGCATCCTAATGGGGCGCTGCTGAAGTCATTCTATGACACGGTGGTGGCATCAGCCATCACTTTTGGAGTGGTCTGCTGGGGCAGTGGCATTACTGCAGCCGATAGGAAGAGACTGAACAAACTGATTAAGAAAGCTAGCTCTGTCCTGGGGCAGCGCCTTGATCCGATGGAGGAGATAGGAGAGAGAAGGACGGTGGCTAAACTGTCATCTCTGCTGGAGTCCGAGTTCCACCCTATGCAGGACATACTGAATGCACTGAGGAGCTCATTTAGCAGCAGACTACATCATCCCAGGTGCACAACCGAGAGGTTTCGTAGGTCCTTCCTACCAACGGCTGTCAGACTGTACAACCTAAGCAGGGCTGCTCGCAGAGATAGCAAAAAGACGTAACAAACTAATAGTTTTTTGAATGCAAAAGATGCAATAGACTTACACAATGGTCCTCTCCGGCATACAACTAGGAACATACCGGTCGCTATGGAGGGTGAGAATATGTATGGGCACATAATCATACCATGTAGGATAACTAAGTAGACGGTTATGCTGTTTCATTCCATCTAGCAACAATGCTCTGCACTGTGTGTGTTTATATATTTGCATATTTATTCCATCTAGCTACAATGCTCAGCACTGGGTGTGTTTATATATTTATATATCTACATATTATTCCATCTAGCTACATTGCTCCGCACTGTGTGTGTTTATATACTTGCATATTTATTCCACCTAGCTGCAATGCTCCGTACTGTGGGTGTTTATATATTTACATATTTATTCCATCTAGCTACAATGCTCTGCACTGTGTGTTCATATATTCATATATTTATTCCATCCAGCTACAATGCTCTGCACTGTGTGTCTGTGTGTGTGTGTATATATATATATTTTATAGTAATACGTACATATGTTTATTAGCTGCTCTTGCTTGCTTGTTTTTTTCTTGCCTTCTGATTGTTGCTCTGAGTGTTGCTATCCCTGTGCTGTTGCAATCCTGGAATTTCCCCGTTGTGGGACTAATAAAGGCTTATCTTATCTTATCTTAATGTAGGAGTCTTTATCTTCCAGGTGGGAGAGAGAATAATGGAGTGTTGCAACGATGGCATCTGAGGTGGACCTGCTGGGCCGGTAGGCGTACTGCAGGGGGTCCAGGGTGCCCGGTATGCTGTCCTGAATGAGGGGCAGCACCACTCTCTCGAAGCACTTCATGATGATTGGAGTGAGTGCTACCAGTCTGTAATCATTCAGACAGGTTGGCGGGCTCCTTTTGGGGAGGGGGATGATGGTTGTTGTTTTGAAGCAGGAGGGGACTATGTTCTGGTTGAGGGAGAGGTTGAAGATTGCTGTGAGAACATCAGTCAGCTCTGCAGCGCGTGCTTTGAGGGCCCGCTCAGGTATGTTGTCTGGTCCTGCTGCCTTGCGGGGGTTGATATTCCTCAGTGCTTTGTTTACCTGGCCTGGTGAGACTCTTGGGGGGGGGGGGTACGTGAGTGTGTGTCTCTTCTCTGTGCTGTGGCTGGTGGTCTCGAAGCGGGTGTAAAAGATGTTGAGATTGTCCAGCAGGCTGTCTGTAGAGCTAGTGGTGCTGCTATTGGCCCTCTTGTAGTCTGTGATGTATTGCAGGCCTTGCCACATGTGCCCCGGGTCAGGAGTGGAGTAGAGACTGTTCAGCTTTTCTCTGTACTACCTCTTGGCTGTTGCTATAGCCTCTCTCAGTCCATACTTTGCAGCTTTGTACTCGACCTCACAGCTTGATTTAAATGCACAAGAGCGAGCACACAGCATCTGGCGTACCTGGCAGTTGATCCAGGGCTTCTGGTTGAGGAACTTCCTGACCTGTATGGTGGGTATGATGGTATCAACGCAAGTGCTGATGTACCCAGTCACGTATTCAGCATAATCCTCTATGTTTATAGAAGAGTCCTCTCAGGTGGCTGCCGCTTTAAACACATCCCAGTCTGTGCAGGGAAAACAGTCTTGCAGGGTGCTGTCAGTCTCTGGAGTCCAGCGCTCAATTTGCTTAATAACAGCGTTTGTTTGTTTTAGCTTTTGTCTGTAGGCTGGGTACATAAACAGTGAGATGTGATCTGACTGTCCGAAGTGGGGGCGGGGTGCCGCTCTGTAGGCGCCACTTATGTTGGAATAAACATGATCCAATGTGCTTTTATCACGGGCGGCAATGTTCACATGTTGGTAATATTTGGGGAGTACGGTCCATAAATTGCACTGGTTAAAGTCACCAGCAACAATAAAAACAGCATCAGGATGTTTCGTCTCTACTGCGCTGATGATGTCATGGAGTTTGTTTAGCGCTACTGTGTAGCTGCTCTGTGGACAAATGTATACACTGGCCAAAAACACAGCGGTAAATTCCCTCGGTAGGTAATAGGGACGACATTTCAGCAGTAAAAACTCCACGTCGGGTGAGCAGTACTTGTAAACGGTCTGTACATCTCCACACCACGACTGGTTTATAAATACACACACGCCCCCACCCCTCGTCTTACCAGTCTCCTGTTCTGTCTGCCCGGTGTGTTGAGTGTGTCTGTAGCTGCATAGCACTCTCTGGGACTCTGTCTGATAGCCAGGTCTCACAGAAAATTAGGGCGCAGCACTCTCTTGTCTCCTGCTAGTCTTCAAGCCTTGCTCTTAGTTCATCTAGCTTATTTTCCAAAGAACGAATGTTTGCCATTAAGAGACTGGGTAGCAGTGGCTGGCTGGAGCGAGCCTTTAGCCTAGCATATAGCCCTCCTCTCTTGCCTCACCTTCAGTGCCTTCGGCTCTGCCTTCGATATGCTCTCTTGGGGTCAGCATGATCATGCGGGCTCGGTGCTTCGGAGCCTTCCTGGGGGTGCTGATGGTCACCACGAGTGTGGATGATGCATTGCAGGTCGGGTGGTATAAAGCCAGTAAACTCAGTGTGGCTGCTTGACTTGGCGATATCCAGTAGTGTTTGTCGGGTGCATGTTAGCAGTGCATGATCTCCATGCACTGTAGAAAAAACAGCAACTATGCAAAAAGGAGAAAAGTCGGCATTCGGGAGCGGAATGAGCAAAGACGTTCGCTAACGGTGGGCGCCATCAAGAAACGTTCTTGTGACTTGAATGGGAATGAAACATGTCAGATCTCACAAGCTCCAATTTACCCGAATAATAACAGGAGAAATCCAGTCAATGATCTATATGAAAATTCTTCAATGAAAGCATAAAACACCAAACACAGTAATATCGCCTCCTCTGTTGTGTAAACTAGCTTTGATCAAAAACATCATGACTCAGTCACCAGCTCATCACAGATATGAAGCTGGCTTATTTCAAAGTCAAAGTCAAAATCAAAGTGCCTTTATTGTCATTCCATTGTTAATAAACAATGCAACGAAATTGAGATACTGCTCCCTAAAAACAAACTATCACACTCACAGTTCACTCATGCATTAAACATTCTTATAATTACAACAATAAATAATGCTTGAAACAATATTACCTAAAAGTTGAATACAATATGCACATAGCAATAATGAAAACATACTGAGCGATAAATATAAAAGACCAGCTTATACACACAGGGTTATTGCCACAAAATAACCTAAAATAACAAAATAATATCAGCAGTCTGTGCGTGTTACATAAATAAACAATGACTGACTCACATCCAAAATATACACGCATTACAGCATGAGCAATGTAGGAATACAACACTTCAACATGTGGGGATTGTGTGTGGAACCAAACTTGAACAAGTGCAGTAAAAACCTGTTATTCATATGCAAATTGCAAAACACATGCATATGCAAACACACTGAAAAGTCAGCGAACATCATTTCATACATCCTAAGGAATGCCTGATAGCTACAACTTGAATTAAATGATAAGAAATCGCAAATGGAAGGCAGTTAGGATAGTTATGATCACCACTGTAATATTACTCTATAATTATGTGAGACTTTGGGGTGCTTTTCATTCAGAACACATTAAAGGTCTCATTCACTGAAAAAATTGTGTTTTAGTTGGTTTTTAACCTTCTGAAATGCGTCTGTTGGTCACGTGATTATGGAAAAAAACCCCCATCAAAATGCTCACTTCTCTTAAAAAAAAACCACATGGCCTTTGTATCATTTTTCTCTCCAGCAAGAAGCTGTTTCAGCTCTTGTGGGTTTGTTCCTCTCCGCATAGTCGTTTCCTCCATAGGGCAGTGTATGTAAATGCTATGGGCCCCAAGTCACTGAGGGGCTCCCGAGGTGAGATACGGACCCTGATACTCATGGTGCAGCAAAGCTGCAATGGTGCAAAAAATTTAAAACTCAAATATCACGGCATCCATACCTTGGACTACAGTATGTACAACAATAACACAGAGTAGTAGTCTAACTAAGGAGAAGATGCTTATTTGCCAACATTTAACATGTTCCATCACCCACAAGAGCTGCTCGGAAATGGGAGGCCTGTTTTTTTTTCTTATTACCAGTCTGATGCACTAGGGGGCCCCAAAGCACAAATTTGCATAGGGGCCCCAAAACTAGGAAACGGCCCTGCCTCGACATAAAAAATATAAACCCAGCCTTGATATGTGCCGCTGCTCTAGCTCTGCAGCATAGCTGTCTGCCTGCAAACACAGATGAGCTGGGAGGTCAGCCAAGGTGTTAAGGCCTGTACATGCTCCACAAGAAAGGAGAAATTTGTTTTCTCTCTCAGGGCTGCAAAAAATTTCATTCTTTTCTTGCAGCCCTGGTTTAGAAGTTCTTGCAGCTTGCTCTTGACACATCATCTGCTCAGACCGTTTTTCTTGTGTGGTGTCCGGCAGCAATTGTGTGATTGGTCAGAAATTTGAATTTTTCAGGAATTCTGCACTTTAGTTTCTCGTGATGTACGAAATGTCCTGGTCAGAACTAACTTTGTTCTTGTTCTTGCTACCTCAAGAAAAAGAAAAAAAATTCTCTGTTCTTGTGGAGTATGTACAAGCCTTTAGCTTCAGAGCTAACAGTGCTCCTAGGGTGTTAGATTACCAAATGCAGCTAGATTACCACTGCACCACCTTGCTGCCCGGTGGTGCAGTGGTTAGCACTGTTGCCTTACAGCTAGAAGGTTCCAGGTTCGAATCCCCAGGCTGGCAGGGGTTGGAACCTTTCTGTGTGGAGTTTGCATGTTCTCCCTGTGCTGCGTGGGTTTACTCCGGGGGCTCCGGTTTCCTCCCACAATTCAAAGACATGCATGTTAGGTCAATTGGTTGTTCTAAATTGTCCCTAGATATTTGTCCACTATAAGCCCTTAGAGGGTTAGTGCTAGTGAAGCGCTTTAAGTGGTCTTTGAGACCAGAAAAGTGCTATATAAGAACAGGTCCTTATCCCTTATATTGTTATTTTCTTTCGATTTCATTCACCCTAATAAATATCCCTGTTTCCACCAGGTTCATTAATCCAAAGTTGATAATATATCTGTCATAAATGCCCCTGCAGGGCAGGAGAAAAAGACCCACTCGCAGGATGTGTTAGTTCAGTTTTATTGAACAAAAGGGAAAATACAGTGTGTTCAAACCAGCCTCTCCTGGCGATCAAAAATAAAGACAAGTACAGTTTGTTCCAAGCCGACTGGTGAGCGGTAGGAAAAACACATTAAATCCAAAGCGGAGCTCAGCTGCACCCGCGGTGGCTCCGGGCTGGAGCTCAGCTGCACCCACGGTGGACCCTGGCTGGATCATGGCTGTACCCGCGGTGGACCCCGGCTGGGACGGAACGCCTGCGATGACGTCGACAGGAGGAGCAGGGCCCGAACCGACCCCCAGTGGAAAACCTGGATCAACAGAGGCCTCAGGTGGTGTTGGATCCTCTCTGGCAACCCTGGGAGAGAGCTCAGAGACAGCACAGCGAGAAGAATGGTTAGGGTTGCTGGCAGCGACGGAGCCCAGCAAGGCGAGCTCAGGTGCAGCGGGTGGCTGCAACTGGCTGTCTTCACCAAGAGCCAGGCAAGATCGCTCTAAGACTGAAAGGGGAGAAACAAAAGACAGCACTTGCCTGGGCTCAAGCTCCACTGCCGTCCAGGACTCCAGCGATCCAGGCGACGAAAGTTCTCTGGGCTCGGCCCTCGGGAGGTTCTGCTCAGGTGCCAACTCTGCTGTGGCGGCCCCCACAGCAGGCATGATGGTTGTTACAGTCCCCTTGGGCTCTGGCGCAGTGATCCACACAGGAGACTCATTCAGCATGGCGGCTGGGGTCCGGATCACCACAGGCGCAGCACTCCATGAGGTGGTTCGGGTTCGGCGCCTCTCTCTGGTCCATGGGCCTACAGCGCACCAGGGATGATGTCCTCCAGCTCCGTGGGCACCTCCATCCTGAAGCGGTCGAGTCCCGGGGCCGATGGGCACTCAGAGGCAGGAGAAGGAGACATGGAGAGGGCAGGTGAAAATTCATCAGTTTCAGCAGGCGAAGAGAACTCATGTGCTGCATGACCTGAGTCTCTTCACCAAGGAACAGGCAAGGTAAATCAATGAAAATCGAAATGAAGTGAGTTTCAACTTGCCTGTCACCCCAGTGTGTGATGTTGCCTGCTGTGTCCAATGCACGGTCGTCCCTCTCTGTGTCCATGACGGGCCTGGTCTCCTTTATGACTTGTGGAAGAGCCACTTCAGTCTGCACGGAGGTGGGCGGAGCCGGGGGAGTAACGGTCAAGCCCGCTTCAGCAGACGAGTGCCCAGAGGAGAGGGAGGGGGCAGCAGCTACGGAGGAAGTTAGTACTGCAGAAATCTCCTCCCTCAGTGAAGGAGGGGTTACCGGCTGGGAGGTAATGATCTTCTGCTGATTCCTCTGGGATTGGCAGCGACGAGCGGGAGACGGAAGCGTTGACTCATTGTGAAGGTGAGGTAGCTCCGAGGCCATGAAACTCTTGACCGTTGGCCAAGCTTAGGTTCCCTCGGAGTAGACCTCTCTAGACCCTCGGGCTTCTTCACTGTCCGGTCACCTCCTCCCGAAACCAGCGATGATTTTGGGGAGACAGGGGAAACAGGGGGAGAAGCAGTAATGGCAGCTGGTAATGGAGACTCAGAGAACTGTAAAATCTGAGTCTTCTTGCCAGGAATCAAACAAGTAATTTCAGGAGAGAGAGAGAGAGAGAGTGAGTGAATAAGGACTTGCCTGAATTCCTGGGGAGTGATGACATCAGCTGCTGTCCCGAGATCGTGCTCCATCTCCCCAGGCACTTGAAGGTGTTCTGCAGCAAAATTCTCTCCTCCCCGAGAAGGAGGGGTTGCCGGGTGAATGGTGGTGGAGTCCCTCTCCTGAGATTTCTGGGTATGGCGGCGACGAGCGGGGGAAAGAGACGTCAGTTTATCATGGAGATGAGGCATTGAGGTCAGGGAACACTCGCTCACCGGCTCCACTTCTGGCTCCCTCGGGAGAAACTCCTCCGCTTCTTGGATCCAATCCGGGAGGAGCCACGGCTTCACCTCGAGGAGGAGCTCAGTCTCCACCAGCAACACCTGTCTTGGCTCCTCCAGTTCCTCAGCAGATGGAGCAGCCCAGGGCTCTGGAGAAGGAGGTGGAGAGGCTGGAGGCTTCTTGTGATAGGAGTGCTTCTTCTTCGCTGGAGACAGCTCAGGCGTCGAAACCTCCTCCCTCGGCTCATCACGAGGCAGGGAGTAAATGGAGAGGAGAATTTCAGTCGCCTCTGCGTGGCTCCATAAACGGGGAAATGCCTGCATGAGCTGCGCCCCTCGATCTCGTCCATAGCGAGCTCCAATTGCGGTAAGTGACAAAAACACAGAAGAGGGGAAAAAGCACCAACACACCCGCTGGGTCCTCTGTCACTGGCGGCTGTTTTCTGTCATAAATGCCCCTGTGGGGTAGGAGAGACAGACCCACTTGCAGGATGTGTTAGTGTAGTTTTATTGAACAAAAGGGAAAATACAGTGTGCTCATACCAGCCTCTCCTGGCAAGCAAAAATGAAGCCAAGCACAGTTCACTCCCAAGCAGACTGGTGAGCGGTAGGAAAAACACATTAAACTCAAAACGCTTCCAAACATGAAAACTGGCAGGTGCTGGGGGAAAAACATAGAAACCCAAAACACTCCAAATATGCACACTGATCAGTGTCGGGAAGAACACAGAAAACCCCCAAATGCTCCAAACAAACTGGCAGGCGCTGGGTTTTTTACAGAGGAAAATTCACCAGGACAGGCAGCGCTCTGGTGAGGATGGTTGACAATTCAAAACAGCCGCACTGCCCTGGTGAAACAGCAGTGCTTAAATATACACAGAAATTAATTGCAGGTGTGAATCATGAGCGAACCGTGACCTAATTACCCAGTTGCCACAGCTGAGCAGACAGAGGCAGCTGGCAGGCAGCGCCTGATGAGAAAGGGGTAGAACTCTGTGACAACCCAAACAAATATACAAAAACTAACCATAAACTAATGACAACAAACTTTCAAACTAAGGAATAAAGTGAGGATCTGAACTCAGAGAAAATCTGAGTTCAGATACATGACAGAGCCCCTCCTCAAGGGGTGGACACCAGACACCCCCAGGTCACACCAAAAAAGACCCCCCCCCCCTTAAGGAAGGAGTCCAGCTAAAACCCACCCTGGGAGGGAGGTGGAGGAAAATTGGCTAGGAGGGAAAAACAACTCGGCCCATAACTCACATCTGCATTCCAACAAACCCTAAGCCCCCACAGTCCCAGAGGTCCAGGGTTCGGGTGGCCGGCCAAAGTCCCAGGCCAAGCAGTCAGTCCTATGACTTGAGTCAGGCAGCTGGGTGGCCGGCCAGCATTGTTAAGCCACCAGGACCGGAGGGGTGAACGAGGAGGCAGCTCACCCACCGGAAGGTTCAGTGGCGGGAAACCAGTCTGGAAGAGGGGAACCCTGACGGCGACTGGTGGTGGAGGAAGGGGGATCATGACGGCATCCAGCAGAGGAGTGAAGGCCTCGGTGTCCTCAGACTGGCTGGCAACACCCTCGGTGGTCCTGGCTTGGGACACCGCTGCACCCGTGGTAGCTCCGGGCTGGAGCTCAGCTGCACCCACGGTGGACTCTGGCTGGGTCATGGCTGCACCCACGGTGGACCCTGGCTGGGACGGAATGCCCGCGATGACCTCAACAGGAGGAACAGGGCCTGAACCGACCCCCAGTGGCAAACCTGGATCAACAGAGGCCTCAGGTGGTGTTGGATCCTCTCTGGTGACCCTGGGAGAGAGCTCAAAGACAGCATAGAGAGAAGAGTGGTCAGGGTCGTCAGCAGTGGCGGAGCCCGGCAAGGCGAGCTCAGGTGCAGCGGGCGGCTGCACATGGCTGTCCTCACCAAGAGCCAGGCAAGATCGCTCTAAGACTGAAAGGGGAGAAACAAAAGACAGCACTTGCCTGGACTCAAGCTCCTCTGCCGTCCAGGACTCCACCAATCCAGGCGACGAAGGTTCTCTGGGCTCGGCCCTCGGGAGGTTCTGCTCAGGTGTCAACTCTGCTGTGGTGGCCCCCGCAGCAGGCATGATGGTTGTTACAGTCCCCTTGGGCCCAGGTGTAGTGGTCCACGCAGGAGGCTCATCCAGCGTGGCGGCTGGGGTCCGGATCACCGCAGGCGCAGGACTCCGTTAGGTGGTTCGGGTTCGGCGCCTCTTTCTGGTCCATGGGCCTACAGCACAGCTGAAATGATGTCCTCCAGCTCCGTGGGCTCCTCCATCCTGAGGCGGTCGAGTCCCGGGGCCAATGGGCACTCAGAGGCAGGAGAAGGAGACACGGAGAGGGCAGGTGAAAATTCATCAGTTTCAGCAAGTGAAGAGAACTCATGGGACTGCATGACCTGAGTCTCTTCACCAGGGAACAAGCAAGGTAAATCAATGAAAATCGAAATGAAGTGAGTTTCAACTTGCCTGTCACCCCAGTGTGTGATGTTGCCTGCTATGTCCGGTGCACGGTCATCCCTCTCTGTGTCCTTGACGGGCCTGGGCTCCTTTATGACTTGTGGAAGAGCCACTTCAGCCGGCATGGAGGTGGGTGGAGCCGAGGGAGTAACGGCCAAGCCCACTTCAGCAGATGAGTGCGCAGAGGAGAGGGAGGGGGCAGCAGCTACGGAGGAAGCTGGTGCTGCAGAAATCTCCTCCCTCAGTGAAGGAGGGGTCACCGGCTGGGAGGTAATGATCTTCTGCCGATTCCTCTGGGATCGGCAGCGACGAGCGGGAGACGGAAGCGTGGACTCATTGTGAAGGTGAGGTAGCTCCGAGGCCATGGAACTCTCGACCGTTGGCCAAGCTTAGGTTCCCTTGGAGTAGACCTCTCTAGACCCTCGGGCTTCTTCACTGTCCGGTCACCTCCTCCCGGAACCAGCGATGATTTTGGGGAGACAGGGGAAACAGGGGGAGAAGCAGTAATGGCAGCTGGTAATGGAGACTCAGAGAACTGTAAAATCTGAGTCTCCTTGCCAGGAATCAAGCAAGTAATTTCAGGAGAGAGAGAGAGTGAGTGAATAAGGACTTGCCTGAATTCCTGGGGAGTGATGACGTAAGCTGCCGTCCTGAGATTGTGCTCCATCTTCCCGGACGGTTGAAGGTGTTCTGCAGCAAAATTCTCTCCTCCTCGAGAAGGAGGGGTTGCCGGGTGAATGGTGGTGGAGTCCCTCTGCCGAGATGTCCAGGTACAGCGGCGACGAGCGGGGGGAAGGAGACGTCGGTTCATCATGGAGATGAGGCATCGAGGTCAGGGAACGCTTGCTCACCGGCTCCACTTCTGGCTCCCTCGGGAGAAACTCCTCCGCTTCATGGATCCAATCCAGGAAGAGCCACGGCTTCACCTCGAGGAAGAGATCAGTCTCCGCCAGCAACACCTGTCTTCACTCATCCAGTTCCTCAGCAGATGGAGCAACCCAGGGCTCTGGAGAAGGAGGCGGAGCTGACCCGGGAGAGGCTGGAGGCTTCTTGCGACGGGAGCGCTTTTTCTTTGCTGGAGACGGCTCAGGCATCGAAACCTTCTCCCTCGGCTCATCACAAGGCAGGGAGTAGATGGAGAGGAGAATTTCAGTCGCTTCTGCGTGGCTCCATAAACGAGGAAATGCCTGCATGAGCTGCGGTCATAGCGAACTGTGACCTAATTACCCAGCTGCCACAGCTGAGCAGACAGAGGCAGCTGGCAGGCAGCGCCTGATAAGAGAGGGGTAGAACTCTGTGACCACCCAAACAAATATACAAAAACTAACCATAAACTAATGACAACAAACTTTCAAACTAAGGAATAAAGTGAGGATCTGAACTCAGATTTTCTCTGAGTTCAGATACATGACAATATCTTGGATCATTCTTGCTTATTTTGTTATATTTTTATTGTGATGCTATACCGACGCTATTACCATTAGCTTGACTACTTTGGTGGAGCTCACCTCAGTGGGAGAGACTTTTTTTTAACCTGTCCAGTAGCCTGGCAAGCAGAGGGGATATCTGCTTGCCTTATTGTGCCAAACTGATTTACTTTGCCAATAGGAGCTCTGCTCATATTTGATATATGCTGTATATAAACAGTATTTATAGACTCCTCTTGCTGTGTAATAACTAAGACTTTATTTAAATTTTCTTACTTATGCTGGACCTGACGGGGCAAATGGGGGAGGGAATTGAAGGGATATGAATTGGTTTGAAGGGGTGAGGGGTGAGGAAGAGAGAAAGAAAGAAAAATAAATGGAGAGAAAACACTTATTTTTATTTTATTTGTTTATTTGTCAGGGACAGTGCAATAAACATAGACAAAAAAGAAAATCTGATGTGTTGCACAGAGAGTGTATAGCATTAAGCTAGTTTGCAACTCTTGTCCCTGGATGGGCTTTAGAGACAAGACACAAGAAACAATTGCCGCTTCTGAGAAGATTTCAGTACAAGCCTGATATTTGTACTTGAATGAGAACAGGTAAACATGTGTGCATGTGTGCGTATGCATACACGAGAGAGAGAGAGAGAGAGAGAGAGAGAGAGAGAGAGTGAGTGAGTGAGTGTGTGTGTGTGTGTGTGTGTGTGTGTGTGTGTGTGTGTGTGTGTGTGATGTGTGTGTGTGTGGTTTGCCAGGAAACATACAAAAAACAGGGAAGCAGGCCACAACACCCGCCCCCCTCCCCCACGGGGTCCGTGAGCAAGCAAGACAGTGCCCCCCATCTTCTGGGCAACCTGCATCTCCTGCAGAGTACAAATGCCCTGAAGCCACCAAGCCCCAGGACAGCCAGCCACCCATCCCAGAAGGGAGGGCCATGTGGGACGGGCCGAGAAAGAGACTGACAGACAGGCCGCCTGGCAGTAGCTTACCTGTCGATCCAGCTGGTTTTGAGCACTATTTTCTATAAACTCCATTCACCATCCCACTGAAATCCTTTTTCATCTACCAACACTTAACACTTCACTACTACCAAAGTTGCCACATGTGTTGGCATGCTGACTTGCTAAGCATCCCTGCATTTCTCAGCCAGAGACGACTCCGGTGGCAAAGAGGGTATTCTCAAGATGGAAGAGAACACGAGAGTCCAGATGGCGATGAAGCATGTGGCGAGGAAAGAACGTGCAGCATCAGCACGTGCACCATCAATCTTCATCTGCGCTAACTGCTCCAAAGACTGCCACTCAAGGATTGGGCTGTATAGTCATTCCATGCGCTGCTCCAACCCTTGACGTGCTAACCATCGCCTCTTTGAGACGTGGATGCCAGAATCAGAATCATTAACTTTTTAAACTGGAGCTAGAACTTTATTGATCAGCTATATTGATCATACAACTCCCAACAGCTGGACTGCTTATGTTTTTAAAGTCAAAAATGGACATGTCAGTGCTTGGGCAAGATAAAATTCTTCTGCAAAAAGCACAAAAGAAAATTGCTGACCTGGAGGAGGATATCCGATGGTTCTCCATTGAACTGCAGCAGAAAAATGCGCTCTTCTCCAACTTCACCTTACATCTTCCACTGCTGTCATAGATTGAGTCTTTTAGCGGCCCATGAGCCCCAAAAATCGGCCTTGAGTGACTCAGCCCTCCGAGACACAATTGCCTGGGACCCCTCCACCTGTCCACAGCCCTTCTCCTGCTCAATGCCAAATCAGATGGCCTGGTCTGAAGTGGTGGTCCGGGGCAACAAAAGGGTCTCAGACGCGTTTACCACCAGCCATCCTCTGTCCATCTCCAACCGCTATGAGGCTCTGGCAACAGCTGATAATCCACCTTCCACCGATGCTCCAGTTTCACCGGTTCCAGTTCGCCCGGGCTCCGCTCAACGCGCAGCCCCTGCTTGCACCCGTCCCTTCATCGGAAGACCCGGCGACCTTTCCTCCACTGAGGGCTGACTACAGTGGGGCAGCTGGTGTGGCCCCAGCTGAGCCGCGGCAGCTCTGGTCCCGTTCTGGAGAGTCCTGTGCCCGACGTATGATCCTGAGGGAGGCTGTTCGCTGGCACTCCAGGAGGCCACACTGCACGGAGCAGTCGGGGAATCCCTCCTCCAGTTCTGGTGCTGTTTTGCTGCCCTGCTCGTTGGCTGGTGAGGTACGTGGCCCTTCCTCTCCCAACGATGGGACCCCCACTCTGCCACACTCTGGTCTCTCGCTGAGATACCCTGCAATCACCAACATCCCGCCTGCTTTTTCCTCCAACCACAATGATTGTGGTGACTCCATCATAAGGCACAACAAGTATTTTAACTCTATCACTCACTATTTCCCAGGAGCTACTGTCCCCGACCTGTTAGTAAAGCTCCCGGATTTGCTGCAGTCACAACCCCCCTCCATCACATGGATTATTATTCATGTAGGAACCAACGACACCACCCGCAGACAGTCTGAAATCCCTAAAAATGACTTCTGCAAACTTTTTAATATTTTATCAAACAGTGGAAAGTCTGTTTTTATTTCGGGCCTCATTCCCACACTGCACCGTGGATCAGATTGTTTTAGTTGTGTTCTTGCCCTCTCAACTTGGCTCAAATCTGCCTGCAGCAGCAACATTAATTTTATTTACAATTTTAACTTGTTTTGGGACCGCCACACTCTATAAATTCGATGGCATACATTTAAATGCATCAGGTGGCCGGCTTTTAGCAGCAAACCTGATGCATATCATTCAAATCACAACACACAATTGACTGTTTACATCTCATGTCCCCTCCCCCCGGATCCACTCACATCTCTGACCTTCAGGAAGGCCACCATCTAGCACCAGCCCCCTTTTTGTCAGCCTCCACCATCTGGTCTGGAAATTCATTCACTACCCACTGTCATGCGGTGGCCCTCGCGAGCCACCATAAGATGCCACACCGTCACCAGAGAGTTGCGTTAGTGTCTTTATTGACAGTGAAATCACAACAGCACAAGCCGCTGAGGCTATGACACATAGTCCTCACACACAGGGAGGCGTAAGGCTAACAACAAGCTCACTCATGGGTGGGTTAGACGGTCACACCACAGATGGGCAATGCAATATAATCCATGTAGCACGATTGCTCCGACGATCAGAGATGGACACTGCTGCAAGGATGCAGCCGCTGGCGTCGGCTTAAGAAGCCGGCCGCTAACGACCGCAAATGCAGAACAGCTGTTCAGGTCTTGACAGCTGAGCGGAAGCCTCCTCAAGCGCTGTCACAATAACAGCTTGGAGAACCGGAATAATAACGCCGCTGTCAAGACCTGACAGGAATAGCCCGAGCGCGAATAACATTAGCGCTCGGGTCACAACACCCACCTTTCCCATTAGGACATTTATCGCGGACAGACCTCGATCCATAAAACATACAGTTCACAAGAACTCCCGCCCACGCTGCCTACGTTTTGTGGATCAGTATCCTAACAATAATCCGCAGAAAACAAATAACCCACCCATAAATAACTCACCACCTACCCTAAATATGGCTCTTTTGAATATACGGTCACTTGCCAAGAAGACTTTTATCATCAATGACCTGATTTTAGATAATAAGATTGACTGTTTATTTTTAACGGAGACATGGCTTGGCACAGATGCACCAACAGTTTTCACTGAGGCCTCCCCACCAAATTTTAGTTCAGTTTTTTCCATAAGGGCAGGAAGGGTGGGGGTACTGCTTCTATTTTTTCTTCCTCACTTGCGGTAAAGCAAATCTTACCCGATCAATATACCACATTTGAGCACCACGCTTTTGTCTTTAGCAACCCCACAATTTTATGGGTCACAGTTTACAGACCACCCAAATACTGCCCTGTTTTTATTAATGAGTTCTCTGAGTTTTTATCAATAATCCACTCCTCATACAATTTTATTCTCATCTCCGGTGATTTTAATCAACACAGTGATAAGCAGGGCGACCATATGTCAGAAGATTTTAATGACATGCTCACGTCCATGAATTTTACTCAACATGTCATACAGCCAACTCATAACAGGGGACACACTCTGGATCTTGTCATTAGCCACGGCCTGCCCACTAGTGTGTCCTCTGTTGTTGACTTGGCTGTATCTGACCATTACTGTGTGTTTTTTAACATCACTGGTTTTATGCAATGGCAGACCTTGGTGCAAACTATGAGGAAGTACCATCTGACACCTGAAGTGGCTGCTGATTTTATCATACTCTTACGCAACACTCCCCCAGTTATTTTATCTGCATCCTGTGATTTTATTGTTGATAATTTTAACAGTAAATTAAGATCAACCATTGACAGAGTTGCCCCAATAATCTCAAGGACAGTTAGGAATAAACCAAAGCCTCCATGGAGAAATAACCAAATCCAAAAACTGAAAAGAGAGTGCAGGATGGCTGAGAGGAAATGGAGGAAAAACAAATTAACTATCAATTACCAAATACTACAGAATAAATAAAAAATATACAATAATGCAGTCAAAACATCAAGAACAAAGCATTTTGCCAACATAATCTCAACCCATAACAATAATGACCTTGGCTTCTTCAGGTGATCTGTATACATCAAATTAAACGGATCACATGAAGAAGCCAAGGTCATTAACATCCGTAATATTATGGAACTGGACAAATATCAATGAATGTTATGAACTGGAGTCACAGCAACAAGAGACAACTGTAGGACACTGAAGGGATATACTCATCTGCTACAAGACATTTAACAACATGAAACAAAAGATCAACAAACAGGAACAACAGGAACTGAAAGTTTTTGAATATACAGATCACAGCCCACAGGACGTAGAATATAACATAGACCCTGATAATAATTTATTTAGCTCCATCAATAATAACTGTAGTTACTACACGGATGAACAGTTTAACACAATGGTCACATCTGATTTCAATATTTCTATGATCCACTTCAACAGCAGAAGTCTCTATGCCAACTTTAATAACATTAAAGATTATTTACATCAGTTTAAAGAGCCATTCAATATTGTGGAAATATCAGAGACATGGCTCAGTGAAGAGAAAGGAGTGGATTTTACCATGGATGGCTATGAATTAAATTATATAAATAGAAAAGTGAAAAAAGGAGGCGGAGTTGCAATTTATGTTGACAAGAGCTTGAAATACAAGGTTGTTGAAAATCTGTCAGTAACTGTGGATGATTTATTTGAATGTATTACAATAGAAATCTGTCTGGACAATGTGAAGAATATAGTAGTGAGCTGTGTATATAGAACACCTGGATCAAACATTGACTTATTTAAGATAAGATAAGATAAGATAAGCCTTTATTAGTCCCACAACGGGGAAATTCCAGGATTGCAACAGCACAGGGATAGCAACACTCAGAGCAACAATCAGAAGGCAAGAAAAAAAAAACAAGCAAGCAAGAGCAGCTAATATACATATGTACATATTACTATAAAATATATATATACACACACACACACACAGACACACAGTGCAGAGCATTGTAGCTGGATGGAATAAATATATGAATATATGAACACACAGTGCAGAGCATTGTAGCTAGATGGAATAAATATGTAAATATATAAACACCCACAGTACGGAGCATTGCAGCTAGGTGGAATAAATATGCAAGTATATAAACACACACAGTGCGGAGCAATGTAGCTAGATGGAATAATATGTAGATATATAAAAACACAGTGCGGAGCATTGTAGCTAGATGGAATAAATATATAGATATATAAATATAAACACACCCAGTGCTGAGCATTGTAGCTAGATGGAATAAATATATAGATATATAAATATAAACACACCCAGTGCAGAGCATTGTAGCTAGATGGAATAAATATGTAAATATATAAACACACACAGTGCAGAGCATTGTTGCTAGGTGGGATGAAACAGCATAACCGTCTATTTAGTTATCCTACATGGTATGATTATGTGCCCATACATATTCTCACCCTCCATAGCGACCGGTATGTTCCTAGTTGTATGCCGGAGAGGACCATTGTGTAAGTCTATTGCATCTTTTGCATTCAAAAAAAACTATTAGTTTGTTACGTCTTTTTGCTATCTCTGCGAGCAGCCCTGCTTAGGTTGTACAGTCTGACAGCCGTTGGTAGGAAGGACCTACGAAACCTCTCGGTTGTGCACCTGGGATGATGTAGTCTGCTGCTAAATGAGCTCCTCAGTGCATCCAGTATGTCCTGCATAGGGTGGAACTCGGACTCCAGCAGAGATGACAGTTTAGCCACCGTCCTTCTCTCTCCTATCTCCTCCATCGGATCAAGGCGTTGCCCCAGGACAGAGCTAGCTTTCTTAATCAGTTTGTTCAGTCTCTTCCTATCGGCTGCAGTAATGCCACTGCCCCAGCAGACCACTCCAAAAGTGATGGCTGATGCCACCACCGTGTCATAGAATGACTTCAGCAGCGCCCCTTGTACACCAAAAGACCTGAGTCTCCTCAGCAGGAACAGCCTGCGCTGTCCCTTCTTGTAGAGTGCGTCAGTATTGTGTGACCAGTCTAGTTTATTGTTCAGTTTATTGTTAGTTTATTTAAGGACTGGATGGAAATAATGTATGCAAAACAAACTCATAAAGTTATGTTCATCTGTGGGGATTTCAATATAGATCTGATGAATTCAAAACAACATAGTTTGACAGAAGAATTTATCAACACAATGTACAGTATGGGCTTACATCCAACAATTACCGGACCTAGCAGAATCACGTCACACAGTGCCACACTAATAGATAACATATTCACAAACATTATGGAAAATAATATCAGGAGTGGGCTTTTATTGAATGATATCAGTGACCACCTGCTGATTTTTGTTGTCTATCAATGTGATTATAGGAAGAAAAAGTATACCAAAAATATTAAATATAAAAGAATAAGAACCGAAGAATCTTTGTATTTACTGACAAAGGAATTATTAATACAAGATTGGAAGACAGTTTATGATGAAAATGATATAAATAAAGCATATGATAAATTTTTACAAATATTTCAATCACTGTACAATAAAAACTGTCCTATAAAACAATACAGTGACAGACAACAAAAGAAAAATAATCCTTGGGTCACCAAGGGGTTAATAAATGCATGTAAAAAGAAGAATACATTATATAAACAATTCATTAAATGCAGAAGGGTGGAGGCTGAGATCAAATATAAAAGATATAAAAATAAGCTTATTAATATAATGAGGACCTGTAAGAAAGAATATTTTAACAGAATATTAGAGGATAATAAAAATAACTTAAGAGGAATATGGCAAGTACTCAATGGGATTATTAGTAATCAACCTAAGAATGCTAATTATCCAGAATATTTTATTGAAAATGGCAATTTGATAAATAATATGGAGGATGTGGTCAGTGGTTTCAATAAATTTTTTGTAAACGTTGGTCCTGAATTAGCAAAATCAATAGCGACAACAGAAACAAACAACAGTGGTTCTGTAAATGAAATAGAAGATAGAAATCCAAACACAATCTTTTTGGGTGCAGTTACTGAAAAGGAAATTATCGAGACTGTGAGTAAATTTAAGAACAAAAAATCAACGGACTGGAATGAAATTGACATGACAATAGTGAAAAAAGTAATTGAAGGAATTGTTAAGCCACTCACCCACATCTGTAACCTGTCATTTCAAACTGGTAAATTTCCAAACAAAATGAAAATAGCAAAAGTAATACCTCTATACAAAACAGGTGAGTCATTGTTTCACAAATTACAGGCCAGTGTCTTTACTCTCACAATTCTCCAAAATACTTGAAAAAATCTTCACTAAGAGACTGGATGATTTCATTGAAAAACACAACCTCCTTACAGACAGCCAGTATGGTTTTAGGGCAGATAAATCTATATCTTTGGGACTGATCGAACTTATAGAAGAAATTACTAGTTGTATAGATAAAAAAAAGTTTGCTGTAGGAGTATTTATAGATTTAAAGAAAGCTTTGACACCATTGACCACAGAATACTACTAAGGAAACTGGAAAGGTATGGGATAAGAGGGGTCGGACTGAGTTGGGTGGAAAGTTATTTAAGTAACAGACAACAATTTGTACAAATTGGTGAGCACAAATCACCCTTCATGGACATCACTTGTGGTGTGCCCCAGGGGTCAGTTTTGGGACCCAAACTCTTTATTTTGTATATAAATGACATATGCCAAGTATCAAAAATTCTGAAATTTATTTTGTTTGCGGATGACACAAATATCCTTTGCACTGGTGAGAATTTGCAGCAGGTTTTAGAGGTGGTCACAACTGAAATGAAAAACTTAACGCAGTGGTTCAACAAAAATAAATTATCTCTAAATCTAAAAAACCCCAAAGATTATGTTGTTTGGAAATTATAAAATAAATCATGAAATAATGGTAACGATAGATGATACCAGAATAGAAACAGTACAGGAAAATAAGTTTCTGGGGGTGACGCTAGACAATAAAATCTGCTGGAAACTTCACATCAGTCACATCCGGGCCAAGTCAGCAAAATGTATAGGCATACTGGGGAAGACAAGACACATCTTGGACTATAAATCATTGGTCTTACTGTACAATTCACTGTTTCTACCTTATCTTAACTACTGTGTAGAAGTCTGGGGAAACACCTACAAGACCAACCTACAGTCAATATGCACATTACAAAAAAGAGCTATAACGATAATAAATAATGTAGGATATAGAGACCATACCAATTCGTTGTTTTTAAAGTCACATGTCATAAAGTTCATCGATTTAGTTAAATTTAAGACAGCACAAGTAATGTACAGGGCAATTAATAATCAACTCCCAGCTAATATACAAAAAGTATTTTAAAAAAAGAGACAATGATCATAATTTGAGAGGAGACTTAAACTTTACAAAACCCAAGATACGAACAACCAAGAAAAGTATGTGCATATCTGTCTGAGGGGTGGATTTGTGGAACAGTCTGGAGCCGGAACTGAAACTATGTACAAACAGAAATCAATTCAAAAAGAGGTATAAACATTATTTGCTGAAAGGATATATGTTAGAAGGGTAGTATTTATATGTACAATTCACTGTGCTCACTCTGGGACACTATGGTACACTATGGAATGGTGGGTGGGACAGAACTGTGTATATCTGTGCTGTTTGAGGCTGGTTTTGATGTATGGACATCAATGTATGTTAGGATGGATGGGTGTTAATGTTGATATGTGTTTACTTGGGGTCTTAAATGTGGTAATTTGTATATAATTCATGTGGGTGTATTTATGGAAAAGAGGAGATGGAATTAATAAGTGTTCACTTCTTCCTTCTCCCTTTCGAACACTGTATACTGTTACTTTATTGTATTTGTCATTTGTTTTGTTTTTGTTATACTTTTTTGTTCGAAATAAAGTATCTATCTATCTATCTATCTATCTATCTATCTATCTATCTATCTATCTATCTATCTATCTATCTATCTATCTATCTATCTAATCCTAAAGTCCTTTTTGCAACCATTGATCACTTAATCAACCCAGATTTTAATAAACACACAAAGCTGCCATTCAACTCTCTATGTGAGAGTTTTGCAGACTACTTCAGGTGCAAGGTTGATCCTGTTAGATCCAACATCTTATCTGACCAGAAGACTGCTTTTAATGGAATCTTAGACTCGCCTTTAGCTGAGGAAACACTGGACTGTTTTGCCCTGATTGATGCCAAGATACTTGGTAGAGTTTTCTTCCAGGTAAACGTGACCTCCTGCCTTTGAAATCCAATTCCCACATCACTTTTTAAAACACTTTATGGATTCTTTGAACATGAGGTTTTAAAAATTTCTCTCTTTGGACTGGTGTTTTCCCCACTGCCTTTAAAAGGGCTGTGGTGAAACCCTTTTTGAAGAAGAGTAATTTAGATCCTGATATTCTCAGTAACTATCAACCTGTATCCAACTTACAGTTTTTAAGTAAAGTTTTAGAAAAAAAATTGTTTTTATCCAGTTAAACAATTTTCTTATTGACCACAACATTTTTGAAAAATTTCAATCTGGTTTTAGGACAAATCACAGTACCAAGACACCCCTTTTAAAAATTGTTAATGATAGCAGGTGTAACATGGACTCCCACAAACTGTCATTCCTGGTGCTGCTGGATCTCAGCGCTGCCTGTGATACAGTAGATCACCACATTTTATTAAGCAGACTCAAACACCTGGTGGGCCTTGCAGGTACCGTTCTTGAATGGTTTCATTCCTATCTCACAGATCGTTGCTATTTTGTAAGTATGGATATATTCAATTCAATTCAATTCAACTTTATTTATATAGCACCATTTCACAACAACAGTCATCTCATAGCACTATCAACTGTAGGGGGAACCCCCACAGTTGCAGAAAGACCCCAGCAATCAGGTGATCCCCTGTGAGCAAGCACTTGGCGACGGTGGAGAGGAAAAACTCCCTTTTAACAGGAAGAAACCTCCAGCAGAACCAGGCTCAGGGAGGGGCAGTCATCTGCTGCGACTGGCTGGGGGGTGAGGGGACAGAGAAGATGAAAAGAACAGACATGTAGAGAGCAAACAGCACGATGGGGACTCAATCTATGGGAGAGAACAAACAGATGTTAATGACCAGCAAAAAAAAAAAATATTTCATTGAGAGTGAAGAAAGGAGTGAGGCCCAGTGCATTATTGGAGGTCCCCCGGCTGACTAAACCTATTAGCAGCATAACTAAGGGAGGGTTCAGAAACACATGATCCCTCCCTAATTGTAGGCTATATCAAAAAGGTAGGTTTTAGCCCTATCTTAAAAACAGAGATCGAGTCTGACTCCCGAATCCAGATTGGCAGCTGGTTCCACAGGAGAGGAGCTTGATAACTGAAGGCTCTGCCTCCATTGTACTTTTGGAGATTCTAGGTATTACAAGTAATCCTGCATTTTGGGAGCGTAGTGCTCTGTTAGGATAATACGGTAGTATCAGATCTTTTAAATAAAAAGGAGCCTGATTGTTTAGAGCTTTGTAAGTAAGAAGAAGGATTTTAAACTTAATTCTAAACTCTATGGGAAGCCAGTGAAGGGAGGCCAGAAACCGGAGAGATATGACCTCTCTTTCTAGTACCTGTTAAACTCTTGCTGCAGCATTTGGATCAGCTGAAGACTTTTTAACGATGTTTTAGGACAGCCTGATAATAAAGAATTACAATAATCTAATCTCGAGCTAACAAAAGCATGGATCAGTTTCTCAGCATCACTCTGAGACAAGATGCTCCTAATCTTGGCAATATTACGCAAATGATACACTGTAAAAATGATAACTAGCAGTTGTTGATCTGAGTACAATTTAAAAACTGATGTGACTCAGAAGTGAACGTCTGCTGTATGTAACCATGAAAAACTTGTTGTCTCAGCATGTCTGTCTCTAACTGCCTCTACACTCGTATTTTCTTGTCAGCTCAACAAAGACATGAGAGTTGGCATTAGAGCGTATCTCTGATGCACCTCTCTCACCTGACATACGTTAGTTGCGCATGCGTATTACACAAAACCTTTCAGTCTGCTGAGCGGGGAAAGACGCCAGGAAGCAGTGGCGACAGTACCTCAAATGAGTTTATTACGAGCATTTTTTTTTATTGGACGAGTTTTGTCTCATCCGTCGTGTGGACGATTCCTCGACATCGACTCCTGTCGTGGCCTTGGCTGCATGTAAAGCAAGAACATTAACGGTCCACAAACTTGGTAAGTGTGTTTTTGTGACTACATTGACATAATTTTTCACGGTCGTATTATTTCGCAATAAAGAACGAGTTGTTAGTTTAAAAACACTGTAAATGTGGACATAAAGAAAGCTTAGTAGGCTAGCAGTGTTGCTGTGTGTGGGCAGTCTGTTTAGGTTTTTTTTTTTTTTTTTTTTACTGAAGTACCGCCTGTAATAGGGTTTTTCAGGGTTCCAGAATGCATTGCGCGCCGCGGCGTTAGTTCCGGTCCAGCAGCTGTTTGACAACAATCGCCGCCACTGACCCGAATCGGGGTCAGTGGCGGCGACAATAATGCACTCAGTAATGCATTATTGTCATGTAATCATGTGCCTGAAAAACTCTATACTGCCGTGACACAAAAGCCCCTCGTTTTTCCAAGGTTCAAGTTTGAATCCTTAATGGGTTCTTAATACCAGTTATTTTTGGTACCATTTTTTTGCCTCCTGGAATATGGGATATCTGAAGAACAAAAAATAAAGGAGTCACTAAGTAATGAGTACACTCAATTATTTATTTCAATAAAGAACAAGGTGCATCAGACACCAAGTAACATTTGAATGTATATTTTGTACATGACAATGACAGACTGTTTAACATTTGAAATCAAATAAAATGTGCATTTATTTTAGTAGCCCCTGTCACACTGAGCATGCAGGGAATTAAATTATGACTTTGAAAATTGCATCACAGTTTGTGCGATGCAAATCATAAATTGAGCAGTAGATGTTGCAACATCTGTCAATCCAAGCCCTGACTCCTAATGATGCCAGGGATTGGGTTGACAGAGACCACAAAATCTCCTGCTCATAGTAGAGTGGAGATACCACACACACCTTTTTCACAAATCTGTTGAAGAATTACTATTTGATTACATGACAATAATGCATTACTGAGTGCCATATGTCGCTTGTGGGGTTTCAACGAGTTAAAATTTGGATATATTTCAATAGCCCCTGTCAGACTAAGCATGATATCATAAATGGCATATTTTGTACATTACAATGACAGATTTTGTGACATTAGAATTGTGAAGTTGCTTAAAATGTGGATTTATTTAAACTAGCCCTTGTCACACTGAGCTTGATTAGAGAAGTGGAATATTTGGTACATAATAACTATTTCATGTTGCCCTTGACATGAGTGTGGCATGTTTTTCATATGACATAAGCTAATAAATGTTTTTTAAAAGTGTTCAGTTTGCATGTTCATTTATTTTCTTAATATGCACAGGTACTTAATTGTTGCAAAGAATATAGAAACAAGAATAGAATCTGGGGAGGGGTGGGGTGGGGGATAAATAAGGCGAAAGGCGCTTGGAAAATAAAGACATCATTGCTAGTACAGAAACATTAACCTGTGTAGTTGTATTACCACAGCAAATTGCTGTTGCTGTGGTAATACAAAAGTTTCATATGCAGTTTCATAAGTTTCATATGCAGTTTCATAAGTTTCATATGCAGATACAAAAGTTATCATATGCAGTGCAAATTTTGCAAGTACACAAGCTCCAGTCAAAAAGTTCTCCTGAAACATTGCGTCTTCATCACGGAAAAAGGTGCTTCCTGGCCTTGTGTTCATATAGACTGTGTTTGTGTATTCAAAACACCTGGTGCACTGAGGTCACACCTCTCTAGGTGTCACAAGACTGTGCGAATTCATGAGGAATTCAACCTTTCAGTGTGAATTGTGTGAGAAGTTTGCAGTTCTCAAACTTTTTCTTAAACCATCTTGGACTGCATTTAAAGAATCGTGAAACTGTAAAAATGTCCCTTTCTTAATTGTACATTTGAAACAAATATACGCTCAATCCCTTAGCTTCTCATCGAAGTCGAAACATAAAAATTGTACACTCAAAGATTTTCGAACCAGAGTGAGAGCTGACTATTGAATATGGATTAAATTCTGAATCACTATCCGATGGTGAAGCAGGGACATCATCATCATCTTATCTTCAGAGCTCCAGACCAGATGACCTTGAAGAGATTTCAGAAGTAGTAGATCCTGAGACACTTTTGCAGCACAAACTGGCCTGTCTCTTTTGTCTATGCAGACAGTGTTACATGTTTTCTAGAGATTCAACACAAAAGATTGTAGAAGATCTGCATAACTTGCTGTCTTTTTCTATGCATTTCAGACTCTTAACAGTTGTCAAAGATCTCCTTGCAAAGCATAACATTGAGACAAGTGATTCTGATTTGAAGAAATTCATAGGCAATAGTTGAGACTAACCCTCTTGTTTCAACACATCAGCTAAAGGTCTCCTTGTCAACAGATCATAGAAGAAACTTATATTTCAAGAACCACTTTAATATTATTGACCCACCTGAATATCTTTTATAGCACAACCCATAAAGAAGCTTATGTTTATGTACCCATCACTAAGGTACTTGAGTCTTTGTTAAGGTGTGCTGATTTTGTCGACCAAATTGTCTTTGATCAGCAAACTTTACCTGGACTTTTCAGTCTCATCAAGACGGAAAATATTACAAAGAAAATAGGCTATTTGGACAGCAAGACCTTTCTTTCAGTTTGCATTGTATATTGATGAGGTCGAGATATGTAACCCCGCTGGCGCCCTCCAGAAAAATTCATAAGATAATTGCTGGTAATAGTGGGTTCTTCTGAATTTGCCAGCCAAACTCAGATCAAGTCTCACTTCAATTCAACTTGCTGTCTTAGGAAAAAGTGAGGATGTCAAACGATATGGCTATGAAAAGTTTCTCGAACCACTGATTAATGACATAAGGTCCCTAGAAGAACACGGTATTTTTGTTGAAGTTGTGGGTCAGTTTGTCAAGGGGGCTATATTTTGTGTGTGTGCAGATAACCTTGCGGCCCACAGCCTTGCAGGCTTTCAAGAAAGCTTTAATGTTGAAAAATTTTGTCGTTTTTGTTTGATAAGCCGGGACCAAATTGCAGCTGCTGAATTAAGCGATTTTCCATTGAGGGATATTGGTCACCATAACACTGTTGTGGAAGAGCTTATGCAGAATGATCATCTTCAAAGTATTTGTGGGATAAAAAATGACTGTGTGCCGAGGAAAAATTTACTTTTCTTTCATCCAATCACTGCATTTCCTCCAGATGTTTTGCATGACCTTTTTGAGGGGGTTGTCCCTGTGGAACTGTCCTTGTGTTTGAAACATCTCATCTCCAAAGGTTACATTACATTGGATGTATTGAATGACTGCATAAAATCATTCCCTTACAAGTTTTCAGACAAAACAAACAAACCACAAAAAATCCCAAAAGCGAGCTTTGAAAAAGGAACGATTGGTGGTAATGGACATGAAAACTGGACACTACTGCGCTTACTTCCTTTCATAATTGGAAATAAGATACCTGAGCAGGAGCCTGCATGGGAGATTTTAATGGACCTTAAGGAAATTGTTGACATCGCGGTGTCAAACAAGCTCTCGGAGGAAGCACTGTTTTACTTTTCATCTAAACTACGTGATCATCGCAACTTGCTTGTCCATACCTTTCCAGAGTTCAAATTAAAGCCGAAACACCATTTCATTGACCACTACCCGGACCTCATCCGCTGTTATGGGCCGTTGGTGGAATTATGGACAATGAGATTCGAAGCTAAGCATAGCTTCTTTAAAAAAGTGATTCATGACGCCCATAATTGGAAAAACGTTCTGCTCACTCTTTCCTCAAAACATCAGCAAATGATGGCATTGCATTTGGACAGCCAGAAAGTTTTCACACCACAACTGTATGTTGAGTCTGTAAAAGTGGTCAGGGTTTCAGAACTGGAAACTTCACTTCATTGTGAAATTCAGAAGAAGTACCCACATCTTGACAGTGTTTCTTTGTCTAAATCAGTTCACCTGCATGGAACTCGGTATGCTGAGGGCATGATTGTATCTGCTGGGCAGTGCAGTGGCCTCCCAGAATTCCACCAGATTGTGACCCTTCTTGTTGATGCTGAGCAAGTGACACTCATATGTAAAAGACTTACCTCTTGGTACATCGATCATTTCAGATCATACGAGCTTGTTGAAGGCCACTGTGTTGAACTCATACTGCTGGAACAAGAGTTGCTGGCAGATTATCACCCTCTTGCAGCCTACACAGTTGCCGGAAAGCTGATGGCAACCACAAGGACGTTCATTCTTCAGTGAAGCATCTCAGGATATGGTATGTAGTGTGACAAAATGTTTTCCTTTTGTTCATGTCATATTTATATCTGTGGCTCTTCATCCTTACAGTAAAGTTTGATTACACAACCCTGGACTGACACTTCTAATATTTTGAGATGAAATGATAAGATAATTAGTTATAAGTAAATCTGGGAAAACATCTGTGATGTATCAGATTATCAGACACTTTCAAGTTGGGTTTCACTAGTTTCTCTTGTCACTTTTCAGGCCTTGTTACTTCGTGTGGTTATGTCTCCAAAAGAAGCCCGGCGACTCAAGCTTTCTGAAGTACCAGAATCTGTGGACCAGCTCGTTGATGTCATTAAAGAAAGGCTTGAACTTCAAGGTGATTTTTTAGTGCAGTTTGATGATCCAGACTTTGGAAATGCACTATGCAATTTGACAACAATGTCTGAACTACCAGCTGAGCATGCAGTTCTGCATATTGTTTGGGACAGTGATTCTTCTTCTCTTAACCAGTGTATTGGTTTCAGTGTCCTCCCTCGATACAACCAGTGTCCACTCTGGTGATATCAGGTCCAGCTGGACTGATTCAATCCAGACCAATTTAAGGCAGGTCACACAGTGGTCCTCTCCTTTCCCTATCCTTAAGTTATCATATGATGTGGAACTACAGTTGCGAAAGGGCAACGAGACTTACGAGAAGTCAAAGAAGGGCCTTGATGTCACCAGAGAAATTAATATGGAAATTTCTGGATAAATTGCACAGGCTATTTGAAATCAAAAGCTTACCCTGAGAAGATGAACTGGAATCTGTTGCCTCTTCACTGGTTCTCAAGTACCCATGCTTAAAGGATCCAGGTAGCATCACAGGCTATGAGGGATGGAAAACAAGCATCAAGTACAAGCTCGGAAACTTCAGATCTAAGCTGCGCCATGCTGCAGCAATGAGGTGGATGGTAAACAGTAAAAGAAAAGGGGCACTGAGGACAATAGTCCCATTCACCCTGAAAAGGCCCAGACGGTGGGGAGGTTAATCATGTCCCAGATTATCCTCAACACCACAGTGATTTTACTCTTGAAGAGGAAAGGCTTCACCTAGTTGAAGAAATGAAGAAGAAAAAAGGGGACCAAACACTGATACAGCACAAGATGGAGCTGACATTTTCCCTTAGACGCAAAGAGATCGTTGAGGGACAACCCATGGTATCAGAGGTCCAGGAGAGGTGGCCAGCGCTGTTTTCATGTGAGCAGGTAAGGCTGAGATTGTTGTTATGTGTTTCACATGCTAATTTTATTGACTACAAATAAGTAGGAGTGATTTATTCTTATCAGCTGTATATTCTATCACTGGAAATGGCACACAAAATATAGATGCATAAGAACACGCAGGAAAACATTGAAATATGGATGTGCTTGATGATGTGGTTTGGTAGATCGGTTCTATAGATTTTGCTGTTTGTTTTATTATAGGCAAATAATATGGCATAGATTTTGAACAAGACTAGCTACATTTCAATTGTCTTTACTTTTAACGTTGTGGCTACAAAAAAATACATCATTTCAGATTTCTCAAGAATTCTGTCGGATTCACAAGCAAAGATCTCCTGGAGTCTTTCAGAGGATCTCTTGACATTTATGTGCCTTGCCTGCTGAGACTGTACCGGGCGAGGGGAAGGGGGCTTTGGCCAGAAAATGGAGGATGTCCTTGATTCACTTGATGAAAAGGTAATTTACTGTATATGTCTGTAGCTAATGTATGCATAAATAAATAATAAAGAATCATTTCATTTACATGTAGACCATCAAACTGCTGAGTTTTTCAGGAAAACAGTGGAGTCATCAGAATATGTCAGCAAATGCAAAGGGTTCATTGTCAATATTTAATAACTGAATTTTGAAAATGTCTTTCTCTATGCTGATTTGCTTAGATGTAAGCAGTAAATGAATGAAAGGTGTTTGTCTAACATGATCTGACCTGAAGTGTTTCATTTTTTTGTAAAAATAAAGATAGCACTGTACTAATTGATTGAGCTTGTGTTTTTCTCGAGACCTCAGACATTCTGACTCATAGAAAAACAGCGGCTCTGAGAGGACTCCCCATCTTTGTCCCGAGATGACACTTTCAAGTTTTCCTGCAGTGTTCAGTAAGTATTCTTAGTTAGTTCAAAATTGACTGAATGATTTCATAGCCATTGCTTTTCATATGAGCATATTTATTATTACATTACCTTTTTCTAATCAATTAGGCTAAAGATTAATTTTTTTTTTTACTCTATACAAAGAGCAACCCTGACCTATTAGACACTGACATAATGCACGGCTCAGGAGACACACACGCAGGCTCAGAGTAGATTTAACAGCTTTATTCAACAACAAGAGTGTGTGGCTGCGTGTCTGTGAGGTGTAGATGTATTGGTGGTGGACATCTGCGTCAGGCACAGAGGCAGGTAGCCGTGCAGCTGGACAACCCTATGGGAGAGAGCACAGGGAGAAGGGTAACGGGCACCACACCAATACAGGGAATTAACAGGATGTGCTGGCTTACTTGGTTTGGGGCAGGTGGCTGGCGTTGACAAGGGCGTAGCCCGGGAGACAGCGACCTGGAGCGCCTGTGACAGCCAGCAGAGGATGCGGCGGTGAGGAGACGTGGTCCGCCGCCGGGAGATCCACCTGTGCACAGGGAGAAGACTGAAGAAGAAGGTAAGAGATGCTTATGTAATGGATGCCAACTAGCACTGTTCGGCGTAGAACGTTAGTAAAAAACCTCCCTCCCGAAAAGCCTCATACAGTATCGGTAAGCGCTGAGCTATCGGTCGGACCTTTAGCTCAGCGCGATCGTGCTGTGTCTCCATGCTCGAACTGTGTAGTTGACTGGTAGGTCGCGGGTTCGTGTCCCGAGGTCGGGCGAAACTGCGCAGATGATCTCAGTCACAATGGTGCCGTGAACCCGGGATGGAGTGAGGTTTAAGGGGGAGAGTGTTGTAACGGATGCCAACTAGCACTGTTCGGCGTAGAACGTTAGTAAAAAACTCCCTCCCGAAAAGCCCTCATACCAGTATCGAGTACGCGCTGAGCTATCGGTCGGACCTTTAGCTCAGCGCGATCGTGCTGTGTCTCCCATGCTCGAACTGTGTAGTTGACTGGTAGGGTCGCGGGTCGTGTCCCGAGTAGGGCGAACCCGAGCCAGGATGATCTCAGTCACACTTACGTGGGTAAATCTTGCCTTGAAGCAGGGGGTTCCTTTCAGCAAGGGAGGCCGACGAGATCCAGACGGCTTCCGGCCGAAGCCCAGGGCAGAGTGGTTTAAATCCCTCGCCGCTGACGAGGCACAGGTGTGCGCGCACCTGGCCACCGCTGATGACGGGTGATTCTTGGACAGTATTCCCCCCTCTAGCACCGCCTCCTGGCGATGGTTTCTCCGGGTGCGCTCGGTGGAACTCAGTGATGAGAGAGGGATCCAACACAAACGAGGGATGCACCCATTGTCTCCATTCGGGTCCATATCCCTCCCAGTCCACCAAGTACTGTAGCACCGCGACCCCCCGGCGCCGGGAGTCCAGGATGGCAGAACTGTCTTAGGCCGGGTGGCCACCTATCATCCGGGTCACGGGCAGCGCTGCAGGTGGAGGGCAGAGGGGATCAGACACCACCGGTTTCACCTTGGAGACGTGGAAGGTGGGATGGATGCGGAGGGAGGGGGGAATAGCCACACGCACAGCCACCGGGTTGACAATTTTGGTGATGGGGTATGGGCCAATGAAACTTTGGGCCAGCTTTCTCCTCTCACCCTTTAAATTGACATCCTGTGTGGATACCCAGACTCGTTGGCCCACCTGGTAGGCAGGGGCAGGTCTCCTGTGCCGGTCTGCCATGGACTTGTTGCGCCCCGCCGTGCGTAAAAGCGCATTGCGCGCCGTGGACCAGAAGGAGCGGCACCGCCTAAGGTGTGCCTGGACCGAGGGGACAGCTAACTCGCTCTCCTGCGTGGGGAACAGAGGTGGATCATAGCCCAGGGATGCCTTAAAGGGGGACATCCCAGTAGCAGAAGAGCGAGATGTGTTGTGGGCATACTCCACCCAGGCCAGATGTGTGCTCCAGGACGCGGGCTTCGACTCGGGCTTCGACGCGGTGACGCAGCGGAGAGCAGCCTCCAGCTCCTGGTTGGTCCGTTCACACTGCCCGTTTGATTGGAGGTGATGGCCGGAGGAGAGGCTTACTTTGGCTCCTAGGGCGTTGCAGAAGCATTTCCAGACGTCCGAGGCAAATTGAGGGGCCCCGATCAAAGACCACGTCAACCGTATCCCATGCAGCCTGACCACGTGCTGGATGAGGAGATCAGCCATCTCCAAGGCAGAGGGAGCCCCCGTAATGGCACAAAGTGGGCGGCCTTGGAGAAGCGGTCAACGATGGTCAGAACT
This sequence comes from Pholidichthys leucotaenia, assembly GCA_020510985.1. Lineage (NCBI taxonomy): Eukaryota > Metazoa > Chordata > Actinopteri > Cichliformes > Pholidichthyidae > Pholidichthys > Pholidichthys leucotaenia. The sequence continues at coordinate 92,162,609 of CM035843.1, forward strand.
GTGTCGAAGTTGTTGGAGATGGGGAGACCGGTGACGAAGTCGAGGGTGATGTGCGACCAAGGGGCCTACCAGGGACGGGCATGGGCTGGAGGCAGGCCGCGGGGGGAGCGTTACCTGACTTGCTGGTGACGCAAACGGGCAGGCCCGGGTGAGCGGGCGGCGTCCTTCCGCAGCCCCAGCCACCAGAGGAGCGTTGGAGCAGGTCGATCATCCGGAGGACCCAGGGTGGCAGCTGAGTTTGGAGTGTGTGGAGCCAGTGAATAACCTCCCTCCGGACAGCAGATGGAACGAAGATCCTCCCCTCTGGTCCGCCGCCAGGGTCCGGTTCCGACTCCTGCGCTCTCGGGATCTTGCTCTCGATGTCCAGGAGCTGGCCCCCATGACGCACGACCTGGGCAGGATGGTGTGGACTGCGTCCTCTGACGCCTCAGGGGCGAATTGCCTGGAGAGGGGCGTCGGGTAGGCCTCGCAAAGCACAAGGACCAGCGCGCCTGGCGGGCATTCAGACGCTTGGCAGTTCTTAATATTCCAAGTTCTTGTGATCAGTGAGGACCACGAAAGGCAAGGCTAGCCCCTCCAGCCAGTGGCGCCACTCCTGAAGTGCGAGCTTGATGGCGAGTAGCTCTCTGTCCCCACGTCATAATTTCGTTCCGCCGGGGACAAGCACCGAGAGAAGAAGGCGCAGGCCGTTTGGCCCGTTAGCAGGTGACCGCTAGGACAACACCGCCCCCCACCCCCTGTATCCGAAGCGTCTACCTCGACGATGCACTGCAGCGCGGGGTCGACCTGGCTGAGGACCCTGGAGGAGGAGAATTCCGCCTTCACCGCCTGGAAGGCCCTGGACGCCGTCTTCAGTCCAGCTCGAACAGGGTCTTCGGGGAGGTGAGGGCGGGTCAGAGGGAGCCGACGATGGCTCCAAAGTTTGGGACGAAGCGGCGGTAGAAATTGGCAAACCCGATGAATTGCTGCACCTGTTTCCTCGAGGTAGGTGTGGGCCAATCTACCACCGCTTTAACCTTCGCTGGGTCTGGGAGGCACCTGATCGTGGGAGATGACGAAACCAGGAAGGACGTTGTCTTGGCATAAATTCACATTTTTCAGCCTTCACATATAACTGGGTTCTCCAGCAGCCTCTGAAGGACCCGCCTCACGTGGACCCGGTGCTCGTCCCTGGATCTGGAGAAGATGAGGATATCAGCCAGGTAGACGAACCACGAAAATGCCAATGAAGTCCCGGAGGACGTCATTGGATGAGGCACTGAAAGGACGGCTGGGGCGTTGGTCAACCCGAACGGCATAACCAGGTACTCAAAGTGGCCGTTCGGGGTACGGAAGGGTGTCTTCCACTCGTCTCCCTCCCAGGTCTGGACGAGGTGGGTAAGCGCTGCGGAGGTCCAGCATGGTGAACCAGGTCACCCCCCCTGGAGGGAGTGGAAGCGGTGTCCATTAGGGGCAGGTGTAGCGGGTCCTTCTCCGTGATGTCGTTGAGGGCGCGGTAATCTATGCAGGGGCGAAGAGAACCGTCTTTTTTGGAGACGAAGAAGAACCCTGCGCCTAATGAGATGACGAAGGGCGGATTATCCCAGCACTGAGCGACTCCTTGAGATAGGTGTTCATTGCCTCCCTCTCCGGCGCTGGACAGGCTGTAGAGACGTCCCGAGGGTAATGGAGCCCCCTGGCGGATGTTTATGGCACAGTCGTAGGGCGTGTGGCAGAAGGGACATCGCCTTGGACTTGCTGAAGACTGCGCCCAGGTCGTGGAACTCTGAGGGCACCAAGGTGAGATCCGGGGGCGCGGCATCCTTGGCAGAGGGAGGAGAGGATGGGGCGCAGGCTGCGGATTGGAGGCAGGTGCCCATGCAGAAGGGGACTCCAGGCTGCCACTCTTCCGGTCTTCCAGTCCAGGACAGGGTTGTGGAGGCGAGAGCCATGGGTATCCGAGTAGTAGTAGTAGTAGATTAGTTTATTTGACAGGGACAGTGCAATAAACATAGACAATTAATCAAAGACAATCAATCGATGTGTTGCACATAGAGTGTATAGCTATTAGCTAATTTGCAACTCTTGTCCCTGGATGGGCTTTAGAAAAAAGAATCAAGATAAAAATATACACAATAACCACATACATCAATGCAGAAAAATTATAAATACACAATTATAAATATTATAAATATTATAAATACACAAATATAACAGCCTGACTCACCTTAACATAAATATTATAAATACACAAATATAACAGCCTGACTCACATTTAACACATATAACATAACTCACATTTGCCTATTTCAGGCCTTCCTCCCTCCGTCACTCACTATAAACTAACACATTTATTCCTTCCCTTCATTCACTCTCACTTTGCAGACAAATAATTCATACATGAGTACATTCTTGTTTATTTTTCAGCCAGTTTTTAACATTTTTAGTGAATGTTTTAAAGTCCGTTATTATTATTAATTCATTTGGCATTGTGTTCCAGATGTGACTGCCCTTTATAGAGAAGCTGTTTGTCCAAATGTGGTTCTGCGAGGGAATATTACCGGTGAGACAGAGGGTGACAGGACATAGAAGGTGATGTCCTCCCGGTGGTTTCCGGAGATGATGACCGGAATGGGGATCGTCCGGTGAGTCACTTTCCCCCAGGGAGACACTGGAGAGGGTTGACTAGGGCGAGAGGAGTAGCAAGAGGGTGGCAACGGATGCTCAATCGGGTTGCCAGCTCTGTGAAATAAGTTCTCCTCCGCGCCTGAGTCCACCAGTGCGTGCGTGGGAGATGCCCTGTGGGGTTGTGACAGAAACGGATGGGCTGCGTCAAATGAGTAAGGGGAGTTAACCGATTAGAGTCCACGAGGCCCCCTACAGTGACTCGCGGACCTCCCCCGTTTGGCTTTTCCGGACAATGCTCCACGGTGTGCTGGCTGCCCCTGCAATACATGCAGAGGCCCAACTCACGGCGGCATTGTTTCTCCGCTGGAGAGAGCTTTGACCGGCCCATCACCATTGGCTCCAACTCCTCGGAGGACTCTGGTGGTGGTAACGCCAGGGGGCGAGCTTGGGACAGGCGCACCGAGGCTCCCCCGCGAGCGAGAAGTGGACTTCCGCTCCGAGGCATGCTAGTGCAGCCTGTTGTCCAAGCTGATGGCAAGGCAAGTCAGCTCCGCTAGCGTCTCCGGGATATCCCGCCGGCCAGCTCATCCCTCAGACCGGAGTTAAGGCTGCGAAGGAAGATGCCGCAGAGCAACGCTCTTCCCAGCCAACTTCCTCCACTGTGATCCGGAAGTCGATCGCGTAATCGGCCGCCGATCAGCTCCCCTGTTGGAGACTGAGGAGGTGATCGACCTGGACACTCTCCATACGCGAGTGATGGAACACTTCCAGAAAATGATGCACGAACTGGCCATAGGTGAGGGTGGCGTAGCTGGGCTTCACCATTACGGTGTAAGCCCAGGTAAGCACCCGACCCTCCAAAGGTTCCCAATATAGCCAATCTGGCTGTGGTCTGAAGGAAAATCTCCGGGAACGCGGTGGAACACTGACTCACATTGCATGATAAACCCCCGCACTTCACCGAGCCTTGCCGCTAAAGCGGGCGGGGGTTGGAATGGGTGTGAGTCGTGCCGGCGCGCCTGGAGCAGGCTGGCCGGCCGCCGGAGCAGCAGGAGCTGCGCCGCCCTGACGAGCCGGGGGGGAACGGCTGCCGGGGGTCCAGGCGGTCTAATCGGTTAGTAATGAGGGTTAATTGGTTGAGAATCACTTGTTGCTGGTGGGCTATTAAATCCACCCGAGCCTCGAGGGTGGTAAGACGGCGTGCAAGCCCGCTGTCTGCCGAGCCGCTCGGCTGAAGCCGTACTGACATAATGCACGGCTCAGGAGACACACACGCAGGCTCAGAGTAGATTTAACAGCTTTATTCAACAACAAGAGTGTGTGGCTGCGTGTCTGTGAAGTGTAGATGTATTGGTGGTGGATGTCTGCGTCAGGCGCGGAGGCAGGTAGCCGTGCAGCCGGACAACCCTATGGGAGAGAGCACAGGGAGAAGGGTAACGGGCACCACACCAATACAGGGAATTAACAGGATGTGCTGGCTTACTTGGTTTGGGCAGGTGGCTGGCGTTGACAAGGGCGTAGCCCGGGAGACAGCGACCTGGAGCGCCTGTGACAGCAGCGAGGATGCGGCGGTGAGGAGACGTGGTCCGCCGCCGGGAGATCCACCTGTGCACAGGGGAGAAGACTGGAGAAGAAGGTAAGAGATGCTTACGTGGGTAATCTTGCTTGAAGAAGGGGGTTCCTTTCAGCAAAGGAGGCCGACGAGATCAGACAGCTTCAGGCCGAAGCCCAGGGCAGAGTGGTTTAAATCCCTCGCCGCTGACGAGGCGCAGGTGTGCGCGCAGCTGGCGCCGCTGATGAGCGGCGAGTCGTGACAGACACACCTGTTCCCACTGGAGTACCTTTGCATGATTTAGGTTTTTTGGGAGAAAGTGGCTTTATTCATCCAAAGGTGATTATTAATGTTTATCCTGTACCTTTTGAATAAAGCCATTGACTCATTTTTTTAATATGAACTCTTCCAGCTGCACAAAGAGAGTGATGACTAAGAAAATGGTATATCAATGATCTTTGATATACCACTGACATATTTCCCTCATTATTTAATTATTTTATATGTTGGTAGAGATGTATTCTGTCTCTCAGTTGTCATTAACTGTAAATTTTGTATCCGTGCTTTTTCCATAGGCTAGCGACACAGAAGAACAAGTGATCAGGGATGCGACTGTTGCAATCCTCTCCGTTCATGAAGATGATGATGCACTGAATGCAGTTAATGTGGCTGTTGTGCTGGAGGGTGCCATCATCCTGCAAGACTTACCAGACCTCTGCACTGCCTTTGCATATCTGTTTGGCCTCTTGTACACAATGAACATTGACTATCCAAAGGAGATGTTCTACACTTTGAGGCTGTTCAGTGCATCTTTTTTGACCTTGGTTCTCGATGCTCACAGCGCATAAGGTCGCTGAGAACAAAGCTTCAGCTGTAAATGGAAAGCACAAAATGTTGCAAGTGTCTGTGCCAGTTCACATATAGTGCCTGTTTGTTACATGTTAACTTAGCTTAATGGCTGCATATGTCATAATTTTACAATTGCAGTTCCTATAATCGTTGTTGTTGTGGCCCAACCATGTTCATTGTCACTGTTGTCACTCTTGTCTCTTACATGCTTGCATTTTATTGAAGAAAGAATATTGAAGCCAGTGCTGTAATTTTATTTTTATTTTTATTTTTTTTTAAGATTCTTTTATGTGGCACTGATTTTAACAGTTTTAAGTTAAATAAGAGTGGACAACAGTTGTGTTAAGGCCAAGTGAGTTTTATGTACAGAGATAGACAATACTGTCTACAAACAGAAATGTTTGCACATGTATAAAGCCAGACACATGTTCAAAATGCCTTTGCTGCCTTTAAAGAATAAAGGCAAAGTTTGAGCTATGCTTTGAGCATTATTTTCATACATTACATTTACATAATACATAATTTTTTATGTTAATGCAACAAGAATATCTGCTTTTATTAAAAGTGGAAAGACAGCATTAAAACAAGAATTTCATTGTTAGTCTCTCAATAATATTTGAATTGGTATAAACACACAGTTTTATCATATTGAAGGAGGAATTCTTTGTTTATTCCATAAAATAATATACGTATGATTAAAGTAAAAATGTGTGGTATTTCAATAAGAAATTTGTTGCTGTTTCCACCAAAATATTCTTTTTAAGTAAACTAAAAACTCCAAGTTAGCAGAACTCATATCTTAACTTGGGAACTTAAGTTTAGTCAACAACTTCATAAATTGTTGAGAAAACTCAAAAATCTATCGCATCATGTTGCCTTGATAATTTGAGTTTTCTCAGCCTTTTTTTTTTTTTTACAGTGTAGAAGGCAGTCTTAGAAACAAATTTAATATGTGAATTGAAGGACAGATCTTGATCAAAAATAATTCCAAGGTTCCTCACAGAGCTATTAAGAGAAAGAGTAACCGCATCCAAACTGAAAGTTTGATTTGGAAAGGTATTTCTAAGGTTTTTTGGACCAACAAGAATGACTTCAGTCTTATCTGAATTTAATAGCAGGAAATTACAAGTCATCCAAGCTTTGATTTCCTTAAGACAGGCTTCTAACTTGGCTAATTGATTACTATCATCTGGCTTCATTGACAGGTATAATTGTGTGTCATCTGCATAACAATGAAAATGTATACAGTGCTTTCTAATAATGTTGCCTAACGGAAGCATATATAAACTAAAAAGAGAAGGGCCTAGCACAGATCCCTGTGGAACTCCATGACTAAGCTTTGAGTTGAAAGAAAACTCATTATTTACATGAGCAAACTGGAACCTATCAGATAAATAAGATCTAAACCACTGCAACGAAGTTCCATTAAGTCCAGCATAGTGTTCTAATCTATCAAGTAGAACATTATGATCGATAGTATCAAAAGCTGCACTAAGGTCTAAAAGGACAAGTACAGAAACCAGTCCATTATCAGATGCGATGAGGAGGTCGTTAGTGACCTTCGCTAAGGCTGTTTCAGTACTATGATGGATTCTAAACCCAGATTGAAACTCTTCAAGTAAACCATTTCCCTGCAGGTGGTCAAATAATTGCATAGCAACAACTCTTTCTAAGATTTTTGAAATGAAAGGGAGATTAGAGATTGGTCTATAGTTAGCTAAAGCTCCTGGATCTAGCGTTGGCTTTTTGAGTAAGGGTTTAATTACAGCCGTTTTAAAAGCCTGCGGTACATGGCCTAAAGTTAATGAAGAATTGATTATATGAAGAATAAAGCTACCAATAAGTGGGAAGACTTCTTTAAATAACCTGGTAGGAATAGGGTCTAAAAGACAAGTTGAAGGTTTGGATGAGGAAACTATTTTGTCTAACTCACAAAGGTCGATTGGAGTAAACTCATCAAGACAGACATCAATTGAAGGAGTTCTAGTAGTTACAGTATTTAAGTTAACTGTGGGAAGAATCTGATTGATTTTATCTCTGATGGATGAAATTTTATTATTGAAAAAGTTCATAAAGTCCTGACTAGTAAGCTCTAAGGGAATGCTAGGATTGACAGAGTCCTGACTCTTTGTCAACCTGGCTACAGTGCTGAAAAGAAACCTGGGATTATTCTTGTTCTCTTCTATTAATGCAGAATAATAACTCGTTCTAGCTTTTCTAAGAGATTTTTTATAAATTAAAAGACGATTTCTCCAAGCTAAATAGATTTCATCTAAATTAGTGGAGCACCATTTTCTTTCTAATTGACGAGTCTTCTATTTTAAGCTACGAGTTTCTGTGTTGAACCAAGGAGTTAGAAATCTCTGATTAGACTTTTTCTTTTTTAAGGGGGCCACCAAGTCTAGAGTCTGATGCGGAGAAGCTGAAACACTATCCACCATGTTATCAATTACAGAAGGAGCAAGCTGTCTATAGTTTATTTCCGTTGTGTTGACACATGGCATAGAGGAAACAATCTGCATAAATTTGGTAACAGCATCATCTGAGAGGCATCTACTGTAATAATATTTTTCTTTAGGAGCCAAATAGTCAGAAATAGTAAAATCAAAGGTTAACAGACAATGGTCTGACAGTACAGGGTTATGAGGAGACACTACAAGATTTTCTATTTCTATGCCATATGTCAGAACAAGGTCCAATGTATGGTGGAGGTAATGAGTAGAATTTCCTACTTTCTGAGAAAACCCAATTGAGTCTAATATTGAATTAAATGCCACATTAAGGCAGTCACTATCTACATCCACATGTATATTAAAGTCCCCTACTATAATTATTCTATCAGATTTCAGCACTAAAACAGCTAAGAAATCAGCAAATTCGGATAAAAATTCTGAGTAGGTTGATGGGGGACGATAAACTATGGCAAATAAAATTGGGTTTAACCTAAAATTGCTAAAGTGCCCAATACTGAGGACCAGGCCCTCAAAGGAATTATAACATGTTTTTTGCTTTACATTAACTAGTAATTTGGAATGGTAAATTGTTGCTACTCCTCCTCCACGACCAGAACTTCTGGGATTTTGACAGTTTAAATAACCAGAGGGAGTTGATTCATTTAAACCAACATAATCCTCTTTCCCTAACCAAGTCTCTGTAAGGGATATTAAATCAATCTGATGATCAATTAACAGATCATGGACTAACAGAGACTGCGGAGTTAGAGACCTAATATTTAATAAACTGTAGAGGAGCTGGGAAATGAAGAGGCAATTTGGTTTATAAGCAGAGTTTAATATCCAGCTCTTCTAACAAGTCTCATCTGGTGCAGAGAGTGGCAGAAGGGAAAAGAGACAGAATGTCTCCAGCTCACTGACTTTATACTGGCACACAACAAAAGACATGCATAACAAAGGCTGACATCCCTCATTATCTTAATCCCCCCATTGTCTTGGTATTTCCTCTCCTCGCCTTAGGGGGTGAGGGTGGCTCCTCCGGTCTCCTCTGGTCTCCTCCGCTGCGTCCGGGAACGTCTTTGTTCTTCGCTCGGCGGGTGAGAGCTCTTTGTCCTTTCAGAGGTGTGAAGTCCTTTACATATGTAATTACCAAACATTTCCACATGCTTCAACATATGTAGGTTATGGAATATATGATTAATATAGACCACAGGCCCCCCAAACAACTAAGAAAGGACAACAGGAAGGTTCACAGTCTAAGATAGTTATTATGACATACTAAGTGTTACATCTGTTGCCACGGAAGAAACTTTCTAGCAGCCATGCTCCTAAGAGAGTACAGTGGTAATTATAACAGCATAGTAAGATCATAAGTCAGTCCTAAACTGTTGCAGCACAATTAGTAAACAATTGTGGAGTGGTTTGTATCAGTCCCTGTGCTGTCTGGGTTTTAATCTTCTCCCAAAACTGCTGTAGGTTGGTTTAGGCGCCCTGCTGGGACCTTCTTGAGAGGAATCTGCAGTGTGGGAAGGAGAGAGGTTATTTGTTCCCTGCCTGGGGGCTGAGTCTTTTCTCTTGGGGGGTCTACCCTGCCGAGGTGCTCTCGCCAACTGTGCAGGCTCGTTTTTCAACAAGAAGGCAGGTTTAAGTCTGTCAATGCTGACTGTTTCTTTTCTGTCCCCAAAATCAAGCACAAAGTGTTTATCACCATGTTCCAGCACTCTGAATGGCCCATCGTATACTGGGTGAAAGGTAGGTTTTAAAGCTTCATGCTTAACAAAAACGAACTCAGCGTTTTTTAAAGCCTGAGGGACAAAAACCCGTGGGAAGGAGTGATGAGCTGGACCGGGGAGAGAGTTCGGTCCGTTGTTGCCTAAAAACCTTGGGACTGGAAGGTGCCCTGGCTCTGGGTTCTCTGGTAAAAATTCACCTGGGAGCCTGAGAGGTTGTGCAAAGACTAATTCTGCGGGAGAGGCGTCTAGATCCTCTTTAGGTGCAGCACGCAACCCCAATAAAACCCAGGGAAGTTTATTTACCCAATTTGTGTCCGTTAGTGAGGCTCTGAGGGCAGCCTTTAAAGACCTGTGAAAACGTTTGCATAACCCATTAGCCTGAGGGTGATAAGCGGTGGTGCGATGAATTGTTGCCCCTAAGCTGTTGGACATGGCTGACCAGAGCTCTGAGACAAATTGAGGCCCCCTATCGGACGTGATGTCCGATGGGACGCCGAAACGTGCCACCCAGTTTGCCAAAAAAACGCGAGCGACTTCCTCCGCTGTGGTTGCCGCTAGAGGGACTGCCTCTGGCCAGCGTGTGGTGCGGTCTATCATTGTTAACAGGTGTGTGAAACCTTGGGAGGAAGGTAGTGGCCCCACAAGGTCGACATGAACATGGTCGAACCTTCTAGCAGGGATTGGAAAAGGCTCCAGAGGGGCTTTTGTGTGTCTGTGTATTTTGGCGCGTTGACAAGAAATGCAAGTTTTTGCCCATTCTTTTACGTTTTTGCGCAGGCCTGGCCACACAAACTTTTCGGCGACCATTTTAACCGAGGCACGCACACCTGGGTGCGCGAGGGAGTGAATTGCGTCGAAAATACGGCGGTGCCATGTAGCTGGTACTAACGGGCGAGGTCGGCCGGTTGAAACATCGCATATTAGGGGGGGGCACGCCGTCGCGTAAACCCTTTTTCTCCAGCCTTAACCCTGTTGGTCCAGACAGGAGTGCGCGTACGTCCGCGTCGCTGTTTTGTTCCTCCGCCATGGCTGCATAATCTATCCCTGCATGGATAGGTGCTGCGTATGTGTCTGCGTTAGTGAAGAGTTCTGCTGCCGAGGCAGTATAATCTGTCTCCCCGCGCTCTGGTGGTGTCACAGCGCGAGAGAGACAGTCCGCTACTACGTTAAGTTTGCCTGCCACGTGTTGAATGTCTGTGGTGAACTCTGAAATCGCAGCTAGCTGTCTTTGTTGCCTGCCTGACCATGGTTCTGAAATTTTAGCCATAGCAAAGGTGAACGGTTTATGGTCTACAAAAGCCGTGAAACTCCGCCCTTCTAACCAGAACTGGAAGTGGCGGATGGATAAATGAAGCGCCAGCAGCTCTCTGTCAAAAGTGCTGTATTTGCGTTCAGTTTGGTTTAGCGATTTGCTAAAGAATGCTAAAGGTTGCCAGACCCCGCTGACAAGTTGTTCTACAACTGCCCCTATGGCTAGGTCTGAAGCATCTGTGGTTAGTGCAATGTGGGCCAAGGGATCTGGGTGAACTAACAATGTGGCGTTAGCTAGGGCGCTTTTTACTTCCGCGAAAGCGCGTTCGCGCTCCGGGGTCCATTCGACCGCGTTGGAAGCTTTCTTTTTTTGAGCGCGTCATATAGGGGCTGCATGAGCTGAGCTGCGTGGGGGAGGAAGCGGTTGTAAAAATTAACCATCCCTAAAAATTCTTGTAGCGATTTGACCGTTTGTGGCTGTGGAAAACTTTCTATCGCATGAACTTTGTCTGGAAGTGGAACTGCCCCCTTCGAAGAGACTTTGTGTCCTAAAAAATCAATTTGTGACACGCCGAATTTGCATTTGGCTGGATTGATTATTAGCCCGTGCTCTTCCAGCCTCTGAAAAACCGTAGTGAGGTGCTGCTCGTGTTCTTCCTCAGACGAGCTGGCTACCAGCATGTCGTCGAGGTAGACGAAGACAAAAGGAAGGTCACGTAGGACCGCGTCCATCATTCGTTGAAAAGTTTGAGCAGCGCCTTTGAGGCCGAAAGGCATTCACAGGAATTCAAAAAGGCCGAAAGGGGTTATTACCGCTGTTTTAGGAATGTCTTCTGCTCGGACTGGGACTTGGTGATAACCGCGGACTAAGTCTATTTTTGAAAAAATGCGCGCACCCGCTAGATGTAGCGAAAAATCTTGAATGTGAGGAATTGGGTAACGGTCATGCGCTGTAGCGTTGTTTAATCTGCGGTAATCTCCGCACGGTCTCCAAGAACCGTCGGATTTCGGAACCATGTGAAGTGGTGAGGCCCAGGGGCTCTTCGAGCGTCTAACAATGCCCAATTTTTCAAGAGTTGTAAACTCGTCCCGTGCTATGTTGAGCTTGGCCGCGTCTAAGCGGCGAGCTTTGGCAAAAACGGGAGGTCCCGTTGTGGGAATGAAGTGTTCAACCCCGTGTTTAGCCACAGTGGCTGAGAATTTGGGAATTGTGAGTGCTGGAAATTGGGTGAGGAGTTGCTCAAACTTACCTCCTGCCGTGGTGACGTTGGCCTGCACAGGTGGTGGAGAAACTCGGGCTGAGCATGGAATAGAAGCAAAGGACAGTGCATTAACCAGGCGCCTATTTGCTAGATCCACTAATAACCCATGTGCACACAAAAAATCTGCGCCTAATAAGTTAAAACTCACCGCCGCTACAACAAATGTCCATCTGTAGCTGCGGCCGTGGATGAGGAGGTGCAGGCTCTTTTCGCCGAACGTGTCGATGCTAGAGCCGTTGGCTGCCATGGCTCCGTTGCCCCGGGTGCCCGTGGCTTGATCTGCGTGGGAGGGCATGACGAAACTCAGATGGGCTCCTGTGTCGATGAGGAACTGCTTGCCTGAGTGTCCATCCGTCACGTACAACAGCTTGTTTTTCTCGCCGAGAGCCGCTGCCGTTAACGGCTCTCGGCTTTGGCGTTTAAATTTGCAGGGGGGAACACATTTGTGAGCCTTCTCGGCGAAGCGGTGGTGGTAATAACAAACATCGCTCCGTCTGTTACGTCTTGGCCGTGTCGCTGTCACCGTGGGCTGGGTCTGCTCCATGGGTTGTGGCTCCTCGTGGCTCGGGGCGTCAGCTTTGAAGTCTGCGGATGCTGCTGTGGGTGTCAGCTCCTTGCATTGACGAGCCGATGAGCTTCATTGGCCAGCGCGCGGAAGTCTTGGTGGTTGTTGCATTTCATGCTGGCGAGTGTCCCTCTCATGTGTGGTGGCAGCGTGCTGAGGAAAATAAACTGGAAGAGGAAGTTGTCACTGTCCTCTTCTTTGAGCTGTAGCAAATCCTCCATGAGGGCCTTCGGTTTGCACCCTCTGTGGCCGTAGACCGCCAGGATCTTCTCGGCTCTCTCTTCCGCTGATGGGACGTAGTTCGCCACGATGGTTGCTTTGAGCGTCTCGTATTTGTCCCGGGCCGGTGGTCGCCGGATCATGCTCCGCACACCCTTCGAAGTGGCGGCGTCGAGTTTGGAGACGATATGATAAAATTTGGTGTCATCAGCCGTGATGCCCGCCAGTGTAAATTGGGCTTCAGCCTGCTGAAACCAAGAGGCGGGGTCTTCTTGCCAGAAGTCTGGCAGCTTGACAGCGACGGCATTCGTGCACACCATCACTGTTGTGCCCGCCGGGTGAGAGTGCCCTGCCTCGGCTCTCATGGCGGTGCCGGTGCTCGGCTGAGCTCTCTCAATCTCTTCTGCCGGGGGGAACAGTTGTCCATCTGTTCCCTCGTCTGCGTGGCCGCTGGCATCTGCCTGGGTCGCCACGGATGAGTCGATTGCGGGGGAACGCCTCCGGTCCATACTCGCATCAAGGTCACCAGTGTAGAGGAGCTGGGAAATGAAGAGGCGATTTGGTTTATAAGCAGAGTTTAATATCCAGCTCTTCTAACAAGTCTCATCTGGTGCAGAGAGTGGCAGAAGGGAAAAGAGACAGAATGTCTCCAGCTCACTGACTTTATGCTGGCACACAACAAAAGACATGCATAACAAAGGCTGACATCCCTCATTATCTTAATCCCCCCATTGTCTTGGTATTTCCTCTCCTCGCCTTAGGGGGTGAGGGTGGCTCCTCCGGTCTCCTCCGGTCTCCTCCGCCGCGTCCGGGAACGTCTTTGTTCTTCGCTCGGCGGGTGAGAGCCCTTTGTCCTTTCAGAGGTGTGAAGTCCTTTACATATGTAATTACCAAACATTTCCACATGCTTCAACATATGTAGGTTATGGAATATATGATTAATATAGACCACAAAACCACATTTAATTTTTAAATTATGAGGAGGAACAGAGGCCAAATCATTCAATTTGGAGGCTTTATGTTTAATTTGAGTTTTACCAATATTTTGCTTAATCACTTTGGGATGGTTAAATATTATATTTTTATTTACTTTGAAGGGAGCAGACAATGATTCTCTGATGGGGAAGACAGGGGCTAAGTTGAGGTGTGGCAGATGAAGAGGAGCTGCAGAGAGGCGTGTAAGACTGCGACTCTGCTTCCTGGTCCCAACTCTGAGTAGTCAAGGTTTTGGAAATTTGGATAAAAAAGATGCCAGATTGTTAGATAAATGAGAAGCACCATCCAAAGTGGGATGGATGCTGTCTCGTCTCATAAGACCAGGTTTTCCCCAAAATGAGCTCCAATTGTCAATGTAGCCCACGTCATTTGCAGGACACCACACAGACAGCCAGCGGTTCAAGGATGACGAGCGGCTAAACATGTCATCACTGGTCAGATTGTTCTGACCAGTATATGTATATGTTCTTATATTAGTACATATTACTATACATATATAACATATACTATATTACATTATTTATAACATATACTATATTACATATAGTATATGTTCTTCAGCAATCCACAAAATCAAGTGTGGGGTACCCCAAGGTTTGATTTTAGGGCCAATACTTTTTAATCTTTATATGTTACCATTTGAGGATGTTATCAGGAGACATGGCATCAATTTTCATAGCTATGCTGATGATACACATATATGCTGTATATTGCCAAATCTCCTGATGACACGAAACCAGTTAATGCCCTTTTGAACTGTATTTTAGATATAAAGTCATGGGTGGCAGAGAACTTCCTACAGCTCAACCAGGACAAAACAGAAGTTTTAATCATTGGTCCTGAGGACAAGAGAGAGAAACTTTTACCCAAATTGCTAGGTCTAAAACCTACACATTGTGTCAAGAACCTGGGTGTTCTTCTAGACTCTGGCTTTAATTTTATGGTACACATTAAAAATGTAATAAAAATCTGATTTTATCATTTTAGAAATATAGCCAGAGTCCACCCTTTTCTCTCTCTTGCCAGCATGGAGGTCTTGATGTGCCATGTGTCTGAGCGAGTTACTGAGCTCAGACGTTCATGTTTATTCTAAGTTCTGGTTGTTTGTCATCGGTATTATTATGTGGTCTGTTTTATTTATTTTCTGGTTTTGTGACAGAGTCTTTCCCCTTTTTCGCCAAACACTCCCCACCAGATGCCCTCTGTCTTCTGCCACCTCAGCTGAGGGCAGTTGGTTTGATTAGGTTGCTGGCTCACTCTGCCTGCCTGCACCTGCGCCTCATTAAACTGTATTATATTTAAGCACTGCTTATTCTCTGTTTGAGCACGGCTAAATTATATTGTCTACATTTGTCTACAATTGTCTCCTCTCTACACGTTGGCAGCCTCTGAAGCCGTCCCTTTTCCAGAGCACGTTTTTGCTCTGAGGCATCGGTGTAAGTGATTCCTGTTTGCACTTTGTTTTGTGGGTACCTTTTGACATTTATGTTGCCTTTTGTTAATAAATGTCTTTAACACAACCTGTGTGTGGATCTGTCCTCTCTGCGCCTCATGGAGGCACACAAGACAGAATTTAACCGCCAGGTAGAAGATCCAGCGGTTGTGTTGTGCCCTTTTTTCCTCTTTTTGTGCCTTTACTCACCCAGTTGTTGGAGAACATCATGCTCCTAGCTCATCGGCCTCACCCGAAGAAAGGAGGATCGGCAGCAGGGTCTCCCAGCATGGAGGAGGAGTGGGCGGCGGAGTTTATCCAGGATTTTGTGGAGGAGGCTCTCGACGCCCATGGACCCAAGAAGAAATGGGACTGTTTAAACGGAGCTGCGGGGATTCTGGAGGTGCACCCTGGCCTGTGGAATCATCCGCAATATGCCGAGCTGCTGTCCACGATGGCTGCGCTCCTACAACAGTTTCCAGATCTGAGGGTAGGAGCATTCTCGGCAGAGCCGCGGTGGAAACGCTCTCCGCAACAAACACTCATCTTCTCTCCGGGATTGCGAGATTCTCCTCCAGCTCCAGCGTGTGCATTGCCAAATCCACGGTGGCGCCACCATCCTGGTCTGGTCCACCGGAGAAACACCTCCCCCTCTCAGCCAGCTGAACTTTCCACGTCAAGCCAGACTAATTCTGCAGCAGCCTCATCTTCTTGCTCTTTTACACTGGCCGTTCCCCAGCCTCCTCCTCCTCTGCTGCTGTAATCTCTGTCTCGCCGATGTATCCTCCTGCTGACAAGAGGTCCTCCAGGCTCTCCCTGGCCACGCCCACCTTCGTGCCTACAGGAGCGGCTCCTCAACTGACCTCAGAGGGGCCCACATTCACCTTAGCCACGGAGAGGGACAGCGCTCCACCCGCTGCAGCAGGCAACATCCTATACTGGGAAAACAGGCAAGTGTCATTTTCCCCTTCTTCTATATATGATGACATGTCTTGCCTGATTCCCGGTAGGGAGGCTCAGGATATGCAATCCCCTAAGCTCTCCCCACCTGTTGCAGCAATTAACTACTCACTTGTCCTCTCCGTGTCTCCTCCATCTATCCCTGAGGGTCCACCGGCCCCAGAGCTGAACCGCTGGATAATGGAGGAACCTGAGGTTCTGGAGGATTCAGTGGACCAGGGCCAGCGGTGTGTCAGCCTCCAGCCTCCATGCCAGATGACCCACTAGCGTGGGGTGCATCACCTGGGGGCCTTGGGACTGCAACCATCATCATACCTGCTGCGGGGGCTGCCACGGCAGAGTTAACTTTGGAGCTGGATCTCCAGAGGACCGAGCTCGAGTCACCATCATCGCCTGCATCGACGGAATCCTGGACGGCGGTGGAGCTCGAGCTCAGGCAATGCTCTCTTTTGTTTTCCTCCTTTCAATGTTAGAACAATCTTTCCTGGCTTTTGGTAAGGATAGCCGGGTGCATCTGCCTGCTGCACCTGAGCTTGCCTCGCCAGGCTCTGCCACTGCTGCTGCCGGTGACCCTGACCCTGCTGTTCTATGTGTGTTCGAGTCTTCTCCCAGAGTCACTGGAAACTATCCAGTGCAACCAGAAGTCTCTGTGGGTCCAGTTTCGCCGCCCGAGGTTGCTAAGAGTCCAACTTCCCCCGCTGTGGAGGTCGCCGTGGATGCTGCTTCGGCCCAGGCTAGGTCCACCATGGGTGCAGCCCCTCCTCTGCCCGAGGCTGTCATTTGGGTCCTGCCTCCTCTATCGGGGTCCTTGTGGGAGCTGCGCCCCAGCCTGAGACCGATGTGGGTGCTGCGCTCCAGTTTAGGTCTGCCATGGGTGTTGCACCCCAGCCCGGGGCCCACTGTGGGTGCAGCATTGGTCCAGTCGGGGCCCACCAAGGATGCAGCGCCGCTCCTGCCTGGAGCCACTGAGGGTGCAGCTCTGCTCCTGCCTGGAGCCACCGAGGGTGCAGCTCTGCTCCTGCCTGGAGCTACCATGGGTGCTGCAGTGCTCCAGCCCAGAGCCACTGTGGATGCTGCTGAGCTCCAGCTCGGAGCCATCGCGGGTGCTACAGTCCTCCTGCCCCAGACCACCAAGGACGTCATCATCTTTCCTCCTCCTCAGCTTGATGCCGTCGGGGTCTTCAATCTTCCTTTGCTCAATGTCACCGTGGGTCCTCCTATGGGAGGGCGGCCTCCTGGATCATCCATGTGGTCCAGGTGGCTGAAGAACTCAGGCTGGCCGCCGGATAGACTGAACTGCTTGGTTGGGTGGCCAATATTCTCGGGCAGGCCACCCAACTCCTTCCACCTGGCCGTCCGGCTGACCTGGGACTTCGGCCGGCTGCCTGAACTGTTTGGGGCCCAAGACTTTGATGTAGCATGGGTGCGGGTCTGGAGTGGGCCCTATGTTTTCGTTCCCTCCTGCCAGTTCCCCCCACCTCCCACACTGACTGGTGTGATCCTTCTTTTTTGGGGGAAGGGGGGCTTCTTTGGTGTTGCCTGGGGGTGTCTGGAATCCACCCCTTAAAGGGGTGGGGGCTCTGTCATGTGTCTGAGCGAGTTACTGAGCTCAGACACTCACGTTTATTCTAAGTTCTGGTTGTTTGTCATCAGTATTATTATGTGGTCTGTTTTGTTTATTTTCTGGTTTTGTGACAGAGTCTTTTCCCTTTTTTGCCAGACATTCCCCACCAGCTGCCCTCTGTCTTCTGCCACCTCAGCTGAGGGCAGTTGGTTTGATTAGGTTGCCGGCTCACTCTGCCTGCCTGCACCTGCGCCTCATTAAACTGTATTATATTTAAGCACTGCTTATTCTCTGTTTGAGCACGGCTAAATTATATTGTCTACAATTGTCTCCTCGCTACACGTTGGCAGCCTCTGAAGCCATCCCTTCTCCAGAGCGCGTTTTTGCTCTGAGGCACCGGTGTAAGTGATTCCTGTTTGCATTTTGTTTTGTGGGCACCTTTTGACATTTATGTTGCCCTTTGTTAATAAATGTCTTTAACACAACCTGCGTGTGGTTCTGTTCTCTCTGCGCCTCATAGAGGCGCACATGACATGATGCATGAATGAATGAATGAATGAATTTATTTCGGATAGTACAGTACAGGTTAAAAGAAACTGTATAATATAACAACAAGGTCAAATTAGACAAAGACTCCTCCTACTATACAATTCCACGTGAGTTATCCGAAATGGGTGATGGCTGAAGCCGCAGCTTATATTGCCCACCCATATTCCATCCAAGAATTCAAAAGAGAAAAAAGAGAAAACAAGACAAGAGCGATTACGATTTAAAACAAAGCTAAGACAAAATGTGACTGAGAGAAAAAAAAAGAAAACTAAGCTAGGCTAAGTTAAGCGGTTACTATTCAAAAACAAATCTAAGACAAAATGTCACAGAGAAAAAAAAAACAAAAAAAAAAAACTAAGCTACAACACAACACAGGCTGGATATGTCAATCCTTATGTGAGTTTACATGTCGTCTTGTAAATATGATTGGAGTATTTCTTCCTTTAGTTTTTGTTTAAATTGTCCAAGCGTTGTACATGATTTTAATTCAGGTCCAAAATCGTTCCATGCTTTTATTACCAGTTGTATAGACTATTGTAATGCCCTCCTCTCCGGTCTTCCCCCAAAAAGGATATCATATCTCCAACTGCTCCAAAATTCAGCTGCACGAGTGTTGATAAGGACCTGGGGGTGGGCGCATATTACACCAGTTTTAGAATCGCTGCATTGGCTGCCTGTGCATTTTAGGATCGATTTTAAGGTTCTCTTAGTAGTTTTTAAACTCCTCAATGGTCTTGGGCCTTCTTATCTATCTGAACTGCTTTTATCTTATAAGCCCTCGCGGACCCTGAGGTCCTGTGGTACTGGCCTTTTAATGGTTCCCAAAGTTAATACCAAGACCTTTGATGAAGGTTCCTTTCACTATTATGGTCCTCGTCTGTGGAACAGCCTGCCAGAGAGCCTCAAGGCTGCAGAGTTGATAGATGTTTTTAAGAACAGGCTAAAGACCCACCTTTTTAATATGGCTTTTAACAAACCTGTTTAATGATTATTGAAGTAGTCATTTATGTTCCATTGTTTTATGTTCTTCTTGACACCATTTGTTTTTAGATTTTCACATCTTTTCTTATTGATGTGTTTTAGTTCAGTTTTTAAGTACCGTATGGGTTTTTAGTTCCTCTTGTTTTTGTGTGTTCTTAGTTTCTTTCTGTACCTTTTTAAATTTGGCTTTTACCAAACCTGTTATTGAAGTAGTCATTTAAGTTCCATTGATTTACATTCTTCTTAGCTTCATTTGCTTTTAGATTTTCTTATTTTGATGTGTTCTTAGCTCAGTTTATAAGTATGGGTT
Source organism: Pholidichthys leucotaenia (assembly GCA_020510985.1). NCBI lineage: Eukaryota > Metazoa > Chordata > Actinopteri > Cichliformes > Pholidichthyidae > Pholidichthys > Pholidichthys leucotaenia. The sequence continues at coordinate 92,181,892 of CM035843.1, forward strand.
TTTAGTTCCCTTTGTTTCTATATGTTTTATCTTGTATTTTATGTGTTTTAGCTCCAGTGTTTCCTCAGTGGAGACCCTCATACCAGATGCTGCTTGGCCCATCTGCAGGGGTGCTGGTCTCGTGGGTCACTCTAGCTTGGGTGGGTGGGGGCTTTATGCCACTGCCTACAGCTGTGGTGTGGGCCCTGGGCTGTCCTGGTTGGGGTGACCTCTGTGGCGCGCTCTGTGGTTATGGGCTGTGTGGTCTCCCGGTGTGGGGGGCTCCACCGGATGGTTGTTCCTTCACATGGTGCCTCGGTGCCGAGCGATGTCTCTTATTTTATATGTGTGTAAGAGAAGTAGGGTGTGGTGTATGTGCCTGTGTGTGTGTTTTGTGGGTATGTTTATGGGAGGGTTGGAAGGAGTGGGGATGTATCCTGTAAATATATGTAACTAAATGCGTCTGTTTTTATCTATCTAAAGCACTTTGTGCAGCATCTAATGTTTGAAAAGTGCATACAAATAAAGTATGATTGATTGACTGAAATACAGTATCTCACAAAAGTGAGTACACTCCTCACATATTTGTAAATACTTTACAGTGCATCCGGAAAGTATTCACAGCGCTTCACTTTTTCCACATTTTGTTATATTTCAGCCTTATTCCAAAATGGATTAATTTCATTTTTTTCCTCAAACATCTACACACAATACCCCATAATGATGACATGAAAAAAGTTTTTTTTTGAGATTTTTGCAAATTTATAAAAAATAAAAAACTAAGAAATCACATGTACACAAGTATTCACAGCCTTTGCTCAATACTTTGTTGATGCACCTTTGGCAGCAGTTACAGACTCAAATCTTTTTGAATATGATGCCACAAGCTTGACACACCTATCTTTGGGTAGTTTCGCTCATTCCTCTTTGCAGCACCTCTCAAGCTCCATCGGGTTGGATGGGAAGCGTCGGTGCACAGCCATTTTCAGATCTCTCCAGAGATGTTCAATTAGATTCAAGTCTGGGTGCTGGCTGGGCCACTCAAGGACATTCACAGAGTTGTCCTGAAGCCACTCCTTTGATATCTTGGCTGTGTGCTTAGGATCGTTGTCCTGCTGAAAGATAAACCGTCACCCCAGTCTGAGGTCAAGAACGCTTTGGAGCAGGTTTTTATCCAGGATGTCTCTGTACATTGCTGCATTCATCTTTCCCTCTATCCTGACTAGTCTCCCAGTTCCTGCCACTGGAAAAAAATCCCCACATAATGATGCTACCACCACCATTGGCATGGTTATGGGCGGTGCCTGGTTTCCTCCAAACATGACACCTGGCATTCATGCCAAAGAGTTCAATCTTTGCCTCATCAGACCACAGAATTTTGTTTCTCATGATCTGAGAGTCCTTCAGGTGTCTTTTGGCAAACTCCAGGCGGGCTGCCACATGCCTTTTACTAAGGAGTGGCTGTTGTCTGGCCACTTTATTATACAGTCCTGATTGGTGGATTGCTGCAGAAGATGGTTGTCGTTCTGGAAGGTTCTCTCTCCACAGAGGAACACAGGAGCTCTTGACAGAGTGACCATCAGGTTCTTGGTCACCTCCCTGACTAAGGCCCTTCTCCCCCAGTCGCTCAGTTTTGACACCCGGCCAGCTCTAGGAAGAGTCCTGGTGGTTCTAAACTTTTTCCATTTATGGATGATGGAGGCCACTGTGCTCATTGGAACCTTCAAAGCTGCAGAAATTTTTCTGTACCCTTCCCCGGATTTGTGCCTTGAGACAATCCTGTCTCCGAGGTTTACAGACAATTCCTTTGACTTCATGCTTGGTTTGTGCTCTGACATGCACTGTCAACTGTAGGACCTTATATAGACAGGTGTGTGCCTTTCCAAATCATGTCCAATCAACTGAACTTACCACAGGTGGACTCCAATTAAGCTGTAGAAACATCTCCAGGATGATCAGTGGAAACAGGATTCACCTGAATTCAATTTTGAGCTTCATGATAAAGGCTGTGAATACTTGGGTACATGTGATTTTTTTAGTTTTTATTTTTAATAAATTTGCAAAAATCTAAAAAAAAAACCAAAAAACAAAAAACCCCCCAAACTTTTTTCACATTGTCATTATGGGGTAGTGTGTGTAGAATTTTGAGGAAAATAATGAATTTAATCCATTTTGGAATAAGGCTGTAACATAAAATGTGGAAAAAGTGAAGTGCTGTGAATACTTTCCAGATGCACTGTATTATATCTTTTCATGGGACAACACTGAAGATATAACACTTTGATACAATGTAAAGTAGTCTGTGTACAGCTTGTATAACAGTGTAAATTTGCTGTTCCCTCAAAATAACTCAACACACAGCCATTAACCCCTTGCACTCTGGTCAATTTCCCTAAAAACGCCAAAAAATAACGTACCCAAAGTAAATCAAAAACTGTTCTTCAACCCTTTGCAGCATCTTCATGGGGTTGGTCTCATTTAAAAGAAAACACTTTGAATTTTTTGGCAAAACAGTCATAATCTCTCTAAGTGCTCCTGCCACTGAGTAACAGTCATCTAAACATACTGAACTTGAAGAAAATAAATTTCGCCTGGGTGTTTTTTTGGATACAAATGCTTGCAAATAACACACAGTTGTCAGATCCGGTTGGAAAATGCAACAGAAATGTAGAACCAAGTGTTATCAAGCTGAGGTCCAAATTTTGTAACAATACCACAAAAAATGAATATATTACACAGCTTTTTTCTCAGGTTGTTCCCAGGCATTTTTGAACTGTGCCAAATGGCACAGTTTGGCAAAACATCTATACCTTTTGAATGCTTCAACATAGAAGCTTCATCTTGGGCTCTAATGAAAGGTGACAGATAGCCCAAACTGTGCCAAACTGTGCCAAAGTTTGGCACAGTTTGGAAAAACGTCTAGAACTTTTGAATGCTTCAACATAGAAGCTTCATCTTGGGCTCTAATGAAAGGTGACACTCAGGGCTATCTTGTTAGCTAAACACTGTCAGTAGTAATGACGCAGAGAAAATGAAGTTTCAATTCTAAACACGCTTTACTGAACAAAAATGTCAATATACAAAACATACTATTGTGGAGTGTGTGAAATCACAGGCAGATTCATTTCAAATGATTTATTGCACACTCACATCTCACGAGCACTGAACAGAATGACTCGTCATATCACGAGCACAGAACAGACTGACTGGTCACATTAAACATCCTTCTCTCTACATCAAGTTACACTTCACAAGATTCGAGGCACTTCCTAATAACAGCAGGACATCTACATCACACTTCATTCAACCCCCACTCCCACTGTTCTCCCATGTGTATTCATTGTCTCTGTCTAAGGTGTGAAATAACCTGAGGCCTGAGGCCCACACTGCTCCCCCCAGCAACTTAGATAGAACAATAGCACATCAGTCCACACGCTGTTTCGGCTTCAGCCTCCTCCCATATCTGCTGCAACTGGGTTTTACCACCTCCGTGGCGCTGCTGTGCCGGTGGGAGGCTGCTGGAAGTGTGTCTGACTGCGGGTGAGCCGTGGAGAGGGAAAGGGGGGGTTCATTCTGCCCGTGTGGCTGCTCTGATGAATCGTTTCCCTGGGGAGCTCTCAGTGGGGGTCTTCCACGCCGAGGGGCCCTAGCCAACAGCACTTGCTCATCCGCCACAACGAAAGCAGGTTTGAGTCTGTCTATGCCAATTTTTTCCCTCCTACCCCCCAAGTCTAGCAAAAAATGCTTATCTCCTGTTTCCAGCACTCTGAACGGTCCATCATAGGGTGAGCGCGATGGAGGGCGGTGGGCGTCGTGTCTGACAAACACAAACTCTGTGTTCTTCAAAGTTTTAGGCACAAAAACAAGCGGAAAACTGTGGTGGGCAGGTCCCGGCAGCGTGCCTGTGTTCACGCTACGCTGCAAAAGCTGAGAAGGGGAGCTACCGGGCGCGGGATTATCTGGCAGAAATTCCCTGGGCAGCCGTAGTGGCTGCGCAAAAACGAGCTCTGCCGGGGAAGCTTCCAGATCCTCTTTCGGCGCGGAGCGCAACCCCAATAAAGCCCACGGTAACTTGTCTACCCAATTTGCATCCGTCAATGAAGCCCTGAGTGCTGCTTTGAGTGATCTATGAAAACGCTTGCATAACCCATTGGCCTGTGGGTTGTACGCGGTTGTGCGGTGAATTGTAACACCCAGGCTGCGGGCCATCGCGGACCAGAGTTCGGAAACAAATTGAGGGCCCCTGTCGGACGTAATGTCCGACGGGACTCCAAAATGTGCCACCCATGCTGTTAAAAAAGCGAGCGCCACGTCTGCGGACGTGGTTGCCGCCAGCGGAACCACTTCTGGCCAGCGCGTAGTGCCGTCCACCATTGTCAGGAGGTGCGTGCACCCCTGTGATGGTGGGAGGGGGCCCACGAGGTCCACGTGAACATGGTCGAACCTCTTAGCCGGAATACGAAACGGCTCCAAGGGAGCCTTCGTGTGTCTGTGTACCTTGGCTCGTTGGCACGCCACGCAGGCTGCAGCCCACTCTTTAACTTGTTTGCGTAGGCTCGGCCACACAAACTTCTCTCCCACCATTTTGACGGACGCGCGCACTCCTGGGTGCGCCAGAGTGTGAACCGACTCAAACACGCGGCGGCACCACGCGGCCGGGACCACGGGACGTGGGCGACCCGTGGAGACATCGCAGATTAGGGGGGGCATGCCGTCTTGCAGCACCCTGCTCTCCAGCCTTAATCCTGTTGGTCCAGACTGGAGCGCCCGCACGTCTGCATCGCTAATCTGCTCCGCGGCCATGGCTGCATAATCTATGCCCACGCAGACTGGGGCCACCACGGCGCGCGAGAGACAGTCCGCCACTACATTCAGTTTACCCGACACATGCTGAATATCGGTAGTAAACTCTGAGATCGCGGCCAGCTGTCTCTGCTGCCGGCCCGACCACGGTTCTGAAACCTTGGCCATCGCGAATGTTAGCGGCTTGTGGTCTATGAACGTGGTGAAGCTGCGCCCTTCCAGTCAAAAGTGGAAGTGGCGAATGGCCAGGTGGAGAGCCAGCAACTCTCTGTCGAACGCGCTGTATTTACGTTCGCTGTCGCGCAAAGTTTTGCTGAAAAAGGCGAGCGGCTGCCAAGCCCCGGCGACGCGCTGCTCCACGACAGCCCTTATGGCCACGTCTGAAGTGTCGGTGGTGAGCGCTATGCGGGCCGTCGGGTCTGGATGTACCAGCAGTGCGGCGTTTGCCAGAGCTGCTTTAACTTCAGAGAATGCCTGCTCTTGCTCCGGGGTCCATTCGACCCTATCCGCGGGTTTCTGTTTCTTGAGCGCGGCGTACAATGGTTGCATGAGCTGCGCCGCGCGGGGAAGGAAACGGTTATAAAAGTTCACCATTCCCAAAAATTCCTGCAGCGCCCTGACCGTCTGAGGCCGGAGAAAATCCGCCACGTCGCGCACTTTGTCAGGCAGCGGGATCGCTCCTTCTGGAGAGACGCGGTGCCCCAAAAAATCAATCTCCGTTATGCCGAACTGGCATTTCGCCGGGTTGATTATTAACCCGTGCTCCTCCAACCTCCGGAAAACCGTCGTGAGGTGGGTTTCGTGTTCGTCTTCGGACGCGCTGGCTACCAGGATATCGTCCAGGTAGATGAACATGAACGGGAGATTGCTCAGCACTGCATCCATCATGCGCTGGAATGTCTGTGCCGCTCCTTTTAACCCGAATGGCATGCGCAGGAAGTCGAATAGACCGAACGGAGTTATTACCGCTGTTTTGGGTACGTCCTCAGCGCACACTGGGACTTGGTGGTAACCGCGGACCAGGTCTGTTTTGGAAAAAAATGCGTGCCCCGGCGAGGTGAACGGAAAAATCCTGTATGTGGGGAATCGGGTAGCGGTCGTGCGCCGTGGCGTTGTTCAACCTGCGGAAATCACCACACGGTCGCCACGATCCCTCAGCCTTAGGGACCATGTGTAGCGGGGATGCCCATGGGCTGTTCGAGCACCTGATGATGCCCAACCTTTCCAGGTTGGCGAACTCCTCGCGCGCTATGGCCAGTTTAGCTGTGTCCAAGCGCCGAGGTCTTGCAAAAACGGGCTTGCCCGGTGGTGGTGATAAAGTGCTCCACCCCGTGTTTAGCGATGGCCGCCGAAAACATCGGGACCGTGAGTGCTGGGAACTGAGTGAGCAGTGTGTGGATCTTACCACCTGTAGCTGTGACGTTGGCTTGTGCTGTTGGCTGGGTCACTCGAGTTATACAGGGGAGAGAGTCAAAAGAGTGCATTAACCAGGCGCCTGTTAGCAACATCAACCAGTAAACCATGTGCACACAGAAAATCAGCCCCCAGTATATGTTAATTCAGTGCTGCTATGACAAAAGTCCACTCATATGTACGGCCGTGTAGAGATAAGAGCAGAGTCCTCTCACCAAAGGTCTTAATATCTGAGCCGTTTGCTGCCAACATCCCGGGGCTGCTAGATCCTGCCAGCCGGTCAGCGTAGGTCAGCCGGATGAAGCTCTTCTGGGCTCCGGTGTCCACGAGGAAACGCCTCCCCGAGCATGCGTCCGTTAGGTAGAGCAGCTTGTTCTCTTCACCGAGGGTCGCTGCTGCTACCGACCCCCGGCCTTGGCGTTTTACCCGAGCGCTGGAATTGGCACGGTGGCGCACATCTGCGTGCGTTCTCTTCAAAGCGGTGGTGGTAGGAACAGAGCGTGTCACCCTGGCGCTCCTCGGCCCCCGCTGCTGCTACCGTCGGTAGCTCCTCGCCTCCTCTGGTCGTCTCGCTGGGCTCCGTCGCTGCCGCGTTGACTGTGATCGCTTTGGTGGTGATGATGATCCGGTCTGCCTCCTGGGCTAGCGCATGGTAGTCTCGCGCAGCCAGCCACGGCAAATTGGCCAGAACCGCTCTCGCTACTGTCGGAAGGTTCCGGAGGAAGAGGTGGGCAAACAGAAAGTGCTCGTCGTCCGTGCCCCTTAACGCCAGCATCTTCTCCATCAGGTCTACGGCCGAACCATCTCCTAGCTCAGTCCGTGTCAGGAGCCTCTCCGCTCTCTCACAGTCCGAGAGCGTATAGCGCTGGATGAGCGCAGCCTTGAGCGCTTCGTATCTGTTGCTGGCTGGTAGCTGGTCGAACAGGCTCGCTACCTGTTGAGCTGTGCGGGTGTCGAGCGCTGCGACCACATGGTAGAATCTGGTGTCACCTGCCGTTACTCCCCGGAGGGCGAACTGGGCCTCGGTGAGGTGGAACCAAGAGCGCGGGTTGTGCTGCCAGAAATCCGGTAGCTTGACTGCAACCGCACACGCGTGGCTGGAGGTTCCAGTCCGAGCTGTCTGTGGGATGGCTGCCGCCTCGCTGTAGCTTCCTGACCGGGCCGGCTCAGGGGATCTTGCCTCGTGTTCCATATTACGTCTTGGGTCACCAGTGTGGAGTGTGTGAAATCACAGGCAGATTCATTTCAAATGATTTATTGCACACTCACATCTCACGAGCACTGAACAGAATGACTCGTCATATCACGAGCACAGAACAGACTGACTGGTCACATTAAACATCCTTCTCTCTACATCAAGTTACACTTCACAAGATTCGAGGCACTTCCTAATAACAGCAGGACATCTACATCACACTTCATTCAACCCCCACTCCCACTGTTCTCCCATGTGTATTCATTGTCTCTGTCTAAGGTGTGAAATAACCTGAGGCCTGAGGCCCACACTATTTACAAACAACAAATTCAATTCAATTCAATTCAACTTTATTTATATAGCGCCATTTCAAAACAACAGTCATCTCATAGCACTATCAACTGTAGGGGGAACCCCCACAGTTGCAGAAAGACCCCAGCAATCAGGCAATCCCCTGTGAGCAAGCACTTGGCGACGGGATATTTTACAAGTTGACAGCAATACCCTCTCAATCAAATATAATTTTCTAATCTTGTCTAATTTTGTCTTGTCTTTTTTCTTTTGAATTCTTGGATGGAATATGGGTGGGCAGTATAAGCTGCGGCTTCAGCCACCACCCATTTCGGATAACTTATGTTGAACTGTATAATCAGAGGAGTTATTGTCTAATTTGACCTTGTTAGATTTTCTTTCCCCCTTTGCTATATTATTCAGTTCCTTTTAACCTGTACTATCTGAAATAAAGATTCATTCATTCATTCATTCATTCATTCATTCATTCATTCATTCATTCATTCAATCCTACTCATCATCATACTGATTCCTAGAAAATGTGTCAAGATTTTGCTGAGGCGGTCATGCATATCCGTGCCTCTCTTCTGCTCATTGGCCTCTTCTGCTGCTGGGCTGCTGAGGTGAAGGGCCCAGCTGATCAGGAGAAACTTTGTCCTGGTCATTACACTCTTGGGGAAAGGAAGGCTGTACAGGTGTCCCCCTCGCCAGTAATCACTGAAGGATTCGCACTTGACTATACCCATGTAAATAATCAGGCCAAAAAATGAGAGCCGGTCGGAGCGTGTGAGGTCAATCCAGGGGCTGGTGGGTGTGTTGTAGTGTGCAGAGCCATGCAGGTTGGTGTTCTCAACAATGTGGTCTAGCACAGATGGAGTGAAAAATAACTCAAACAACTGAACGGGGGTGTATGAAGCTGCTGTAATTAGCTGAGGTCCAGATGGATTTTTGGGACGAAAAATGGGCTGTGGTGGAATGATGTCAGGGGTGTCGGAATCATTCCACCTCTCCTCAGCTAATGAAGGGCCGGCCGATGTCCCAGGCTGAGGGCTGCCATCACCACTCTCGCCTCCTCTTCCTCTCCTGCTACCTCCTCTTCCTCTCCCTCTTCCTCTCCTTCATCTTCCTCTCCCCAGTGGTGTCCCTCTTTTTGGGGTAGGGGTTTCCTCTTCTGACGAGCTCGCCTGCAGCTCCCTTCTTCTGCGCTTGCTGGCAGAGTGCTCGTCTGGCATCCACTCCTCACCAGAGTCTTCATCTGAAGTTTGTCTATTATGTGAAAATAAAGTCATTTACAAAGTTCAATTTTTATTTTTCACTATTCTCCTATTTTCCCAGAGTTCACATACACAGCACAGTTCCTGTTTTTTTTTTTACAAGAAAAAATAGCCTAAAGTGCAATAAAAATTATACTAAAACATTATTACATTTCTAGAGGGTAACAAACAACCCACTGGGAGGAGACCCCGGGGCAGACCCAGGACTCGGTGGAGAGACTATGTCTCCCAGCTGGTCTGGGAACGCCTTGGTATCCTCTCTGGATTGCTGGAGTAGGTGGCTGGGGAGAGGGAAGTCTGGGCTTCTCTGCTTGAACTGTTGCCTCCGTGAGTCGGACCTCCGGAAAAGCGGTAGAAGATGGATGGATGGATGGATAACAAACAACCCCCCCCCCCCACACACACACAAACATGCCACGTAAAAAATGTGTGGCCTTTTTTACAAGAAAAAATAGCCTACAGTGCAATAAAAATTATACTAAAACATTATTACATTTCTAGAGGGTAACAAACAACCCACTGGGAGGAGACCCCGGGGCAGACCCAGGACTCGGTGGAGAGACTATGTCTCCCAGCTGGTCTGGGAACGCCTTGGTATCCTCTCTGGAGAGCTGGAGCAGGTGGCTGGGGAGAGGGAAGTCTGGGCTTCTCTGCTTGAACTGCTGCCTCCGCGACTCGGACCTCCGGAAAAGCGGTAGAAGATGGATGGATGGATAACAAACAACCCCCCCACACACACACAAAAACATGCCACGTAAAAAATGTGTGGCCTTTTTTACAAGAAAAAATAGCCTACAGTGCAATAAAAATTATGCTAAAATATCTATCTGCAATGCAGAGGATAACACCCCCCCACCACCCGCCCCGCTACAGAGGAACTCTGCACACTAAAAAACTTGTGGCCATGAAGCACCGTTGGAATTACCGATCGGTCAAAAGTGATTTTTATTACTATTTTCATCGATAAAGAATAATTTAGCTTATAACACTTACCTGTCCACAACAGCAGTAAGTTCCTCATTGTCAGACGAACATGAAGCTGGTCCGGTTGTAACGGACTCGTGCTTCTGGTCACCCGACCCAGTCAAAACATCTCCGCTTCCACGCTTACAGTTTTGGAGAACCATTTTTCCAAACAAATAATCCAAAAAAGACTGGCTGATGCTGCCGTTCCGCACAGGTCTCAATGTCAGTCACCCAGCGGCTTAGGCAAAAGAGATTTTATGCAGGGAGACGCACGTCAACTGTCAAACTTCTCTGCTTCAATTGGCTCGTATTTGCAGCTGTTGGTAGGCAGGTCTTTCTTGCTAGGTTTTCAGTCATTGGTTCTTCAAGGTTTCAGAAACCCAATTCAAGGCTCTTATTAGAGGTCAATCAAATCTAAACCAATCATACACTCCTTTGGCTTTCTGTTCACGGCTGTGTGAAAAGAAAGCTGAACAATGCAGCTTTTTTTTTTTTTTTCCCGTGCGCACTGAGACGCACAGTGCGTTCTAGGACGCACAAGGGCGCACTGGGACGCAGAGACGTGCCCGCCCGCGGTACACCGGAGTGCAAGAGGTTAATGTCTACACCGCTGGCAACAAAAGTGAGTACACCCCTATTGAAAATGTCCAAATTGTGCCCAAAGTGTCAATATTTTTTGTGGCCACTGAAGAGGATGATAAAATAAAGGCAGCGTTGGATTTTTAAATAGCTTTATTATCACCCGCCTTCATCAGAACTCGGCTACAGCCCATGGTTTGAGCAGGCTGCTGCTTCGTTCCTCCAGCTCTCAAAGAAGAGACAGTGTGTGTGTCTCGCAGCAGATGCAGAATCAGAGTGAGAGAATGAGAGGCAGATTTACAGCACAGTGCGGCTTATATACTCAACTCAAACAATAGATCAAAGACATTCACAGCAGTTAATCTGGGCATTTGCATATCAGAGGTACAGACAGGATGCATGAACACAATGCATGGATGACACTTTAACCTCATAGCTGTAAACGCAGCATGCAGCGGAAAAAACCCAGGAGTGCGAGCTGACTGTCTCTGTTCTGTCTCTGTGTTGTGGGGGTTGAATTCAAACCGCTACACTGCTCCCCCCCAGAGGGAACGGCAGGGGACCGTGACCTCGATGTTGCAGTTTGGGCAGCGAGCGGGGAAAAGCTCTGTGCAGGAGGAGGGGGAGGGGGGTAGCAAATGCTGACCGCGCGCGGGAAAATCGTTCGAGTCACGCCAAAAGTGTTTGCTGCTCCGCGATGTCCTGTCTGAACATGCGGAGATAAGAAGAAGAAAAAAAATTAGTCTCTGACTCCTCTCGTGGCCATGAAGAAAAGCAGGAGCGGCGGCAAGAAAAAAAAAATAAAAGCAGAGGGACTGGCGTGTTGACTTTAGGGCAGACGTAACCCTACAGCCTCGGGAACCGCAGACAGCTGAATTCCCCTTGTGTGCCGTGGCTAAGACCATAAAATCCCGTGAGCAAGCTGTGGGCCTCAGGTGTACCAGCAAGCCTGAAGGGCCAGTGTGCAGCAGAAGGAAGGCGGTCGGAAAAGCTGTATTTGTCCCGTGCGTGGTGCGCTGTCCTCGTCACCCCCGGTGCGCGTGCCGGGGCTCCGTGCGTGGGTGGGCCCGCTGGAGAGGAAATCAGGGTCGGAAACTTGGAGATCGGCGCAGTGTGTGCCGAAAAACATCTCTGACGAGCCGTGGCTGCAGATTAGTCATGGTGCGTTCAGGTCCACGTGTGCTCCGTCGGCCATGGGAGTCGCCCGCCTGTGCTCTGATGTGGAGGAGCTGCGCGGCCGGTCCCGCGTGGATGTGCCGATCTCGGCGAGGGCGCGCCATGACGTTCTCTGCCGCTTACCCGGTCTTGGTTGATGTCCTGAGAGCGGCTCGCCCGCCGTGGGCTCTGCGTCGAGGTCTCCCTGAGGCCACAGGGAGGGAAGACCAGTCAGGCCGCTGTGACAGAGCATTCATGCCCGGGTGCTGCGTTCGCTGGCCGCTCGTTTTCTTCAGTCTCGGGTCGCCAGCGTGGCTGTTCAGATCAGAAGGCTGCGTTTGCACAAAATGTGTGCATTCCGGGGTCACCAGTGAAGAGGATGATAAAATAAAGGCAGCGTTGGATTTTTAAATAGCTTTATTATCACCCGCCTTCATCAGAACTCGGCTACAGCCCATGGTTTGAGCAGGCTGCCGCTTCATTCCTCCAGCTCTCAAAGAAGAGACAGTGTGTGTGTCTCGCAGCAGATGCAGAATCAGAGTGAAAGAATGAGAGGCAGATTTACAGCACAGTGCGGCTTATATACTCAACTCAAACAATAGATCAATGACATTCACAGCAGTTAATCTGGGCATTTGCATATCAGAGGTACAGACAGGATGCATGAACACAATGCATGGATGACACTTTAACCTCATAGCTGTAAACGCAGCATGCAGCGGAAAAAACCCAGGAGTGCGAGCTGACTGTCTCTGTTCTGTCTCTGTGTTGTGGGGGTTGAATTCAAACCGCTACAGCCACCATTATTTTCCAGCACTGCTTTAACTCTCTTGGGCATGGAGTTCACTAGAGCTTCACAGGTTGCCACTGCAATCCTCTTCCACTCCTCCATGACGATCATCATGGTGTTAGAGACCTTGCGTTTCTCCACCTTCCATTTGGGGATGCCCCACAGATGCTCATTAGGGTTTAGGTCTGGAGACATGCTTGGCCAGTCCATCACCTTTACCCTCACTTACTGCAAGGCAGTGGTCATCTTGGAGGTGTGTTTGGGGTCATTATCATGTTGGAATACTGCCCTGTGGCCCAGTTTCCGAAGGGAGGAGATCGTGCTCTGTTATTGTATGTCACAGTACATGTTGGCATTCTTGGTTCCCTCAATGAACTGTAGCTCCCCAGTGCCGGCAGCACTCATGCAGCCCCAAACCATGACACTCCCACCACCATGCTTGACTGTAGGCAAGGCACACTTGTCTTTATACTCCTCACCTGGTTGCCGCCACACACGCTTGACACCATCTGAATCAAATAAGTTTATCTTTGTCTCATCAGACCACAGGACATCGTTGCAGTAATCCACGTCCTTAGTCTGCTTGTCTTCAGCAAACTGTGAGCTTTCTTGTGCATCATTTTTAAAAGGGGCTTCCTTCTGGGACAACAGCCATGCAGATCAATTTGATGCAGTGTGCGGCATATGGTCTGAGCACTGACAGACTGACCCCCCCACCCCTTCAACCTCTGCAGCAATGCTAGCAGCACTCATACCTCTATTTTCAAAAGAACCTCTGGATATGACGCTGAGCACGTGCACTGAACTTCTTTGGTCGACTATGGCGAGGCCTGTTCTGAGTGGAACCTGTCCTGTTAAACCGCTGTATGGTCTTGGCCACTGTGTTGCAGCTCAGTTTCAGGGTGTTGGCAATCTTCTTATAGCCTAGGTCATCTTCATGTAGAGCAACAATTCTTTTTTTCAGATCCTCAGAGAGTTCCTTGCCACGAGGTGCCATTTTGAACTTCCAGTGACCAGTATGAGAGAGTGTGAGAGCAGTAACACCAAATTTAACACACCTGCTCCCCATTCACACCTGAGATCTTGTAACACTAACGAGTTAAATGACACCGGGGAGGGAAAATGGCTAATTGGGCACAATTTGGACATTTTCACTTTGGGGTGTACTCACTTTTGTTGCCAGCGGTTTAGACATTAATGGCTGTGTGTTGAGTTATTTTGAGGGGACAGCAAATTTACACTATTATACAAGCTGTACACTGATGACTTTACATTGTATCAAAGTGTCATATCTTCAGTGTTGTCCCATTGACAGATATAATAAAATATTTACAAAAATGTGAGAGGTGTCCCGACTTTTGTGAGATACTGTATGCCGCTCTCAAACTTAATTATTTTTAGTGGATAGCTGATACTCGCAGTTAGCTTGCATCAGTTAGCTGCCTTGGGCCACAATTCACTCATTTGCAGATGTGTCTGTGCTTATTGTGTACTCCAGGGACCGGTCATTTCCTATCGACCACTGAAACCACACACCCCTGTCCACCAGAGATGCATTATTTCATTGATTTTTTTGAAGACAAATTCATGTTATTTGGCTCAGGCTCACTATCTGAGCTAGGGGCTTGCCAGATAAGATTAGCAACAGTGACATAAGAGGAAGGGTGGAGTTAATAGCATGCTTAGACATTTAAAGAGACATGCACTGAAAGCAGCTGTTCTCAAGGAGGCTGTTAAAGATTATTTACACTGATGCTGCAATAATTAAATAATTAAAGGCAATTTGACGAAAATATGTCACAAACACCTCATTAAGACCTGTGGGAGCTGTCAACATGTGGGGAAAAAAGGCAATAAATGGACCCTTTAAATGTCCTTTTAATGTTTAAAAATATACAAAGTGTAATTATTTGGATAAACAAGCAACAAATTACAGATGAAACAAACACATTGCCTACAGTAGGTATTGAATAGTAAGTAAAAATGAATGATGAGTAGATACAAAAGACAATTACAGACAATTGCTTAAAAGCACCACGGGAGTGTTATCAGCCTGTGAGAAACATGCAATAAACTGAATCAACAGCTGGTGTAAAGCAGTAAATTTGACTTTTTATTGTCTAAAATTTACCTTTTAAAGTGCTCTTATATAGATTTAATACTTGTAATAAAGCTCTTTTTCTGCTGCCTGACATGCTTCAGTCTGGGTCTGACTTAATTTAGATCAAAGTGGGTTTCATTAGCACATCACAACCACAACGGTTGACAAAAAGCTTCATTATTCTAATTAAATTCTGAGTCAGGGCCACATTTTAAACTTGACTTCACAGCAGGGATACGTCAGCGTCCACAGAGTTCACACAAGAGCTTCTGCTCTTATGTAAAAACATAACACAAATGGTGTGTGGTAACAGAAAACAAGAGAAACAGGAACATACAACAGTGAGTGTTGTGTCCATAATTATGAGAATGACGAGGAAGCAGAACTCGGTTAACAGGGCTTTATTCAGGATAACTGTCGTCGGCCTCCGTCGGTCTATGATGACCATGGAAGAGAATCCTAAACGTCTACTCTGCTGGAACAGCACCGCCTGTGGCTGAACAGGCCGATGCGCGAATGGCAGTCCCTGTCACACAGGTCGCACTTGTGGGTGGTCTCCGTGCTGCTGGGTCTGTGGCGGTTCTTCCTGCGGGTCCTTTTTTCATCTGCAGCAGCAGTCAGTCTCTCTTCACCCGCCTTGAGCTGTCTGGTCAGGGTGCCTCTCCATTTGGAGCGGTCCGTTGCAAGGTCCTCCCAGCGCTCTGTGTTGATCTCCATGGCCTTCATGTCTCTCTTGCAGATGTCTCTAAAACGCAGCTGTGGGCGGCCAACGTCTCTCTTGCCAGTTGCCAGTTCTCCATAGAGGACGTCTTTGGGGATTCTGCCATCCTCCATACGGTGAACGTGGCCTAGCCAGCGGAGCCTGCGCTGTCTGAGTAGAGTGAACATGGAGGGAAGGCCGGCGCGGGACAGAACTTCTGTGTTGGGCACTTTGTCCTGCCAGGATATGTCCAGGATGTGGCGAATGCAGCGCAAGTGGAAGGAGTTCAGTCTCTTTTCCTGCCGGGCGTATGTTATCCACGTCTCACTCCCATAGAGCAGTGTGCTGATGACGCAGGCGTTGTACACTGCCATCTTTGTCTTGACAGAGAGTTTGGGATTCTCCCACACTCGTGTGGTGAGGGGAGTGAGTGTGAAGGCTGATTTTCCAATCCTCTTGTTGATCTCTGTATCAAGGGAGAGGTTGTTGCTGATCGTGGACCCCAGGTACGTGAACTGATTCACGACCTCCAGCTCGTAGTCGTCAATGGTGATGGTTGGTGGTGCTTCCGTGCCTTGCGCCAAGACGTTAGTCTTCTTCAGGCTGATGGTAAGCCCGAAGTCCTTGCATGCCTGGGAGAAGCGGTCCATAAGGGTCTGAAGCTCCTGCTGTGTGTGGGTTGTGACTGCAGCGTCATCTGCGAACAGCATGTCTCTGATTAGAGCCTCGCGTACTTTGGTTCTGGCTTTCAGGCGGGCGAGGTTGAAAAGCCTGCCGTCAGATCTTGTGTGCAGGTAGATTCCCTCTGTTGCTGTGCTGAAGGCATGCCTCAGGAGCATAGCAAAGAAAATCCCAAAGAGGGTTGGTGCAAGTACACAGCCCTGTTTCACTCTGCTGCGTATGTTGAAAGGCTCTGAGACGTTGCCATTGTGCTGCACTATCCCCTGCATGTTGGTGTGAAACGATTCAATGAGGCTTTGCAACTTTGGTGGGCATCCTATCTTTGGCAGGATCTTGAAAAGGCCTTCTCTGCTGACCAGATCGAACGCTTTGGTGAGGTCGATGAAGGCGACGTACAGGGGCATGTTCTGTTCTCTGCATTTCTCCTGGAGTTGGCGGATGGAGAATATCATGTCTACCGTCGATCGCTCAGCGCGGAAGCCACACTGAGACTCGGGGTAGACACGTTCGGCAAGCTTCTGTAGACGAACGAGAACAACTCGTGCGTAGACTTTGCCAACAACGCTGAGGAGGGAGATGCCCCTGAAGTTGTTGCAGTCGCTTCTCTCCCCTTTGTTTTTGTAGAGGGTGATGATCTTGGCGTCCCTCATGTCCTGTGGTACAGCACCTTCCTTCCAGCACTGGCAGAGGACGTCATGCAATGGCAGCAGTAGGGCGGTCTTGCAGTGCTTGATCAGGTCGGGGGGTATGCCGTCGTTGCCGGGTGCCTTGCCAGCGGCCAAGCTATCAATGGCCTTGCTGAGTTCGTCGATGGTTGGCTCGGCGTCAAGTTCGTCCATGGATGGCAGGCAGTCGATGGCATCAAGGGCTGACGGTGTCACGGTGTTCTGTCTGGAGTAGAGGTCGGAGTAGTGTTCCACCCATCTCTCCATCTGCTTGTTCTTTTCTGTGATCATCTCCCCAGTGGAGGATTTGAGGGGGGCCGTCTTGCTCTGAGCCGGACCAAGTGCTTTCTTGATGCCATCGTACATACCACGGATGTTCCCTGTTATGGCAGCGGTTTGAATGTCTTGGCTGAGCTGAGTCCAGTACTCGTTGGCACAGCGCCGAGCAGTCTGCTGAACTTTGCTTCTCGCAGCCCTGAGAATCTGGAGATTCTTCTTGTTTGGGTACTTCTTGTACTCAGCAAGTGCTGAGCGCTTGGCTTCAATGATGGGGGTCATCTCGGTCAACTTGGCATCAAACCAGTCCTGTGACTTCGAGGTCTTCCTCCCAAAGGTAGCCAAGGCTGTGCGGTGGATGGTGTTTCGCAGCTCTTCCCACTTCTGCTTTGCAGATTCTCCTTCTTGTGGTACACCAAGTTCCTTCTCAAAGGTGGAGGCAAACTGCTCAACAAGTTCTGGTTGAGCCATCTTGCTGGTGTCAATCCGTGCCTTTCCAGGTTGTCTAGCACGATGGAATTTCTTCAGCTGCAGCTTGACCTTGCAACACACCAATGAATGGTCTGTGTCGCAATCTGCACTCTGGAACGAACGGGTGATTAGCACGTTCTTCAGTGAGGTGCGCCTGGTCAGGATCAAGTCCAGCTGGTGCCAGTGCTTTGAGCGTGGATGTTGCCAGGAAACCTTGTGTTGGGGCTTGGTCTTGAAGAACGAGTTTGTGATGCACAGATCGTGATATGTGCAGAACTCGAGCAGCCGCTGTCCGTTGTCATTCATTCTGCCCACGCCAAAAGGTCCAAGACAGGAGGGCCAAGAGTCGTGGTCAGCACCCACTCTGGCATTGAAGTCTCCAAGGAGAATGAGTTGTTCAGAGTTGGGGACGATCCTGACAGTTGTTGCGAGATTCTCGTAGAACTCGTCTTTTGCCTCTGGTGTGGCTGTCAGTGTTGGGGCATACACACTGACGAGGGTGACTGGGCCTTGAGTGGTGTTCAGGCGGAGGGTGAGGAGTCGTGCAGAGCCAGTGCTGCTCGGTTCCACCATCTTCAGCAAGGTGTTCTTCACTGCAAAGCCCACTCCGTGTTCCCTGTGTTCGTCACTGCCCTTTCCCTGCCAGTAGAACGTGTAGTCCTTCTCTCTCAGTGTGCCTGCGTCAGCCAACCGTGTTTCCTGGAGAGTGGCGATATCCACTCCCAGTCTCTTCAGCTCATTATTGATGATGGCAGTCTTCCTGGTGTCGTTGATGTCCTTGAGGTTAGCAGCGAGTCCTGTCATCATAGTGCGGACGTTCCAAGTTCCCAGTTTTAGAGTTGGTCTCTTTTGTTTTATTGTCTTGCCTGGTGCGAAAGTTCTCAGCCTGCTGTTCGGACTTCTCCTCATCCCCATGCACCCAATGAGGAAAGCAAGCTGTGGCGGGACATCACCTTATTGGCTGGGGCCTGCCCAGCTTGAGGTGGGCGGTAGCTGTCCAGTGAGATCCGATGATCCCTCCCACCGTCGGGAATAGAATGGAGTCCATCCATCCATCCTTTGGATCGTCACTTCCTTGTGGTAACGTATGGTCACTTCCTGTTTTGCTGTCTGCCTGTGTGGTTTGCTCTCCAGCTCTCCAGCCACTAGCTAGCCACTAGCTATGGCTACTACCTCTCTTTCCTCTCCTCCTCTGGTGTGCTCTCTCTGTCAGATGTTTAGCTACACCTCTGCCACTTTTAGTGATAACGGTAAATGTAATAAATGTTGTCTTTTTGAGGCGCTCGAGGTGAGGTTGTCTGATTTGGAATCCCGGCTCCGCTGCATTGAAACACCGTCTGTGCCAGTTAATCTCGACGGACGCCCATTAGCTGCAGCGGAGCTAGCTAGCTTAGGTCCCACTGTCAGCGGTTCCCCGGCTCTCCTCAGCAGCGAGGAGACTGGGTGGGTGACGGTGAGAAGGAAGCCTAGTCGCAAAGCCCCGGTTCACCACCAACCTGTTCATGTTTCTAATCGTTTTTCCCCGCTCAGCGACACACCCGCTGAGGAAAAAACTCTGATCATTGGCGACTCTGTAGTCAGAAACGTGAACCTAGAGACTCCAGCGGCCATAGTCAAATGTATTCCTGGGGCCAGAGCAGGCGACATCGAGTCAAATTTGAAAATGCTGGCTAAAAGTAACTGTAAATACTCCACAATTCTTATTCACGCCGGCATTAATGACATCCGTCTCCGGCAGTCGGAAGTCACGAAACTTAATATAGAATCGGTGTGTGAGTTTGCAAAAACGATGTCAGCCACTGTAGTATTCTCTGGACCCCTCCCCAATCTGACCAGTGATGACATGTTTAGTCGCGCGTCATCCTTGAACCGCTGGCTGTCTGTGTGGTGTCCTAAAAATGACGTGGGCTACATTGACAATTGGAGCTCTTTTTGGGGAAAACCTGGTCTTATGAGACGAGACAGCATTCATCCCACTTTGGATGGTGCTTCTCATTTATCTAACAATCTGGCATCTTTTTTATCCAAATTTCCAAAACCATGACTACTCAGAGTTGGGACCAGGAAGCAGAGTCGCAGTCTTACACGCCTCTCTGCAGCTCCTCTTCATTCGCCACCCCTCAACTTAGCCCCTGTCTTCCCCATCAGAGAATCGTTGTCTGCTCCCTCCAAAGTAAATAAAAATATAATGTATAAGCATCCCAAAGTGATAAAGCAAAATATTGGTAAAACTCAAATTAAACATAAAGCCTCTAAATTGAATGATTTGGCCTCTGTTCCTCCTCATAATTTAAAAATTAAATGTGGTTTATTAAATATTAGGTCTCTAACTCCCAAGTCTCTGTTAGTCCATGATCTGTTAATTGATCATCAGATTGATTTAATTTCCCTTACAGAGACTTGGTTAGGACAAGAGGATTATGTTGGTTTAAATGAATCAACTCCCTCTGGTTATTTAAACTGTCAAAATCCCAGAAGTTCTGGTCGTGGAGGAGGAGTAGCAACAATTTACCATTCCAAATTACTAGTTAATGTAAAGCAAAAAACATGTTATAATTCCTTTGAGGGCCTGGTCCTCAGTGTTGGGCACTTTAGCAATTTCAGGTTAAACCCAATTTTATTTGCCATAGTTTATCGTCCCCCATCAACCTATTCAGAATTTTTATCCGAATTTGCTGATTTCTTAGCTGATTTAGTGCTGAAATCTGATAGAATAATTATAGTAGGGGACTTTAATATACATGTGGATGTAGATAGTGACTGCCTTAATGTGGCTTTTAATTCAATATTAGACTCGATTGGGTTTTCTCAGAAAGTAGGAAATTCTACTCATTACCTCCACCATGCATTGGACCTTGTTCTGACATATGGCATAGAAATAGAAAATCTTGTAGTGTCTCCTCATAACCCTGTACTGTCAGACCATTGTCTGTTAACCTTTGATTTTACTATTTCTGACTATTTGGCTCCTAAAGAAAAATATTATCACAGTAGATGCCTCTCAGATGATGCTGTTTCCAAATTTATGCAGATTGTTTCCTCTATGCCATGTGTCAACACAACGGAAATAAGACAGCTTGCTCCTTCTGTAATTGATAACATGGTGGATAGTGTTTCAGCTTCTCTGCATCAGGCTCTAGACTTGGTGGCCCCCTTAAAAAAGAAAAAGTCTAATCAGAGATTTTTAACTCCTTGGTTCAACACAGAAACTCGTAGCTTAAAACAGAAGACTCGTCAATTAGAAAGAAAATGGCGCTCTACTAATTTAGATGAAATCTATTTAGCTTGGAGAAATCATCTTTTAATTTATAAAAAATCTCTTAGAAAAGCTAGAACGAGTTATTACTCTGCATTAATAGAAGAGAACAAGAATAATCCCAGGTTTCTTTTCAGCACTGTAGCCAGGTTGACAAAGAGTCAGGACTCTGTCAATCCTAGCATTCCCTTAGAGCTTACTAGTCAGGACTTTATGAACTTTTTCAATAATAAAATTCCATCCATCAGAGATAAAATCAATCAGATTCTTCCCACAGTTAACTTAAATACTGTAACTATTACAACTCCTTCTATTGATGTCTGTCTTGATGAGTTTACTCCAATCGACCTTTGTGAGTTAGACAAAATAGTTTCCTCATCCAAACCTTCAACTTGTCTTTTAGACCCTATTCCTACCAGGTTATTTAAAGAAGTCTTCCCACTTATTGGTAGCTTTATTCTTCATATAATCAATTCTTCATTAACTTTAGGCCATGTACCGCAGGCTTTTAAAACGGCTGTAATTAAACCCTTACTCAAAAAGCCAACGCTAGATCCAGGAGCTTTAGCTAACTATAGACCAATCTCTAATCTCCCTTTCATTTCAAAAATCTTAGAAAGAGTTGTTGCTATGCAATTATTTGACCACCTGCAGGGAAATGGTTTACTTGAAGAGTTTCAATCTGGGTTTAGAATCCATCATAGTACTGAAACAGCCTTAGCGAAGGTCACTTACGACCTCCTCATTGCATCTGATAATGGACTAGTTTCTGTACTTGTCCTTTTAGATCTTAGTGCAGCTTTTGATACTATTGATCATAATATTCTACTTGATAGATTAGAACACTATGTTGGACTTAATGGAACTTCGTTGCAGTGGTTTAGATCTTATTTATCTGATAGGTTCCAGTTTGTTCATGTAAATGATAAGTTTTCTTTTAGCTCAAAGCTTAGTCATGGAGTTCCACAGGGATCTGTGCTAGGCCCTACTCTTTTTAGTTTATATATGCTTCCGTTAGGCAACATTATTAGAACGCACTGTATACATTTTCATTGTTATGCAGATGACACACAATTATACCTGTCAATGAAGCCAGATGATACTAATCAATTAGCCAAGTTAGAAGCCTGTCTTAAGGAAATTAAAGCTTGGATGACTTGTAATTTCCTGCTATTAAATTCAGATAAGACTGAAGTCATTCTTGTTGGTCCAAAAAACCTTAGAAATTCCTTTCCAAATCAAACTTTCAGTGTGGATGCAGTTACTCTTTCTCTTAATAGCTCTGTGAGGAACCTTGGAGTTATTTTTGATCAGGATTTGTCCTTCAATTCACATATTAAATTTGTTTCTAAGACTGCCTTCTATCATTTGCATAATATTGCCAAGATTAGGAGCATCTTGTCTCAGAGTGATGCTGAGAAGCTGATCCACGCTTTTGTTAGCTCGAGATTAGATTATTGTAATTCTTTATTATCAGGCTGTCCTAAAACATCTTTAAAAAGTCTTCAGCTGATCCAAAATGCTGCAGCAAGAGTCTTAACAGGTACTAGAAAGAGAGATCATATCTCTCCGGTTCTGGCCTCCCTTCATTGGCTTCCCATAGAGTTTAGAATTAAGTTTAAAATCCTTCTTCTTACTTACAAAGCTTTAAACAATCAGGCTCCTTTTTATTTAAAAGATCTGATACTACCGTATCATCCTAACAGAGCACTACGCTTCCAAAATGCAGGATTACTTGTAATACCTAGAATCTCCAAAAGTACAATGGGAGGCAGAGCCTTCAGTTATCAAGCTCCTCTCCTGTGGAATCAGCTGCCAATCTGGATTCGGGAGTCAGACTCGATCTCTGTTTTTAAGAATAGGGCTAAAACCTACCTTTTTGATATAGCCTACAATTAGGGAGGGATCATGTGTTTCTGAACCCTCCCTTAGTTATGCTGCTAATAGGTTTAGTCAGCCGGGGGACCTCCAGTAATGCACTGGGCCTCACTCCTTTCCTCACTCTCAATGAAATATTTTTTTTTTTTTTTTTTTGTGCTGGTCATTAACATTTGTTTGTTCTCTCCCATAGATTGAGTCCCCATCGTGCTGTTTGCTCTCTACATGTCTGTTCTTTTCTTCTTCTCTATCCCCTCACCCCCCAGCCAGTCGCAGCAGATGACTGCCCCTCCCTGAGCCTGGTTCTGCTGGAGGTTTCTTCCTGTTAAAAGGGAGTTTTTCCTCTCCACCGTCGCCAAGTGCTTGCTCACAGGGGATCGCCTGATTGCTGGGGTCTTTCTGCAACTGTGGGGGTCCCCCCTACAGTTGATAGTGCTATGAGATGACTGTTGTTGTGAAATGGCGCTATATAAATAAAGTTGAATTGAATTGAATTGAATAACCCCTGGCGCCGAGCTCTACGCCAATTGAGCGGTGGCTTATAACCGGTAACTGTCATACCCCGTGTTTTGTCTACGCCAAAGGCGAAGCTGGAGTGTCCTCTCCAGTGATCCGGTGTTCTACCTTCCAGCGTTGGGCGTTGGTAGGATTCAAGCCTGGGCAGGAAGATATGGAGGATAAGATGTTGCCCATGCAGCATGTCCCCCCTCTCCACGTCACTGATGAATCCAAAGGAACAGCAGGGCTGCTACAGTTTGGCACCAGCGCCGTTGCAGGAGTTGCCAGAACGATGTTGAGCACAACATAGAACTGCCTTAGGGGCTCCGACTCCGGATTTTTCCTCAGGGTTGACTCCCGAAGCCTTTCCCGTGACCGGGTGTGCCGCAAGGCAGCGGAGGTTTGAAATCAGGGTTTACCTTCCTCTAGATGGGCTACCTTCCCAGGTTGACGAGCCACCATCTACCCGAAGCATCTGGTTTTAAGGCGCCAGAGATCCGCCCTCGCCCCTTCTCCTATTAGTAAAAGCAGTTCCGCCGGGCTTAGAGACTAAACCACACGGGCAGGCTAGGAGTTGGACTTAGTTGTCAGAGGCTTTTCGAGACGCACGCCATAAGGAGCATTTTATGAGCACTGGGAGCTTAACCCCAGTGCCGCTCCTGGCTATGACAACCTTGGAACCAGGATAACTGTATAACTACTGTATATACAAAGGCTTATGACACTTGCCTGCATGACAGGTGGCTCCACGACGAAAGAGGCAGAGCCTCTTCCGCCCACTTCCTTTATACTCCAACTGGCGTCACTACCGGAAACTGGCAGTTAGCCACCCCGGTCCACCCATGTCCAACCCGGCCGCCATCTTACTAGTACCAGCCTATCTACATATGTTACATCCTCCCCCTTTAAAAAAATGTCAGGCACACAAATAACCCACCCTAATTTGTCACCCGACTCACGCACTAACAGGAAAAACATATGTACAAAAATAAATAAACACCTATCCACTCACACAACTAAGGCTGGGGGGCTGGGTAGACTACCAGTGCCCCCTACATGGCTGAGCGGGTTATTCTGCTGCTAGTAAGAACAACAAAACAAAATAACATAAGGCTGTGTCTCTAACTGCAAAACAATCCCCATACTTATACTATACATAACACACAAATGTCATGGGCAACAGGAGCGCGCCCCTCCCCTCCGGTCTCATCTCCTCCAGCTCATCACGGCACCTGAAGACACACCTGTGCCCACTCATCACTACCCATCAGCGACCTCATTCCCCCAGTCAGGCACCATCAGCTCTGCTACTTCCCCCTACACTACTGGTTCATCTATTCCCCGTTGGGTCCTGCTGGTCATTCCTGGATTTCCCAAGTAAGTGGCAATTTGGCTCGCCCGGTTTCCCCTTACTCCACTCCCCAGCTCACAGCTCTTGTCTTCTCTCCACAGGTCCTTTCCTCTGGCGAGTGACTGTTTCTGTAGCATTGCGCTGCGGTGTTTTGCTATTAATAAATTGTCAAACGTGCCCCTCTGTGTGGTTCATCCTGTGTTTGGCATCGTGCGCGTGAGCTGTCAAAGAACTTAACACGCCATGACAACAAAACCACAATACATATACTACTGGCGGTCCCCACCCCAACTCCCACCCCACATTGGGCACACAGAACAAAATAATGTTGGGACATTCAATTAAAATGGGTCAAATAAACTAGGTGGGCTCAAATTCACCACTGCCATAATTACTCACTGAGCCACCACCCCACTAACTACAAAATTTAACACATAAATACTAATCGAATAAAACACTCTGAAACTCAGTGCAAAACAGGCATAATACCACACAAGCCAATAAAATTGTCATGCAAGCACTCAACTCAGGCTCGCAACTACACAAATCATTATGGCTATCGCACTCACTCTCTACCGGGGCACCAAATAGTAAAACAACACATTCAGGACTAGGGTAAACACCGCAGACACACAAAACCAAAAGACCCTCAGTCCTTGGATGGATCCCTCTCCAGGCGTCTCCTTCTGTTCACCTCAGGGCTCCTGCTGTGCTATCTCCTCTCCACCGCTGGCAGCCGCAGATCCCTCGGGTGTCTCCAGACGTGAATAGACCCACGCCAATCTGCCTCCATCCCGCCGAGCTCTACCTGGAACCGTCTCTGGTCATCCCGCTGCTCGCGTGGACTGTGATCCCGTCGTACTTGAGTATCAACCTTGGTCTTCGAGGGAGCCCTCTTCCTTTTATCCAGATCACCAATCTTGTGACAGGCCTCCGTCACCGATCGCTCCAGCTCGCAGGCTCATCTCGGTCTTCTCCTTTCAGGCTGTCGCTGGGAGTGCTTTACGATCACCACGCTCCGTGGTCTAGCCCCGTTTTCTTCCGGTGTTGGCACCTCATCCTCAGGAGCCTCATCGGGGTCCTGTCGTGCCGTCCGGCACCCTCGTCCAGGGCAGCCTGCGTGACGGCATTGGGTCTAGCCCGAGACGGCTCTGCGTGGCTCCACATGTGCTCTCCCTCTGTCACTTTGTCCAACCAGTCTGAATCCCACACCTCAGCACCCTCCACGACTGGAGCAGGTCAGCCCCACAGTCCACATCCAGACCATTCTTCACCCGACACATTAGCGATGGAGAATCCAAGACTGTAAAATAGGTTGCAACCCATAACGTTAACCCCAGATGCTGAAACATTGATGTGAACACTGGGTGCCACACTGTCCTTATACCGGGCTTCCATTTCCACATAGCCCAAAATAGCCAACGTGCTCCGTCCATAACCATAATACTCTTCATAATGCCTTCTAATCTGCCGGTGGGGAAACAGTCTCTCCATGGTCTCCAAATTCAGGATGGAAATCACCGCTCCAGTATCCACCAAAAGCAGGATCTCGACGCCATCTAGCGTGATGGTGCAGCCGATCCTCCCTGTTGTCTCTGAGGAGATGGAATGCACAACTGTTGGAGTCTTCTGCGCAGCACCAGGTTCACCCCTACGGATCCTGTGTATGAAGTTTTCGCACACCCTGGCAAAATGGTTCAAAACACTGCACTTGCCACAACGCTTTCCTTTCGCCGGGCACATTCTGGACTTATAGTGGTGCTCAGTGGACCCACACCCATAACACGTTGGCGTACCAAGGGCAGACCTTATCCTGACCACAGAAGCAAAATTTTCTTCTCCGCACTCGCCATAACAAGGGTCCATGATCAGTGCCTCAGCACGAGACTCATTCTTCTCCAGAGAAGCCCCTTCAGTAAGGCCTCTCGCGATGGTCTCTGCTGCTTCGAACTGTTGGGCAAGCTCTACAGCCTCAGCTAACGTCAACTCCCCTGGGTGTGTCAACAACCTGGACCGAGCCGCCAGGCAGTGGATGTGCTCTGCCAGCTGGTCCCGAATCATCTCGTCCTCCAGGGCTCCAAATCTGCATTCCCTTGCCAGCTCATGGAGGTCTGCAAAAAATCTTCTTACCAGCTCTCCTGACCGCTGGCAGCACTGTGGAAACTGAATGCGCTTCACGGTGACGTTTTCCGGCGCCCTAAAGTACCGCGCCATTAGCTTTACTACCTCGTCAAAGCTGTCAGCACCTCCAAGGTTCTCCTGAATCCTCTGCCCTTCCATTCACAAATTGCACTTGTCAACACCAAATTTATTGTCTAAGTTTTTTTTTAGCTGATTTAGGTCAGTTTTGATGTGCTGAATCCAAAAATCACATTGATTTTGCTCAATCAGGTCAACTTTTTGAATTGTGGCCACATGTTGTTTTATACGCTTTTGTTTACATGTACGGGTATTTTCGCTTTATATGATGCAAAATTCTTTTTTATGTCTTGAAATTCTCTGAATTTTGAACAATGATGATGTAACATTCAATTTACATGTACTTACCTTTATATAAAGGTAAGTACATGCACAGTACTAAGTACTAAGTACAGGTTTTTACTTGGCACCTGATCGAGAGAAACAGATGTCATTTTCAGATTCAGTGGTGCAAAATTGTCTTAAATCAGTTGAAAAAACACAGACAGCTAACAAAAAAAAATATTTTTGTAACCCTGTGTTATGGACCAACACAGCTCGCTCTCGGAGCTTCTCCATATCGCCCAGGTTTAAGATAACGAGATAGTTGGTAAAAGCAGCAAACCAACGAGGCCATGGCACGGGCAGCTTGCCTGGGGCCTCCAGAAAAGACTGAAAGCTGGCAATGGAATGCTCCATTACCGTTTTTACCTCATCACCAAATGTTGTGTCCATAATTATGAGAATGACGAGGAAGCAGAACTCGGTTAACAGGGCTTTATTCAGGATAACTGTATAACATATTGGCTTACGGCACTCACCTGCATGCCAGGTGGCTCCATGAAGAAAGAGGCAGAGCCTCTTCCGCCCACTTCCTTTATACTCCAACTGGCGTCACTACCGGAAACCGGCAGCTAGCCACCCCGGTCCACCCACGTCCAACCCGGCCGCCATCTTACTAGTACCAGCCTATTTACATATGCTACAGTGAGTGCTGTGTTGGATGATTTTTCAGAAATATTATAGGATTACTTTTCACTTTTACCTACAGTCCCCATGTTGCTCTTTATTTTCCCTTAAGAAACACGAAACAGGAGATTTGAGTATGCTAGTATAAGAAAAGTAAATCATATAGTTTTTCTCTCTTTGATGTTTCTACCAACAGAAACATATATGCATATATCGAGATATAGCATATATGTATTTATACATGTTTACATGTTGGAATACATGTTGACAGTAAAGATTTTTTTTTCTTCACTGCAATTTTGCATTCATGGCACATCTGAACTACAGGAAATGAAAAGAGAAAAACATCCATATTTAGATGAAAGGGGAAATTGTGAATATATGACTGGTGCCATAAACACCTGGTCACCATGTCCCGCAAATAAAGTCAGTCTGACATCAGTCAGTATATGACAGAATTAATAAAACAGAGTATTTCACAGAAACATGCTGCTCACAGTCTGAGCTGATGATTCAGTTGGAGAAGATCGAGTATATTTCTTCCACAGCTTTCTGTTCAAGCTCAGGATCAAATGTTACAAGATATGACCACTCATGGTCTTTTAGAAAATCATTTTTTCTCCAAGACAGTTGCCTTGATCTTCTCATACATGACGCTCACATAAATCTGCACTGAAGTTGCAGCTCCCTACCTGACAGTCTGGCTGTTGTAGAACTATGCAGAATCACTTTTTTTTTTTTTTTTTTTTTCAAAAAGCACCTAAATAATACAGTAGTGTTGGTACTGCATACACAGGGGAGTGTTCTTTATCATAACTAGTGCATGCCCCTAGAAAGCAAGTATTCTTGTCTGAAAACAGGTAGCCCAATTAGGCTTTACAGGCCCAAGTGTAGGCTGTGTTTGAAAGTGGAATCCAAAGAGGTGTAGGCAACCACATGTTAGACTTTCACAAATATAAAAGGGACTGAACACTAAGATTTATTTGATTGTGTGACTATTAATTACAGAATTATGGAAAATGAATGGGACATCCAATATTAGTGACTGTTTAAGAACCCTTGTTTATTTGTCAGACTTATTTGTGTGATCTTTTATGAGTTACATTCATAAGTGTTGTATCTTGCACTTTGGGGAATGGGAGTTGTTCAGTCATAATTATTTTAGTTTATATGTGTAGTTTATAGGCTATCGTCAATGAATGAAACAAACACTTTTTCACACCACTGTATAAAAGGATGCACTATAATGGGTCTCAAATATTTGTAAACGTGTCCTGTTGTAGCACTGCATGAGTTTACTGACGATAGACTATAAACTACAATTATAAACTAAAATAATTATGATGACTGAACAACTCCCATTCCCCAAAGTGCAAGATACATCTCATTAACTCCACTTTTGATTCCCTCCAGGGGGCCTCTTGGTTTACTAAGTTGGATCTGCGTAACGCCTACCATCTAGTGTGGATCCAGGAGGGTGATGAATGGAAGACGGCATTCCGGACCCCTAGTGGACATTTTGAGTATCTGGTCATGCCGTTTGGACTGACCAATGCCCCTGCCGTCTTCCAACGGTTGATTAATGACCTGCGGAGAGATTTTTTTGGGCACATTTGTATTTGTTTACTTGGATGATATTCTGATTTTTTCCCAGTCTCTGGATGAATATCGTGTGCACGTGAGGCGGGTACTGCAGCGGCTGTTGGAGAAGAAACTCTTTGCGAAGGCTGAAAAATGTGAGTTTCATGTCTCCTGAACGTCTTTCCTTGGGTTCGTGATTGCCCACAACGATCAAACCTTTACGGTTTACTTTAAGGAGTAAACCGTAAAGGTTTACTCCTTTACGGAGTAAACCTTTACCTTCACCGGCTCATCCCCGACCCGGTGAAGGTAAAGGCGGTGGTGGAATGGCCCACTCCATTGTCCAGGAAACAGCTCCTGCAGTTCCTGGGCTTCGCTAATTTCTACCGCCGCTTTATTCAAAATTACAGTCTTATTACTCTTCCTCTAACCAGTCTGACCTCTACCAAGGTGCCCTTCTGGTGGACAGAGAAGGCGGCTGCGGCGTTTGCTTATCTGAAGGCCAAGTTCTCATCCTCCCCTATTCTGACGCAAGTGGACCCCGCTCTCCACTGTCTGGTGGAAATGGATGCATCGGATTCGGGGGTTGGAGTGGTCCTGTCTCAGTGCTCCCCGGAGGATGGCAAGATACGTCCCTGTGCGTTCTTCTCTCGTCGCCTATCCCTGGCTGAGCGTAACTACAACATCGGTGACAGGGAGCTATTGGCTGTCAAGCTCGCCTTGGAGGAGTGGTGTCATTGGCTGGAGGGCGCTTCCCAGCTGTTCATCGTTTGGACTGACCACAAAAACCTGGAGTACCTTCGGACGGCCAAGCGTCTGAATGCATGGCAGGCTCGCTGGTCCCTGTTCTTCGGAAGATTCGACTTCACTATTACCTACTGCCCTGGGTCTAAGAATACAAAGCCGGACGCCCTGTCTCGTCAGTTTGCCCCGGAAACAGTGGAGATGACCGAGCACCCTATCCTCCCCTCATCGTGTGTCGTGGGCGCCCTCTCTTGGGGTATCAGGGACAGGGTCCTGAGAGCACAGGCTGACGAGGCCGACCCAGACGGGGGCCCAGCGGGTAGACTGTTTATCCCATCGGCCGTTCGGGGGGAAGTTATTCAGTGGGGTCACTCATCCAAGTTCGCATGTCACCCAGAGAGGACACGTACTGTGGCCCTTCTTCAGAGGACATTTTGGTGGCCATCCCTCCAGAAGGATGTGGGGGAGTACATCTGAGCCTGTCCCCAGTGTGCTGTTGGTAAGACATCTTCCTCCCCACCAGCTGGGCTGCTCCACCCCCTTCCTATCCCCGGCAGACTGTGGTCCCACGTGGCTTTGGATTTTATTACTGGCCTCCCAACGTCCAATCAGCACACGGCTATCCTCACCCTGGTCGATAGATTCTCCAAGGCTGCCCATTTCGTTCGCCTGCGGGGGCTGCCCACAGCTAAGGAGGCGGCGGACCTTCTTGTCCATCATGTGGTGAGGCTGCATGGGATTCCCCTGGACGTTGTTTCTGACCAGGGTCCCCAGTTTGTCTCCCAGGTCTGGAAGTCTTTTTGTAATGCTCTGGGGGCTACGGCAAGTCTATCGTCAGGCTACCATCCTCAGACTAATGGGCAGTGTGAATGAGCGAACCAGGAGATGGAGGCTGTGCTGCGGTGCGTTGCCACCGCTAACCCATCGTCATGGAGCTCTCACCTTCCCTGGATTGAATATTCTATTTCTACTGCTATCGGCATGTCTCCCTTTGAAGCCTCGCTGGGCTACAATCCCCCACTGTTTCCTGAGGAGGAGGGGGACATCGCTGTTTCCTCCGTTTTTGCACACCTGAAGTGCTGCCGTCGGATCTGGAGGGCTACCAGGGTGGCATAGCGCAACACTGTAGTGGCCAACGGTCACAGAGTTCCGGCTCCTGCCTATCGGGTGGGCCAACAGGCATGGCTGTCTACAAAACACATTAATTTGAAGGCTGAAAGGAAGAAGACGTCGCAGCGATTCATTGGGCCTTTTCCCATTAGCCGGATCATTAATCCTGTCTCTGTGCGCTTAACTCTCCTCCCCTCCCTCCGCATTTGTCCAATTTTCCATGTCTCCCATGTCAAGCCTGTCTGCTCCAGCCCGTTGTGTCCTCCTCCCAAGACTCCACCACCACCGATGGTGATTGACGGCGAACCGGCGTGGCCAGTCACCGCCATCCTGGATGTCCGTTGCTGGGGCCGTGGCCTACAGTGTCTGGTGGACTGGGAGGGTTACAGGCCAGATTGGAGATCCTGGGTGCGTCCCTTCTTCGTGCTGGACAAGCAGCTCATCAGGGACTTCCACCGGACGCACCCGAGAAGGTTGGAACAACCGCTGAGAGGCGAGTCGTAGGGGAGGAGTACTGTCATTGCTTCCAATTAACTGCACCTGTGCGCACATCTGCTCTTCATCCTGGTCTTGCTATTTATTCCATCAGGTCCTGTGATCGGCGCAGAGCCGTCTGTCTCCTTTGCATGAGACCTGCATTCGCCTACTCCATGTCGAGCTTCCTAGCCTCGTCAAGTTTTTTCCACACGAGCTTCCTAGCCTTGTCAAGTTCCTGTCCGGCCTTCTCCTACTGGACTCTTCATCTCCCCGCTTCCAAGTAAGCTACCATCTGTTCCACTAACCTTTCCATGATCCCCTGTGCACAGGCGGAGATCCATGGCGGCGGATTCCTTCCACCTGGCGGTGGACTCACTGGCTTTCTGCACCGACGTTCATCATCTCCTGCTGGTGTGCTGGCACTATCCTCCTGTCCGAAGCTACCGAGCTAACCTGTGCTCCTCTTCACCATCACAAACAGTAAGCGCAGAACTATTTGGTGCAAACCCTGCCTAGACAGCATCTAACTCCCTCTCTGTCTCTCCATAGGGTTGCCAGGTTGTATGGTGCTCTGCTCTCCCCAGATGATCCACCTTCACACTATACACATATACAGATACGCATACACACACTCACACATTCTCACTGTATTCAATGAATGGTTAATTGTATCATTTTCGAGTCGTGTCTGCTCTTTGGGTCTACAACCATGTCAAAACATACAAAAAAGAGAAATCAGGAAGGGGACAAACACTTTTTCATACCACTGTATTTTAGCAATATAAGTACAAAACACTGAACATTATTATACACAACACAGTGACTGGTTTGGCCGCAACTGTTGCATTAGTGTTGACCATTTGTCAGTAAATAAAAAATGATTTATTTTGTTATTTGGGCGTTTTTTGTGTGTTTGGTCATGGTTGTCATTTAGACAACCGTGCATGTGTGTCCACATATGATATGCAATTGATCTGGCCATTCTATTCCACAATCATGGTGGTATTATTAACTTTTAATTTTTAGATAGCCGTGCACTGGGAGGAGCGCCATGTTGAACCCATGGTGCCACAAAGGACAGCGGTGGCACATGGGTGAAGCAGCAGTCAAGCTCCCATTAAATGGGCAGGCTGGGCTTGGCTCCCTGCGGAGGACTGCATTAAGGTGGTCCGGCTGCTGCTCCCCTCCCCCCCAGCGCACCCGTGCACCTCATGTTCTCCACATATGCCGAATTATCCTTTAGAGCTACGCAATCACAGCAATATAACGTATAATTTTTTAACCATTAACCTTGGGGGGGGGGACATAGAGTACAGAGGACAGTAGGGCATTCATAGTGCAATAACTTTAACTTAACCATACTTGTACAAGCCATATTTAGCCCTTTATTTATATTGTGTATAGTATGCTAAGTGTTTATTTTTTTTTTCTTTTTTTGCTTTTCTGATCTGTATGCTCCTTTTATGTGCTGCTGGAAATTTTAAATTTCCCAGAGGGAGTCATCCCAAAGGGATTAATAAAGTTAAGTCTAAATCTAAGTCTAAGTCTAAGTCAGCGTCACTCTCCGACCCAGGTGCTTCATCGCTGCACTCAGCAACCTTGTCCCAGGCACTCCGCTGCATCGTCTCCATGCCCAGCTGTCGCTGTTCTCTCCTCAGGGGGGTCCTCAGCCTGCATGCTCCCGCTCTCCCGCTGCCCAGCCTCCAGCTGAGGGGATGATTCCTGTCACTGCTCTCCCTCTCTGCTGTCATCGCTCACCACGCCGTCAAGCTCACCAGCGCTACGGTCCTGTACCATGCTGCGCTCCTTGGCTGGCCCGCTGTCTTCAGTGACCGGGAACTCCTCCACTCACGGCCCCAGTCCCACCTCGATGCCTAGCTGGTAGCCTGGAGCTTGCTTTTAAGATAAGATAAGATAAGATAAGATAAGATAAGCCTTTATTAGTCCCACAATGGGGAAATTCCAGGATTGCAACAGCACAGGGATAACAACACTCACAGCAACAATCAGAAGACAAGAGAAAAAACAAGAGCAGCGAGTATACATATGTACACTACCGTTCAAAAGTTTGGGGTCACCCAGACAATTATTTTGTGTTTTCCATGAAAAGTCACACTTATTTACCACCATGAGTTGTAAAATGAATAGAAACTATAGTCAAGACATTGACAAGGTTAGAAATAATGATTACCTCTGCCAGGCTGCAGGCCAGGAGGTTATGCTTTTGCCAGCGTTTGTCTGTCTGTCTGTCGGTCTGTTTGTCTGTCTGTTGGTTAGCAAGATAACTCAAAAAGTTTTGGACGGATTTCAATGAAACTTTCAGGCATTGTTGGAAATGGTACAAGGAAGAACTAATTAAATTTTGGGGATGATCCGGATCACTGTCTGGATACACAAATTTTTGAAAGGATTCTTTAACATTGTGAGATACGACCATTTTCAACATGTCTGCAGGGGCAATGGAGGGCGCTGGTCGTCGTGTCTGACGAACACAAACTCCACGTTCTTCAAAGTTTTAGGCACAAAAGCACGCGGAAAACAGTGGTGGGCAGGGCCCGGCAGCGTGCCTGTGTTTGCGCTACGCTGCTAAAGCTGAGACGGGCAGCTGTCCGGCGCCGGATTATTTGGAAGAAATTCCCCGGGCAGCCATAGTGGCTGCGCAAAAACAAGCTCTCTGCCGGGGAAGCTTCTAAATCCTCTTTTGCCACGGAGCGCAACCCCAATAATAAAACCCACGCCAACCTGTCTACCCAATTTGCACCCGTCAGTGAAGCCCTCAGTGCTGCTTTCAGTGATCTATGAAAACTCTCACAGCCTGGGACTTTGCAGATGGAGGAGATGGACACAACACCAACACTTCAGTTTATTACCTCCGCCAAGGAGGTAATGCTTTTACTACTGAACCACTAATCCTATCATTGTGAATCCAATTACTAGTCATATGTTTTCATGGTCAAGGAATCTGAAAACGTACACACAAACACTGTATGGGGGGGAACTGTGGCGCTTGGCGGAGGTCTGCGCTCTCCGAGTGCTTTTCTAGTTTGTATTTGAAATAATAATTTTTTCCAGATACTCAACCTGCTCAAAGGAAGGTCAGTTTTATAGCTTCTCTAACCAGCTAAACTGTTTTCAGCTGTGCTAACATGATTGCACAACTAACTAACTAACTAACTAACCTGCACTTATATAGCGCTTTTCTAGTCACAAAGACCAAGGGTTTTCTAATCATCCATTAGCCTTCTGACGCAATGAGCAAACACATTGTACCATTAGAACACTGGAGTGATAGTTGCTGGAAAAGGGCCTCTATACACCTATGTAGATATTGCACCAAAAACCAGACATTTGCAGCTAGAATAGTCATTTACCACATTAGCAATGTATATTAGATATTAGAGTGTATTTCTGATTAGTTTAAAGTTATGTTCATTGAAGAAAACAGTGCTTTTCTTTCAAAAATAAGGAAATTTCTAAGTGACCCCAAACTTTTGAACGGTAGTGTACATATAAATATAAATATATATATATAGACACACAGTGCAGAGCACTGTAGCTAGATGGAATAAATATGTAAATATATAAACACACAGTGCGGAGCATTGCAGCTAGATGGAATAAATATATGAATATATAAACACACACAGTGCGGAGCATTGCAGCTAGATGGAATAAATATGTAGATATATAAACACACAGTGCGGAGCATTGTAGCTAGATGGAATAAATATGTAAATATATAAACACACACAGTGTGGAGCATTGTAGCTAGATGGAATAAATATATGAATATATAAACACACACAGTGCAGAGCATTGTAGCTAGATGGAATAAATATGTAAATATATAAACACACACAGTGTGGAGCATTGTAGCTAGATGGAATAAATATATGAATATATAAACACACACAGTGCAGAGCATTGTAGCTAGATGGAATAAATATGTAAATATATAAACACACACAGTGTGGAGCATTGCATCTAGATGGAATAAATATATAAATATATAAACACACAGTGCGGCGCATTGCAGCTAGATGGAATAAATATATGAATATATAAACACACAGTGCGGAGCATTGTAGCTAGATGGAATAAATATGTAAATATATAAACACACACAGTGTGGAGCATTGTAGCTAGATGGAATAAATATGTAAATATATAAACACACACAGTGTGGAGCATTGTACAGTGTGGAGCATTGTAGCTAGATGGAATGAAACAACATAACCGTCTACTTAGTTATCCTACATGGTATGATTATGTACCCATACATATTTTCACCCTCCATAGTGACCGGTATTTTCCTAGTTGTATACCGGAGGGGACCATTGTGTAAGTCTATTGCGTCTTTTGCATTCAATACTATTAGGTTGTCACGTCTTTTTGCTATCTCTACGAGCAGCCCTGCTTAGGTTATACAGTCTGACAGCCGCAGGTAGGAAGGACCTACGAAACCTCTCGGTTGTGCACCTAGGATGATGTAGTCTGCTGCTAAATGAGCTCCTCAGTGCATTCAGTATGTCCTGCATAGGGTGGAACTCGGACTCCAGCAGAGATGACAGTTTAGCCACCATCCTTCTCTCTCCCATCTCCTCCACTGGGTCAAGGCGCTGCCCCAGGACAGAGCTAGCTTTCTTGATCAGTTTGTTCAGTCTCTTCCTATTGGCTGCTGTAATGCCACTGCCCCAGCAGACCACTCCAAAAGTGATGGCTGATGCCACCACCGTGTCATAGAATGACTTCAGCAGCACCCCTTGTACACCAAAAGACCTGAGTCTCCTCAGTAGGAACAGCCTGCGCTGTCCCTTCTTGTAGAGTGCGTCAGTATTGTGTGACCAGTCTAGTTTATTGTTCAGATGACCACCAAGGTACTTGTAGGATGTCACCATCTCGATGTCTGTTCCCTGTATATTTACTGGTGCTGTGAGGGGTTGTCCTTGCCTGCGGCAGTCCACCACCAGCGCACCATTGGCGCACAGTTAGCTTTGTGGCTAACTTGCCCATAGACACTGAGTTGGCCTTTAGCTTCTCCGAGCTAACTAGCCTAGCTCCATTTGGTGCCAACACTCCCGCCACCCAGAGCTTCGTGGTCCTCGTCTGCTTGGCGAAGTACCCGGCCAGCCTCTCAGCAGCATTCGCATTGCACTCCGTTTCACCCAACATACCAAGAATTCTTCGGCCCTCCGCTCTGAGATGGTGGGCCAGAAATGCTCTTCTTCATCTCCCTTTGAGTCTACTTAGGCCCAGCACCCCGATGTAATCCTCGAACATGGCCACCCACTTAGGCCACAGGATCACTGGCTCTCCCGTGTACTCCAGAAATGGTAGCATGGATGGAGGTAGCCCAAACGTTCCCATAATTTCTCTCTCATCGCCAAAATGTTATGTATGAGGAACGAGGGACTGGAGTTTCCTCTGTCATGCAACGAACCAACCAACTTTATTGAGAACACAGAACGATATATATATACAGAACGACTGTGCCCGCCTGATGTCATGTTAGTGGCAGGTATGGCAACACACATACCACACAACACTCCTCACCTGGGCACTGCATTTTTAGTCATTATAGCACTTGTTTTGGTGGTGAGCACACACACTTCTGTTGTTTCCATTTATCCCGGCTAAAGTGTGTTGTTTTGTTCATGGCTGCAGAGTAGCGTTTATTTTTGGGTTGAATAAATTATGTTAGACACTTGCTTCGTGATTGAGTACTGTTATCTGCCCAGTCCTGGCGCAACACATGACAGAAAAATGCAGCCAGTCATGGATTCAGTGAGCAAGTTTGGCAGGAGGAGAAGGAAGTGGAGCCACGACAAGCGTGAGGTAGTGGCCGCTGTGGAGGATCTGGTTGCAGCTGCTCAGAGCAGCTCATCCCTGGAGGACATGGGGCATTGCTGGGGAGGAGTTGTCAACTTGATGAGCACCAGACCGAGTTTGTACTCCCACCCCTGGGTGAAGAGACTTGCGCTTCCTGTGGTTCCAGCGTTTTCCTCCTTGCCAGAGCCAGCCGTTCTACCGCTGATTCCTTGGCAGCAGGCTGGCGTTCGGGGGCCCCGGGTGGAAGGACAATACAAGGAGGTGCCGCTCCTCTCGTCGCTCCACCTCTTCATCTGCAGTGCCCAACCAGATGATCTCCAGAGCCATCCAGAGGGAGAGATCTGGACAATCAGCGGCAGCAGAGCAGGAACAGAGGCAAGTACCTTTTCATTTTTTAACACCATTAAAGGAGAGGTCTTGTCCTGTTTCTGTTATTTCTGCTGCTGCCTCCATCCCTCTATCCTCACCTGCTTTTCCTTCCTCTGTTTGTGTTTTCTCGGAGTGGTTGCCAATATTGGGAGGAAACCAGATTGTCTGGGAAGAGTCTGCTATTCTGGAAGGCCCACCAGAAGCAGTTGCTCCCACATGGATGCTGCGGGACTCCAAGGTTTGCCAAATTGGGGCTGCGGCTATGCAACCCCTGTGTGAGGATGACGAGGAGGAACAGAAGGAGCGTTGGCAGACTGTGCTGGCTCATGAGAAGCTTATATTAGACTATAAACCATGGATCATCCTGGAACATATGTCCCTGCTGGGTTGGACCCAGTTGGAATCAAATGGTCCAGCAGCTCCAGTACCTACTCCACGGCACCATTCAGCCCCAGTACCCACTCCACGGTGCCATTCAGCCCGAGTACCTGCTCCATGGCACCACCTGGCCCAAGTACCCAATCCACGATAACACCCTGCCCCAGTACCCACTCCACAGCACCACCCCGCCCCAGTACCTGCTCCACGGTGCCTCCCGGCCACAGTATCCACTCCATGGCACCTCCTGGCCCCAGTACCCGCTCCACGGTGCCTCTCTGCCTCAGTACCTGCTCCACTGCGCCTCTTTTCCCCAGTACCCACTCCACAGCGCCTCTCCGCCCCAGTACCTGCTCTAGAACCAGCTCCAGCTGCTCATGGTGTGCGCATCACAGCTCCAGCCATCCTCGAGGTGCACACAACAGCTCCAGCTGTCCCCGAGGTGCACACAATGGTTCCTGCTGTCCCTGAAGGACACGCCACACTTCCAGCTGTTCCTGTTCTGTCCGAGATGCATGTGGCGGTTCCTGCGGCTCATCCAGAGGTGGTCACCCCAGCAGCTGTGGACCAGGAGCTCAGGCAAGTACTTTACCTTTTTAACATCAATACTAGTTAAGTCTTGCCTAGCTCCTGGTGCTTGTGGTGACGTCTCACTCACCCCCTGCCGTTCTTCCCTGTTCGAGGTGGCTGAGTCAGGGAAGGAGTCACAGGAGGGCCACACTCCAGCCATCATCCAAGAGGTCATGGGACCTCTACCCGCCAATGTCCAAGAGGTTATGGGACCTCCACCCGACGCCCAAGTGGTCAGGAGACTTCCAGCCGTAGCTCCAGGGGTCAGAAGACCTCCAGCCAACATCCCCAGGATCAGGAGACCTTCAGCCATAGCTCCAGGAGTCAGGAATCCTCCAGCAGTGGCTTCTGGGATCAAAAGACGTCCAGCCAACATCACAGAAGTTAGGAGACCTCCACCCCTTGTCCCTCCCAGTTCCCCAGTTCGGTGGCCAGACGACAGTGGTAGGCCTCTGGATCAGCTCTGCAGACTGGTTTGGGGACCCATGGAGTTGGGTAGACCCCCTGACTTGCCAGGTTGGTCGGTCCGGTGGTCCATGGATTTGGGTAGACCCCCTGACACGTTTTTTGGTTACCTTTTGGGTCTTGGACTTTATTTGGGCCATGAACTGTATTTTGTTTTTGGAGTTCTTTGGGGGGAGGACTTTGTTTCGGCCCACCTAACCTGTGCCCCCACCACCCTCCCTGGGAGATGTATGAATTTTTTTTTGTTTATTTGTTTCTCTTGGGATGTCTGGAATCAACCTCTTAAGAGGGGAGCTAGGTCAGGGTCAAAGTTTGGTCGGAGGACCAGGCTCACCCTTTAAGTTATTCTTGTATTTATTTATTATCTTGAGTTGTCATTATTGTGTTTTTTTCCTGTCATGAGTTTCTGTTTCGGGTTTGCCCCTTTATTTTCTGATAGTATTCTCATTTCCCGTCTGTATTGCTTATTTGGGTTTATTAATTTGCTGAGCACACGCACCAGTTTGTGAATATGTTCATTTTCTCCACCTGGTATTTAAGGGACGCAGCTCCTCACCTGGATGCTGCATTTTTAGTTATAGCACTCGTTTTGGTAGTAAGCACACACACTTCTGTTGTTTCCGTTTATCCCGGCCAAAGTGTGTCGTTTTTGTTCACGGCTGCAGAGTAGCCTATTTCCTGCTATTACTTAAACTATTAAATGGTAAATGGCATTCACTTATATAGCGCTTTTCTTCTCATCTAGGATGACCAAAGCGCTTTACAGATCCTGCAATCCACCCATTCACACACACATTCACACACTGATGGCGGAAGAACTGCCATACACACAGGCGCTAACTAGGCCACCAGGAGCAACTAGGGGTTCAATGTCTTGCTCAAGGACACTTTGACAAGCAGACAGCAGACAGAGTGGAAATTGAACCCATGACCCTCCGATCAGTAATCAGTCACACTACACCTGCGCCACCGCCGCAGTCAGTCAGGAAGTATTACTTACGGCGCCACACCAGTCAGCCACCTTTTGCATGCAGTGGCTCAATTCTGAGTTTTCTTCTCATTTTTATTTACTATCTGTCTTTTTTCTGGCTACAACTTTCTGATCCTGCGACCCCTTATCCACCATGGACACACAAATTGCCGCACTGGTGCTGATATTAGTCATCTTTTGGCTCTTATCGCAAATGTCTCACGACCCGGCGGATGGAGGATCTATTGTTTACAGTAGGAGCCAGTTGTTAGCATTAAACCGCCCCACGGTGCTAACGCAAAAATGCGACATACCAAGAGAAATCAGGCGAAAACAATGCAGATGTCTGGCTGGAGTAAAGCGACGAGTGGCGAAATCAAGATACAGACCCATCCTTCCATCCGTTATTATGGGGAATGTGCGATCGCTACTTAACATGACAAACGAATTGGTGGCTATATCCCGGTATGAGAGCATCTTCAGAGAGATTAGCATCATGTTGTTTACTGAGATGTGGCTAACAGAACTAGCAACAGATGTTAACATTGAATTGGAGGGTTTCCACACAATACAGGCAGATCGGACACCAGACAGCGGCAAGACCAGGGGTGGAGGGCTGAGAAAATAGAAAATAAACCTCTGACCTGATCCTTGCGACCAGATACAATTCTGTCTTAGAGATACTCACTGCACATGTGTTGGCGTTTGTTTGTGTCGGTGTCTATTTGAAAACTCGGTCACTTCTATACTTACTGGTTATCTTATCTATTTTTGTTTATTGTATTAACTCTGTTTTAAATTTTTATCTTTTTTATTGATATTAACTTTTTACTTAGTGTTAGCTCAGTAGATACAACAGCACGTATTGGCTCACAGGTGAATCAGACCCCGATCAGGGCTGTTTACCGGGTTAGGGTAACCTATCTGTTTTAGTTAGCCACTCCTGGCCTGGAAAACCATGGCTCCCTCTCAGACCTGTGTCAGCTGTGCTTCCCTCTCTAAGAAGGTTTCTGAGTTGGAACTGAGACTCTCTACTCTCTATAAGATTCAGGAGGCTGAAAATCATCTTGACACGATCATTTTTGGACGGACATCAGCGCCAGCGACGAACTCGTAGCTAGCAGAGACGTTTACTTACCTGGGTGAAATTAGCATATCGCCATCCACCTCCACCCCTGCTCCAGTCACCTCAGCTGTCCAGGACTGCAGCACCAAACACTGGCTTCAGCTCAGAGCTAAACCCAAAGCCCCGGGTGGTTCTTCACAGCCTCAATGCGTGCCCTAGACCATGGTTGAGCCCAATAGCAAACGTCGGGGATTGACCAGACATGGCCGCGCCTCCTCCCTTCCCCTTTTGCTGGAAAACAGATTCGACATCCTTTCCCTAGAAGATTTCCCCCACCTGGACGTTGATCTTCCTCCCATGGCCGCCCCTGTTCCTTCAGCAGCGGCCCAAACCCACAAGCCCTGGATTAAAACTACCTCAGGTGTGCCAAACTTTACACCAGCTCCAAAAAGAAGAGAGCGCAACCCCCCTCATTACCCTTGCACCGGCACCTCGCCACCACTGCAGCAAGAACCACGGCAAAACTATCCACCATTTCAGAAGCCACCGACAAAGTCCCCCCAGACGACGCTGGTAATTGTTGATTCAATAATGAGGAACATCAGAAGCAGGTACTGTGTTACAATTTTTTTTTTCCTGGGGCTAAAGTGTCAGACATTGAGGCTCTTACCCCTGACCTAATAAATGAATACCCCCACGCTAGAACTGTTATTGTGCATGTTGGATGCAACAACATCCCAGATGAAGTGTCTGAGATCTTAATGAGAGACTTCAGGAGCCTTCTGTCCACTCTTAAGAACTGTAGCAGATGTGTGTTTATTTCTGGACCACTTGCTCCTTTTAGAAGAGGTTGCAATTATTTTAGCAGAACTCTTAGCCTTAATACCTGGTTGTGTTCAACATGTCCTACTTTTAACATTGATTTTATAGACAATTTCAACCTGTTCTGGAACTGCCTATCATTTATGAGGCCAGATGGCATCCATCCAAATAGACTCGGTGCATGTGTTCTAAGGGACAATCTGTTTTATTCTATTCAGCATTTTTTAGTACAGTGACTGAAAGCTGGTGTGTTAATTCACCTCAAAGTGCCTGAGTCTGCCAACCAGCCCTTCTTTGCTTCCACTTCTCATATTAATCCGATTAATCCTCGCTGTTTCGATCAGTCTTCAATTCATAACCCCACAGAGATTGTGTCTGTCTCCTGTTACCCAAAGCATTATAGCCCAAGACAAATACAACATAACTTAATAAAGGTTAAAACCAATAATTTACCACAGTTAAATAAAATAATTAAATGTGGACTGATGAATATAAGATCTCTGTCAGATAAAGCAACCTAAATTAATGACATGATCATGGATTACAATATAATCCAATCCTATCCAATACAAATACTGTCAGACCATTGTCTGTTAACCTTTGATTTTACTATTTCTATTTGGCTCCTAAAGAAAAATATTATTCAGAATCAGAATCAGGTTTATTGCCATTGTTCATGTAGTACACAAACTAGGAATTTGTCTCGGTACAATGCTGCAACATTAAACATGATAAGATAAGAGAAATATCAGCTCTACTGAGCTGCACGGTGGCGCAGTGGTTTAGCACTGTGGCAGCACAGTTTTACCCTCGGCCGGGGGACCGCGGGGATCATGAGATCGTGGGTTCGATCCCAGCCCCCGACCAACAGTGAGCTGTGTGGAGTTTGCATGTTCTCCCCGTGTTGCGCGGGTTTACTCCGGGATTTCTCCGGTTTCCTCCCGCATACCAAAAACATGTAGGTTTAGGGCGCTCGCGCACGCAGCGACCAGCAGCCAGTGGCTTGTCACCAGACTGCAAACCAAGTCTACCTACGGGTACAAATAAGTAAAAAAAAAAAAAAAAAAAAAAAAAAAAAAAAAGCTCATTACAGTAGATGCCTCTCAGATGATGCTGTTACCAAATTTATGCAGATTGTTTCCTCTATGCCATGTGTCAACACGATGGATATAAGCTATAGACAGCTTGCTCCTTCTGTAATTGATAACATGGTGGATAGTGTTACAGCTTCTCTGCATCAGACTCTAGACTTGGTGGCCCCCTTAAAAAAGAAAAAGTCTAATCAGAGATTTCTAACTCCTTGGTTCAACACAGAAACTCGTAGCTTAAAACAGAAGACTCGTCAATTAGAAAGAAAATGGCGCTCCACTAATTTAGATGAAATCTATTTAGCTTGGAGAAATCATCTTTTAATTTATAAAAAAATCTCTTAGAAAAGCTAGAACGAGTTATTACTCTGCATTAATAGAAGAGAACAAGAATAATCCCAGGTTTCTTTTCAGCACTGTAGCCAGGTTGACAAAGAGTCAGGACTCTGTCAATCCTAGCATTCCCTTAGAGCTTACTAGTCAGGACTTTATGAACTTTTTCAATAATAAAATTTCATCCATTAGAGATAAAATCAATCAGATTCTTCCCACAGTTAACTTAAATACTGTAACTACTACAATTCCTGATGAGTTTACTCCAATCGACCTTTGTGAGTTAGACAAAATAGTTTCCTCATCCAAACTTTCAACTTGTCTTTTAGACCCTATTCCTACCAGGTTATTTAAAGAAGTCTTCCCACTTATTGGTAGCTTTATTCTTCATATTGTGGCGGACACACATACGTGACCTGCTTTTGGACTCACATTTTAGACCAGAACAAAGGCAGAGCTTCATTGGTGATTACAGGAAGCTGCAAGAGTGTTAGCTTTGGTATGCAAAGCTTGAGACTGTGGGGTATAATTAAAGGATTAAAGAGGGGATGCATTGTAGACAGTGGGGGTGATATCATGGAGAGAGGATGCATTGTTACTGTCATTATAATGCAATGTGGTCTGTGAGTCATGTGACTTGTGAACTGTAAGAGTCCTGGGATTTAAGGATGGGAGTTCCCTGTGTTGCCCTCTTTTTTCCTGCTTCGTGATGTTGGAGATGTGAATAAAGCTGACTCGAGAGAG
This sequence comes from Pholidichthys leucotaenia, assembly GCA_020510985.1. Lineage (NCBI taxonomy): Eukaryota > Metazoa > Chordata > Actinopteri > Cichliformes > Pholidichthyidae > Pholidichthys > Pholidichthys leucotaenia. The sequence goes on from CM035843.1 coordinate 92,225,907, forward strand.
AACTCTGTCTCGTCATTCTCACATTCCCACAATTTAATCAGTTCTTCATTAACTTTAGGCCATGTACCGCAGGCTTTTAAAACGGCTGTAATTAAACCCTTACTCAAAAAGCCAACGCTAGATCAAGGAGCTTTAGCTAACTATAGACCAATCTCTAATCTCCCTTTCATTTCAAAAATCTTAGAAAGAGTTGTTGCTACGCAATTATTTGACCACCTGCAGGGAAATGGTTTACTTGAAGAGTTTCAATCTGGGTTTAGAATCCATCATAGTAATGAAACAGCCTTAGTGAAGGTCACTAACGACCTCCTCATCGCATCTGATAATGTTCTGGTTTCTGTACTTGTCCTTTTAGACCTTAGTGCAGCTTTTGATACTATCGATCATAATATTCTACTTGATAGATTAGAACACTATGTTGGACTTAATGGAACTTCGTTGCAGTGGTTTAGATCTTATTTATCTGATAGGTTCCAGTTTGTTCATGTAAATAATAATTTTTCTTTCAACTCAAAGCTTAGTCATGGAGTTTCACAGGGATCTGTGCTAGGCCCTACTTTTTTTAGTTTATATATGCTTCCGTTAGGCAACATTATTAGAAAGCACTGTATACATTTTCATTGTTATGCAGATGACACACAATTATACCTGTCAATGAAGCCAGATGATAGTAATCAATTAGCCAAGTTAGAAGCCTGTCTTAAGGAAATCAAAGCTCGGATGACTTGTAATTTCCTGCTATTAAATTCAGATTGAAGTCATTCTTGTTGGTCCAAAAAACCTTAGAAATACCTTTCCAAATCAAACTTTCAGTTTGGATGCGGTTACTCTTTCTCTTAATAGCTCTGTGAGGAACCTTGGAATTATTTTTGATCAAGATCTGTCCTTCAAGTCACATATTAAATTTGTTTCTAAGACTGCCTTCTATCATTTGCGTAATATTGCCAAGATTAGGAGCATCTTGTCTCAGAGTGATGCTGAGAAACTGATCCACGCTTTTGTTAGCTCGAGATTAGATTATTGTAATTCTTTATTATCAGGCTGTCCTAAAACATCTTTAAAAAGTCTTCAGCTGATCCAAAATGCTGCAGCAAGAGTTTTAACAGGTACTAGAAAGAGAGATCATATCTCTCCGGTTCTGGCCTCCCTTCATTGGCTTCCCATAGAGTTTAGAATTAAGTTTAAAATCCTTCTTCTTACTTACAAAGCTCTAAACAATCAGGCTCCTTTTTATTTAAAAGATCTGATACTACCGTATTATCCTAACAGAGCACTACGCTCCCAAAATGCAGGATTACTTGTAATACCTAGAATCTCCAAAAATACAATGGGAGGCAGAGCCTTCAGTTATCAAGCTCCTCTCCTGTGGAACCAGCTGCCAATCTGGATTTGGGAGTCAGACTTGATCTCTGTTTTTAAGAATAGGGCTAAAACCTACCTTTTTGATATAGCCTACAATTAGGGAGGGATCATGTGTTTCTGAACCCTCCCTTAGTTATGCTGCTAATAGGTTTAGTCAGCCGGGGGACCTCCAGTAATGCACTGGGCCTCACTCCTTTCCTCACTCTCAATGAAATATTTTTTTTTGCTGGTCATTAACATTTGTTTGTTCTCTCCCATAGATTGAGTCCCCAACGTGCTGTTTGCTCTCTACATGTCTGTTCTTTTCATCTTCTCTATCCCCTCACCCCCCAGCCAGTCGCAGCAGATGACTGCCCCTCCCTGAGCCTGGTTCTGCTGGAGGTTTCTTCCTGTTAAAAGGGAGTTTTTCTTCTCCACCGTCGCCAAGTGCTTGCTCACAGGGGATCGCCTGATTGCTGGGGTTTTTCTGCAACTGTGGGGGTTCCCCCTACAGTTGATAGTGCTATGAGATGACTGTTGTTGTGAAATGGCGCTATATAAATAAAGTTGAATTGAATTGAATTGAATTGAATTGAATATAAATATACTCTGTCTCACAGAAACATGGTTATGCCCCGATGATTTTGTTAGTATCAATGAGGCCCCCCCGCCCCCCCCAGCTATAGTAATATTCATATTCCTAGAAACACTGGCCGAGGTGGTGGTGTTGGGGTAATATATGAATCCACATTACCAATGAACCCTCAGCCTAAACTAAACTCAAATTGTAACTCTTTTGAATGCTTAATTTTTAGCTTAGCACATCCATCCTGGAGGTCAGAGCAGCCTATTTTATTTACCACAGTATATCACCCTCCCAGTGCTTCTTTTGCTGAATTTATGTCTGACTGCTCTGAGCTCTTAATAACCTTAGTTCTTAGTTCAGACAAGATTATCATAGCTGGTGATTTTACTATTCATGTAGACGTTGATAATGATAGTCATAGTGTAGCATTTTTCTCCCTCTTAAATTCGACTGGTTTTTCTCAGTGTGTTAGTAAATCAATTCATCATCATAATTAATTGGTCCGTGTTGGAAATAACATCTCCAACTCTATCACGCTGAGCACCGGATCCCCTCAAGGCTGCGTACTCAGTCCACTGTTGTTTACACTTCTAACACATGACTGTGTATCCAGACACAAGGGGAACCAGATTATTAAGTTTGCAGACGACACCACAGTGGTGGGACTTATTCAGAGGGATGAGGAATCAATGTACAGGGAAGAAGTGAGAGACCTGCAGGGCTGGTGCAGGGAGAACAATCTGGTGCTCAACGTGGACAAAACGAAGGAGATGATTATCGACTTCCGGCAGTCACAGCCTGAACATGTCCCTCTCAGCATCAGCGGCCGTTTAGTGGAAAGAGTGGAGAACATCAAGTTCCTCGGAGTGCGGATCTCGCAGGACCTGACCTGGAGCAAGAATTCCTTGGGGATCAGGAAGCGGGCCCAGCAGAGACTGCACTTCTTGAGGAAACTCAAACAGGCCTCTCTCCCCATCTGCATCCTCAGGACCTTCTATAGAGGTGTGGTGGAGAGTGTGACATACTGCATTGCAACATGGTACTCCAGCTGCAGTATGTCAGACAAAAAAGCCCTGCAGAGGATAGTTAAGGGAGCTGAGAGGGTAATTGGAGTTTCCCTCCCCTCAGTCCAAGAACTTTTCCAGAACCGTTGTAGGAGCAGGGCACTGAACATTGTCAAGGATCATTCTCACCCTCTGCATAAACACTTTGAACTTCTGCCATCTGGCAAACGATTCCGGAGCATCAGAGGCAGAACCACCAGACTGATTAACAGCTTCCTCCCACAAGCTGTTAGGATGCTGAACAGTTGATCCGGAATCTCTCATACATACTACTGCACCTATGGACATTATGGATATTATTTGTACATTATAGTTCTGGTTAGTTTTCAAGTATGTCTCAGAGATGTGTGAATGGCTGTGTTGGGGTGGGGGGTGAGGGTGTGTGTGAGTGTGTCTTAAATTATGTTCTTTTTACTTATATGGATGCCGAGAGAAACGTAATTTCATCTTGCCTGCACTACAGTTGTATGTACAGCAATATGACAATAAAGGTTGATTTGATTTGACTTTGATTTTTAATCACACCCTTGACCTGGTCTTGGCCTACGGTGTAGAAATTGATGAGCTGCTTGTCATCCCTCAAAATCCTACACTGACTGACCACTATTTGATAACGTTCAAATTTGTGCTATCCGATTTCACAGCATCAAGCAGAAATATAGTTACCAGATACTTATCTGATAGTACCGTGGCTTGCTTTAAAGAATTAATCCCTTCATCACTTACTCTATTACCATGTCTCAATATAGCAGACAGCACTGACTACTTGAATCCATTAGAATTAGACCTTTTAGTTGGTAGTACTGCAGCCTCACTGCAGTCAACGCTTGCCTCCATAGCCCCTCTTTAAAAAGAAAACTATTAAAAATAATTCAATTCAGTTCAATTCAATTCAATTCAATTCAACTTTATTTATATAGCGCCATTTCACAACAACAGTCATCTCATAGCACTATCAACTGTAGGGGGAACCCCCACAGTTGCAGAAAGACCCCAGCAATCAGGCGATCCCCTGTGAGCAAGCACTTGGCGACGGTGGAGAGGAAAAACTCCCTTTTAACAGGAAGAAACCTCTAGCAGAACTAGGCTCAGGGAGGGGCAGTCATCTGCTGCGACTGGCTGGGGGGTGAGGGGATAGAGAAGATGAAAAGAACAGACATGTAGAGAGCAAACAGCACGATGGGGACTCAATCTATGGGAGAGAACGAACAAATGTTAATGACCAGCAAAAAAAAATATTTCATTGAGAGTGAGGAAAGGAGTGAGGCCCAGTGCATTACTGGAGGTCCCCCGGCTGACTAAACCTATTAGCAGCATAACTAAGGGAGGGTTCAGAAACACATGATCCCTCCCTAATTGTAGGCCATATCAAAAAGGTAGGTTTTAGCCCTATTCTTAAAAACAGAGATTGAGTCTGACTCCCGAATCCAGATTGGCAGCTGGTTCCACAGGAGAGGAGCTTGATAACTGAAGGCTCTGCCTCCCATTGTACTTTTGGAGATTCTAGGTATTACAAGTAATCCTGCATTTTGGGAGCGCAGTGCTCTGTTAGGATAATACAGTAGTATCAGATCTTTTAAATGAAAAGGAGCCTGATTGTTTAGAGCTTTGTAAGTAAGAAGAAGGATTTTAAACTTAATTCTAAACTCTATGGGAAGCCAATGAAGGGAGGCCAGAACCGGAGCAATATGCTCTCTCTTTCTAGTACCTGTTAAAACTCTTGCTGCAGCATTTTGGATCAGCTGAAGACTTTTTAAAGATGTTTTAGGACAGCCTGATAATAAAGAATTACAATAATCTAATCTCTAGCTAACAAAAGCGTGGATCAGTTTCTCAGCATCACTCTGAGACAAGATGCTCCTAATCTTGGCAATATTATGCAAATGATAGAAGGCAGTCTTAGAAACAAATTTAATATATGAATTGAAGGACAGATCTTGATCAAAAATAATTCCAAGGTTCCTCACAGAGCTATTAAGAGAAAGAGCAACTACATCCAAACTGAAAGTTTGATTTGGAAAGGTATTTCTAAGGTTTTTTGGACCAACAAGAATGACTTCAATCTGATTTTAATAGCAGGAAATTACAAGTCATCCGAGCTTTGATTTCCTTAAGACAGGCTTCTAACTTGGCTAATTGATTACTATCATCTGGCTTCATTGACAGGTATAATTGTGTGTCATCTGCATAACAATGAAAATGTATACAGTGCTTTCTAATAATGTTGCCTAACGGAAGCATATATAAACTAAAAAGAGTAGGGCCTAGCACAGATCCCTGTGGAACTCCATGACTAAGCTTTGAGTTGAAAGAAAACTCATTATTTACATGAACAAACTGGAACCTATCAGATAAATAAGATCTAAACCACTGCAATGAAGTTCCATTAAGTCCAACATAGTGTTCTAATCTATCAAGTAGAATATTATGATCGATAGTATCAAAAGCTGCACTAAGGTCTAAAAGGACAAGTACAGAAACCAGTCCATTATCAGATGCGATGAGGAGGTCGTTAGTGACCTTTGCTAAGGCTGTTTCAGTACTATGATGGATTCTAAACCCAGATTGAAACTCTTCAAGTAAACCATTTCCCTGCAGGTGGTCAAATAATTGCGTAGCAACAACTCTTTCTAAGATTTTTGAAATGAAAGGGAGATTAGAGATTGGTCTATAGTTAGCTAAAGCTCCTTGATCTAGCATTGGCTTTTTGAGTAAGGGTTTAATTACAGCCGTTTTAAAAGCCTGCGGTACATGGCCTAAAGTTAATGAAGAATTGATTATATGAAGAATAAAGCTACCAATAAGTGGGAAGACTTCTTTAAATAACCTGGTAGGAATAGGGTCTAAAAGACAAGTTGAAGGTTTGGATGAGGAAACTATTTTGTCTAACTCACAAAGGTCGACTGGAGTAAACTCATCAAGACAGACATCAATAGAAGGAGTTGTAGTAGTTACAGTATTTAAGTTAACTGTGGGAAGAATCTGATTGATTTTATCTCTAATGGATGAAATTTTATTATTGAAAAAGTTCATAAAGTCCTGACTAGTAAGCTCTAAGGGAATGCTAGGATTGACAGAGTCCTCTTTGTCAACCTGGCTACAGTGCTGAAAAGAAACCTGGGATTATTCTTGTTCTCTTCTATTAATGCAGAGTAATAACTCGTTCTAGCTTTTCTAAGAGCGGCTAAACATGTCATCACTGGTCAGATTGGGAAGGGGCCCAGAGAATACTACAGTGGCAGACATCGTTTTTGCAAAGTCACACACCGATTAACTAGCTCCAGGGTACAACTCCCACACCCATAAGATAAAACAGAAAGTTAGATCCTGTGAAAGGCTCTGGCGTGCAAATAAGACAGAAAAATCTCGTTCAGCTTTGAATGCCAGCCTTACCACCAAATCTTTCCATAGTGCTAGGCGACAGTACTATTCACCCTTGAAAGAAGAAAATAAAAACAACCATAGATTTCTCTTTAACACTGTGGCTCAGCTAACCAAGAGCCAAAATGCCATAGATCCCTACATCCCTCCAACTCTTAGTGCTGATGACCTTTTGAATTTTTTAATGATAAAATTGTCAGTATTAGGAATAATATTCCAAAAAATAGCCCCCCTAAAAATATCAATCCTCTCCCTAACACTGCTGTGCCCACAGGCTCAGAACTCCACTTTTCTAAATTTTCTTGTATTAATCATTCTGATCTAGCCCTAATAGTGTCAGCCTCTAAACCAACTACCTGTCTTTTAGACCCAATCCCTGCTAGACTAGTGAAGGAATTGCTATCTCTGATTAGTCCATCTCTTTTCAACATAATTAATATGTCCCTATTGACAGGACATTTACCACAGTCATTTAAAGTGGCAGTAATTAAACCTCTACTTAAAAAACCTTTGCTTGATTCTGGGATTTTGGCCAATTATAGACCAATATCTAACCTCCCCTACTTTTCTAATATCCTTGAAAAAGTAGTCGCCAATCAACTATGCACCTTTTTAGAAAAAAATTCTATATTTAAGAAATTTCAGTTAGGTTTTAGGAAACATCACAGCACAGAGACAGCCTTAGTGAAAGTTACTGATGACATCCTTATGGCACTTGACAAAGGACTTGTCTCTGTTCTTGTTTTATTGGACCTCAGCGCTGCCTTTGATACCATTGACCACCATATTCTGCTAGAGAGAATTGAACAGCAAATTGGCTTGAATGGAACAACGCTAAGATGGTTCCAGTCTTATCTATCAGACCGTTCCCAGTTTGTTCATGTGCATAACAAGTCCTCTACTCAAACCACGGTTAGCTATGGAGTTCCACAGGGATCAGTACGTGGACCAGTATTATTTACATTATACATGCTGCCTTTGGTTCCAAGTTGTCATAGCCAGGAGCGGCACTGGGGTTAAGCTCCCAGTGCTCATAAAATGCTCCTTATGGCGTGCGTCTCGAAAAGCCTCTGACAACTAAGTCCAACTCCTAGCCTGCCCGTGTGGTTTAGTCTCTAAGCCCGGCGGAACTGCTTTTACTAATAGGAGAAGGGGCGAGGGCGGATCTCTGGCGCCTTAAAACCAGATGCTTCGGGTAGATGGTGGCTCGTCAACCTGGGAAGGTAGCCCATCTAGGGGAAGGTAAACCCTTATTTCAAACCTTTGCTGCCTTGCGGCATACCCGGTCACGGGAAAGGCTTCGTGAGTCAACCCTGAGGAAAAATCCGGAGTCGGAGCCCCTAAGGCAGTTCTATGTTGTGCTCAACATCGTTCTGGCAGCTCCTGCAACGGCGCTGGTGCCAAACTGTAGCAGCCCTGCTGTTCCTTTGGATTCATCAGTGACGTGGAGAGGGGGGACATGCTGCATGGGCAACATCTTGTCCTCCATATCTTCCTGCCCAGGCTTGAATCCTACCAACGGCCAACGCTGGAAGGTAGAACACCGGATCACTGGAGAGGACACTCCAGCTTCGCCTTTGGCGTAGACAAAACACGGGGAATGACAGTTACCGGTTATAAGCCACCGCTCAATTGGCGTAGAGCACGGCACCAGGGGTTGTTCCCGACGGTGGGAGGGATCATCGGATCTCACTGGACAGCTACCGCCCACCTCAAGCTGGGCAGCTCCCAGCCAATAAGGTGTTGTCCCGCCACAGCTTGCTTTCCTCATTGGGTGCATGGGGATGAGGAGAAGTCCGAACAGCAGGCTGAGAACCTTCGCACCAGGCAAGACAATAAAACAAAAGAGACCAACTCTAAAACTGGGAACTTGGAACGTCTGCACTATGATGACAGGACTCGCTGCTAACCTCAAGGACATCAACGACACCAGGAAGACTGCCATCATCAATAATGAGCTGAAGAGACTGGGAGTGGATATCGCCACTCTCCAGGAAACACGGTTGGCTGACGCAGGCACACTGAGAGAGAAGGACTACACGTTCTACTGGCAGGGAAAGGGCAGTGACGAACACAGGGAACACAGAGTGGGCTTCGCAGTGAAGAACACCTTGCTGAAGATGGTGGAACCGGGCAGCACTGGCTCTGCACGACTCCTCACCCTCCGCCTGAACACCACTCAAGGCCCAGTCACCCTCGTCAGTGTGTATGCCCCAACACTGACAGCCACACCAGAGGCAAAAGACGAGTTCTACGAGAATCTCGCAACAACTGTCAGGATCATCCCCAACTCTGAACAACTCATTCTCCTTGGAGACTTCAATGCCAGAATGGGTGCTGACCACGACTCCTGGCCCTCCTGTCTTGGACCTTTTGGCGTGGGCAGAATGAACGACAACGGAGAGCGGCTGCTCGAGTTCTGCACATATCACAATCTGTGCATCACAAACTCGTTCTTCAAGACCAAGCCCCAACACAAGGTTTCCTGGCAACATCCGCGCTCAAAGCACTGGCACCAGCTGGACTTGATCCTGACCAGGCGCACCTCACTGAAGAACGTGCTAATCACCCGCTCGTTCCAGAGTGCAGATTGCGACACAGACCATTCATTGGTGTGTTGCAAGGTCAAGCTGCAGCTGAAGAAATTCCATCATGCTAGACAGCCTGGAAAGGCACGGATTGACACCAGCAAGATGGCTCAACAGGAACTTGTTGAGCAGTTTGCCTCCACCTTTGAGAAGGAACTTGGTTACTCAAGAAGGAGAATCTGCAAAGCAGAAGTGGGAAGAGCTGCGAAACACCATCCACCGCACAGCATTGGCTACCTTTGGGAGGAAGACCTCGAAGTCACAGGACTGGTTTGATGCCAAGTTGACCGAGATGACCCCCGTCATTGAAGCCAAGCGCTCAGCACTTGCTGAGTACAAGAAGTACCCAAACGAGAAGAATCTCCAGATTCTCAGGGCTGCGAGAAGCAAAGTTCAGCAGACTGCTCGGCGCTGTGCCAACGAGTACTGGACTCAGCTCAGCCAAGACATTCAAACCGCTGCCATAACAGGGAACATCCGTGGTATGTACGATGGCATCAAGAAAGCACTTGGTCCGGCTCAGAGCAAGACGGCCCCCCTCAAATCCTCCACTGGGGAGATGATCACAGAAAAGAACAAGCAGATGGAGAGATGGGTGGGACACTACTCCGACCTCTACTCCAGACAGAACACCGTGACACCGTCAGCCCTTGATGCCATCAACTGCCTGCCATCCATGGACGAACTTGACGCCGAGCCAACCATCGACGAACTCAGCAAGGCCATTGATAGCTTGGCCGCTGGCAAGGCACCCGGCAACGACGGCATACCCCCTGACCTGATCAAGCACTGCAAGACCGCCCTACTGCTGCCATTGCATGACGTCCTCTGCCAGTGTTGGAAGGAAGGTGCCGTACCACAGGACATGAGGGACGCCAAGATCATCACCCTCTACAAAAACAAAGGGGAGAGAAGCGACTGCAACAACTACAGGGGCATCTCCCTCCTCAGCGTTGTTGGCAAAGTCTACGCACGAGTTGTTCTCGTTCGTCTACAGAAGCTTGCCGAACGTGTCTACCCCGAGTCTCAGTGTGGCTTCCACGCTTAGCGATGGATGTTAGACATGATATTCTCCATCCGCCAACTCCAGGAGAAATGTAGAGAACAGAACATGCCCCTGTACGTCGCCTTCATCGACCTCACCAAAGCGTTCGATCTGGTCAGCAGAGAGGGCCTTTTCAAGATCCTGCCAAAGATAGGATGCCCACCAAAGTTGCAAAGCCTCATCGAATCATTTCACACCAACATGCAGGGGATAGTGCAGCACGATGGCAACATCTCAGAGCCATTCAACATACGCAGCGGAGTGAAACAGGGCTGTGTACTTGCGCCAACCCTCTTTGGGATTTTCTTTGCTATGCTCCTGATGCATGCCTTCAGCACAGCAACAGAGGGAATCTACCTGCACACAAGATCTGACGGCAGACTTTTCAACCTCACCCGCCTGAAAGCCAGAACCAAAGTACGCAAGGATCTAATCAGAGACATGCTGTTCGCAGACGACGCTGCAGTCGCAACCCACACACAGCAGGAGCTTCAGACCCTTATGGACCGCTTCTCCCAGGCATGCAAGGACTTCGGGCTTACCATCAGCCTGAAGAAGACTAACGTCTTGGCACAAGGCATGGAAGCACCACCAACCATCACCATCGACGACTACGAGCTGGAGGTCGTGAATCAGTTCACGTACCTGGGGTCCACGATCAGCAACAACCTCTCCCTTGATACAGAGATCAACAAGAGAATTGGAAAATCAGCCTTCACACTCGCTCGCCTCACCACACGAGTGTGGGAGAATCCCAAACTCTCTGTCAAGACGAAGATGGCAGTGTACAACGCCTGCATCATCAGCACACTGCTCTATGGGAGTGAGACGTGGACAACATACGCCCGGCAGGAAAAGAGACTGAACTCCTTCCACTTGTGCTGCAGTCGCCACATCCTGGACATATCCTGGTAGGACAAAGTGCCCAACACAGAAGTTCTGTCCCGCGCCGGCCTTCCCTCCATGTTCACTCTACTCAGGCAGCGCAGGCTCCGCTGGCTAGGCCACGTTCACTGTATGGAGGATGGCAGAATCCCCAAAGATGTCCTCTACGGAGAACTGGCAACTGGCAGGAGAGACGTTGGCCGCCCACAGCTGCGCTTTAGAGACGTCTGCAAGAGAGACATGAAGGCACTGGAGATCAACACAGAGCGCTGGGCGGACCTTGCAACGGACCGCTCCAAATGGAGAGGCACCCTGACCAGACAGCTCAAGGCGGGTGAAGAGAGACTGACTGCTGCAGCAGATGAAAAAAGGACCCGCAGGAAGAACCGCCACAGACCCAGCAGCACGGAGACCACCCACAAGTGCGACCTGTGTGACAGGGACTGCCATTCGCGCATCGGCCTGTTCAGCCACAGGCGGTGCTGTTCCAGCAGAGTAGACGTTTAGGATTCTCTTCCATGGTCATCATAGACCGACGGAGGCCGACGACGATACATGCTGCCTTTGGAAGACATTATGAGGAAGCATTCTATTCATTTTCATTGTTACGCTGACGACACTCAATTGTATTTATCCATCAATCCAGATGATTCCAGCCAGTTGGGTCCAGGAGTGTCTTAAGGATATCAAAACCTGGATGAACTACAACTTTCTATTGCTGAATACAGATAAAACTGAAGTCACTGTTCTTGGCCCCAAACATGCTAGAAGTACTCTTTTTAGCAAGATAACAACACTAGATGGCATTGCACTAGCTTCTACGTCTTCTGTTAGGAATCTTGGAGTTGTCTTTGACCAAGATGTGTCTTTCAACTCTCATATACAGCAAACCATTAAGACCGCCTTCTTCCATCTGCGTAATATTTCTAAAATTAGGTCCATCCTGTCTCATAAAGATGCAGAGAAACTTGTCCACGCCTTTATCACCTCTAGACTTGACTATTGTAACTCACTCTTATCAGGTTGCCCAAATAAGTCCATAAAGTTTCTCCAACTCATTCAGAATGCAGCTGCAAGTATCCTTATAAGAACAGGGAGAAGAGATCACATTACTCCAGTCTTAGCTTGTTTACATTGGCTCCCAATAAAATATAGAATTGAATTCAAAATATTGCTCTTAACCTATAAAGCTCTTAATGGTATGGCTCCTTCTTACTTGCAAGAACTCTTAGTTCCCTATCATCCAACCAGAGATCTGCGCTCCCAAAAATTCAAACTACTAGTGGTCCCCAAGGTTTCAAGAAGTAGATTGGGAGGTAGAGCTTTCAGCTATCAAGCTCCCTTCCTGTGAAACCATCTTCCCAGTTCAGTTCGGGAGGCGGACACTCTCTCTTTATTCAAGAGCAAGTTGAAATCTTTTCTTTTTGATAAGGCCTTTAGTTAGAAATGCTGCCCCTGCCGGGCCTTTGCTCGCATGTGCAGCCTGGCCAGGCTTGGTATTGGACTGTTTGGCTTTGAATGTTGTATTTGTGTGTTTGTTCTGAGTGTAGGTACTCAACCTAGCCGGTCAAGGCGGATGGCCGTCCTCTATGAGCTATGGTTCCGCCCGAGGTTTCTGCCCGTTAAAGCAAAGTTTTTCCTCACCTGTGTCACCGCAGTGCTTGCTCTTAGGGGTCTCTGCTGGGTTCTATAAACAAAAAGTGTGGCCTAAACCCACTCTTTTCTGTAAAGTGCCTTGAGATGACCTGTGTTGTGATTTGGTGCTGTATAAATAAATTGAAATTAAATTGAAATTGGGCGACGTGGTGGCGGAGTGGTTAGCACTGCGGCAGCACAGCAACTCATCCTTGGCCGGGCGATCCTGGGTTCGATCCCAGGCCTCGACCAACAGTGATCTTTGTGGAGTTTGCATGTTCTCCCCGTGTCTGCGTGGGTTTACTCCGGGATTTCTCCGGTTTCCTCCCACATGCCAAAAAAACAAAACAAACAAACATGCAAGTTAGGTTAATTGGCATCAAACTGGGGATTCTAAATTGTCCTTAGGTATGACTGTGAGAGTGAATGGTTGTCTGTCTCTCTGTGTTGGCCCTGTGATGGACTGGTGATCTGTCCAGGGTGTACCCTGCCTCTCGCCCAAAGATGCTGGGATAGGCTCCAGCCCCCCCATGACCCGAAAAGGATTAAGCGGAAGATGATGAATGAATAAATTGAAATTGAAATAATGTATGTGAACAACAGATGGTGTAATCCTGGGCACATCACAATTAAAGAACAACAACGCAGACATTGAGTTGCTAGCTGTTAGCATGCGGCCGGTTTATCTCCCTAGGGAATATTCACATGTGGTCTGCATCATTATTTTTGTAAATCCGTCTGCAAGCACTGGCGCAGTGCGTGACGTCATCCACTCAGTCACTAGCAGACTGCAAATGCAGCACCCAAATGCTCTCCTCTTCATCTCGGGTGATTTTAACCATACTTCACTGTCCTCCACGTTCTGCCCACGTTCACCCAGTATGTCACGTGCCACACAAGAGACAATAAAACACAGGACTTATTTTATGCAAATGCTAAGGAGGCGTACACCTCAGCGCCACTCTCCCCGCTCGGGAGATCCGATCACAACCTGGTTCACCTCCTGCCTGTGTACAAACCCCTCGTCGGCCTCCGTCGGTCTATGATGACCATGGAAGAGAATCCTAAACGTCTACTCTGCTGGAACAGCACCGCCTGTGGCTGAACAGGCCGATGCGCGAATGGCAGTCCCTGTCACACAGGTCGCACTTGTGGGTGGTCTCTGTGCTGGTGGGTCTGTGGCGGTTCTCCCTGCAGGTCCTTTTTTCATCTGCTGCAGCAGTCAGTCTCTCTTCACCCGCCTTGAGCTGTCTGGTCAGGGTGCCTCTCCATTTGGAGCGGTCCGTTGCAAGGTCCGCCCAGCGCTCTGTGTTGATCTCCAGGGCCTTCATGTCTCTCTTGCAGACGTCTCTAAAACGCAGCTGTGGGCGGCCAACGTCTCTCTTGCCAGTTGCCAGTTCTCAATAGAGGACGTCTTTGGGGGATTCTGCCATCCTCCATACGGTGAACGTGGCCTAGCCAGCGAAGCCTGCGCTGTCTGAGTAGAGTGAACATGGAGGGAAGGCCGGCGCGGGACAGAACTTCTGTGTTGGGCACTTTGTCCTGCCAGGATATGTCCAGGATGTGGCGAATGCAGCGCAAGTGGAAGGAGTTCAGTCTCTTTTCCTGCCGGGCGTATGTTGTCCACGTCTCACTCCCATAGAGCAGTGTGCTGATGACGCAGGTGTTGTACACTGCCATCTTCGTCTTGACAGAGAGTTTGGGATTCTCCCACACTCGTGTGGTGAGGCGAGCGAGTGTGAAGGCTGATTTTCCAATCCTCTTGTTGATCTCTGTATCAAGGGAGAGGTTGTTGCTGATCGTGGACCCCAGGTACGTGAACTGATTCACGACCTCCAGCTCGTAGTCGTCGATGGTGATGGTTGGTGGTGCTTCCGTGCCTTGCGCCAAGACGTTAGTCTTCTTCAGGCTGATGGTAAGCCCGAAGTCCTTGCATGCCTGGGAGAAGCGGTCCATAAGGGTCTGAAGCTCCTGCTGTGTGTGGGTTGCGACTGCAGCGTCGTCTGCGAACAGCATGTCTCTGATTAGATCCTTGCGTACTTTGGTTCTGGCTTTCAGGCGGGCGAGGTTGAAAAGCCTGCCATCAGATCTTGTGTGCAGGTAGATTCCCTCTGTTGCTGTGCTGAAGGCATGCCTCAGGAGCATAGCAAAGAAAATCCCAAAGAGGGTTGGCGCAAGTACGCAGCCCTGTTTCACTCTGCTGCGTATGTTGAAAGGCTCTGAGACGTTGCCATCGTGCTGCACTATCCCCTGCATGTTGGTGTGAAACGATTCAATGAGGCTTTGCAACTTTGGTGGGCATCCTATCTTTGGCAGGATCTTGAAAAGGCCCTCTCTGCTGACCAGATCGAACGCTTTGGTGAGGTCGATGAAGGCGACGTACAGAGGCATGTTCTGTTCTCTACATTTCTCCTGGAGTTGGCGGATGGAGAATATCATGTCTACCGTCGATCGCTCAGCGCAGAAGCCACACTGAGACTCGGGGTAGACACGTTCGGCAAGCTTCTGTAGATGAACGAGAACAACTCGTGCGTAGACTTTGCCAACAACGCTGAGGAGGGAGATGCCCCTGTAGTTGTTGCAGTCGCTTCTCTCCCCTTTGTTTTTGTAGAGGGTGATGATCTTGGCGTCCCTCATGTCCTGTGGTACGGCACCTTCCTTCCAACACTGGCAGAGGACGTCATGCAATGGCAGCAGTACGGCGGTCTTGCAGTGCTTGATCAGGTCGGGGGGTATGCCGTCGTTGCCGGGTGCCTTGCCAGCGGCCAAGCTATCAATGGCCTTGCTGAGTTCGTCGATGGTTGGCTCGGCGTCAAGTTCGTCCATGGATGGCAGGCAGTCGATGGCATCAAGGGCTGACGGTGTCACGGTGTTCTGTCTGGAGTAGAGGTCGGAGAAGTGTTCCACCCATCTCTCCATCTGCTTGTTCTTTTCTGTGATCATCTCCCCAGTGGAGGATTTGAGGGGGGCCGTCTTGCTCTGAGCCAGACCAAGTGCTTTCTTGATGCCATCGTACATACCACGGATGTTCCATGTTATGGCAGCGGTTTGAATGTCTTGGCTGAGCTGAGTCCAGTACTCGTTGGCACAGCGCCGAGCAGTCTGCTGAACTTTGCTTCTCGCAGCCCTGAGAATCTGGAGATTCTTCTCGTTTGGGTACTTCTTGTACTCAGCAAGTGCTGAGCACTTGGCTTCAATGACGGGGGTCATCTCGGTCAACTTGGCATCAAACCAGTCCTGTGACTTTGAGGTCTTCCTCCCAAAGGTAGCCAATGCTGTGCGGTGGATGGTGTTTCGCAGCTCTTCCCACTTCTGCTTTGCAGGTTCTCCTTCTTGTGGTACACCAAGTTCCTTCTCAAAGGTGGAGGCAAACTGCTCAACAAGTTCTGGTTGAGCCATCTTGCTAGTGTCAATCCGTGCCTTTCCAGGTTGTCTAGCACGATGGAATTTCTTCAGCTGCAGCTTGACCTTGCAACACACCAATGAATGGTCTGTGTCGCAATCTGCACTCTGGAACGAATGGGTGATTAGCACGTTCTTCAGTGAGGTGCACCTGGTCAGGATCAAGTCCAGCTGGTGCCAGTGCTTTGAGCGTGGATGTTGCCAGGAAACCTTGTGTTGGGGCTTGGTCTTGAAGAACGAGTTTGTGATGCACAGATCGTGATATGTGCAGAACTCGAGCAGCCGCTGTCCGTTGTCATTCATTCTGCCCACGCCAAAAGGTCCAAGACAGGAGGGCCAGGAGTCGTGGTCAGCACCCACTCTGGCATTGAAGTCTCCAAGGAGAATGAGTTGTTCAGAGTTGGGGACGATCCTGACAGTTGTTGCGAGATTCTCGTAGAACTCGTCTTTTGCCTCTGGTGTGGCTGTCAGTGTTGGGGCATACACACTGACGAGGGTGACTGGGCCTTGAGTGGTGTTCAGGCGGAGGGTGAGGAGTCGAGCAGAGCCAGTGCTGCTCGGTTCCACCATCTTCAGCAAGGTGTTCTTCACTGCGAAGCCCACTCTGTGTTCCCTGTGTTCGTCACTGCCCTTTCCCTGCCAGTAGAATGTGTAGTCCTTCTCTCTCAGTGTGCCTGCGTCAGCCAACCGTGTTTCCTGGAGAGTGGCGATATCCACTCCCAGTCTCTTCAGCTCATTATTGATGATGGCAGTCTTCCTGGTGTCGTTGATGTCCTTGAGGTTAGTAACGAGTCCTGTCATCATAGTGCGGACGTTCCAAGTTCCCAGTTTTAGAGTTGGTCTCTTTTGTTTTATTGTCTTGCCTGGTGCGAAAGTTCTCAGCCTGCTGTTCGGATTTCTCCTCATCCCCATGCACCCAATGAGGAAAGCAAGCTGTGGCGGGACATCACCTTATTGGCTGGGGGCTGCCCAGCTTGAGGCGGGCAGTAGCTGTCCAGTGAGATCCGATGATCCCTCCCACCGTCGGGAATAACCCCTGGCGCCGAGCTCTATGCCAATTGAGCGGTGGCTTATAACCGGTAACTGTCATTCCCCGTGTTTTGTCTACGCCAAAGGCGAAGCTGGAGTGTTCTCTCCAGTGATCCGGTGTTCTACCTTCCAGCGTTGGGCGTTGGTAGGATTCAAGCCTGGGCAGGAAGATATGGAGGATAAGATGTTGCCCATGCAGCATGTGCCCCCTCTCCACGTCACTGATGAATCCAAAGGAACAGCAGGGCTGCTACAGTTTGGCACCAGCGCCGTTGCAGGAGCTGCCAGAACGATGTTGAGCACAACATAGAACTGCCTTAGGGGCTCCGACTCCGGATTTTTCCTCAGGGTTGACTCCCAAAGCCTTTCCCATGACCGGGTATGCCGCAAGGCAGCGGAGGTTTGAAATCAGGGTTTACCTTCCCCTAGATGGGCTACCTTCCCAGGTTGACGGAGGTTTGAAATCAGGGTTTACCTTCCCCTAGATGGGCTACCTTCCCAGGTTGACGAGCCACCATCTACCCGAAGCATCTGGTTTTAAGGCGCCAGAGATCCGCCCTCGCCCCTTCTCCTATTAGTAAAAGCAGTTCCGCCGGGCTAAGAGACTAAACCACACGGGCAGGCTAGGAGTTGGACTTAGTTGTCAGAGGCTTTTCGAGACACACGCCATAAGGAGCATTTTATGAGCACTGGGAGCTTAACCCCAGTGCCGCTCCTGGCTATAACAACCTTGGAACCTGGTTCACCTCCTGTCTGTGTACAAACCCCTAGTACACAGATAACCTCCTATTACCCGCACAGTGAAAGTATGGTCTGAGGAGGCGATGGACGCTCTAAAGGACTGTTTTGAATCCATTGCATGGGAGCAGCTCTGCAATCCACATGGTGAGGACATCGACAGCCTCACACACACCATCAGAGACTACATCAACTTCTGTGTGGACAACTCCGTACCCACCAAGACCATATGGTGTTTCTCAAATAACAAACCCTGGGTCAACCCTGAGATAAAGTCTCTACTGAAAGAAAAGAAAAGGATTTTCAGGTCAGGGAACAGGGAGGAGCTGAAGTCCGTACAGAGGGAGCTAAGTAGGAAGATTAGAGAGGGTAAGGACAGCTACAGGAAGAAGATGGAGGAAAAGCTGCAATAGAGTGACATCAGCGGGGTCTGGAGAAGCCTCAAAACCATCTCTGGGCTCCAGAATACCTCCTCCCAGGCCACGGGGGGAGGGAGTGGGTGAACAACCTGAACCTGCTTTTTTTTAACAGGTTTGACCAACCGCCCTCCTCTCTGCCTGCCCACCAACGACTATTGCCTCTACCGTCATCTAGTCCTGCTGTCCACGGCCTCCCCCTAACATCCCCCACTCCCAGCACACAGCCCCCCTGCCCCAAGCTGACCCTCACTAAGACCCAGGTGAGGGCGGAGCTGAGGAAGATCAAGGCGAAGAAGGCCTTGGGTCTGGTCTGCATCAGCTCGAAGCTCCTCAAGTCCTGTGCAGACCAGCTGTATGGGATTGTGGAGCACATCTTCAACCTGATCCTGAAGCTGGGGAGGGTACCACAGCTGGGGAAAACATCCTATGTGGTACCTGTACCAAAGACCTCCCACAACCAAGGACCTGAGCAGTTACAGACCAATGGCCCTAACATCACTCCTGATGAAGACCCTGCAGAGGCTGCTTCTTGCCCACCTCCGCTCCCTGGTGGGACCAGTGATGGATCCACTCCAGTTTGCCTACCATCATGGCATTGGGGTGGAGGATGCAGTGATCTCCTCCTACACCATTCCCTGTCCCACCTGGAGAAGCCTGGGAGCACTGTGAGGATCATGTTCTTTGATTTCTCCAGTCTTTTCAACACCATCCAACCGGTGATTCTAAAGGACAAGCTACTGTGCACAGGGGTGGACGAGCACCTGTCATCGTGGATCCTGGACTACCTCAAAAAACGGCCACAGTTTGTGAGAACCCAGGATTGTGTGTCCGACACGATCATCTGCAGTACGGGGGCCCCCAGGGAACAGTTTTGGCTCCCTTCCTGTTCACCCTTAATACTGCAGACTTTTCACACAACACACCACACTGCCACCTACAGAAGTTCTCTGACAACTCTGTGATCATCGGCCTCATCTCTGATGGAGATGATGCGGGGTACAGAGGACTTATCTAGGACTTTGTGAACTGGTGCCATCGGATCTGCCTCCAGATCAATGCGAAGAAAACTAAGAAGAAACTATTGAATGCACAAAACGTGACAACATTGCACAATAAATGGTCCCCTCCATTATACAACTAGGCAATATCAATCATTACCGAGGGTGACAACATGACTGATTCAAATACGAAATATAATGCATGGGTACATATTCTGCGGGGTAACTTAATAGACTGTTATGCTGTGTATTCCATCTAGCTACAATGCTCCCGCACTGTGTATATATCTGCGTACATATGTATATTCACTTGTTCTTATTATCTTATCTTTTTAATTATTGTTCTGTGTGTTGCTATCCCTGTGCTGCTGCAATCCTGGAATTTCCCCATTGTGGAACTAATAAAGGCTTATCTTATCTTATCTAGTGCTTATTTTTGGGTTGAATAAATTATGTTAAACACTTGCTTTGCGATTGAGTCCTGTTATCTGCCCAGTCCGGGCACAACCCATGACAGTCTTTTTCTCATAAATTTGTAACTTTTTCCTCTTTCTTTTGTAACTTAGTCCTAAAAGACGACAAATAATATCAACACCAATCTCAATGAATTATGATTGTAAATTTAATAAAATGATCAAAGATGTAGTCATTTCTGGTGAGAATAAGTTGCTTTCATTCTTGATATGTCTTGTAAGTCATAAAAAAACATCTTACAGACATGTTAAGAAAAAAAAAATCAATTTTTGGTAGTGTCACTTTAAGTAATAGTACAATTTTTTTTTCGCAAAAATGTACTCAAGTAAGAATGAATAGTACACTGCAATATACTGAGAGGGATTAAAATAAAATGTAAAAGTAAAATGAAATAAAGAAAACCAACACAGTTGTGACACCAGAATAAGCAACTCTCTGATGCAACAAATGGTGGGTCTGTGATAGTGTATAACATCTTAAATGATATCTAATGTGCATTGCAGTCTATATTAAACTCCTTTCAAATTCTTTTTGCAAATGCCATCATTTGGCATCAGCAGTCTCCACGCTAATGTAATGTGTCTCTATCACCTGAGCTGAGAATCTGTTCATTCTTTTGATGCTCGACCATTAAACCTCCCACCTTCCATGGCAGCTGAGTTCTTTTGAAAATTACAGTCATCAAATAGAAATGCTCTTTCCACAACTGCTGTAAAAGCTTCCTCTCATAGTGGCAGCCACCCTTCTCCCGCCCAGGCCTTTCACTTGAGTTTTTTTCCTACATTCTTGGGGTTATTCAAATTAGATGACCTTTTAAGTACAATACACACTGTGCCAGTTTAGACAAAAGAGGTCACTCTGAAACAATGAACCTCATGTTGCAATATTCTATTAAATTTGTCTTAAATTGCCTCTTACTTTTCTGGTAAGACAAATAACTAGAAATGCACTCAGCAGAGATGCAGACCCATGCCATTTGCAGCCCTAGTTCCATACCACACATACTTTTGAAAATAAAGTGGGCTTAAATGGATTTTTACCTTTTATGACCCTATGACCTTGACGTTTGTCCTTTTAACCACAAAAGTATAGCCATAGGTACTAGTCCCAAGGTACACCTATGTACCAAATTTAGTCAACTCACCTTCATTATTTCTCAAGTTACAGTATGGCCAAAAAAGGGACTTTTTATGACCCTTTGACCTTGACCTTTGACCTTGTGATCCCAAAAACATAGCAGCACATACTTAGCCTGATGTTCACCCATACACCAAATTTATTGACCCGATCTTCATTCTTTACTTAAGTTACAGTCCAGACAGACAAATGGGCAAATGGGCACTCAGGACCAACTGGGCGAAAACCCAACTACCGTCATAGGCCAAGTCCATCAAACAGATTGCGAGAATATGGCATGGAATCTCAAGATGACAGATACTGATATGAAGACACGCATAACTGCGGCAAATGGTCTTCTCACTGGAGAAGCTCAGAAGTAAAAACCAATCAGAAATTTTGGAAGAAGAAAGAAACTCTTACTCTCAGTAGAGAAGATATAGAAGCTGTCAAACACCTCCTAGCGAAGATTCAAAACAGCAGATAAGCTAAAACGGCTGACATCCTAGCTATCGCAGCTGTGCCAACTCAGGATAAATGCTCTAAATCACGAAGAAAAGGCAAAAAGAAAACCTCTCCTACAAATGGAGAAGAACCAAAGGACCTAACACAGTCCAGTGCTGTTCTGACACCCCAACCACAAGCCAAAGACCACTCTTCTAAAAATGACATCTTGCAAATCCGTGTTGAACCACCGGTCCCACAATTTCTGTGCGATTTAAATGAGAGGGGGGTGGCGCAAAAATTCTATCTTCCACTGACCTTTGAAGATGTGATGTTTTAGGATGCTCTTTTAGACATCACCGCTGACATCACTCTTATGTCACACAATCGTTTTGACCAACTAACCACGCTAGCAAAGATTTAAAACTGGTACCTTGTTCGTTAGCTGTTCAACCATACGCACTCACTAACACGACTCTGTCCGGCGTGTCACTAATCAAAGTCTCCACTGGTCCCATGACCTTGATGCATCCGGTCTATGTGTCCAAACTTGACTCCATTCCATTGCTTGTTGGCAAAGACCTACTAAACCACTTTGAGCCACTGACTGACTACAAGAATCTCAAACTATGGGCTCAAACTCAACACCCTCACCCAATCGACCTTCGAAAGACAACTGAAAAAAACTGAATCACAGTGCTTTGTTCTTGATACTTCAGACACCCCGAGTCTCACGCAACTAGTACTGTTGGAACAACCAAACCCGATCGAAAGCGACCACAAAAACCAAGGTGGACACTATCCTCAAGAAGTCAAAGGTCACCTTCAAGCACAAGGTCAAGACAAGGAATCGAATAACCTTAGGAATTCAATGGCTGAGCAGAAAGCTCCACATGCCCCCCTTTTTTACCTTTGACTCAACGTTGGTGTCACCTTCTGAATCCCACCCACCCACCCCTCCGGCCTGCGTGGTCACAGGAGCCAAATTAACTGACTGCCCAGACCCTCCACAACCTAAAGGTTCTGCATCGGTGGACCCAACTTTTGCAAACACTAGATGCGCATCTACTCAAGCTCGTGACCCCGTGGTCCATAAAACCGTCAAACACCGGTCGGACCCGACCGTACACACACTACCTGCATCAAATCTCTATAACATACCGAGATTGAAAACAATTCCTACGACGCAGCCTTTTCTGCAGCTACGCAATGGCACTTGTATTCATGCTTCCGATGAACAATCACTGCCACCGCTCGTAGTTCCTCGAAACCAGAGGGGGGTGATGACTGGCAATGCCCATAACCTTCCAGCTGCAGAACACAGAGGCGTCAAAATGATGCACCACCCTCCTAAGGCCACATTTCAAAAACACTTGTACTGATCCGCCAAACAACACAAAGCATACAATGACCAAAGAGCCTCCCATGGCAATCCTCAATGGGGGGACAAGGTCTTCCACTACGCATTTGTACCACAAAGGCAACAAATCAATCTACAGGCAGGGAAAATCACTCCTAAATTCTTGCCCTGGTGGATGGATCCACATGTTGTCAACAACAAACTTTGGCCACTTATGTACCAAATCCAGGACCCCATTGTCAAATGGGACCATCACAATCAGAGTAAACTTTACCACAACCCCTTGGGACTTGTCGGGGACAACACCGTCACAGTAAGTCCATAAATAAGATTAAAATCAGGCCTGCATCCGATAAATAACTGTTAGCTAACTACTAGCCTCAGGTACACTCGGTTGCATTTCTCCAAACCAATCAGTTAACTGCATCAAAACTTCCAAAAGAAAAAAGGGTATATTAAAACCAAATTATCCCCCACGCTAATCTTAAAGGCCTCTGTAAAATTCTAATCAATTTCAATCAACTTACTATTCTCAAGTAGTACACACAAAACATCCAACACCATTAGCTTGAGCTAACAACATCAAAATTCCCTCTAAAGATGATAAAATATCTAAGATTTAGAGTTCAATCTCTAAAAGAAATTGTTCCACCTCTGAAAATAATTTTCATCTGCCACTCAGATGTCTAAAAAAACAAACAAAACAAAAACAAAAAAACCAACAGGAAGGTTGAGATTAAAATCACTCACTTCTATTTGTTTGCCGGGATGATGGTCTTCCTGTTTTTCAGTTTAGCTCTCTACCTAAAAATCACACCTATCGTCACCTTGTCAGAGCCAAGACAAAAAGCCAACAATCCTTAGGTGGATTTTCAGTAACAGCCTCATCACTAGGGCCTCTTGTTAGCCTTGACACACCCACTGTTAACCCAGTCAACACCACTACACTGAAATGCCAGGTAGTTGAACCACAAACCGTTACCAGAACTTTGCAAGATACTGTGTTGGTTTTGAATGTTTGCTCCGAAGCTTCAGTCAAACTCAACAAGGTCTTGAACTTTTTGCTCTTCGTGTTAAAGGTTGACTATGCTCACACACAGCTGGTGTATGTTACTCTCAGATGTAGCTAGAAACATTAGCTTTTCAGTTAACACTTTAGCGATGAGTTGGATTTCACCTTATCTTGCTCCTTTTTCAGTGGTCACAAATTTACTTTTCATTGCCATTCAAAGAACAATGATGACATTCCATGTTCGCACAGTTTTCCAGAACAAACGTCTCAAACACCCTATGACCCATACATCTGTGGAACCATGGTTTTTTCCAGCTAAACCAATCCAATTTGAACCTCCTTGACTTACCTCAATATTACTTAATTACTGAAACATTTACCACAAGTATGTGAAAAAACATACTTTTTATTTTTGTACTTTAGTACCCAGAATTTTTGAGTCTTTGCATGTATATATAGTATATTTTAGTAGATTTTAGACAATTTTACAATTTTATAGTTGTCCGTATTCAAATTATTTTTGAAAATTTTTAGAAGTTTGTTGTTTTTTTTTTACAGTAAACCAAACCCAAAGATCTATATTCAAGAATAGATACTGTTTACAAGCTTAGTGCTTATGGATATCAGAACCATTAGCTCAGCAGTTGAGTCAATGGTCTTCCATTGGAACCAGCTGTCAAGGATGTGTACCAAAGATGACGAAAGCTCACCAGTGATACAGAGGGGGGACATGTAATGTTAATCGCTGGGTTCCAATTTATAAAATCATTGTTTGCTGAGGAGAAATTGTTTCACCCAAAAGTCTGGTCATGAATTGCTTTTCTTTGCCCAAGACCAGAGCTGTGAAACTCTACCCATCAGCCATAAAAGTGGAAGTTGATCTCTCTTCAGGACCTGGAGTCATTTCCCCCTCAATCCATTTGCTAAAGGAATGCCCCAAATAACAGGTTTATGGCTGATGTTCCATAGACATGACTAGTAAGATTCCTGATTGAAACTCAAAAGTCCAACACTGTCCTCCATTGGATACCTCAGGAATAATTTTTTCTCTCTCTCTAAAGTTTTAAAGAATTTATGCTTTAATGGGCAGCATAGTACATACTTAAGGAGGATTACACGTTTCATATCAAATTCTCTCTCCTTTGTTCTCTGGGAGATAAACAAACGTCAGAACTTTGAACTGACCAATCAGCTTCCAAGTCTTCACACATTTCCTTTTTAGTCCGTTTACGACCTCTGCCAAACAAAGAAACTCGATGTAATTGGTCAGACTCAATTGTCATGAAATTCTTGTGCCATCCTGCCACACCCTGAGAAAATGTTCCTTTGTCTGCAGTCAGAACAGTTAGAATGTTGCAGCCTGGCCGGCAGGGTGCGACTCTTGGAAGGAGCATTTTCTGCTCTCTTTCCCCATTTTCTTCTAAAGAAGGCCCAGAGCCTAGCATGCTCTGTGTAAAATTCTTTCTTAAAATTCACTTTTTCCTACTTTTTTTTCCCTATTTTACCCCTTTTCCTTAAATTACCATGCTGAGAAGAGTTTGTTTGAATTTTACTAAGCTTAAATCAGCTTTGTCTGACCACAACACATCGGAAGAAACGGATTTGTGGTTTGTTTGGTTTTTCCAGTTTGATTTTCTGATTGGACTTTGAACAATAAACAAGTATCATCGGGAATTTGACCACCTGGCCAAATTCCCTTTGCTGTAGATAAAAAGGTGTCGGCCAGCCGAACGAGTACCCAGCTCACGTTTGCGATCTCCAAGAGATCTGACCTGTCTGCCAGTCTCTCTCAACAGAATCGACGGACATCTATCCGGATCAAGATTGGCACGTGGGGGGCTCTGCTACCACCGGGGATGCAATATGACTCTGCTGTGCTCAAGGTCTGTTGTCCAATTTAAACTTAACTCTTCAGAATATTCCTGATATAGGTTCTATAAACTTAATATTTTCAAACTCCTATCAGAACTTCAAATGCATTTCTTTTTTCATTAATCTCCGTTCCTTTTCAGAGTAACACCAATTTGCCTTTTTATAAAATAGTTAAATTATAATTTTCTTCATAAAATTGCATCCACTTTTCTTAAACAATGCTATTTTATGGTTTTTCATTTTCCATTACATTGCCAAGTTAAACTATGGTTTCTTTGGTTCCACAAATGTTTGATACACATGTTATGCTCAGTAATTCAATAATAGTCTATGGTGCTCATGATACATGTTGAATTCCTTGTCTTAAAGTCATCCGAATGTGTTAATCTGTTCTGAAATTTCTTATTAAGCTATTGAAAAGACATATGGGAGTTATTGTTTGCTTTCATGTCTATCTTCTTGATTAAAAGCAGACAAGAACTCACAGGTTGTTTTTTTTTAGATTGATTCATTATGAATGAATGAATGAATGAATGAATAAATGAATGAATGAACCTTTATTTCGGATAGATTAAAAGTAAAGATTAAAAAGAAACAGAATAATATAATAAAGGGGAAAAAATCCAACAAGGTCAAATTAAACAATAACTCCTCTGATTACACAGTTCAACGTAAGTTATCCGAAATGGGTGATGGCTGAAGCCGCAGCTTATATTGCCCACCCATATTCCATCTAAGAATTCAAAAGAAAAACAAAACAAGAGCGATTACAATTCGGAACAAAACTAAGACAAAATGTGACAAAAAAAACCCAAAAACTAAGCAACAACACAACACAGACTGGATATGATAATCCTTATGTGATTTTACATGTCATCTTGTATATATGTTTGGAGTATTTTTTCCTTTAGTTTTTGTTTAAATTGTCCAAGCGTTGTACATGATTTTAATTCAGGTCCAAAATTGTTCCATAATCTTACTCCTAGCACTGGAACACAGTGTTGCTTGGTGGTAGTTCTCACTGAAGGTTTTTGAAATATACATGTTCCTCTGAAATGGTATTGTTTCTCCCTTATTTGGAACAACTTTTGGATATTTGCGGGCAGTGATAGATTCTTCACTTTAAACATTATTACTGCAGTTTTAAAGTCAACCAGATCTTTCAACTTGAGAGCTTTTAATTTAAGAAAAAGTGGGTTTGTTGGTTCCCTGTGAGCAGCTTTATTTATTATTCTAATAGCTCTCTTCTGAAGCATAAAGACTGGATATATGTTTGTTTTATATGTATTTCCCCATACTTCAGTACAATATGTCATGTATGGGAGTATTAATGAATGATACAAGGTATACTGTATAGTGTGGGTTGATTCAGCAAATATTTCACTCTGTGTAGTATTGCGATTGATTTAGATATTTTACCTTTAATATAATTAATATGTGACTTCCAACACAGTTTATTATCAATTATTACTCCAAGAAATTTAGTTTCAGATACCCTTTCAACCTCTACACCATTTACACTGAGTTTAGGTACTAAGTTGTTGTGATGGTTGTTAAAAACTATAAATTTTGTCTTACTTAAATTGAGCGTTAATTTGTTTGAATCAAAACCACAGTTTAAGCTTTCCTAATTCCTTTCTGAGTGTATCCAAAAGTTGTTCAAAATTGCTTCCACTGCATAATAGACTAGTGTCATTGGCAAACAATATTAAATCCATTTTTTTTTCGAGACTTTACATGTATCATTTATGTACAAATTGAATAACAATGGCCCCAAAACTGAACCCTGTGGGACTCCACAAGTAACCTTCAGTAACTGTGAGTTTTTGTTACCAACACATACATACTGATATCTATTCTTTAAGTAACTACTTAACCAGGACAGTGCTACCCCCCTAATACCACAATTTTGTAGTTTCTTTAATAATAAATTGTGATCCACTGTATCAAATGCTTTTTTAAGATCCAGGAATACCCCAACTGAATACTCTTTATTTTCAACGGCAGTTGATATTTTTTCTATAAATTCCATTAGAGCAAATGCAGTTGTCCTCTTGTGTCTGAACTCATATTGCTGCTCACACAGTAAATTATTCTTCATTATGAAGTTATCAATTCTCTCACAGAATATTTTTTCAAGTATCTTGGAAAATTGTGGCAATAGTGAAATTGGTCTATAGTTTGAAAGTTCCCCTCTGTCACCCGTCTTGTATATCGGAATTACTTTAGCTATTTTCATTGCATTGGGAAATATACCTGTTTGGAGAGACAGGCTACAAATATACGTCAGTGGTTTCACTAAGCATTCAATAATAGTTTTGACTAAGAGCATGTCAATACCATCACAGTCCGTAGATGTCTTACTTTTAAACGATTTAACAATTTCAATGACCTCTCTCTCGTCTGTGTTCTTTATGAAAATGGAATCTTTTATAGCAGTGTTTTTGCTTATTGTATCACTCGTAGTTGCCGTAATGGGTATTACTCGAGCCAAATTAGGACCAATGTTAACAAAAAAGTTATTAAATTCATCTGCAGGTGAAGCTCCATTCACACTCTGAGTCGTTGTATTATTTTTTGAAAAACTGGTTGGGTAGCTTGTATTTTTGTTTTTATTTCCAAGAATATTGTTAAGTATTGTCCATGTATTTTTAATATTGTCTCTGTTTTTCTCCAGTTCTTTACTGTAATAGTCTCTTTTACTACATCTCATTATGTATGTTAACTTATTTTTTGTATGTTTTATACCTCTGCTCTGCTTCTTTTGTCCTTTTCCTTAGAAAAGCTTTATATAATAAATTTTTCTTTTTACACGCCTTTTGTAATCCTTTTGTTAACCATGGCTTATCGACAAATTTATGTTTAAGCTTTTTCTTTACTAATGGACAATTTTTTTCATAAAGAGTGGTTACAATGTTCATAAATGTGTCATAGGCTTCATTTACATCTGATACATAGACTTTTGTCCAGTCCTGCTTCAGCAAGTCTTCTTTAAAAGAACTGATTGCATTTTGTGATTTGTATCTGAACGATTTTAAAATTTTTTCTGTATTGGCCTCCGTGTGGCCATGGATAAGTGCAAAGGTTGGCAAATGGTCACTTATATCATTTATCAGTAATCCACTTTCTATTTTCTTATCAATAATATTAACAAACAGGTTGTCAATAAGTGTAGCAGTGTGAACTGTGATTCTACTGGGATGTATTATTGTGGGATATAGACTCATACTGTACATAGAATTCATGAACTCTGTAATTACATTTTGTTGATATGGATTTAGTAAATCAATATTGAAATCTCCACAAATTACTACTATTTTCTTACTAGTAATATTATTGTAGAGCTCGACTAATTTATCTCTGAATGTCTCAATGCAAGTTCCCGGCATTCTATATATACAACTTATAATTAGATTTTTTGTTTTATCTTGGTCAATCTCAACAGTAACACATTCTAAAATCCCTGGTAGTGCAAAGGACATTTCATTTACAAGTTTACACCTATACAGGTCATCAATATACAGTGCAACACCACCACCCTTTTTTTGAGATCTGTTAATATGAAACATCTGATATCTCTCTATTGCCATCAGGGGAGCCTGCTCTTCATTAAGCCAAGTTTCAGAGACTGCGATAGCTGTAAATTTTCTGTCGAGCTGTTTTAAATAGTCCTGAATCTGTGGAAAGTTTTTGTTAAGACTTCAGCTGTTGAAGTGTATTATTGATAGTTTACCATCTAGATACACTTGACTTTTGAATTGCTTTTCAGTGTAATATTCACAATGATTATGAATATTATTGAAAAAGTGGTTATCAGGATCAATATCATTCTCCATCTCTTGTAGTTTATGTTCAGCATTATGGCATATTTTCAGAGTTTGAATTTCCTCACTCTGTGTCAAATGACTTCCTCCAACTGGGGATAATTGATGTCTACTCAAGCCAGTCATGAGTTTTTTTGTTTGTTTTGTTTAGTTTTTTTTTTAAAGTACATTGACATGATGTCACAGAAGAATTATTCTTGCCGTGTGTGTGGATATGGATTATCATAGTCTCTTAATTTTCTTAATCAGTGTTTATCTATATTTATTTAAGTCAGTAATCTCTCTGATCATTATACTCTTTGCTTCCTCAGGTGTTCCATTTAGTTTGATCCAAACTCTACAATTTCTTGTCCATGTTGCCTGTATCTTATTTTGTCTTTTCAGCATCCGTGATTGCCGTGCTATTTCAGCATTAGTTTTTGTTAGATGTTCATTTAGGTAAACTTGTGTTCCCCGTAGCTTTCTGGCCTGCCTCAGTATGTCATTCTTTACCCTTCTGTTCACAAAGCGCATCACAATTGGTTTCTTTGTTTTATTATCTTTTCTGGGTAAAGCATGACAGG
This sequence comes from Pholidichthys leucotaenia, assembly GCA_020510985.1. Lineage (NCBI taxonomy): Eukaryota > Metazoa > Chordata > Actinopteri > Cichliformes > Pholidichthyidae > Pholidichthys > Pholidichthys leucotaenia. Next base: position 92,255,683 of record CM035843.1, read on the forward strand.
CTGAAATTGCATTTGCTTCGACCTTTATATTTCTACTATCAAGGAACTGAAGCACCTGGTTTTCTAGGGAGACTGATTCACTTGTGGGAGCCTCCTCACCTCTCAGTCCTGCTGTAGCATGAGCATATGATTGATATTTAATGTCTAGTCCACTTATAATTAGGTCATCCATACGAGAATTTTATTCAAGATCCTCGACGCGTCGCTCCAAGTCTGCAATTTTTTTTGTCTTTTTCATTTATTGTTAATTTTAATTCTCGGACTTCTTCCACTAGCCCTATTATTTTAGCCTGCTGACTAGCCACTTTGGTCAGTTCTTCTGACAAGAAGTTCAGAGATTTTTTAATCTCTTCCATTTCCTCCTCTTTGGTGGCATTTTTACTGACCTGTGGATAGTAAAACAATCTCTGCTGGTGTCGCCGGTATCCGATCCGACCGACCTTGAATCCAGCTGGGCCTCAGCTAGCCCCCTCTGCTGCTAGTCCCGCTGCTTACCGCCACTGTAACCGAGCTCCTGTCCAGCCGGGGTACCGGCAGCTCCTCCACCGAGTCCCGTCGCTGTAGCCAAGCTCCGATCCTGCTTCTGTCCAGCTGGGGTCCCGGTAGATCCTCCGTTGAGCCCCGCCACCTACCGCCGTCTACCTCAGTAGTTCCTCCGCCGAGCCCCGCCACTGCAACTGGGCTCCGACTCCGGCTGGGGCCCCGGTGGTCCTCCACTGGTCCCCGTCTCCCACCACTGCTGCACTTGAACTCCGATCCGGCTCCCATCCAACTGCTGCCTCGGCTTGTTCCTTCTGCAAGCCCCTATCACCAGGTACAGAGTCGCTTCTCCATGTCGGTGCTAGGTGCTACGGCTAGCTATCAGCTATAATCAGCTATAGCTGATTTCACTAACTTGAAAACTAGTTAGAAATATTGTTTATATTATAATAATGTGGAGGTAAAAAATAAGTGCAGGCGGTCACGGCGAGCTGAAGGTTTAAGAATTTTATTCCTCCATCATCATGAGACACACCGCTGCACCATGTGCTGGTGTGTGCACTGTTGTCAGTATTATTGGTACAAATGCAGAATTATTAATAAAATTGTCCATTCTTTTGGACTGGTGCCCCATGAGCTTATGTGTTGGTAATGAAAAGAAATCTCCATTCCTACTCACATTCATATTTACATTAATACTTGTACCAACAATAAAACATCTATAAAACCCACTACACTTCTAATATACTATAATATGTGAGAATTGTAATACTATGTTGCATTCCTTAATTTCTACAGTGAGGAACTTTTTGAAAAGAATCCCTCTGTGATCTGGAAGTGCCGCCTTTGTAAACATCTGTTTACAACTAAACAGACAAGCTAGAGTTGGACTTATTGTCTTGATTAGCCAACCATAATACCTTTGTGGTGATGGACTCTTTATTTCATCTGAAAATGCCAAGAAAACATGAGTGAAGTGCATGGAAACTAACAGTGTGCCAAAGATAAATTGCTAACAAGCTAACTAACCATCAGTACAAATCATACGATCCACAAACCCTATTCAACAGGAGACCGGTATGTGCTGTATATAAACACTGACTTCTGCATTGGACAGTATTTAATCTGGTTACGTGTGTGAAGTGACAATATGCCTATTCTTTTCTATACTCTGCTCATTGAGGTGCTTTGCAACAGTTAACTGGGTACATTCTGAAGGGATTATTTTTCTCAATCAAAGTAACTGGAGTAGTAGCTCAGTTGGTAGAACATCCGCCCCACACCCGGGAGGCCGGGGTTCAAATCCCAGCCGGGTCATACCGAAGACCATATAAAAGTGGAACTTCCTGCCATCCAGCTTGGTGCTCATCAATAATGGAACGGAGGAGGGAAATTTGTGGCGGTGCCTTGCATGGCAGCGACCCCTCTGACTCTATATATGTGTGATTAACATTGTAGACAAGAGAAACATAATTTTGTTCTGCTGTATGGATAAGATAAGCCTTTATTAGTCCCACAATGGGGAAATTCCAGGATTGCAACAGCACAGCGATAGCAACACTCAGAGCAATAATTAAGAAGATACGAAAAATATAAATAAGAGCAGTGGATATACATACGTACACATAAATATACAGTATATACAAAGTAAATTTAACTTAACTTTAATTTTTTTTTTATTAATAAACAGCATAACCGTCTACGTTATCCTACATAGTATGAATATGTACCCATACATATTGTCACCCTCCGTAGCGACTGATATTGTCCTAGTTGTATACTGGAGGGGACCATTTGTGTAAGTCTGTTGCGTCTTTTGCATTCAATACTATTAGGTCGTCACGTTTTTTTGCTATCTCTGCGAGCAGCCCTGCTTAGGTTATACAGTCTGACAGCCATAGGTACGAAGGACCTGCGAAACCTCTCGGTTGCGCACCTAGGATGATGTAGTTTATTGCTAAATGAGCTCCTCAGTGCGTTCAATATGTCCTGCATAGGGTGGGACTCGGACTCCAGCAGAGATGACAGTTTAGCCACCATCCTTTTCTCTCCTATCTCCTCCACTGGGTCAAGGCATTGCCCCAGGACAGATCTAGCTTTCTTGATCAGTTTGTTCAGTCTCTTCCTATCGGCTGCTGTAATGCCACTGCCCCAGCAGACCACAACAAAATGATGCCACCATCGTGTCATAGAATGTCTTCAGCAGCGCCCCTTCTACACCAAAAGACCTGAGTCTCCTCAGTAGGAACAGCCTGCGCTGTCCCTTCTTGTAGAGTGCGTCGGTATTGTGTGACCAGTCTAGTTTATTGTTCAGATGAACACCAAGGTACTTGTAGGATGTCACCATCTCGATGTCTGTTCCCTTTATGTTTACTGGTGCTGTGAGGGGTTGTCCTTGTCTCCTTGCGGCAGTCCACCACCAGCTCCTTAGTTTTCCTCGCGTTGATCTGGAGGCAGTTCCGATGGCACCAGTCCACAAAGTCCTGGATAAGTCCTCTGTACTCAGCTTCATCTCCGTTGGAAATGAGGCCAACGATCGCAGAGTTGTCAGAGAACTTCTGTAGATGGCAGTGTGTTGTGTTGTGTAAGAAGTTCGCAGTATAAAGGGTGAACAGGAAGGGAGCCAAAACCGTTCCCTGGGGGGCCCCCGTGCTACCGATGATCGTGTCAGACACACAATCTCGGATTCTCACAAACTGTGGCCGGTTAGTGAGGTAGTCCAGGATCCATGATGACAGGTGCTGGTCCACCCCTGGGCACAGCAGCTTGTCAATTCAATTCAATTCAATTCAACTTTATTTATATAGCGCCATTTCACAACAACAGTCATCTCATAGCACTATCAACTGTAGGGGGGAACCCCCACAGTTGCAGAAAGACCCCAGCAATCAGGCGATCCCCTGTGAGCAAGCACTTGGCGACAGTGGAGAGGAAAAACTCCCTTTTAACAGGAAGAAACCTCCAGCAGAACCAGGCTCAGGGAGGGGCAGTCATCTGCTGCGACTGGCTGGGGGGTGAGGGGATAGAGAAGAAGAAAAGAACAGACATGTAGAGAGCAAACAGCACGATGGGGACTCAATCTATGGGAGAGAACAAATGTTAATGAACAGCAAAAAAAAAAAATATTTAATTGAGAGTGAGAAAAGGAGTGAGGCCCAGTGCATTACTGGAGGTCCCCCAGCTGACTAAACCTATTAGCAGCATAACTAAGGGAGGGTTCAGAAACACATGATCCCTTCCTAATTGTAGGCTATATCAAAAAGGTAGGTTTTAGCCCTATTCTTAAAAACAGAGATCAAGTCTGACTCCCGAATCCAGATTGGCAGCTGATTCCACAGGAGAGGAGCTTGATAACTGAAGGCTCTGCCTCCCATTGTACTTTTGGAGATTCTAGGTATTACAAGTAATCCTGCATTTTGGGAGCGTAGTGCTCTGTTAGGATAATACGGTAGTATCAGATCTTTTAAATAAAAAGGAGCCTGATTGTTTAGAACTTTGTAAGTAAGAAGAAGGATTTTAAACTTAATTCTAAACTCTATGGGAAGCCAATGAAGGGAGGCCAGAACCGGAGAGATATGATCTCTCTTTCTAGTACCTGTTAAAACTCTTGCTGCAGCATTTTGGATCAGCTGAAGACTTTTTAAAGATGTTTTAGGACAGCCTGATAATAAAGAATTACAATAATCTAATCTCGAGCTAACAAAAGCGTGGATCAGTTTCTCAGCATCACTCTGAGACAAGATGCTCCTAATCTTGGCAATATTACGTAAATGATAATTAAGGATGATTGTCCTTCAGGATCATCGGTTGAATGTTGTTGAAAGCACTGGAGAAGTCAAAGAACATGTTCCTCACCGCATTCCCAGGCTTCTCCAGGTGGGACAGAGAATGGTGAAGGAGGAAGATCACTGCATCCTCCACCCCAATGCCATGCTGGTAGGCGAACTGAAGTGGATCCATCGCTGGTCCCACCAGGGGGCGGAGGTGAGCAGTCTCTCCAGGGTCTTCATCATGTGATGATGGATTTGAATGACAATAAAGATGGCTTATCCTTACAAATGGTTAAACAAACAAAAATTATAATATTTCATTTTGCAACTGTTGTATGAAAGCAATACTACACTTGAGGTCATGTGGTATCATGAATATATCACAGCACTGATGTCTTTGGCCTGACACGACCAAATCGCCGCAGTTCACTGATACCTGTAACCTTCATTGACACCCGACTCCCTCTCATGTGATAGTGCTTAATTATAACATCTAATGACAACAAAAAGTCATCTTAAAGTGCTAGATACATAAGGCTTGAATCTCATCTTTTATTATAGAAGAAAATGTAATGCTACAGTGGTGTGAAAAAGTGTTTGCCTCCTTCCCGTTTTCTCATTTTTTTGTGTTTGTCACACTTAAATGTTTCAGATCATCAAACAAATTCAAATATTCAACAAAGATAAAACAAGTAAACACAAAATGCAATTTTTACATCAAGGTGTTTATTATTAAGGGTAAAAAAATTCCAAACCTACATGGCTCTGTGTGAAAAAGTGATTGCCCCCCCCGTTAAAACATAAATTAACTGTGGTTTATCACATCTTTGGAAAGCTGAGCTCTATTTCTCTAGCCACATCCAGCCCTGATTACTGCCACACCTGTTCTCAATCAAGAAATCACTTAAATAGGACCTGCCTAACAAAGTCAAGTAAACCGACCATCCATCCATCCATCCTTCCTTCCATCCATCTATCCATCCATCCATCCATCCATCCATCCATCCATCTTCTACCACTTTTCCGGAGGTCCAGGTCGCGGAGGCAGCAGTTCAAGCAGAGAAGCCCAGACTTCCTTCTCCCCAGCCACCTGCTCCAGCCCTTCAGAGAGGATACCAAGGCGTTCCCAGACCAGCTGGGAGGCATAGTCTCTCCACCGAGTCCTGGGTCTGCCCTGGGGTCTCCTCCCAGTGGGACGTGCCCGAAACACCTCAAGTGGGAGGCGTCCAGGAGGCATCCTAATCAGATGCCCATACCACCTCAACTGACTACTTTCAATTTGGAGGAGCAGCGGTTCTACTCTAAGCCTCTCCCGGATGACTGAGATCCTCACCCTATCTCTGAGGGTGAGTCCAGCAATCCTACGGAGAAAGCTCATTTCAGCCGCTTGTATCCGCGATCTCGTTCTTTCGGTCATTACCCAAAGCTTGTGACCACAGGTGAGAGTAGGGACGTAGATTGACTGGTAAATCGACAGCTTTGCCCTAGAACTCAGCTCCCTCCTCACCACAACAGACCAGCACAATGTCTGCATCACTGCAGACGCTGTTCCGACCCATCTGTCAATCTCTCGCTTCATTCTACCCTCACTTGTGAATAAGACCCCAAGATACTTAAACTCTTCCACTTGGGGCAGGAGCCTGTCCCCAACCCGGAGAGGACAATCCACCTTTTTCCAGCTGAGGACCATGGACTCGTACCTGGAGGTGCTGATTCTTATCCCAGCTGCTTCACACTCAGCGGCAAACGTCCCAGCAAGAACTGTAGGTCATTGCTGGATGAAGCCAACAGGACAACGTCATCTGCAAACAACAGAGATGAGATCCTGTGGTCACCAAGCATGACACCCTCCATTCCCTGGCTGCGCCTAGAAATCCTGTCCATAAAAATTATGAACAGGATCGGTGACAAAGGGCAGCCCTGGCAGTCAATGAGTCCGACTGAGCATTGGCGATATGACCCAAACTCTCACAACAGTCGTACAGAGACCAAATAGCTCATAACAACAAGCCGGATACCCCATACTCCCGAAGCACCCTCCACAAAAAACCATGAGGGACGCGGTCAAATGCCTTCTCCAAGTCCACAAAACACATGTAAACTGGTTGGGCAAACTCCCACGAACCCGAGAGAATTCTCGAGAGGGTAAAGAGCTGGTCCGATGTGCCACGGCCAGGACGAAAACCACATTACTCCTCCTGAATCCAAGGTTTGACCAATGGCCGGACTCTCCTCTCCAGTGTGATCCCTCTAAAGTTGGAGCACACCCTCCGGTCCCCTTTTTTGAAGAGAGGAACCACCACTCCGGTTTGCCATGCCAAAGGCACTGCCTCCGACCTCCACGCAATGTTGCAGAGGTGCGTTAACCAAGACAGCCCTACAACATCCAGGGCCATGAGGTACTCAGGGCGAATCTCATCCACCCCCGGGGCCCGGCCACCAAAGAGATTTTTAACCACCTTGGTGACCTCAGCCCCTGTGATAGGCGAGTCATCCCCCTCATCCACAAGCCCTGCTTCCTCTGTGGAAGGCGTATCAGTGGGATTGAGGAGATCCCCAAAGTATTCCTTCCACCACCCAATGATATTCCCAGTCGAAGTCAACAGCGCCCCATCCGCACCATACACAGTGTGGACAGGGAGCTGCTTCCCCCTCCTGAGCCGCTGGACAGTTTGCCAGAATCTCTTTGAGGCCAACCGAAAGTCTTGTTCCATGGCCTCACCAAACTCCTCCCATTCCCGGGTTTTTGCTTCAGCAACCACCTGAGCTGCACTCCGCTTGGCCTGCCGGTACACCTCAGCTGCTTCAGGAGTCCCACAAGCCAACCAAGCCTGATAGGACTCCTTCTTCAGCTTAATGGCCCCCCTCACCACTGGTGTCCACCACAAGATGCCCCGACGACCTTGCGGCCATAGCTCTGGGCCACCGCTTCAACAACAGAGGTGGACAACATGGCCCATTCAGACTCCATGTCTCCAGACTCCCTCGGAATGTTGTTGAAGTTCTTCCGGAGGTGGGAGTTGAAGACCTCCTGGACAGGGGCCTCAGCCAGACATTCCCAGCACACCCTCACTATACGTTTGGGTCTACCAGGTCTGAGTGGTATCCTCCCCTGCCATCGGATCCAACTCACCACCAGACGGTGATCAGTTGACAGCTCTGCACCTCTCTTTACTCGAGTGTCCAAGACATACGGTTGCAGGTCTGATGACACGATAACAAAATTGATCATCGACATGCGACCTAGGGTGTCCTGGTGCCAGGTGCACATATGGACACCCTTATGCTTGAACATGGTGTTTGTTATGGACAAACTGTGGTTAGCACAGAAGTCCAATAACTGAACACTACTCAGGTTCAGGTCGGGCAGGCCGTTCCTCCCAATCACCCCCTTCCAGGTTTCACTGTCGTTGCCCATGTGCGCATTGAAGTCCCCCAGTAGGACAATGGAGTCTCCAAGAGGAGCACCCTCCAGCACCCCAGTCAGAGACTCCAAAAAGAGTGGGTACTCTGAAACATCATTTGGTGCATAGGCACAAATGATGGTCAGGACCCATTTCCCAACCTGAAGGCGCAGGGAAGCACCCCTTTCGTCCACCGGGGAAAACTCCAATATAGAGGCAGCAAGGTGGGGGGGGAGGATACAAGAATACCCACCCCTGCTCGTCTCCTCTCACCCGGGGTAACTCCAGAGAAGGCCAAGCTCCAGCCCCTCTCCAGGGGACTGGTTCCAGAACCGGAGCTGTGCGTTGAGGTGAGGCCGACTATATCTAGCCGGTATCTCTCAACCTCATGCACTAGCTCAGGCTCCTTCCCCACCAGAGAGGTGACATTCCATGTACCAAAAGCAAGCTTAGAAAGCTTGGGATCAGTCTGCCAAGGTCTCCGCCTTTGACCGCCACCTAATCCACATAGCACCAGACCCCCATGATCCCTCCTGCAGGTGGTAAGCCCACTGGAGGGCAGACCCATGTAACTCCTTCAGGCTGAGCCCGGCCGAGTCCCATGGGCTCGGGATGACAATCCTCCTCGGATCCGAGGAATTCCTCGGATTTGATCATGTCTAGGGTCATTCTCGTGAATCGTCTAAATTTGAGGAGAAAATTTTAGGGGGGGGGGGGTCTGGCGAGTCGTATTTTCGATCGGCTGTGAAAATCCACCGCGCAGAACGCGCTACCCAGCGAGATCAGTAATGTAATGTAACAAGGCCACTGATAGACTGATACTTATTGAAGCAACCAATCGGCGATGTTGTTAGATTTCCTATGTCATATCCGGATAACACACGGAGCGAAATGCAAGTGGCGGACGGTTCAATCAGTTCAATCAACTGAGTTTTCCCGATTTCGTCAAAATGGTGAACCTAAAACTCACGAAAGACAACAAAGCAAGAATTTTAGAAATCGACAAAGGGATAAAGAACAAGTTTTGTTGGGAATGGCTTGAAAAAACTGTGTCAATGACTGTAAAGATCAGTAAAAATACCGAAGTTGTGGTTGAAAAAATGGCCGACTTCATAGCGAAATGCGAAGTACCAGGGAAAGCCCAGTGTGTTTATTGCATCGATTTCTTGAGTTATGGATCTCATCAGAATCAGAATCAGAATCAGGTTTATTGCCATTGTTCATGTAGTACACAAACTAGGAATTTGTCTCGGTACAATGCTGCAACATTAAACATGATAAGATAAGAGAAATAAACTATACATGTAATAAAGTGTAGGATAAGATTAAGTGATACTGGTCAACAGTTAAAATATATATTAGCCAGCAGCAGATACTGTGGAGAACTATATAGTGCAGTCGGTAATGCAGGAAGAAAACAGTGATGATTGACATGAGTCTGGTTGAGCTGCTGTACATGGTGCACGAGAGTCACTTAGTGTTCAGCAGTCTAATGGCAGAGGGGAAGAAGCTGTTCATGTGACGGGAGGTTTTAGTCTGGATGGACCGAAGTCTTCTACCAGAGGGGAGGGGGGCAAACAGTACATGACCAGGGTGTGAGGGATCGGCTATGATCCGGCCAGCACGCCTCCGGGTCCTGGAGATGTACAGATCCTGGAGAGATGGGAGCTTGCAGCCGATCACCTTCTCAGCAGTGCGCACGACGCGCTGCAGCCTTAGTCTGTCCCTGGCAGTGGCTCCTGCGTACCACACGGTTATGGAGGTGGTGAGGATGGACTCGATGATGGCTGTGTAGAACTGCACTAACATCTTGGTGGGTAGCTTGAGCTTCCTCAGCTGCCGCAGGAAGAACATCCTCTGCTGGGCTTTTTTGATGAGTGAGCTGATGGTCAGCTCCCATTTGAGGTCCCTGGTGATGGTAGTGCCTAGGAAGCGGAAGGAATCAGCAGTGGTGATGGGAGAGCCTGAGAGGGTGAGGGGGGGCAGAGGAGTAGTGACTTTCCTGAAGTCTACAATCATCTCCACTGTCTTCAGAGCGTTCAGCTGCAGGTTGTTATTGCTGCACCAGGACGCCAGCTGGGCCACCTCTCTCCTGTAGGCGGACTCGTCGCCGTTGGAGATGAGCCCGATGAGGGTGGTGTCGTCCGCAAACTTGATCAACTTGACAGACTGGTGGCTGGAGGTGCAGGAGTTGGTGTAAAGGGAGAAGAGTAGGGGGGAAAGTACACAGCCCTGGGGTGATCCGGTGCTGATGCTAGTATAGTCTGAGACAGTCTTTCCCAGCCGCACATGCTGCCTCCGGTCCGTCAGGAAGTCGATGATCCACCTGCAGAGGGAGTCAGGCACGTTGAGCAGGGACAGCTTGTCCCGGAGCAGAGCGGGGCGGATGGTGTTGAATGCGGAGCTGAAGTCCACAAACAGGATCCTGGCGTAGGTTCCCGGGGAGTCCAGGTGCTGCAGGATGGAGTGGAGGGCCAGGTTGACTGCATCGTCTACAGACCTGTTGGCTCGGTAGGCAAACTGCAGCGGGTCCAGGAGAGGGGTGGTGATGGACTTGAGGTGGGACAGGACCAGGCGCTCAAAGGACTTCATGACTACAGAGGTGAGCGCTACAGGTCTGTAGTCATTAAGTCCAGTGATCCGTGGCTTCTTGGGGACAGGGATGATGGTGGAGGATTTGAGGCAGGACGGCACGTGGCATAACTTAAGGGAGGTGTTAAAAATGTCTGTGAATACAGGAGCCAGCTGTTTCGCACAGAGTCTCAGGGTGGAGGGAGACACGCCGTCTGGGCCGGGGGCCTTGCGCGGGTTCAGTCTGGAGAACTGTTTGAGCACATCCTGCTCACTGATGATAAGGGGAGGGGGGGAGGTGGGGGGGGGGTGCCTTAAATGAAGTAGGGAATGTGGAGGCTGTGGAGCTGGAGGGAGGGGGGGAGTTGGACACAGATGACGAGGTGTCAAAACGGGCATAGTGTTGGGGCAGTCTCTGACAAAGGGCTTTGTCATCCTGACCTTTAGGAGCCTGAGGCCGATAGTTGGTGATCTGCCTCAGTCCTCTCCACACGGAAGCCGAATCATTAGCAGTGAACTGCTGCTGGAGTCTCTCTGAGTACACAGATTTAGCCCTCTTCAGCTCTCTGTTAAACCGGTATTTAACCTCCCTGTAGCAGTCCCTGTCTCCACTTTTCAGCGCTGCTTCCTTCTCCTTCCTGATCTGTCTGAGCTTAGCTGTGAACCAGGGTTTGTCATTAGAGTAACTCACCCTGGTGCGTGATGGAAGAATGTTCTCTTCACAAAAGTGGATATATGAGTTCACAGTGTCCGTGTACTCATCCAGATCATGCGTGGCTCCTTTAAGCATGCCCCAGTCAGATATTTCCATGCACGTTTCCAGCTTCTCCTCAGCATCACTGGTCCGTATCTTCGTATTGCTCACAACAGGTTTAGTGAGCTTCAATCTCTGTCTGTATGTGGGAATGAGGTGAACCATCACGTGATCAGATAATCCCAGCGCAGCTCGAGGGACAGCGCGATATGCGTCTTTCACTGTGGTGTAACAGTGATCCAGTGTGTTTAATCCTCTGGTGGGGCATTTAATAAACTGTTTGTAGCGGGGGAGATCGTGGCTCAGATTGCACTGATTAAAGTCGCCAGCCACAATAATCAGCGAGTCTGGAAAACTCCGCTCTGTGTGTTGAATGTGATCCGCGAGCACGCGCTGAGCTTCGCGCGTGTCCGCGTCGGGAGGGGCGTACACAGCGATCAGTATAAAAGAAGCAAACTCCCGTGGGGAATAAAAAGGCTTGCAGTTGATAACAAGAAATTCCAAGGCAGGAGAACAGTGTTTGGAAATTTCCGTTACATCAGAGCACCAGCTACAGTTGATGTAGAAGCAGACTCCGCCTCCTGTGGTCTTGCCGGAAAGCTCTGTGTCACGATCAGCACGGAAGAGCTGGAAGCCGTCGAGGCGCAGCGCGCTGTCCGGTATATTTTCCCGGAGCCAGGTCTCAGTAAAGCAGAGGACAGCTGAGGAGGCGAGGTCCTTAAAACGCATCAGCAGTCTCAGTTCATCCACCTTGTTAGAGAGAGAGTTGGTATTGGACAGAAATATGCCAGGCAGCGCCGTTCGCGAGCCTCTCCTGCGAAGTCGTACGAGAGCGCCCGCTCGTCTTCCTCTCTTCCGCCGTCTCACTTTCCGAGCCAAACAATAAACCAGATCGGCGGCAGGGGCTAGAAAAACTGGGAGGAGGTCCGTGGGGGTCAAAGTCCTGATATTTAAAAGTTCTTCACGGGTATAAGTGCAAGCAGACACACAATTGACAAACAAAAACAAACAAAGAGCGCAGCGAAGCACCATGTCGACCGCTGTGGGCGCCATCTTGGGATCGATTATGTGGGATCTCATGGTTGTGTTGCCATAGTTGAGCACTGTTCAAAACAGAAACATCTCAAAATTGTGGCTACAATGAGATCGAACTACTCACTCGGTGCTGTGTTCAAAACGATCGATGGACACGGTCAAACTCAGAAGCCAGTCAATCAAAGTTCATCACAGTCGCCCCCGATTACAGCAATTGGTGATCGGAAGACGCATTCCGAGGTAAGATTTTTTTTTTCTCGTTTAAGTAATGTACTTGAGAATTTTCGCGTAATGAATTTGTTATGAAATAGCATGTGTAAGTTGTGATGGCATGCCATCACAACTTACTGCATCACAGCATTACACAATGCTGTTCTTCAACCCTTTGCAGCATCTTCATGGGGTTGGTCTCATTTAAAAGAAAATACTCTGAATTTTTTGGCAAAACAGTCATAATTTCTCTTAAGTGCTCCTGCCACTGAGTAACAGGAAAATTCGCCTGGGTGTTTTTTAGATACAGATGCTTGCAAATAACATACAGCTGTCAGATACTGGCTGGAAAACACAACAGAAATGTAGAACCAAGTGTTTTCAAGCTCAGGTCAAAATTTTGTAAAAATACCACAAAAAATGAATATATATTACACAGCTTTTTTCTGAGATTGTAACAAGGCTGTGTCTGTACTGGAAGACTGGAAATACAGCTTTTTTTTTTCAGTGCACACTGAGATGCAGAGACGTGACCGCCCGCTGAATTCACAAGAGTTCAAGGGGTTAAAATATACTAAGATGCAACTTTTTTTATATTCCTAGTAACACTAACAAATGCACACATTAATAAATCAAAATGTTTGCAGAATGTCAGTATATTTTAATAAATGAGTGAAGGACTTGGTGATGGAATTTTGTTAATATTTATAATTTATTTTACTTGGTTAAATTATTTTGTCTGTTCTCGAACTATGTAAATGTAATTCTGTGTCAGTTCTAAACATATTAGATAGTAGTAAAATATAATTTAGTATTATTACATCAACATACTATTCAGATATCATAAATTTAATACATATTTACTGTTTTTCACTTTATTTTGTGGTTGAAAAAATGGCCGACTTCATAGCGAAATGCAAAAGTACCAGGGAAAGTGACACTGAATCAAAACAGTATTGAACATGATTACACATGTGATGCAGCAGCAGATTAAAAAGATAAACTATAAATGCATTTGTACTTACTTCTAACTTTAAATATAAGACCACATTTGAGCATTCTAAAACACCAGATTTTGTTAGCTTCTGGGGGGCGTTGCCCCCCAGACCACCCACCAAGGATCCGCCTTGGATCCGGCTTGGGGGCCTGCATCCCCCAAGACCCCCGGCTAAGTTTCCTCTTTTTTTCCAAAACCCCATTCTCATCCCTGATGGGCAGAAACCCGGCCACCAGACGCTAGCCATCAAGCCCCTCCCCCAGGCCTGGCTCCAGGGTGGATTCCCGGTAACCCCATACCAGGCGGGGTACACTGAATCCTTGATCTAGTATTTATCATGAGAGTCTGTTGGATCGTTCTTAGTCTGGCCCTTCACCCAGGACCAGTTTGTCTTGGGTGACCCTATCAGAGGCAAATTGCCCTGGACAACATAGCTCCTGGAATCACTGGGGCACAATCCCCCCCCCCCCACCACCACCACTACGATAAGGTGACGATCCATAAGGGGATTTGGTCAAGTAGACCAAAAGATCCTCAAAAGCTAGACATCATGCTGTGAACCAAAGAAATTCAGGAACAAATGAGAAACAAAGTAACTGAGATCTATCAGTCTGGAAAATGTTATAAAGCCATTTCTAAAGCTTTGAGACTCCAGCAAACCACAGTGAGAGCTATTATCCACAAATGGCGAAAACATGGAACAGTGGTGAACTTTCCCAGGAGTGGCAGGCCAACCAAAATTATCCCAAGAGTGCAACAATGACTCATCCAAGAGGTCACAAAAGACCCCATAACAACATCCAAAGAACTGCAGGCCTCACTTGCCTCACTTAAGGTCAATGTTCATGACTCCACCATAAGAAAGAGACTGGGCAAAAATGTCCTGCATGGCAGAGTTCCAAGACGAAAATCACTGCTGAGCAAAAAGACCATGAAGGCTCATCTTAGTTTTGCCAGAAAACATCTTGATGATCCCCAAGGTGTTTGGAAAAATACTCAGTGGACTGACAAGACAAAAGTTGAACTTTTTGGAAGGTGTTTGTCCCATTACATCTGGTGTAAAAGTAACACAGCATTTCAGAAAAGGAACATCATACCAACAGTAAAATATGGTGGTGGTAGTGTGATGGTCTGGGGCTGTTTTGCTGCTTCAGGACCTGGAAGACTTGCTGTGGGAAATGGAACCATGAATTCTGTTGTCTACCAAAAAATCCTGAAGGTGAATGCTGGGCCATCTGTTCGTGACCTCAAGCTGAAGCACACTTGGGTTCTGCAGCAGGACAATAATTTAAAACACACCAGCAAGTCCACCTCTGAATGGCTTAAGAAAAACAAAATTAATATATATTACTAAAAATCTCAGTCCAAAATTTGGATCTATGTATTGTAAGCGTTTGTGGCCCAAATGTTGACAACCCATCCTATTTTCACACTTTTTTCACTTCTCTTTCTGAGCACTTGGACACTACACTCATAATAGGAGGGGACTTCAACCTGGTATTAAACCATGCAATCGACAGGCTCAGTACATCGGGGAATTACCGAAAATGGCAGGCTACTGACACTCTCAAACAGTACATAAATGATTTTGGTCTTTGCGATGAATGGCGTTCTCTTCACCCAACTCTTCGGGAATACACTTTTTTTTCATCAGTTCATAGTTCACATTCACGTCTAGATTTCTTTTTAGCCAGTACCTCTATTGTGAGGGACATCACAGACACTGAAATATATTCAAATCAAGCTATTAGTGATCACCATCCAGTATCTCTTACACTAGTAAATAGGAAAGCTACAAGGGAAACTAGGAGCTGGAAATTTAATATATCACTACTGAAAGACAAAGCCTTTATTAACTACTTTAATAAAGAGTGGGAATCATATTTGGAATATAATGATGTGCCAGGAATATCCCCAGATGTTCTTTGGGAAGCAGCAAAAGCAGTCATGTGAGGTAAAATAATCTCTTACTGTTCATATAAGAATGAAAAAGAAAAAAAGCACTGGTACTGGACTTAGAACAGAAAATTAAATCACTGGAGACAACCTATGCTGTTTCCCCACAGGAACAGACACTTAACGATCTGAGAAAATTAAAGCTGGAATTAAAAGAAATTACAAACAAAAGAGTACAGTTTTTAATACAAAGACTGTGTCTTGAGAAGTTTGAACACAGTAATAAATTGGGGCGATATCTTGCGAACCAGCTTAGATTGAATAAAGAAAAAACAACTATTTCACTTTATCAAGGATATGACTGGAAATATTAACCATGAGCCTCAAGAAATAAATAACTCCTTCAGAAAGTTTCATGAAAACCTCTACTCATCTCAGATTAACCCATCTGACTCAGAGATAAATAAATTTTTGGACAATATTAACTTACCACGATTAAATAATGAACAGATTGCAGCTATGGATGCACCTCTTCAGGTGTCTGAACTCCAGGAGGCACTTAAGCACATCCCAAACAATAAAGCTCTGGGACCAGATAGTTTTCCAGTAGAATTTTATAAAGAATTTTTGCCTGTGATGGCACCTATTTTTTTTTAAAATGGTGAACCAAATTAAAGAAGATAATGTAATCCCTCTAAATATAAATTTGGCTAGTATTATCCTGCTCCTTAAACCTGGAAAAGAACCTACGCTTCCATCCAGCTACTGTCCCATCTCACTTATGAATGTCAATCTTAAAATAATTTGCAAAGCTCTTGCTAAAAGACCGGAAAGGATAATTCTGTTTATTATACACCCAGATCAAACAGGTTTCATCAAGGGTAGGCATTCGGCTGATAATACACGTAGGCTATTTAATTTAATAGACTACTGCAAGATCAGTACTGTAGAAACTACAATCTTGTCCCTGGATGCAGAGAAAGCCTTTCAGGTTCAGGTTCAGGTTCAGGTTACTTTATTTGTACCCATAGGTAGATTTGTTTTGCAGTCTGGCGACATCCATAGTTACAACCCACAATTACATTCAACACGAACACAAACACAGGCGCACATGAAGCTGACTATAAACATGATAAAAGTACTCAAGGCTCCATCAATCAGGACATAGGACAAAGAGACAAGAGAAAAAACAAGGAGATAAGAGAGAAGGGTCATATTAGAAAGTTAAAGACTAGTCAAAGAGGTTAAAGACACAAAAGTCTAAAACCCAATAAAAGATTTAGAACCCCAATAAAAAACCTACAAAAATAAGTAAATATAAAATCAAATTAATAAATAGGTAACTAAATTATGTGCAATATATTGTTACATCTTGTTCAACTCTTTAACAGCAGCAGGAACAAAGCTGTTTTTGTAGCGCTGGGTTTTACTTTTTGGGACAGCAAACCTCCGTCTGGAGGGAAGAAGCTGAAGGTGGCAGTGCAAAGGGTGGGAGTCATCATTTAAAATGGAGGTAGCAATCCTCTGTACCTGTCTGGTGTACAGGGATGTCAGGCTCAGCTGTGACTCACCAAGCAAGCGACTGGACCATTTAACAACCTGATCCAAGGATTTCCTCTGTTTCAGTTTTGTCTGACCAAACCATGACACTAAAGAAAAGGATAAAACAGATTCAATAAAAGCCCGATAAAACATTGTCATTATGGTTCGGTCAATTTGGAAGCGTGCGAGTGTAACCGATGCCAACTAGCACTGTTCGGCGTAGAACGTTAGTAAAACCTCCCTCCCGAAAAGCCTCATACAGTATCGGTAGCGCTGAGCTATCGGTTGGACCTTTAGCTCAGCGCGATCGTGCTGTGTCTCCCATGCTCGAACTGTGTAGTTGACTGGTAGGTCGCGGGTTCGTGTCCCGAGTGGGGCGAACTGCGCAGGATGATCTCAGTTACACAAGTTTCCTTAAACAATGCAATTGTTACTGACCCTTTTTGCACACCCTTTCAAAGTTCGAATTACTATCAATAATCGTTTCAAGATATTTGTAGGATTGTACACATTCAGTGGTCTAGCCTTTTAGTACAGTGACTTTGTGCCTGGGAGTTTTCCTCCTAAAGTCAATAATCATATCTTTAGTTTTTGTCATATTCAGCTGCAGGTAGGAATCCTCACACCAGTGGACAAAATCATCAACTACTGGGCCGTGGCCACTCTCACCATCCTGGAGGAGACTGACAACAACTGAAAAATCAGCATACTTTATAATGTGTCTGTTTTCATGTCTGCTCCGACACATGTTTGTGTACAGGATGAAGAGTAGTGGTGACAACACACACCCCTGAGAAGAGCCAGTAGAAGAACACTTTTGGTCAGACAATGTACCATTGACCCTAACTCTCTGTGTCCTGTTGGTTAAAAAATCCAGAATCCAACCCACCAGATTATTACTCAAATCAAATTGTTGCACGAGCCTTTCAACTAAAATATGAGGTTGGATTGTATTAAAGGCATAAGAAAAGTCCACAGATAAAAGCCTGGCATGTGTCCCATTAAAATCCAGATGTTTAAAAAGCATGTTAAACAGAGTGACAGTGGCATCCTCCCCACTCCTCTGTGAGGCCTATAGGCAAACTGCAAAGGATCCAATGCATGCTCAGTCTGCTTTAGGACCTCAAATCTGACCAGTTTTTCAAAAATTTTCATTAAAATTGAGGTCAAAGCAACTGGTCTAAAATCATTTACCGTTTTAGGACAGCTGGATTTTGGAACGGGGACAACCACAGCATCTTTCCAGAGCTTAGGCACATGTTGTGTCTGTAAGGACTTATTGAAAATGTAGTGAAACACAAGACTCAGTTCATGTGCACAGGACTTTACCAAGCACCCACATATATTATCAGGGCCCGGACTTTTGTTCACTTTTACAGCACAGAAGGCCCTTTTAACATCCCGCACCTCAATATTAAAGTGCTGATTGTCTTTGAGTTTCTGTTTCAAATCTTGGGTTTCCGTGCTAAAATCAAATGAATCAAAACAACCTTAAAAACAATTAAGAGCATTAGCCAGCAATGTGTCTGAATTAAAACCATCTAAAAACACACGATTACTGCGCTCTGTGCTCTGAAGGCCTGCAATAGTTTTCATACTAGCCCAGGCTGAACCAAGCTTGTTTGTTGCCATCTTGCTTTCCAACTCTGATTTATAATTCTGTTTTGCTCTTAAAATTTCGGCCTTCAGCTCTTTTGTGGCAACCTGTAGCTCAGAAACAACCCCCTGTTTAAAGGCAAGTGCTTTCCTCTGTAAGCAGGATTTAACTGATTTTGTAAACCATGGCTTGTTGTTGGGATATATTTTGACACGTTTACATGGAACGATCATGTCTCTGCAGAAAGCCATGGATGAGCATGTCATGTCCACTAAAGAGTCCAAATCTTCTCTGCAGTCTAGCATGAACACCTCCCAGTCTGTACAGTTAAAGCATTCCTGGAGGCAGTGCATTGAATCCTCTGTCCAAACGTTTATGTCCCAGGTCTTTGTCTTCTCTCTTTTGAGAGCAGTTTTATATGTGGGCAGCAAATGTACACAGTTGTGATTTGAGGATCCTAAAGGAGGAAGGGGAAGAGATTTATAGGCCCTCTCTATGCATCCATAGCACAGGTCCAATGTCTTTTTTCGCCTGGTTGGGCAGGAGACATACTGATAAAAGTTTTTAAGTGTCTTCTTTAGAGAGACATGGTTAAAATCTCCAAGTATGAAATTTGGAGCCTCTGGGGAAATCGACTGCAACCGCTGTACCACATCAAAGACGGTGCTGGAGGCGGAGGCAGCATCTGCCCTTGGGTGAATGTACACAGTCATTATGAAAAGCTGGGGGAACTCGCGAGGCAAATAAAAGGGGTGTAGTGACACAGACAGCAGCTCCACATCGGGTGTACAGATGCGCTCTCTGACCGTGACAGATGTGCAGTACTGCTTATTAATATATAAACATACGCCGCCCCCCTGACGTTTCCCCGTTACTTCTTCCTGCCGATCCGAGCGCAGTGGGGCTCTGAAGCCGTCAATCCACAGGTCTGCATCTCGGTCATGCGCATTAAGCCAAGACTCTGTGAAAGCCATGACACAGCAGTTCTTAAAGTCCTTCTGGTAGCGTACATTCCCTTGAATTTCATCCACCTTGTTTCTCAGAGACTGTACGTTCCCAAAAATCATAGAAGGAAGAGAAATGTTACCAAACTGATGTCTTCTCAGGCACAATTTCACGCCTCCACGCTTTCCGCGTTTCCTTCTCCCGTCTCTCTTTTCACCGCAGTGTCCATCTCTCAAAATAAAGTCCGGCAGTTGCGGCTTAGGCTCAATCACAGCCGCTGCATCAACCGTGTTTAAATGCAGCAACATGTCTCTGGAATAATGTATCCTGCCCGCCATGACGCCGATCGCGTTTACCTCATAGACAAAGAGCCGGAGGAAAAGTAGCAGCAATGCATAAAAGGAGAGGAAGTCCATGTTGATGGAACCAGGGAGCTCTTCGCCATACAGTCCACAAACATTCCAGGACAGAAACGACACAGAGAATTTCGTAAAAACACATTAAAATGCATAAAAACAAGACACACAGACGACGGACTTTTTCACCAGCTGCCGGTTGCTGCGTGCGCACGCGCCCTATCTTTGTCTAATATTTAAATTTGTTTGATGATCTGAAACATTTACTGTAAGTGTGACAAACATGCAAAAAAAGAGAAATCAGGAAGGGGGCAAACACTTTTTCATACTACTGTATATTGATGTACACATGCATGCTATTTTGTACTGTTATGCAGGTACGTGGTGTTTCTGAGGACAGATGCATTGATATTATAATCAGTTAACAATCACTTACATTTATGAATGTGAATTGTCTTGACAGACAAATCTTATCTGACCAAAAATTGAAATTAATCAGTCTGTCTTGTATTGTGAGCATAGCCGACTTTCCCAGTATGCCAGAAACTATGGGACATAATGTCTTATGAAAATAATTATGACTCCCTCATTGAAGACCACACTGCAAAAGAACATGCGTCTCTGAAGGTTGACAAAATGGAAAAATAACTAGCTATATTAAGACTTTATTATGAAATACATTTGCTCCAAAGCAGGTAAGCATTCTGCATATGAATGAAATAATAATCATGTTCATATGTGGTGCCTATATAGTATAAAATATCTGAATAATGTCTTTTTTCACATATAGTGGTTGTTTCGAGTGATGTCCCCCTCTGAGAGTGGAATTGTGTTCCACCATGACAGTGTTATGTCTGCACGAATGTGGTTGCCATTAAAGTGGTATCCACATGAAGTCAGATGATTGGTTTTTGCAGTCATTGGTGTAGTTTCAGGTTTTTCCACATCTGGCTTGGTTTTGGGAGGAAGCAATTTTGTGTATCAGAGACAGAATTACAGGGTACAGCAGCATAAATAAAAGGGTTAGAATATCAAGTTAGATGCTTACGTTTGAGTTTAGAAATAGCCTTTTGATTAATGGACAAAACTCAGCAGAACAGAAGTGTAAATCATGTTCAACTGGGTTTATGGGAAGACTTCTATAACAGCTTTATATACAGGAACAGTAACTGTTGTACTTCCAGGGGGAAAGGCAATCAGTTCTTCACAACTCTTTTTTCACCTCAGAAAGTTCCACTTAGCCTTTCACAGCTTCTCCACAATGTATTTCCACAATAATTTCTTCCCAGTTATGGATTAGCTGCACTTTGGTAACACTATGGGAGGAATGAGGTCTTCTATACGAAACAACACCCCATGTATTCTTTAGTCTCCTGTAGCCTTGGATTGTGTGACAGCATTTTCAGTGTATCAAGGATTTGTGTAACTGTCTTCTACTCTGTCATGCCAATGGTTCAGTGACCAAATCGATGTCATTCTGGAACAGAGAGACAAGATTCAGCTCAGCACAGGAATTAAACAGAAAAGACCACAGCTTTTACTGCATGGTGCTTAGGAAATTGCACCAAATAAAATTGCTGCTCCAGGAGTTAAGTTTTTGTATTATTTAAACAAGCAAGATGCAATATGTTTACCCTTGATCTATGAATGTGTTAGCTAAGTCAATAATAAAAAGCTACAGCAAAGTTTGGGTATTTGGAACAAAATATAAATTTAGGACTGCCACTTTGACACGTTTGCCCCACTGGCAGCCATACAGCCAAAACTGTCTGTTCAACCTCAGGGCGTACTTGGCTCATCTGAGTCACTGAACTGAGCTTTTCAACAAATTTTTGTGCTGTTTGTGTATTCTAAACTGTTTCTAATGGAATTACCCACTATTTTGTGTCACGTCTGAGCACAGGGGATTCTGCCGTGCTCAGTCTCATTGCCGTTTTCCATATTTGTATAGTTGTTGTATTTTCTGAGTTCTACTTCCTGTTATTTTATCCTTGGTTGGTTTTCACATATCCTGTATTGTTTCTTAAGTGTGACTTATTTTCCTGTTTATGCTCATTGTAGTTTTGTTATTTATATTTTTGGGGTTACTTGTATTTTTCCTTGAGTCTTTATTTGTTTTCATTCTAGTTATCGCATTTGTACTGCCTCTGCTGATTGGACAGTCAGCTAAACTCCTTCCTCACATCAAGACTCTGAAGACACAGCTCTCGGTCCACAGGTTTAATGACACAAGGAAAGGTGAAACTGTAACATACAGTACAAGGCATAATCACTCTTTGACCGTTGTACAGATATTACAATGAAAATATATGAACTCAGCTTCTAATACAAATCATATTTTATCTTCCCACAAATTATATGAATTACTTTGCTTTTTAACTTAAATACAATATAAAATTATGTTCACAATAACTCCCGCCGCCACAATGAATTGCTTTCCCTCCAAATTATCTGTCAATGTCCTCCGACCGATCCAACGGCTGTTGCCAGCGTAAATCGCGGGAAACCACTTTTAGCGTCTAAAGTCATCAAACCCAACATAACCTTAAACAAATCATCCAGAAATGCACACAAACAATAACAATTAATACATACCCACGATGCTACCAAAGGCAGAGGATGTATGTGACTGCTGCTGAAGTTAACTGACGGCGGTAAAACACGCACAACAGACTTTTTTCTCAATACTCCGACCGACTTCCTGTTTACAGTTAGTCGGAGCCGAAGGTGACGTCACCTTCGGCTGCGAACTATGCCGATTCTAAGGTGAACCCAACACAATATTACAACGTGTTATTCAACATTAATTAAGAATATAAATAATATTCCACCTTAACTTTTAACATTAAATAGCTATCAGAACACTCCCCACCTGGCGTGATTCTACACCACCTCACTTAGTCCGTCTAGCCCATCTAGTCATATATCTACATCTCATACATCTAGTCATACATCTAGTTCATATATTCATATATTTATTCCATCCAGCTACAATGCTCTGCACTGTGTGTGTGTGTGTGTGTGTGTGTGTGTGTGTGTATATATATTTTATAGTAATATGTACATATGTATATTAGCTGCTCTTGCTTGCTTGTTTTTTTTTTTGTTTTTGTTTTTTTTTTCTTGCCTTCTGATTGTTGCTCTGAGTGTTGCTATCCCTGTGCTGTTGCAATCCTGGAATTTCCCCGTTGTGGGACTAATAAAGGCTTATCTTATCTTATCTTATCTTAGTCCACTTAGGCATCTGGGGGAAGACGAAGTACTATTTCTGTAACAGGTCTCACAAACAAAGTTTCTTTTCCTGGCTTGATGACCTTTACTTCCACCTGACGGACTTTCCCATCTTCGCTATGGAAGGCCTGTGTTACCAGACCAAGTGACCATTCATTCCTTGGTACTTGGCTGTCCTTGAGGAGAACAAAGCTCATTGGCTCAATGTTTGGGTGAGGTGACTGCCACTTCCTACGTGCTTGAAGTGTTGGAAGGAATTGCTTACGCCATCTATCCCAGAAGGTGTTGGACAGGTGCTGAACCTGTCTCCACTGGCGCTTGTAGAGGTCTGAAGGCCCAAACTCTCCTGCAGGAGCGGGAATGGAGTTCACCTTTTGTGTTAGAAGAGCAGCTGGTGAGAGTATGAATGACTCGTCGGGGTCGGTTGTCACAGGAACAAGAGGCCGAGCATTAATGATGGCTGCTACTTCTGCCATGAAGGTTACCAAAACTTCATGGGTAAGTTTGTCCTTTAGCTGGAGGAACATGGAGTCCAGAATCTTCCTAGCAAGACCAATCATTCTTTCCCACGCTCCACCGAAATGGGAGGCATGTGGAGGATTGAAAGTCCAAGAACATCTTTGATCCGACAGGTAAGGTTTCACACTTTTGTAGTTGATGTTAGAAGGTATCTTCAAAGCATTGCATGCACCCACAAGGTTTGTGCCTCTGTCTGAACGAATGCTTTTGGCCGGTCCTCTCACAGCTAGAAACCGTCTTAATGCATTGATGAAGCTGGATGTGTCGAGGGATTCTATGACTTCAATATGAACGGCTCTTATAAGATAAGATAAGATAAGATAAGATAAGATAAGCCTTTATTAGTCCCACAACGGGGAAATTCCAGGATTGCAACAGCACAGGGATAGCAACACTCAGAGCAACAATCAGAAGGCAAGAAAAAAAAAAAACAAGCAAGCAAGAGCAGCTAATAAACATATGTACGTATTACTATAAAATATATATATATACACACACACACAGACACACAGTGCAGAGCATTGTAGCTGGATGGAATAAATATATGAATATATGAACACACAGTGCAGAGCATTGTAGCTAGATGGAATAAATATGTAAATATATAAACACCCACAGTACGGAGCATTGCAGCTAGGTGGAATAAATATGCAAGTATATAAACACACACAGTGCGGAGCAATGTAGCTAGATGGAATAACATGTAGATATATAAATATATAAACACCCACAGTACGGAGCATTGCAGCTAGACGGAACAAATATGCAAATATATAAACACACACAGTGCAGAGCTATGAGCTTATGCTCATACATGTAAAAATCACAGCCCACCGTTTGCTTTGTCCGGCGTGAAGAAACGCTCCAAGGGCCAAATACGTTGAGCCCGACGTTTGTGAAGGGAGGATCTGATGAAAGGCGGTCTGGTGGGAGACTGGCCATCTTTTGGCTACTAGTTGGGGCTCTGAGTCGTCTGCATGTTACACATCGGTGAATGATGCTGCTCGCCTTCCTCTTGCCGCCGACTATCCAAAAGCCAGCTGAACGGACAGCTCCTTCCGTAAAGAAACGCCCTTGATGGTGGACCTGTTCATGATACTGTCGAATGAGTAAGGTTGCAATATGATGATTGCCTGGAATGATCAAAGGAGTCTTCTCGTTCTGATCAAGACCTGAATGGTGAAGACGACCTCCGACTCTTAGCAGGCCGTGTGTGTCGACAAACGGATCCAGATTTTTGAGGGGACTGCTTTTAGGAATCTTTTTGTGCATTCTGATACATTTGATTTCCTCATTGTAAACCTCTTCCTGCACCGTTTGAATGATGATAGCTGAGGCTTGGTTGAGTTCCTCAACATTAAATTCTGCCTTGCAGAGATGCCAGCCTTTACAAGAGTTGTTCATCATGGTTGTGTTGAAACAACGAGCTATGTGTTTCAGGTGCGCGATGGCAGGAGTCAGTGACTTTCATGAAGAGAACTTGGCAAATCTTTGAGAACCAAGTTGCTTGGATGCAGTTGCAGTGCTAAAAGTGGACACTAGAGGACGGATGTCTGGATCTGAACTTGAGTCCACAAGGTCATAGGTACTTTCGGAGACATCTTGCTCTGGTTTGGACAAAAAGCTAGGTCCACTAAACCAGTTAGTGTTGCTTAACAGGCCTGCAGTAACAGAACGCGTTGCATGATCTGCAGGGTTCTGGTTTGTGGCCTGGACGGTGCTGTACTTTTCCTTAACACAGAACACATTAGGGCATGGTTCAAAGAGAGATGGCTGACGTAGCTCTGTGGTGTTTGTGTAGAAGGCGTTGATTACTGATGGTCTATGGATGCTGCTGAGACACACATTGCCTACAACAACCCACCCTAGATCTAATTTCTGTGCATAGGGCTGGTTGTGTGAGCCATTCACCTGTTTGCGAACTTTATGCACTCTGATAATGTCCCGACCAAGGAGAAGCATGATCTGGGCATTTGGGTCCATATCTGGGATGAAGTGCGCCATTGTCTTTAAATGTGTATGATGAAGAGCAACCTCAGGGGTTGGAATCTTGTCTCTGTTGTCGGGAATGTCGTTGCACTCTATGAGGCTGGTTAATGGAATGCGGACTGTCCCATCCAGAGATTCCACTTCATAGCCGCTTGCCCTCCTTCCTGATGATTCCTTCATTCCTGCGCATGTTCTCAGTGTGTAAGGAGCACTTGGACTTCTGTCGCCAAACACGTCGAAGAACTGTGAACAAACCAGTGACCTGTTGCTCTGCTCGTCCAGAATTGCAAAGAGCTTCACTGCTTTGTCTCTGTGACCGGCTGGATATACTTTCACGAGGCATATTTTGGAACAGGATCTGTCTGTCAGATCTCCACCGCAGACCTTTGTGCATTTGTTCGTAATATCAGATTGAGGTTGAGGCACGGTTTCGACCTCCTCCCCGCCGTGCTCTGGATCAGGATCCTTCACTTCTGTCCAGGGTGCGGGTCCTGGATGTAGGGCTGAGTTATGTTTTTCACTCTTGCACTCAGAACATTGAACTTTGGCCTTGCAGTTTTTAGCGATGTGTGACGAAGATGAACAACATTTAAAACACAGAGTGTTCTCTTTCAAAAACATCTTACGATCTTCAATGGATTTTTCCCTGAAAGCACGACATTTACTTAAAGGGTGTGGTTTCCCATGAATAGGACACATTTTATCACGGCCATCAGATTTTAATGAGGAGTCAGTAGAATCAGAACTAGCTCTGGTGGATATCTCGGTTTTGCAGACTGAGACTCTTTGATGTTTGTTTGGCTGCCATGCTAACTTTTCAGCCCTGGGAACAGTGTCTGTCTGAGTGATGAAGTTGAAGCCTGGGTCATTGGCAATGCTAGCTTCCTGGCTAATGAATTTTACAAAAAAGGCAAAGGGAGGATAAGGCACATGCTTTTGTCGCTTATAAGATGCACCAGCTGAAGCCCACTTTTCCTGCAGACGAAAGGGGAGTTTCTGCACGATTGGGTTGACACCTCTTGCCGTGTCGAGGAAGGAGAGACCAGGTAAGTCTCCTTCATCCTTTGCTAATAGAAGTTCCATCAGAAGATCACTCAACTTAATCAGTTTGGTGTAATCTCGGTTTCCTATCTTTGGAAAAGTGTTGATGAGTTTGAAAAGAGCGTCCTCTACTGCCTCTGGCGAGCCGTAAGTTTGCTCGAGTCTATCCCAAATCATATTCAGGCCTGCTTCCGGATGATTGATGTGAATTGCTCTGAGCTGCTCAACATGTTCTGTTGATACCTTGCCAAGCCACTTTAAAAGAAGGTCCATCTCCTCACTTGCTGTTAGATCTAAGCCGCTGATTGCAGACAGAAATGAGCGTTTCCAAGCTCTGTAATTCTCAGGCTTATCACTAAATTGAAGTAAGCCTGTAGACACAAGCTCACGGCGTGCAAGGTACCTCACAAAGTCATTTGGAGTGGAGCTGTTATGGTTGGAATTAGGAGGTATAGGATAAGATGGGGAAAATGTACCACAATAGTCATTTTGAAATCTGGAGTGCTGTGTTGGAGTAATATTGCTGCTTTCAAATTTCACTTGTCGTGGGTCACAAACATTTTCATCCTTACATATCGGAACCCGCTGTGGGCTGGGGGGTGAGTCTGATTTTATTGGGGCATCATCTACACATAGCTGGTGTTCTGCCTCCAACACTTTGGCTTGGTCAGCAACATACTGTTGAGTGCGTTGTGTGGCTGTCAAGGAGGTAGAATCTAATAATACAAACTCTCGACTTTGTTTTTCACCACTGTCAACTGCAGCTTCCAGCGCTTCTGCTTCAGCAACAGCTGCAGAATCAGAATCAGAATCAGAATCAGGTTTATTGCCATTGTTCATGTAGTACACAAACTAGGAATTTGTCTCGGTACAATGCTGCAACATTAAACATGATAAGATAAGAGAAATAAACTATACATGTAATAAAGTGTAGGATAAGACTAAGTGATACTGGTCAACAGTTAAAATATATATTAGCCAGCAGCAGATACTGTGGAGAACTATATAGTGCAGTCGGTAATGCAGGAAGAAAACAGTGATGATTGACATGAGTCTGGTTGAGCTGCTGTACATGGTGCACGAGAGTCACTTAGTGTTCAGCAGTCTAATGGCAGAGGGGAAGAAGCTGTTCATGTGACGGGAGGTTTTAGTCTGGATGGACCGAAGTCTTCTACCAGAGGGGAGGGGGGCAAACAGTACATGACCAGGGTGTGAGGGATCGGCTATGATCCGGCCAGCACGCCTCCGGGTCCTGGAGATGTGCAGCAGTCTCTTTCTTATATTGTAGCATTTGCATTGATGCTTCCAACTTAGCTTTTTCTAGTCTTAGGTTTATTTCTTCTTCAGCGTAGGAAAGGCGAGCTTTTGCTGCTTCCGCTCGTGCTCTTGCTTTGGCTGCAGCAGACTCTGTAGATGACACACTGGAGTGCGCAGAAGAAGCGTGTGAGTGTGTCTTTGACATGGCTCTTTTTTCTGACTAGCACAGTTCACGAGCGTACTTCTGAATATACACTGAAGTGTTGATCGTTTATTGGTCGAGTGTGACGATGATCTACTCACTGTCTGCCAGCATGTTCACGTTATCATGCCCGCTAGGAAGCCGTGGTTTCACTGTACTGCCTCTGCTGATTGGACAGTCAGCTAAACTCCTTCCTCACATTAAGACTCTGAAGACACAGCTCTCGGTCCACAGGTTTAATGACACACGGAAAGGTGAAACTGTAACATACAGTACAAGGCATAATCACTCTTTGACCGTTGTACAGATATTACAATGAAAATATATGAACTCAGCTTCTAATACAAATCATGTTTTATCTTCCCACAAATTATATGAATTACTTTGCTTTTTAACTTAAATACAATATAAAATTATGTTCACAACAACTCCCGCCGCCACAATGAATTGCTTTCCCTCCAAAATTATCTGTCAATGTCCTCCGACCGATCCAACGGCTGTTGCCAGCGTAAATTGCGGGAAACCACTTTTAGCGTCTAAAGTCATCAAACTCAACGTAACCTTAAACAAATCATCCAGAAATGCACACAAACAATAACAATTAATACATACCCACGATGCTACCAAAGGCAGAGGATGTATGTGACTGCTGCTGAAGTTAACTGACGGCGGTAAAACACACACAACGGACTTTTTTCTCAATACTCCGACCGACTTCCTGTTTACAGTTAGTCGGAGCCGAAGGTGACGTCACCTTCGGCTGCGAACTATGCCGATTCTAAGGTGAACCCAACACAATATTACAATGTGTTATTCAACATTAATTAAGAATATAAACAATATCTATTTCACCTTAACTTTTAACATAAAATAGCTATCAGAACAGCATTATATTTGTATTTTACCGGTTCTCTCTCTCTCTCTCTCTCTCTCTCTCTGGGCTTGCAGCTGTCAGTGGCACTTCCAGGTTTTACCCTGGTTGTGGGTGGTGCCCCTGTCAAGCTGTCAGCCCCGTCTCCTCTCCTCATGACTCACAGCTGATTGTAATCACTTCCACCTCCTGTCCACTCATGTGATTCACACCTGATGGCACTTGGTATAATTTATTGCTTGCCTTACTTAAGACTGTCTGCTTCATCCACTCCTTGTCGGAGTCTCATCAGGAATCCATATTTGTTAGGACCCTGCTCCTGTTCTAACACCAACCTCGCCTTCTCCTTGTTTCTTCTGTTTGTAAGTGTATGTTGAGCACTGTTTGGATTTTGTGTTTTTTGTTATTAAATACCACAAACTGCAGTTCAGCACTTGGGTCTTTGTTTCTGCCCCAAGGGGCAACTCATGACAATTTGTATGAGCTGCTTTGAGGTACAGTGATTCCAACAAGAATACTCCCAATCTGATGGCAAGTAATTCATAAATTTATCTTTAAATTTAATTTTTTTAGGCAAA
Organism: Pholidichthys leucotaenia; assembly: GCA_020510985.1. Taxonomy (NCBI): domain Eukaryota; kingdom Metazoa; phylum Chordata; class Actinopteri; order Cichliformes; family Pholidichthyidae; genus Pholidichthys; species Pholidichthys leucotaenia. The sequence continues at coordinate 92,284,928 of CM035843.1, forward strand.
CTGACTGCATGTGCCTTGCATCTATGCAAACTATGGATGCTTCCTATTAACCAAGAAATGCAACTTGTGTTTCTTGCCAACCAAGTACTGCATCATGTCATCTAAATATGGTCATTATTGGCTCTAACCAACCAACATGGCAGCAGTCAAAACATTTAGATTCAGAAGGTAGATGCCAGAAGCTAATGGGTGACATCCTTTCATATACAGTCTAAGCTGCTGCAACATGATTTACTCCATAAGTACTATATATGGCAAAGACAGTAAATATATATTGTATAATGCTCATTTAGGATACTGTATATAAAACTAGTAATTGTCTGTGGGATTTCAAGGGATCTAGAATGAAGTTTTAAGAATGTATTTTCATACACATAGAGGTCAACATGAGTCACTTTAGAACAGAAAATGTTGACGTGTCAGTAAAGAGCTTCTGCTTTGCACCTGAGAGGTGCAAAGCAGCTATGAACACCAGCCCACACTACAGTATTCACTATATACAGAGAAACTATTTTCTAAACTGTCTAGGGGACACACACTGCAGCTTCTGTTGGTGAGTGGGATGACTGATCCTCTGCGTCTTTGGCTGTCTGTAGCTCTTCTTTAAAGTCTTCTATAAAGTCTGTCCCTGCACCTCTGTCTCACTCCCCAGTTTTCAGTGTCAGCTCCCTGCAGTTTGTAGGTACCACTTGGATGAAAGACAATTAGATATACAAACAAAATAATATAAACGATACAATTTGGCATTGTACAAAAATCCATACAATGAAATTTAAGTGCACTTAGAACCGCTCTCAGTTCTTACAAACATAAATAAGTGTTCATTCGCACACATGTGCGTACACACTACTATTACCATACACTCATTCAGTGGTACTCCTCAGCCTGCTGACTAAATATTTGTTGAAAGCCACCCAAAATCAAAAGTGTCTCAGATTTTTCATCGATACCACTATGGTATTAATATGAAAAGCCCGTATCATTTCATTCAGAAGTTATCACATTCAGAAGTTTTTTTTTTGAGAGTTGACCTCTGACCTTGACGTGAGGTCAAGATCGGCAAAAGTCAAACTCATCCCAGATTTTTCAAAGCTAGAACTATGGTATCAATGTGAATCATGTACGTCATTTACTTTCACAGTTATCATGTTTACAAGCATTATAGAAAATCTGCCTTCTGACCTGAAGGTCAAGGTCACTCAAACTCAAACTTGTCCAAGATTTTTCAAAGATATATCTATGGTATGAGTATAAAAAGCCTATATCATTTCCTTCCCAAGTTATCATGTTTACAAGATTTAGGGAAAAACTGACCTCTGTCCTTGAGGTCAAGGCTACCCAAATTCAAATTTCTCCAAGAACTTTTTTAGATACAACTATGGTATTGATTTGAATAGTCTACATCATTTCTTTCTCTAGTTATTGCAGTCACAAGGTATGTGTTGACAATGCTGCCACCGCCCAGTGCCCAATGGAGTGATAACAATACCCCATCAGCCTTTTCGAGGCTGAGGGGTAAAAAGGATTAAAAGAGAAGTCTATATTGCACATAAATACTGCACATATGCAATGACTTATACATATTTCAAAATGTGATCTTTGTGAGGGAGACTGATTCTTGGCTGTCCAGCCCATGACTTAGTCCAGTCATCAAAGAACACAGGTTCAACAAAATTGGAGGAAAATGTTTTCCAATGGAAATCAGTTCAGTGGTAGGTTATAATGCGTATAAAAAAGTCCCACAAAATCTGAGCATGGGAAATGCCTTAAAATTGGTGAAATCCAAGATGGACATCAACAGATTAGAGTAAATGTGAAAGTCATCATAATTATTTTACGAATCATGCTAAATTCATGTGTAATAGTCTATTTGTACTAACTTTTCAAGCCACATCTGATGGATGCAGTTTGAAAACTGTAACATCGACAACAAACAAAATGGCAACCTCATAGGACTGAAAAAGTTGAGTTTTGGACATGTCATGGATACTAAATCCCGTAAGTGAATGAAAGAAAATACAAATTGTTCATCATGATATATTTTCAGCATTTGCACATCATTCATAATCTTGTGTATATACCAGTGTTGGGCAAGTTACTAAAAATAGTAACTAATTACAGTTACTAGTTACTTCTTTTCAAAAGTAATTGAGTTACTTTACCTATTACTGCATGATTAAAGTAACTAGTTACTTGGAAAAGTAGCTTTCATATTACTTTTAAATGCATACTTAAATCATTTTGCACACATAGCAGGATAATTTAATTAATGGATTACATTATGGGCTTATTAATGTCAGGCTGAAAACATACTGTTTCAGACAGAGCTTTTACAACATGTTCAGTCTGCTTTATCCTGCCTTGAGAGCTCTTATTGTGGGAAAAATCTGAAGAAAATCAACAAGAAATTGCCAGTAATTTCCTCATTTTGGAGTGAGAAATAGGGTTTGTGGAGTGACAGAGAGGGAAAAAGTGTGAGACTCACTCCAAAAGAGTGAGTTGTCAACACTACATAAAGCTGTCCATGTGTAGCAGAGTCCATAAAAGCATTCATACTTGACTTACCAAGTGGGTCGACCCTCTTGGCGACACAGGTAGAATGCTGGACCCTGGAGGTTGTGGGTTTGAACCCCTGGTCGGACGTCACCATTTGGGGCTTAACTGCCTGTCCACTTGGCTACACATGTTTACCTTACCTTTATAGTATGGATTTAATCCGATGTGCAGTGATCCAAAGAAAATGTCCATTATCCACAGTCCAAATGTCAGCCGTGACAGAGACATAATCCAGTCCCTCAAATTCCTTTTGAAGATCAAGTCCATTTTTGAATAATTTTTATCCAAGTAGCAGGTAAATGTGTTTTAACTTCAGTGGCTCACAGTCTCAGCTGTCTGATGGAAAATGACTGTAATCATATCTTCAGTCTGTAACAACATACAGTGGTACCTCTACTTACGAACGTCTCTACATACGGAATTTTCAGGTTACGACACGCCTCAACGGGAAAATATTGCCTCTTGTTACGAACGAAATTTCAGGATACGAAAGGCAAAAAAGTACGCGCTCCTCGCAGCTCCCGTAGTTTACCGAACGTAAACATACCTGTAGCTGCTCTGCCATTGGCTATCGCCTAGCATCTTCCTGGTATCCCATTGGCCACGAAGTGTTCGGGCAGTTTTACGTGTGTGTACAGTACAGAATTAACATTTATTCGCTATGGGCCCCAAGAAAGTGATGGAGATAAGTGGAAAAGGAGAAAAGAAGAAGAGAGTTTTTTTGTCCATACAAACAAAGAAGGAGATAATCGAAAGGTATGAAAAGGGGATGCGTTTGGTTGATCTCGCCAAAGAATATGGCCGTAATACATCAACGATCAGCACGGTATTAAAACTAAAGGAAGCCCTTACAAGCCGACAAAAGCAAACGTCCTTGGATCATTTCTTCACAAAACGTCAGGCAAAAACCACTGATGAGACAGAACATGAACCAAAGAAGGCAAAAGGTGACAACGACGATAGCAGTTAAAAGGTAAATGAACATAATTTTTATTATTCTTTCTCTTTTATTATTCTCTTTTATTATTCTTTCTCTCATTTTAAACTCTCATTTTATGTTTATTGTGCAGTAATCTAATTGTAACATGTATTTGTTACATGTTTTGATGTGTTTTTATGATTTATAAAAAATTTATGCCCGAATTTTGGGGGGCTTGGAACGGATTACGGCATTTACATGTAAAACGCGCCTCTACTTACGGAATTTTCACGTTACGAGAATACTTCCGGAACGAATTAATTTCGTAAGTAGAGGTACCACTGTATCTGGCAATCAGCCGGTTTAATTCTTGCTGGGTCGCAAAGTGTCCAGATGCATACCTGTGCTTGAAATCCAGCCGTGGCTGTTTATATAAGAGTATTTCCACTTTACATCCAGCTGTGGTTGTTAAGATAGCATAATTCCACTAATGCGGTGTTGTTAGCATAGCATAGCACTAGTTTTGTCGGAGCTTGTTGCTGTTCTCAAGGGCTTCTAAAGATTCCAATAGGTCTTATAATAGGCTTGCAACCCACCAATATACTTCTGTCCTTAACTGCGACAAAGGAAAAATAATCTGTCTATTTCCACAAAAACAAAGTAGCTTCATCTTTTCCTTTGTTCAGTAGTGAAGTGGTTCTTTGCAATAGGTCACGCTGACTGACGGCTGCGTCAGCTACGTAGGGTCAGTTTGTATTTATTTGCGCTAAAAATATGTATCCATATTAATAAAACAAGTAACAAGTAATGCATCTGATCAAATTTCAGTAACTGTAATGCATTACTGAATTTTCAAACAGTAACTTCGCTACACAGCACATTACTGCAAAAGTAGTGGCGTTACAAAGTAACGCGTTACTCCCAACACTGGTATTTACACACACAAAGTATTGACTTTGGATCACACATTTTGGATCACTTAGGTCACTAATCGTCGCAGTCAGAATCAGCATCAGGACATTGCCGATTTGTGCCTTTGCATTGACCACATACAAGCGTACAGTGGAATCCATTCCTCCTGCAAGAGCAAGTGTTATTTCCACAATTTCCAGTGCACTGGAATAATGTTATCATGACTTAGACTGAGTTGTATGAGTGTCAGTGCTTTTGGCATTGCCCATTAGGTTTGGGAAGGAGCTAGAAATATGAGACCACTGGATTTATGCTCCTTGGGTACTAGAGCTGTGAGAACTGGGCACATCAAATTTGGGGTCTCTAGCATTGTCCCAACCCCTTCGGGAAGGCAGTTTACATGAGAAGGCCTTTGAAAAAACAGTGGGCTTCATCTTCCTTTAGAAGGGGTCTGAAGCTTTGAAATTTTTGGTGAGCCATCCAGCCCATATGAGGTTTAAACCCTGCAAATGTTGTTGTCCTTGGACATCAGTGAGCCAATCCCTGGTGTATGATCAACTTCACCAAATGTCTCAATCGAATTTCCAATGCCCTGACTCCCCATGTTAAGGTATTGCCACTTGACAGTTTAGGGTATTGCAAATTAACAATAGACATTTGCAATACCCTAGGTTCCCATGTAAAAGTATTGCCACTTGACAGTTTAGGGCATGGTAAGTTGACAATAGACATTTGCAATACCCTATACTGTCAAGTGGCAATACCTTTCCATGGGGGCTCAGGGTATTGGAAATGCCAAAGGGGGTATTGTATTGTGGATAAAAGATCTTTTTGAGGTCCAAGGGGTCTGATCTCAAAGTATGTGCATCTAGACTCCCCTAGGTATATGTGCAACAAATCTGAAAGCTCTAGCACCAACTTTGGCCCTTTTGTTGTCCCAGGGTTATTTCATCTATCTATCTATCTATCTATCTATCTATCTATCTATCTATCTATCTATCTATCTATCTATCTATCTATCTATCTATCTATCTATCTATATTTATGAAAGATCTTATGTACTACATCCATTGTGTATGTGTAGATTGTGTGGTTGCAGCATGGGTGATAAGCCCAAGATAAATTTCCCCTTGAAGGACAATAAAGTTTATCTTATCTTATCTTATTTATCCTTTTTTTTTTTTTCCTTTGAAAGACAAAAGTAAAATAGAAAGATGTCTTTACCTTCTTTACATGTTTCAACTGCACTGCAGCCTTCATCAGAAGAGTCAGCTGATTGCTGCCAGGTGACATTTATCAGCTGATTTTCGTAGGCGGGGCCAGCTCAGCAGATCTGTCAGATCCGCTGAGCCGGCCCCGCCTCCCGCCGTCAGATGGTCTCTGGAGAATGTGGTCCCAGGTGTGAGAAAGCATAAAGGCCCCCTCATCTCGGTTCATGGTGTCTTTTCCCCGCTTTCTGATCTCTATTGCCTCCTTGATCCAACGTTTGTGTCTGTTGCTCTCCGATCCAATAATTTATAAAGAAGGTAAAGACATCTTTCTATTTTACTTTTGTCTTTCAAAGGAAAAAAAAAAGGATAAATAATTGAAAGAAGACAAAATGAACCTGTTTGACGTATTACGTGGAAGTTATGGACAAGTTTGCATTAAAGACTTCCGCCGGCTGGAGAAATTGGAGAAAACACGGGCACGCTTCAGAAACCACCTACGATTCAACCTCCGTTGCAGAGATGAGGAGGTCACACCCCAAAGCCTCAATATAAGAAATCCAATCCCGACCAAGAACGCAGAAAAAATCATCAACAAAGCACGGAAAGACCTTATAAAAGAACGAATAAGAATAACGGCAAATAAAGTAGACAAAATAAACAACCAAATCAAAGAGGAAACGGACATGTTTAAGCAACGCTACCCGACGGACCAGAAAACGCAGGAGCAGATAAAAGCACAACTGAAACACGCACACGAACAAGAATTCATCACAACGAAAAACCGCCAATTGAAAAAATTAAAAAAACTCACAGAAAGAAAGAACGGACGAAGACAAACACACACGGAAAAGAACGATAAGTGGGTCAAAAACCTATCACAACGCACACTCACGGACACGGAGAAAACAGTGCTGAACAGAGGACTGAACTTCGCCATCACACCAGCCAGAATCCCCCATGAAGAATACATCCTCGCAACAGAACTGGCATGTGAAAAAATCCAGGACCAAGGAGAAAAAGCAGCACTCCGGAACGCAGTCGCAGGAATCCTCAAAACGGCCAAATTACCACAAAGCAACGTTACAAGAAAAGAAGAAAAAGCATTAAACTCACTCAAGACAGATAAAACGATCACAATACTCCCAGCAGATAAAGGCAGAACAACAGTAATTTTGGACACGGAAACATACGAAAAACAGATGGAAACCATGTTGGCAGACAGTAACACATACGAAATCATTAAAACAAACCCGACAGAAGAAAAGAAAAAAATGCTCAAAGCCCTTCTAAAACCTCTATTAGAAAGCAATAAAATCACAAAGGACGCATATGATCACCTGATCCCCACAGCCAGCATCACCCCTCGGATTTATGGAACACCGAAAATACATAAAAAGGATATCCCACTGCGGCCAATAATAGACAGCATTGGATCAGTCACATACAACTTATCAAAAGCCCTAGCTGAAATCATCAAACCCCTCCTTGGACTATCAGACTTTCACTGTAAATTTTTTTTTTTTTTTTTTTTTTTTTTTTTTTTCCTCTCGGCGCCACACCAGTCGGCTGCCTTTTGCAACAGCGGCTCGATTCCGAGTTTTTTTTCCCCTTCCTCTCTCTTTTGATCACTTTTTTTTTTCACCCCACTTATATCACGGACACACAGATCATCCCAAATGTCTCCTGAGCCGGTGGACGGAGCCACTGTTTATAGCAGGATACGATATAACAGGGAAGAGCTGCTAGCATTTAACCGCCACCCGGTCCCACTGGAAAAACTCGACATACCGAGAGAACTGAGGCGAAAACGCCGCGGCTGCCGGGCTGGAGTAAGGCGGAGGACAAAAAATATAAGGTACAGACCCTCCCTTCCATCTGTTGTCATGGGAAATGTACGGTCGATACTGGGAAAGTTAGATGAGCTAGCGGCTATCTCCCGTTATGATAGCACTTACCGGGAGTGCTCTCTCCTTTTGTTTACTGAGACGTGGCTAACTGAACTAGCAGCAGATGCTAACATTGAGCTGGAGGGTTTTCACACGATACGAGCTGACCGAACACCAGAGAGTGGCAAAACTAGGGGCGGTGGAGTGATCATGTATGTTAACAACAACTGGTGCAGACCGGGACATATCACTGTTAAACAACGACACTGCAGCAAAGACATTGAGTTGCTAGCTGTTAGCATGAGGCCTACATATCTCCCGAGAGAACACTCACACGTGATCTGCATTGTTGTTTATGCAAATCCGACGGCGAACGCTGGGACAGCGCGTGACGTCATCCATTCAGTAACCAGCAGGCTGCAGACAGAACACCCAGATGCTCTTCTCCTCATCTCAGGCGATTTCAACCACGTTTCACTGTCTCCCATTCTGCCCACTTTCACCCAGTATGTCACATGCCACACTAGAGACAATAAAACACTGGATTTGTTCTACGCAAACACTAAGGAGGCGTACACCTCATCACAACTCCCCCCACTTGGGAGATCGGATCACAACTTGGTTCATCTCCGACCGGTGTACAAACCCCTAGTGCACAGACAACCTCCGGCCATGCACACTGTGGAGTTATGGTCTGAGGAGACAATGGACACTCTAAAGGACTGTTTTGAAGCCACTGCCTGGAAGCAGCTCTGCGATCCACATGGTGAGGACATCGATGGCCTCATTCACACCTTCACGGGCTACCTCAGCTTCTGTGTGGACAAATCCGTTCCCACCAAGACCATACGGCGTCACTCAAACAACAAACCCTGGATCAACCCTGAGATAAAAACACTTCTGAGAGAGAAGAAGAGGATCTTCAGGTCGGGGAACAGGGAGATGCTGAAGTCCGTACAGAGGGAGCTGAGGAGAAAGATCAGAGAAGGCAAGGACAGCTTCAGGAAGAAGATGGAGGACAAGCTGCAACAGAGCGACATCAGCGGGGTCTGGAGAAACCTCAAAACCATCTCGGGGCTCCAGAATACCTCCCCCCAGGCCACGGGGGGCAGGGAGTGGGCGAACAACCTGAATCTGTTTTTCAATAGATTTGACCAACCGCCCTCCCCCCTGTCTGCACAACAACCACTGCTGCCTCTAAGAAATCAAGTCCTGCTACCCACTCCCCACTCCACCGACACCCCCCCCACTCCCAACACACAGCCCCCCATCCTGACCCTGACCAAGACCCAGGTGAGGACGGAGCTGAGGAAGATCAAGACGAGGAAGGCGTCGGGACCGGACGGCATCAGCGCAAAGCTCCTCAAGTCCTGTGCAGACCAGCTGTGTGGGATTGTGACGTATATCTTCAACATGAGCCTGAAACTGGGGAGGGTACCACAGCTGTGGAAAACATCTTGTGTGGTACCTGTACCAAAAACTTCCCACCCCAAAGACCTGAACAGCTTCAGACCGGTGGCCTTGACGTCCCACTTGATGAAGACCCTGGAGAGACTGCTCCTTGCTCATCTCCGCCCCCTGGTGGAACCAGCGATGGATCCACTCCAGTTCGCCTACCAGCATGGCATTGGGGTGGAGGATGCGGTGATCTTCCTCCTTCACCGTTCTCTGTCCCACCTGGAGAAGCCCGGGAATATGGTGAGGATCATGTTCTTTGACTTCTCCAGTGCTTTCAACACCATCCAACCGATGATCCTGAAGGACAAGCTGCTGCGCGCAGGGGTGGACCAGCACCTGTCATCATGGATCCTGGACTACCTCACGAACCGGCCTCAGTTTGTGAGAACCCGGGACTGTGTTTCCGACACGATCATCAGTAGCACGGGGGCCCCCCAGGGAACGGTGCTGGCTCCCTTCTTGTTCACTCTTTATACTGCGGACTTCTCACACAACACAACACATTGCCATCTACAGAAGTTCTCTGATGACTCTGCGATCGTTGGTCTCATCTCCAGCGGAGATGAAGCTGAGTACAGAGGGCTTATCCAGGACTTTGTGGACTGGTGCCATCGGAACTGCCTCCAGATCAACGCGAGGAAAACTAAGGAGCTGGTGGTGGACTGCCGCAGGCATGGGCAGCCCCTCACAGCACCAGTAAATATACAGGGAACAGACATCGAGATGGTGACATCCTACAAGTACCTGGGTATTCATCTGAACAATAAACTAGACTGGTCACACAATACTGACGCACTCTACAAGAAGGGACAGCGCAGGCTGTTCCTGCTGAGGAGATTCAGGTCTTTTGGTGTACAAGGGGCGCTGCTGAAGTCATTCTATGACACGGTGGTGGCATCAGCCATCACTTTTGGAGTGGTCTGCTGGGGCAGTGGCATTACTGCAGCCGATAGGAAGAGACTGAACAAACTGATTAAGAAAGCTAGCTCTGTCCTGGGGCAACGCCTTGATCCGATGGAGGAGATAGGAGAGAGAAGGACGGTGGCTAAACTGTCATCTCTGCTGGAGTCCGAGTTCCACCCTATGCAGGACATACTGGATGCACTGAGGAGCTCATTTAGCAGCAGACTACATCATCCCAGGTGCACAACCGAGAGGTTTCGTAGGTCCTTCCTACCAACGGCTGTCAGACTGTACAACCTAAGCAGGGCTGCTCGCAGAGATAGCAAAAAGACGTAACAAACTAATAGTTTCTTTTTTTTTTTTTTTTTTTTTTTGAATGCAAAAGATGCAATAGACTTACACAATGGTCCTCTCCGGCATACAACTAGGAACATACCGGTCGCTATGGAGGGTGAGAATATGTATGGGCACATAATCATACCATGTAGGATAACTAAATAGACGGTTATGCTGTTTCATCCCACCTAGCAACAATGCTCTGCACTGTGTGTGTTTATATATTTACATATTTATTCCATCTAGCTACAATGCTCTGCACTGGGTGTGTTTATATTTATATGTCTATATATTTATTCCATCTAGCTACAATGCTCCGCACTGTGTTTTTATATATCTACATATTATTCCATCTAGCTACATTGCTCCGCACTGTGTGTGTTTATATACTTGCATATTTATTCCACCTAGCTGCAATGCTCCATACTGTGGGTGTTTATATATTTACATATTTATTCCATCTAGCTACAATGCTCTGCACTGTGTGTTCATATATTTATTCCATCCAGCTACAATGCTCTGCACTGTGTGTCTGTGTGTGTGTGTGTGTGTGTATATATATATTTTATAGTAATATGTACATATGTATATTAGCTGCTCTTGCTTGCTTGTTTTTTCTTGCCTTCTGATTGTTGCTCTGAGTGTTGCTATCCCTGTGCTGTTGCAATCCTGGAATTTCCCCGTTGTGGGACTAATAAAGGCTTATCTTATCTTATCTTATCTTAAAAATTCAAAAGAGCTGGCACAAGAACTCAAAGACATAAAAATAGAATCAGACGAGATCCTCATCTCACATGACGTCATCTCTTTATTCACAAAGACTCCTATTGACGTCACACTGCATATAGTGCAAGAACGCCTCAACAAGGACAGTACCCTAAAAAGACGCACCAACCTCACAGTCCATGACATATCCAAATTACTACAGTTTGTTGCAAAATCCACTTATTTTCAATTCAGAGGAAAAATCTACAAACAAAAAGAAGGATTTGCAATGGGAGACCCACTATCAGCCATCATGAGCAGTTTTTTTATGGAGGATCTGGAAAATAAAGCCATCAACACAGCACCCACAATATGCAAACCCACCCTTTGGAAGAGATACGTAGATGACATTCTGGAAAAAATAAGGAAAGGACATACACAAGAACTCACTGACCATCTGAACAGTACAGACAGTACGGGGAACATAAAATTCACACACGAAGAGGAGGAAAATGGCACCATAGCCTTTCTGGACATGAAAATCCACCACAACGAGGATGGCAGCATAAAAATCACAGTCTACAGGAAACCAACCCACACAGATCAATACCTACTTTGGACATCGGAACACCCCACAGCACACAAGCTATCAGTCGTCAGGACATTATATGAACGAGCCACCATCATCACGGAACAAGAAGACAGACAGGAAGAGGAAAACCACATAAAACATGCACTTATACGCTGCCAATATCCAGTATGGGCCATAAACAAAGGGAAACAGCAAGTCAAAAACAAAGAAAATAAACAGGACACAAGACACAGAACAAAAGCTGAAATCAAAAACAAGGAAACCATAACTATACCATACATACGAGGGATCACGGAACCAATTCAAAGGATCATGAAAAAATACAAAATAAACACAGCAGTCAAACCACACAAAAAATTAAGACAGTTATTAGTACACCCCAAGGACAGAATAGAACAAGACAATAAATGCAATGTATTATATGAAATATCATGCAGATCATGTAACAAAACCTACATTGGAGAAACCGGAAGATTATTCACCACAAGAAAAAAAGAACACCAAAAGGAATGTGAGAAGGAAACGCAAGGACGACTCACAAGATCACAAAAAGAAAAAGCAGAACAAGAAACATTAAAATCAGCTATATCGGACCACTGCAAAAGAAATAATCACATCATGGACTGGGACAACACAAAAATTATTGGATCGGAGAGCAACAGACACAAACGTTGGATCAAGGAGGCAATAGAGATCAGAAAGCGGGGAAAAGACACCATGAACCGAGATGAGGGGGCCTTTATGCTTTCTCACACCTGGGACCACATTCTCCAGAGACCATCTGACGGCGGGAGGCGGGGCCGGCTCAGCGGATCTGACAGATCTGCTGAGCTGGCCCCGCCTACGAAAATCAGCTGATAAATGTCACCTGGCAGCAATCAGCTGACTCTTCTGATGAAGGCTGCAGTGCAGTTGAAACATGTAAAGAAGGTAAAGACATCTTTCTATTTTACTTTTGTCTTTCAAAGGAAAAAAAAAAAGGATAAATAATTGAAAGAAGACAAAATGAACCTGTTTGACGTTATCTTATCTTATCTTATCTTATCTTAGCTCACACTATGTGTATCCACAGTCCCCAAGAAGCATGAATCAAGTGGTCCCATGTCTCTACATCCTTCCAAGACCTGGAACTTACACAACTCAGTGTAAGTCATAATAACATTGCCATTTCCAATACTCTGAGCCCCTGTGTAAAAGTATTGCCACTTGACAGTTTAGGGTATTGCAAATTAACATTAGACATTGGAAGTGTACTTGACCTTTTAACCTTCAACCAATTAAGTCTATAGCGAAGGCTTCCCCAAAGAAGTTCAAGCACCAAATTAACAGTGGTTGACCTCCACAACACTCCGATCGCAGTTACATTAGGACTGTGTGCCTATGATGCTCCTGTAAGCACCAAATTAACTGTGGTTTACCTCCACAACACTCCAATCGCAGTTACATTAGGACTGTGTGCCTATGATGCTCCTGTAAGGAACTAGCCCCAGAGTTGTGCTAGGAACCTGCAACTCCACATTCTTGCTGGTCATGGTAGTAAATACACACAGCATAAGTTTGACCTTTTTGACACATTTTTTGACAGATATGAGAACACAGGACGGTCCCTCCCTTAGTTATGCTGCTAATAGGTTTAGACAGCTGGGGGACCTCCAACAATGCATTGGGCTTTGCTCCTTTCTTCACTGATGAAATATTTTTGTTGGTCATTAACATCTATTTGTTCTCTCCCACAGACTGAGTCCCCATCGTGCTGTTTGCTTTCTACATGTCTGTTCTTTTCTTCTTCTTCTTCTCTATCCCCTCACCCCCCAGCCGGGGGGGGGGGGGGCAGCAGCAGATGACTGCCCCTCCCTAAGCCTGGTTCTGCTGGAGATTTCTTCCTACTAAAAAGGAGTTTTTCCTCTCCACCATCACAGGGGATCAGCTGATTGCTGGGGTCTTTCTGCACTTGTGGGGGTTTCCCCTACAGTTGAAAGTGCTATGAGATGACTGTTTTTGTGAAACGGTGCCATATAAATAAAGTTGAATTGAATTGAATTCAATACATTTACATTGGATTTTCATCAAATTTTTCACACCATTCATTTTGCATCACAAATTGACAGCTTGCCCCTAGGCCTAGGAAGGAGGTAAGGACATGAGACCACTTGGTTCCTGCATCCATCAGATGTGGCCTGAAAAGTTAGTACAAATAGACATATTACACATGAATTTAGCATGGTTAGTAAAATAATTATGATGACTTTCACATTTCTGCTAATCCAGGGGTGTCCAATCATGTGCCATGGAGGGCCAAGACCCTGCAGGCTTTACCTCCAACCAGTGTCTTCAACAGCAAATTCCACTGAATTTCTTCCCACTGATTGCTGATAAGTAAAAACACCTGCTGAAGAGACTGGGTAGAAGAGAAAACCTGCAGGGTCTTGGCCCTCCATGGCACATGATTAGACACCCCTGTGCTAATCTGTTGGTAGCCATCTTGGATTTCACCAATTTTAAGGCATTTCCCACTCTCGGATTTTGTGGTACTTTTTTTTAATACATGTTATACACCTACGACTTATCTGATTTCCACTGGAAAACCTTTTCCTCCAATTTTGTTGAACCTCAATGCATATTGCCACCTTTAATTACTGGACTATCTGTATCATTAAATCTCTCTGTTGTAGCATCATCGTCTCCTCAAAACCGAGACAGAAGATCACTTCTCTCCAGTTTACAGGAATTTCATTTTATTCATTACACAGGAATATCACCTTTCTGCCTTCTCAGGAATATCACTGGCTTTTATGTCGACTCATGCAGGCTTCTTCCAGGCCTGACCAAAGATGCTTGCTTTCCCAGGACCCCAATGTAAACAGTTGCCTCTTGCAGAGATTGTAAGGATCAGAGTTTGCTTTTAAAGGCTCAAAGGAACATAAAACTCAGGAGACCAGACCTCTCAACATGAACACTGCATTTGATAACGTACCTTTTCACAGGAAACCAATGTTTTTAAAAGAGTCATAAACCACTTAATCTGACGGTTTTATAGCCTATACTGTCCAGGTACCTCCGCCCAGATACTAAAGGAAATCATCTACAGCTCAACAGTACCTCCTAGCGGATACCTACGGAATGTGTTTTCAGTATGTAGGATGACTTTTAATTTGTTCTAAATATTAAGTTTCTTTCAGCTTATCCTCTGGATCCTAAGGACACTGAAAATCATCCCTCTTTTATCACCAACCACGGTTTGCTGCATATTCTGCTGTTCTAATCTTGATCTAAATGTGAATGCATGTATTATAATTATGTATAAGAAATGTTATATTCATGAGTGTTATTGGAGTAATGGTATAAATGCATGATCACCATATATTAGCCAAGTCATTTAATTTAGTTATATTTTATATTGAGCATTTATCTCATAAGAACTGACTGAGTGTTGATTTTCCCTCTGAAATTTCATGGGATGGTGTCTTCATTCGATTGGCTGCTCTCAAACAAAGAAGTGTTCTCACATTGGATAGCAGCCATTTTAAACTGCTTCTGAAAAAGCCGATTGGTCAGTCTTGCGACTACATCATCAGTTTTATGACCCGGCGAGGTAACTTTAAAAGAGAAGTTAGATTTGAGTTTAGTGAGAGATCAGCAGAGTTAGAAAAAGAAGGAGATCAGCACAGTAGAAAAAGGGTAGACAAAGAACAGGCAGGAAGATTAGCTAGAAATAGAATTAAGAATTAGAAACACAGAAAGAAGAAAGAAGGAGATTTTGAGAAAGATTAGGAACTAAATTAAGATTAAAGAAGCAGAATAGTAATCTAGATCTCAGAAGAAGATTTTATTCCACCGTTTCAAGGCCCTGTGAAGTTTTATTTTATTCTCTGTGTGTTTGTCAAGTCTTTTCTTATATTCTGGAAACTGAGGAGGAACCATTTTTCTTTAGAGCTCGTCCCTTTTTAGAGAATCAAATTCTCAAACTTTTTCCTTCACCTCAGAAGCCATTCTTATCCTAGTAAATGTTTTTCTAACACTTTTTTTTATGACTTTTCACGCCATTAAAGTGGACCTTTAATTTGCCTAGTTAAAGTGAACAGAGACTGAGAAGATTTTCCTTCAGTTTCAGTTTTTGGTCTATCCCGCTACAAGAGACCTCAAAATTTGGATTCTTTTCCAAGGACTTTTCACGCCGCCCTGAGACAAACCACCCACGGCTGCAAGTGTCTCTTTGAAGGGCCCTCCAGCTGAGTTATCACCTCCAAGGCTGTGAGGAGGCATCGCAGCAGCCACTTCCTCCCGACGTCCTAACTTCAAAACCCAGCGGTACCGACCCGCGGAACTTGGACCAACGGCCGTTGTGTGAGTGAGACTCTTATTTCTCCTATTTCCTGGGTTAAAACGTGATGTCCTAACAATTAAATTACAATTGAATATGGCCCGTATTTCAGGGCTCAATTAGTCTCTCAGCCGCAGGATAGCACTGTAAACTGAAGCAAAAACTCTTAGTCATTTTTAAGTAACTGCCCTTAAATTTTGTAGATTAATTCAGGAGTCATTTTTAGATAATTAGCTTATGAATTTTCCCCATAAAATTGCGATGTTTTGTTAAAACATTCCAGCCTCATTTACCGTTGAAACATAAGTCTAGTTTCTCCTTGGTTCTGCAGAGGTGTAAAGCTGGATTTTATGTTCAGGAACCCAATATCAGTTGATGTGATATTTTACGCTGTCATCATCTGAATCTGTTTATTCATCATTTGAACGCCATGCCATGTAACCTGAATGATTTTAATAAAAGAGTGAATAAGAGCAGTAGAAGCGTTTTCCTTTCGCATATACAGGTTTCCTAATCACGGCAGGACAAAAACTCACTGAAACTTTGAGACTGATTCATTAAGTAATTTAAGGTACAAAATTAAATAAAATTAAAGTTAATTTTATTGTCCGTTAGGACTGGTGCCCCTTTTACGAGTGCTTTTATTTAATTTAGCGGGTGTAGAAGTGAAGGTTCAACTCCGCCCCCTTTCACACCCACTATTAAATAAAATAAATAATTCCTGTACCTTATGACAAATATTTTTATAGGCACTTTATACTACAGCTTAATGGTGCCCTGCTGTGAGGCCTCTGTAATTGGGAAACGTATATGCAAAAAGAAAATTCATTGAAATCATAATTTTTCCGGCAAATATTGATCCACTATTTGGCGAGTCTGTGAGTCTGTGTTTGAGAGGCTGAGGCTGCATCTCTCCTCCTGCCTGTGTGTGTCTGCTACATTTGTTTACCTAACCTCCCGCCGAGGAGGCTGGTGGCTGATAGCAAAGGGGAGGGTGAATGATTCACCCACTAAAGTCAACAGTTTTTGATGCATGCAAAAAGAAGTTTGAAGCATTATATGCTGGATTAAGAAAAATAAAGGCCCAGAGTGACAGAAACGTGAAGAAAACCGTCCTGTCTCTCGCCAGTTTAACCTTTCGGCGATTATCCCGAAAGGAGTAATTAAACTGGCCAGTTCTGTAATTTAATTACCCAAGCGTGGTGACGTCACATTAAGCTGGACGCGGTTTGATCTGGTCACTGAATAAACCGCTGGGGAAAATAGCGCTAAACAATACCCGGAATTAAAGGGGTTACATTATTTGTGAAAGTTGGAGATTAAACTCTCATTTTGAAAAGCAAGGCGTGGCATTGTTGCTGAGACTCGCGCCTGCATCACGTGTCACGTGAACGCGCACAGTCGCGCGCGTGACCGAAAGGCGTGCACGAAAAACTGCGCATGAGCAGAGTAAGCGTGCAGACGCCATTTTGAAGGCGCTAAGAGGGAGTCTCTCTAGCCGCCATTTTGAGTGAGACCGGTAGACCCGCCCAGAGCGACGTCACCAGTGTCTCCTCCCCCTGGGAGGGCAGAGACAACTGCCTCCATCGTGTGGCCAACTATAGGAGTTGCATTTCTTGCATGAATGCACACTCGGATTAAAGCAGAGCAAATCCATTAAGCTGATTTATAATCAAACAGAGCTTCCAAATTGACTTTAAATCAATCCGAATTATCCGGAACAATCTAAATTTAAACCCAAATCAAAGTTTTATCCCAAGAACCAAAAGGAAAAGGAAACTTGTGGGTTTGAAGTTTGTTCTCATTGGTGGAAGAGCTTTTGACTGCATATATACACACTGAAAGAACATAGAAGCATAGACTTTGTATTTACTCACAAATGTTAACCACATATTTTAATCTTTTTAGTTAAAAGCATATATTCACACATCTTATGCTAAAAGTCTGCAAACTTTTGAAGCTATATATATGTGCTTTGTTTTAAAGATCACTTTGTGCAATTTCTTTCACAGGAAGCCATTCAACTTAGGGACTCAAATAAATGACAATGTTCATTTAAACTCAAGTTAATGTTAATCCTGTGCATGTTGGTAAAGGATTTAGTAATTTACTAAATATTTAACCAAAATTCTCCAAAATTAGGAAACCACATCCAGCAATTAACACTTGAAAGCTTTAGCTTATTTACAGTCAGTGTTGCTTTTGATTCATGTTTCCTCCCCAGGAGAAGGAAAACATTTAACCAACTCACTATTTCTCACCAGGATTTGAAATAAGTCAAAAGGTGAAAACTTTGACTAGTCTGTAAAACATTTTAATATTTTTTCTCCTCTTTTTAAATAATCATTAACTTTAATCCTAAGGAAGCCTTAGTGACAATACGCAAAGACAGTTCATTTGTTTCCTAACTTGTAAATATTAAAACATTGAAAGGCTTTAAATGAAGATAAGCTTTAACAAATAGAACCAAGCCAGTTCTAACTTTAAAACAAAGTGAAGACTTATACTGTAACCCTAAAGCCTTAAAGCATTTAACCTTTTCTATTTTTGTTGCTTTCTTTTTTCTTTTGTAAATAAAATCATTACTTTCAAGTGAGATTCAACAAAAAATTCACAACCTAGTTGAGGACTATTCCAAAACTACACTTTGATAACTGAACTGAAAGAAGTCAATCGACACAAAATTTTTTTTTGCATTTGTCTTGTGAAATACAAATCAAAATACAGTGTCAACAAATAAACTAACACGTATTCCACATTTCTAAAGAATTCCAAAATATTTGCTTTCCTTCTTACAAGCCTGGAAATTTAAACAAACTCCAAAAAGGAAGCTTGTAATTACCCTCACTGTAAAACGACACTCAAGGTTAACTCTTGATGCACAACTTTAGCTATAATCAACGAATTGATTTCAATCTAAGCGTTACACAAACGGTCAAACATGTCGAATCCACTTGACGAATTAAATGACCTTCAAGTAATATTGGAAGAGTTGGCTTCCGACCTTATACCCGGTTTCTCCAAACAAGTTCGGGATACTCCACCAAAAGATTTGAAGCAAATCACGGAAAAACTTTCGGATGAATGCGAAGCTAACCCACCGAAAGCAAAGGAAATCCCCGGTGTGTTAGGAAAGTTTGCACTAGCATTAGTTGCAAGGCTAAAACGAGCTGAAACCCAAGTACTCTACGCTGAAAAGGAACTGGTGAAACAACAAACAACCATCCTTTCTCTTCAGGAAGAGAACAAATCCCTTGTGAAAAAGCAGGAACAAGCTCGCATAGAGAAAGAAGACACCCAAGCTACGCTCGATCAGACGTTGCTAGATCTGGAACAAGCAGAGGAAGAAAAGCAACGACTAGAAGACAACAATGCCTCACTTCAGCAAGAAAACGAGGAATTGAGAACCGCCCTGCTTTACA